>QCXZ01000001.1:8338886-9538886 GCA_025024175.1 Rhyzopertha dominica | reverse complement strand
CACTTAAAGCCGCAAATAAACGCATTATGCTAATCCGGCAGATAGACACTGCTACTCTTATAAAAATGGGAGTGTTTGTATAAAAATTAACAAATAAGGACGCAGGAAGATTTGTTTTTCTTATATGTGGTTTATAAGTCTGAACCATTTGAGGTGCTTGGTACGAAGCCGACAAACAGTTTAACATCGAACATTGAGCTGCTGTCTGAAGTTGTATACAGATTTAAGGGTTCTTTTTTATAATTTTCATATTTTTTTAAAGTTGCAATTATGATTCCTATATCTTGCTTAAGTTGCCTTTGCGTAATGGCCTCGACGCTTTTTCTGATGCTTTTCTATGTCTTTATTCAGTTCGCATGCTGGAGTTCTAGATGACATGATGGTGTTTCATGGGTATCTCCAGTCTGTGTGCAATAGATTTTCTATCGGAGATTCTTCACGGCTTTCCCGATATTTTGTAGCTGGGCTTGTTCCCATGTCTTCCTTGTTTCTATGTAATACTATGGCGGTGTCATAGTCATTTCTAATTACTCTTTGAAGTCTGTACATAATGTTTATTTGTTCCTCGTCATCCTCCTCCACTTCAGTGCTTTCGTCTAGTTGGAATGTTTTTATCTCACCATGTTTCTTGTTAACTGCTATTTTTTAGCGTATTATGTTCTCCATAAACAATCTCGTTCTAGATGGTACAAGGGTGGTGGAACTGTGTTAACGCTTTGCATTAAATTGAATTTTGGTAGTAGTTTCTTCCAAGCTACTTTACAATTTCCATATGTTTTGTGAATTGTGATTTCTAGCTTTTCTTCTTATTTATCTTGCGGGGTATTATATTCTTGTTGGGTAATATTCTCCTCGTATATGTGATGATCCAAAATGCTTACAAGGCAATTTCCTTGTCCCGAAATTTTCTGTACTACAATCCACAAATGTGTGATCCTCGTTTTATTTTCTTAATATCTACCGTGCCTACCGTTGCTGTAAGAAAATCTTTTGACTGGAAAAACAGGTAAAAGGACAATGAATTTATTTATTGATTGAAGACGCTTTCAATTGAGATTTTGCAGGCAAATAATAAAGGATGTTCCGGGTTATAAAAGGTCAGGCGCCCATAAGCAATACATGAAAGCTTTGTTCCTTTCCATTTTGATGTGTAAATCAGTTGTAATGGGGAAGTAATTGATGATGCAATGCGAAGATGAAGGAGAGGAGGAGGCAATAGATACTTAAATAAAGGTATAATACCTACTAACCGAACATTTCTAAACCATTCCCTAATCCCAAGCGGTGGGAAAACCATTAAAAAATTAACTGTAATAAAGCTAGGCGTGTTCGCTAACTTCGATAATGGTCGAAACTCACAAATCCTTCTCGAGAACCGTACTGCTCAGAGACCAACTTGTAGTTATTGGTTAAATATTAGAAAAAAACTTTTGTACACCTCGTAAATTTAACTCTAGTAAACGTATTCATATATAATAAGATCACAATGATAGATTGATCACTCGTGCAAGGCTTGAAAACAACAATTGTGGTTTTATTTTATGTACGGTACCAATAAATCAAGTCATGCTAGTGTAATAAAATCATACCAGCGAGAACGCGGACCATAGTCAGCGATTTTCCCTCACCTTAAACATTTCTTTCATGGAAAATGTCAGGAATAAATAAGTACAATACTCCGATTGTTCCGGAAATGCTCAAATGAACATTTCACGAGTCCACTCCCGGAACCGGGGCTCGCGATAAAATCTACATCACGACAAAATTGCTCGCGAAACATCAGCATTAATTATTTCGTACAAAGAAAATTACGGAATCAATCCATCTCGCGTTCCGAGAGAGCCGTTCGCTAATTGGCCGCCTGCGTGTAAACGAAAAGATTCAGATAACGAATTCTAATTGCTCGAATTCGATAAGCACTTCAAAGGGTTCTTCCGTCCTGGTTCCGTACTGTTTACAAAGGAATATTAAAGCCCGGCATTGAAAAGACAAGAAATTTGCTCCGCGAATGTTTTTGATCAATGGGAAATTGAATAATCTTTTTGGCCGGTATATAGAGTTCCCCCGGTCCCGCGGCACCGGGAAATCATTAAACAGAAACTGAACATAATCCAGTTACGGCGGTGCAGGGCTTTAGGTCGAACTTATCGATGAAGTTTTATTACGGAATTATTCCGGATTATCTACGGAGCGATTTCGTTCGGTGTAGTAATGTAATCAAAACACAGTTATAATGCTTAGCGAAGTTGCTGCAGCTTGTTTGTGCTGGGAGCATGCATTAGCCCACCCTTTTAGCTGCCAAACTAAGACTATTGTCGGAAGGGTGACTTATTTCTAGAAGACGAATATGCAATTCAGTTGAACTATGTCATTCCATAGGCAAATAAGCTCAGAACATTGTGATAACGAAAGTTTACGAACTACTTGCTGACAACTTGTCGCTGCCTATTCCTATGGTGTCAGCTGAAGGTCACTTAATCTCTGGATACTTCAGTAGTCAGCCTAAACTGAGGGGCTGCGCTAAGACTAATGAGAATGGCAATAAACTGTCACGTCGAATGAACCACAGAACATTTCACTCGTCTGGATAGAAGCATGGGTTATTTCCCTGGCCTAATTAAACAGCTGCCAAAAGAAGTATTCCTCAGGGATTTCTGGACAAATATACAGTGTCGGTAAAGTAACGTATGAAATTCAAAATTTTTTTTGGCATAAAATTGAAGAACAAAACAATACAAAAAAAAACAAACAGAACAATATTAGAAGTAACTTGGACGTTAAATGAATAAGATCACTAAAATTTTTTTAACCCATTCAATAAAGATTTAGATAAGGCGAATCTATTCAAAATCTGTCAGAAGAAGTCAAATGCCAATGAAAGACGTACAAGGACAGAATGGAGGCAGAGATTAATAAAAATAATGTCAGTAATTTTATACTCTTAGCTGGTAATGTCAGATCTGCTTGTAAGTTTCAGAGCAATTGAATATCACAATAATTTAAAACAAGTTGTTAAGAGATTTTTGATAAACGGGTGCAAGAAACGTGCTTCTATATTTTTTTGCCTCTACTGGATAAAAATAATCAACATTGATGGAGGTTGTGAAACACCTTAATGTGATACAAAGAAAACTGCGTCTGCAACAGCACCTGTAAAAAACAAAATAAATTTTCCCAAGGATTAATGCAGCCTAAAAAGTGGCTGGTGCAAAAAAGACAATGCCCTTTGAAACATATTGATATCACCTGTGCAATAAAGCAACACAATGCTTGCTTGATTTTAATTTGAACTCATCCKGTTTCGTAAAAAAAGTTACAGATATATTGGTTTAAAATTAATTTGCTGTCAGATTATAAAATTCTATCATTCGGACATCACTTAGCTATATATAGAGTGCGGGTAGTTAACTCAGCTTATGTGTTAAACATTTTCTAATCCGGGTAGTTTGATGCAATGGAACACGTTACTGTAACGAATTAATTGCGTATATCAAAATTGAAACCCTGCGCGAAAAACGGTTGCCGAAATTCACAGAACGTGCAATAAGCTTGCCAGGAGTTGTGTGTGGATAGTTCAACGGTAACTTGGTAGAGTAAGAGTTCGGGAGCATTGGACTAGTGTTAAAGACAACCACAGAAGTTGCAGATCCCATACTGCTATCGACAACTACACTTTTGCTGCTATTGTGGCTACAATAATGGAAGAAGACCGCATGGACAAACAAGCAATAGACAAATACCAAAAGACAAATGCATTTGTCTTCTTTGTAGAAAATTTAAATGCACGATTCCAAAAGTTTAGACCAGATATGAAAGAGAGCGGCGTAACCCTCTTGCACGATAACGATTGATGGCATAAAGCAGTGCCAGTCAAAGAAGTTTGCGAGAAGAACTGCTGCTGTGGAATTCTCCAACATTCTCCGTACAGCCCTGACAAGAGTCCTCCAGATTTCATTCTGTTCCTCCAGCAAAAAAGCCCGATTTGTTGACTTGGAAGGATAAAAGCCGTGCAACAGCATATGCGTTCCAACTCCTAAAACATCTTGATAAAACGTGCAACGTGTTTTGGATATGTAAGGGGATTATATTGAACAAATTTTATTGCAATTTTTTTAAATATACGTTTCATTTGCGAGCTGTGTTGTTGTGAGCAGGAATTTTGACATGACCCTCGTATTTACACCTTCTAGTTAGAGAAAAGGAATCCAATACTCATTATTCAAATTGAAACGAGGCAAAAAATTCCACAGAAGTTTTTAATAGCGCTGACATCTGAAGACCACCCTGTACACCGCAATCCTTGCTTTCGTGGTCCACAGCAACGAAACACATGTCCCAATTAATTCCAAATAGCGAGCATGCCCATAAGGAATGCACGTATTTCTAATTTAGATAAAATTCCACTTTTTGAAGAATGTGGTTGGCATTCCTTTATTGTATGGAACGCTTTGTCCTCTGCAGGTACAGGTATGAAATGGCTTGTCCCTTGATGTGGGCGGTCTGCTTTTAATATCCTTTTTCCCAAACAGATGTGTGTCCTTTCACCGCATGCCTTTTTAATAAAACGCTAACGTTAAAATTTCATGGGTAAATCAGGGGATGTCTGTCATGGGCGTCGTTAGGCTGGTTTAAAAGGGCTTTCTGGACTTTCTAATCTAAAACAGTGTCTATTAAATAAACATTTACTAAATACATACTCCGCACTAGTATATTCTGGGAAGGCACCGTGGTTTTCAATAGAATTTTTATTGCATATAAAGGAATCATACGGGTAATCTATAACTTACAACCTCGACAATATTGCAGACCAATATTTAGCAGTAATAACTTCTTATTTATATACAAATGTATTTGCAGAGTAGATTATGACCACTATGCCAAGCGGGCGGTTTAATWAACTAATCAACACTTCTAGCCAKAACACTACAAAATTTGACCAAACGTGTTCTCATTCTGGTGTAGCTTTCTACAACAAATTATCAAAATGTATCAAAAATATTACAAATATTAAGCCATTCAAGAAGCGCTCCAATGGATAGTTCTTTCTACACTATACAGCTAGAATGTAAATAAACAGATTTATAGTTGTGGGATCAGGCTAACAGACCTATATAAACATTTTACTTTGTACTGCTATATGTATAGTACCTACTTCAATGTTGTGTATGTTAATTCTGACCTAGAGAGTATATATCAGTCCTACCTATGTTTAGCTCAACAAATGCCATTTTTTACATTGAAGTATGTCAAAAACGCTTAGACCCAGGTACATGAAATATGTCAAGAAAATTGTGTAGAACCGAAAAATGTAATAATATGTAGAGTTTTACACCAAAAATTATCAAGTTGATAGCTGCTTCCGGTTTAACTGAATCATCTTGAAACTTAGGTGCTTTATTTGCCCCTAACATCACTAGGTCTTTAAAGGAACCGAAAACGGTTGCGATATGTTATAGTTTTTGATAGTTCCATCTCCCATCCTGGCGCTATGACATACCACAAACTGACACGGGAAGCACCAGCAGCTATTAATCGCTAGGCAAAGTTATCCGACAATACTTGCTAACCCCTTCTCTTGCGTAGCATAAGGAAGTGTCTCTTCCTAATTTACCCCCATTGTGCTCCGCCTCTGCACGGAATGTGTGTGTGGCCCCGAGAAATCGCCAAAATTAACTTTTTTCCATTTCCACATTTCATCCAGTCATCTCTCGATTAATTTTCGTGTCCAAATTTTTCCGCTTAATTAATGCCGGCTGTTATGAGTTTCAAATCTTGGAACGTGCGATAATCCGCCGTGAAAATAGTGATTAAGGCGAGTCTTTGTCGGTCGTAATTGGTGATTCGCACCGCTGTTCAGAAATCATAAGAGAATTCCGTCCGTGGTCGTATTATACATTCGATGTTTGTGAGGTACACCGGGATAGTGATTTATATCCTGGGGAAATTGAAATGTAAGCCAGGGTCTTGAGCAGATCTGTGGCCGTAGATTGTTTGCGTTTGTGTTTCGGAAAGCACGACGTTGCTAGGAGGAATGCCAGTAGGTACGTCGGGTTTGGCTTATTGTTCTGGAATTAGGCAATTTGATGGACTTCAGATTCAACAGCTTCTCTAAAATAAATGTTATATTTTATCGCTAAAATGATTCTGGCTTTAAAATCGCCTGCTCCATACGTTATCACATTTAATTACTGTAATTCAAATAAAGAGAAGAAGAGGCAGCTGCATACTTTGAAAACCTATCTACTAGTACAGAAATCACTTTTTGGACATGAAGGCAATTTTAATATCTTTTCCATATAGATTAGGATGGATTTATGCCACGTCGTTAGAAAAGCAGGTAGGTCCAAGCCTACGGTGATATCTGATTATTGAAATACAGACAAATTCATCATAGTTACTAGAGCAGTCAGTCACTGTAGTTTTAAAAAGAAGAGATCATGTGACTAAAGTTAGCGAAGTATTAGATAGCAAAGCAAAGATTTTCTTCAGATCCCACCCCAAAACCTTTAAAAATTATTAATGATCTTGTGAAAACTTAAAATTTTCCGAATGAGTTATTTTTAATGTAGGAATTACCAATAGCTTCAGATTTTATTGAAGTTATAACAAATTCAAGGATTCAGAAATTTATAGTTTAGTGGTTTTAGTGGTTGTCAAATTCAAATTACTTATTTCTTGTGGGTCGATTGCGTAATGGGTTCACCTCTAAGTCCTATGATGGCTAATCTGTTTATGGAAAACTTTGAAAAGGTAGCAATAAACAGTTTTCAGTTTAAGACAAAGTGTTGGTATAGGTTCAAGATAATACTTTTGTTATTTGGCCCCGTGGTATAAAAGTGTTAGCCTATGGTAGGAATGGTAGTTACACTGGTCAGATGGGACACAAAATTGACCGAAAACTAATGCATGCATATATATTTACATGCCACATATTACCACCTTTACACTCAAAAGAATAGTCTTATAAGGACGTTATTTATTAGAACTCAACGAATTTCAGACGAGAGCATCTCATTAAAAATATATTACCTTAAATCCGCGCCTGTTAGAAAGGGTTGTAGCAATAAGAATATTTGGTCAATTTCTAATAGAAGTGCAATTTAAGTTTGGCTTATGTACAAGGCATTTTGGAAAACTTGTGAGGATACCCAAAAGCATAATACTTTAGTTGTTCATAGCACATATATTAATTTAGATAAATGTTTATGCTCTATACATTTATGTACATTTCTAAAATGAAGGTGCATACAATATTACTTGTTCTTGCGATAACTGTGACATAGGTCAGACGAAAAAAAAGTAGTAATCAGTAATAGTGTTGATTGACGTATTATTGGAATACGTCAAATAACGGTAATAATAATCAATTTGAAAGAACAAATACTCACTACTAGGTTGCAACAGATAGATAAATCTACCGCAGCTGAACACTCGTATTGCAAAAAACTTAATTGACTTTGATAAAACAAAAATTTTGCAAATAAAATAACATATTTACAAAAGTTAAATAAAAGAAGCTGTATAAATTTCAGGAAAAACTGAAAACTTTAAGAAGAAAAGTAGAAATTATGAGTTAGGTGATATTAGAAAGACTATCTTGTAGTTTTCACTTATCAAGTAGTTGGTTTATTATTGTTTATTTTGTTTTCGAAAACATAATTATCTGATATCATGGACGCTGAAAGCATTCACCTTCGTATCCACCCTACATTTACTTCATGATGACTGAATAGCCATATTGTGAATTTCAGACCAAAATTACGTAAATAGGATGTTTTTTGACAGGATTACAATTCATTGCTTTCTAATTTCTTGGCAAACTTGGCAATAGGAAAACAGAACGCAGATGACATCAATTTTTTCGATTGTGCTGTTTTTTTGCGTTTGTTTGAACTTGTGTCAGGCAAATTTGGAGGTTCTTCGTCTTTGACAAAGATTACAGGTGTAATAGAAACGTCAGAATTATAACTTTTTGTCAGTGTTTTCAAGAGACAGCGATCTGTCCGACAAAATATTATCATATTATTTCTCCTTGTTTGGGCTGGAAAGTTATCAGTGTTCCTGAGGGAAATTATTTGGAGAAAGAGAAGTCGATCATATCATGATCTACTCAAACTAAGAAAAATTCAACTTTGAATAGCTTCCGTAGAAGATAGCATTATGTAGTTCAACGCGAATGTAAAAATAATCAATATTATTTTATATGTTAATTAGCTCTCTGTTGACTTACAAACAAAGAAAATTATTTTGATGTATGTTAATTAGGCAAACGTCAAAGCAAGAATAAGGAAATAACTTGTGCCCTTCTACAACTGTCAACTGTAATTTTATATTATTGTTGTTTTACAAAAAGTAATTGTTAGGTACTTTTTCTGCTAACTCTGCTTTGTATTGCACATTTTTTAAATTATTTTTCGTTGTGCCTACAAGCGAGTGTAATTGTTGTACAAGGATTTTAAGAAGTAAGTCACTTACTTGATGGATTTTATAGAGGATACTTATCCATAGTTTCCAAACTCCAACTACCTTGGGTACAGCAAAAAGCATGGAATACTGGTGAAATGTGCTAAGTCTGGCGTGATTAAGTATAGGCAAAAACGTATTTCCTAACGAATTTACTTACAATATAAGCTACACAAAGGCGCCGTATGTATCTATAGTGGATGTGCACTAAAGAAACGCTGCAGTTAATATTACCCAGGCTCACCTATATATTCTGTTCTCCACCAATCGACTTGGCGAATCCCTCTCACACAATTTATTCCCTTAGTTTTCCCAACTCATTTGATTTAGTTTAAGCCCTTATTGGAAAGGCCGAAATCTCTTAGGTATTCGGTTGACAGTAAAACACGGTGGAAATACCTGACCTGTTTTTTCAATAACTCTCGGGCATTATAAATGGGAAGGCGGGCTTTCAGTGGGCAGTGGCGGCGACGTCTTGGCAGAAGTGGACAAGAAATGACTTATTAGAGAAGAATTAGACTGCGTTCTGCAAATTTATAATTACACAAAAAGATGGGAGAGAGAAATCTTTGTTAAATTGTTCATTGATCTGCAAAACTGAGCAAATGAATACCTAAAAATCGTGACTTGCGCCAGTAGTTACGAAGTAGACAATTTCAAACAGAAAGAGCGTCCATTTTCGCTATTTACATAATTATATTTAGTAATTTTAAATCAGACAATAGCTTCTAAAGTTATGAGAACTTTAATCTGAAAACCACTTGTGGTGCTTTAGTAGCAGTAGTTTACGAGGGCTCTTATTTTTTCAATGCCAGATGGGCTATAAAAATATGATCCATTAACATAAAATGTACGTCATTATTAAAACTTAAACAAAGTAATTTCTCTGCAAAATCGCCTAAAGACACTGCAAGCCCTATATACCATTACTAAGATCCCCGTCGCAAATTACCATGGTAGGCCCATACTAACTAAAACGAATTCGTTGATTTTAGCAATTGTGCGGAACGTAATTGATTTTAAATGAACTATATCAAAACTTAATAAAACTTTGTAACCTATCTTTATTCGGATGTTGCTACCAAACTTACACCTAAGCAAAATAATGTCATTTTACGCATATTGGCCAATAATTAATAAATAAGAATAATGTGCAAAATAAAATGTAATCAACGAAACTCTTCTACCTTTCAAGACTTTCTAACAGACTATACTCAGCATTACTTTATACATCGCGAGCTGGACCAGAACTTATATTTCTTCCGGTATCTAAGAGGGTGGAAAGCAGACTGAAGAATCTAAACTTTTGAAAAAATACGTTACTCGATGAAGTTTCTGAACTATCCCTACTTGCTACCCTCTAAGCTCGGCACTGATCATATTCTGGTTGACAAACAATTGTCCAGTTATTACATTACCAGAATCTAAATCAAAGTTAACCACAGCTAAGCAGTTCTAATCACACCTATCTAGCTCGTTGATATCCCGAATCGGAAGTTAAGATACTAAATCATATGGCACCCAATTTGACTATAATATCCTTCATTCTAATATGCAACATGTAGTAAAGAAAACTTGAGAAAAAACTTTGCATGGTTGCCAAATCGTAACTAAATCTTTATTTAATATCCTGAGGAAATTGAGCAATCAAATCAATCATTTCTAATCAACTATTGCCGAACCAAATATAAACTAAGAGGCCTCGCGCGCTAACCATCGTAATTTTTATATCGTGTACGTCAGTCAAAAAGAGCTGCAACTGCAACGGCTGTATCCTTCTATGAACAGGTTCAACTTTTCCATCTGGTTGCAATAAAATATTGCGACCGAACTACAATAACCGAAACTTTAACAATGCACTACTACCTGACAAATTAGTGAAAGTACTCCGAAACAACAAAATTAACTAAATTTACCCCATTACTACAAAATAATATAAAAATTTATCTACGTATGCACCAAAACCAACCGTTTTGCTATAAAGTCCTTTCCAAGGAACTGTACCGCCACCCCGGTGAAGTACATTTGCTTAGCTTATCGCTGGTGGCAAAGCTTTGCAAACTCAACCATGGAGCAGAGGACAACGATAACAGAGGAGGAATTTGGGCCTCAGCGAAGGGACGGGATCAGGGATGGCCAAGTCAAATACCTTATATAAGCCACTAGATTTAATAACACTAATTTTTACAAACAATGGGCAGATCAGTTCAACAGGCACATACAAAAAACAAAGAACAAGTTACACTTTTCACAAATAAAAATGTAAAAATTATCTACGCACACAAAAATCAACGATAGGGAATTATTAAAGAGAATAAAGGTTAATAAAATTTACTACTTACGTGAGTTATTGTACTTACTCGTACATCTTCTTTTCTTAACTAATGGGGATATCTGGTTGGCAGTGTCGCAACCTCTCGCTGATCAAGCCCGAACGTGACTCCTCGATCTTTTCGATTTCCGTATTTAGGTAAAAATCGCAGCTTTACGTTTTACGCGGTTGTCATGTTTCTTTTTTATTTTGAACAGATCTTCTAAATGAAAAATTGCAACGATGTTGCGGGTGATTAGAGGGTATGCGACAGTATATTCTTGCCAGTGAGGAGCGACCTACGAGTAGAATAAACGAAGAAGCATACTCTTCGTTCAGCATTGCACTGTGCCAACGTGACGATCTTTTCAAATAAATCAAGTGTAATGTTTTCGCCCATCGATCGTAGGGTCCGGACTTGGCACCAGTAATTTTTATATCTTTTGGAAATTTAAAAATGTAGTTGATCGAATTAGCTCCACAGTTCCCTGAAGAGGGCATCTAGACACCTGTGTTACGATATGACAAATATTTCAATTGCCTTGGCGATTTTCTACAAAAAAAATGAATAAAACCTTACTCAGACTTTAATAATAAAATATTTTTTTTGTAAAAGGATTTTACTTTAATAACACATTAATCGGGTTAAAAACACCCCCCACCCTTTAGAACATTCTTTTTTTATGAAGATATTAGCATGTCTACAAACAAATTGTAATCTGTCTACGCCGCTGTCCGCACGGCGTCCTGCGGGATGTGCGACCGAAGAGAGCATCAAAGCGGCATTTTTTAAGCCCCAACCTCGGGCTGAAGAAAGAAGTGTGCCAGTCGCAAATGTTCCCTTTCAATAGTCACATCCATCATTCTGGTCGTGATCACCTTACAGGAGTATTTCAGCACGTCGCACACGCCGCAGTCGGGCTTTGGAAAATTTAGGTTTGACTGCTACGTGACGCAAAAAGAAGTTTCTAAACGGGATCCGGGATCCGGTGGAGAGATTGACAGTTTGATGCGATTGACAAAACAGATGAATTTTTTGAGCTTAGCCAACAATATGCGAGTAAATCTCTTTTTGTGCAATATAATAAATAGCGGTGAATGATATGACATCGTTAAGTTCTTTAAAGTTTAATGACTCCAACCTAATGGCTAAGAATCAATGTAATTAGCTAGCAAAGTTTTTTATAGTACACACTGAAAGGCGCAGTGCTATGCATATTGGGGATTAATATACCTCTGTGAGTATTATCGGGTATTGAATTTTTATGTCCTATGCGTATCGAATTTTAAACAACTTAATAGGCTATTCGAAGGTATTTTAAAGTTGGACTGTGTTACAATATTTCCAAATAACATTTTTAACTCCCCGTATTGTTAGAGTTGTCTTCTTTGCATTTTCCATCGTTTAATCACGTCGGCATTTCCAGTGGAATACCTTCKCAACGTAAATATTTCTACTGTTTCGMTTTAGTATTCTGAACTTCCCCCGTATTGCCAGAATTCTCTTCAAAGTATTTTTCCTTTCGCACCTGCATTTCCAGTGGAATATGCTTCTTGTGGACCACTTTTTACCGCGCCGTCGACAAAAACCGCGAGAGATTAATGCGAATCAGTGTGGTTTCCACGGGCCGTTAGATTCGTATTTGGTAGCATTTGAAACAGGTGTGTTGTGAAAATTCGCTGATCGGTCTATGAACATACTGTGCAACGTTCATCCAAAAGTTTTGGGATTATCCGACCAACGAATTATGTTTGGACGCTAGAAACTATTGGTTGTTTCGGTTGAGCTTCGTTCAAGCCGCTTTTGCGGGATTTAAATCACAACGATACACGATTAGCTCGATATTGCTTCTTGTAAGAACCCTCTTCAGAGGTGAGTGTTACAATCGATTCTTTTTGGCTTTGTTGTAAGACGAATTTGTAACTATAGGATTCTTTTCACGTTCTTGATTGTGATCGATTGTTCGAACTGCTTTTGCGAATGATTGCTTTCCTTGACTGGTTCCTGGATTCTTTGGAGGCCGCTGATCATACCACGTTTCCCGAACATTCTATCGAACACGCCAGGGATTCTGGAGGTCATCTTACCAGAACCGAACCAGCTCAGTCCCGAATCGAGGGGTTTTCAACGTCCCCTAGGATTCAACCCACTGCTTGCGTAACAGATAAGTCGACACTAGTTTCTAGTTCAAATTGACGGTTTTATGCGGTTTTGCCGAGATTTTATAGCTTAATCTTTCCAACATTTAGATCATAAATTAACTTACTCCAGGTCAACGTCATTCAATCATTGTTTATTATGATTTCATTTGATAAAGTACAGTAATTGCAATTTTAATTAATATTACATATTGTTTAACTGTAAAATACATATATAATTTAATATTATATGACATTTAAATCAGACTTAACTTAATTCGCCAGTTATACATCTCACTTGTTCACTTGTTTTTTTTTTATTTCTGAAAGAACAATTTGTAAAGGGAACTAACGGTATTCCATCGCTATCCCTGAAACAAAAGAAAAGGTACATTTATAAAAAAAATTGTATTTATATTATCGCGAACGCATACTTACCTTATTAATCCAATAAGCTATAATTTTTTAAGGATACTTACTTACTTACTTAGCGTATATTTGATTTAATAATCCTTTTGCATTTTAATATATTAAATTCATTTCTAATTTTGTATTCGCACTTCTGACAATGAATCTTGTGCTGCTTTTGGGTGAAACCGTGCGTTTTTTTTTTATACTCGTCTCTTACAGTTGCGGTTGGATACCTTGCGGTGGTGTAAATTAGCGACACTTAGGCAGTTCAGCTCTTCTAGTGATTGAATTTCCGCTCAACTTTCTTGGTTTTGTTATTTATAAATATTTTGAAGGTAAATAAACCAAGTGGCGCTCACATTTCTAACGGAATAATTTGGTTAATTTCTTGATAACTCCGACCCGTCTCCACAGAGCTAGAGAGGCACTCAATTACCTTCAAATATTCGCGCGGAATCCTTAACCTGGGATCAATTGCGAGAGCTTTTGTTTATTGTTGTTTCGTGAACGTCACGTTAAAACTGGTAATACCTCTACAAATGGAATTAGGTTATATTACACTTATAAAGTTCGTACCACACAATAATTGATCGTTTACTTACTTAGCTGTCAATAATCCCTAATTAGCATAGACAGACAGATGCTCGAGCAACTTACATAATAATATGTACGAAAGGTTACAGAACGAATTAGTTTCAAATTCAACAAGCCTGAACGTGAACCTGAGGGAACGTACCGCCGAGGCAGACGTTGAAGAAAGCAGCAGTTCTGCTATACGTAACAAAGAGCAAAGTGAGTCATAAAAGCGCATCAGGCAGTTAGAAGAGCTAGTGAGTATGTTGAAGAATAAGAGTGATAGCGAAATTGTCGAAAATACCTCCACAAAATAAATCAGTTGGCTCAAATAAATAGATGGGACGAAAAGACCATTGTCATCACATGCAGTCGAGACTCTCTTGGTTGGCCAAAACGTGGTATAACAACCTAGACAGTTACAAATACTTTTGTACCAAATGGCAGAATGCGCTAACATAAGCGTTTCCAGATTTTCATGTGGCTCTTAAGAGGCTTGTTCGTCGCCACAATTTACTCGACGAATCTTGGACAGAATATTATTTTGGAAAGATACAGCTACACCGCCAATGTAAAATACCAGGCAAACATAAAGGAAACAACAAACACACAGGAAAGCCCATATAGTGGAATTTCAGTTTATAGTTGGTAATGACTGCAGTGTGGTACGAACAACAATGGCAAAAACGAGCACTAATACCTAGAATTGCAAGGTGGCGGCTCATGACGCAAGAGTTTAATATCTCTGTGGAGTATCGGGCAGGTTCAAAAATGGGTCATGTCGACGCACTAAGTCGAAACCCTGTTAAAGGTCACCATAGCCACCAAGATACCGACGTGTTTCAAGTAGATCTAACGAACACTGGGTGTTACCGTCTCAGATTATCGAGGAACAATGCAGATATATGCTTCAAAACGCTTGCATGAAAACCTTGCGATGCCGAAGAGAAATTCATAAACATTTACGCAGTAACAGACAATAGGCTCCATCGGAAAACGCCTGAAGGACTGAAGTAGTATGTTCACAATGAAGCTAAGAGAGTGGTAACCATGTATCACCATGATAATATGGGAACTTTTGCAGAAGAAAAAACCCTGAAAAGTGTAGAAATAGTTATTGGTTCCCAAGAATGTAGAAATATGTTGATCATTACACCAAGGATTTCTGCACTCAATGGAGAAATCATCAGTGCCTGTGGACACAATGCATGTATATAATTTAGGACATTATGTCAAAGGTAGCAAAGGCAACCCTTATCTAATTGTAGCTGTAGATGCCTTCGCAAAATTTCTGTTTGCTAAGTCTGTAAAAACTAAAAAAAAACTAAGCCAGTCATAGACTTCTTAGAAGGGACTTTCAAAACTTTTGGGGACCCTAGACGCATCGTACTTGATAAAGGACCTAGCTTCACGAGTAAAGTTTTTGTGGCATAGATAAAGGACTTGGGAGTAAAGGTTGGGTTTAATGCAACATATACATGACGTGCCAACGGACAAGCTGAAAGATACAATAGAACTCCGTTGAATGCTCACGACGATGAGAGGAAGTAGAATTATTCGATAAGCTGGTATAACGCTGGTCGGAACAGTGCAACTGGGAAATGTCCCCATGAACTACTACTTGCCTAGAAACCTAGAGGCCTGAATGACTCATTTATTTTAGTTTAGTCGTAGCTGATGATGTGGTAGTAAATGAACGAACAAGTCATGCGCGAGCACGGTAAAAGGCCTGCGAAACGAAAACGAGTTCGTGAGTACCATGTAGTAAACCTTGTGGTCTTGAAGGCTAATGTTGCCAACGCTGGCAAGAGTAGTAAGTTGATTCCAAAGTATAGTGGCTCTTACACAGTAAACTAGATACTAGATCATGACAGATGCGCCTACTTAGAAAGTAGTAATATGGATTCTAAAAGTCAAAGAATTGTCGATGAAAACAATTAAGGCCGTGGTTTACTTGCTTATTTGTTTTGTTTATTGGTGTGTATTTATAGTTGGTGTTACAATTGTGTATTCAATACGACTTAATTGATATATAGAGCAATCCGAAAAGAGGTATCCGAAGAAATAATAAGTGCCTGAATTGCAGCGAGCAATTATTGGGAGGTAGGAGCTTTACAAGTACAATATAAACTTAGTTCATTTCCAGGAGTGTAATACTAAAAACGGTCATTTTTCTCTCAAAACCGACAATAGCTGAAAAAGCTCGTTACCCTCACTGTTTACTGGGCAATTCCTCAGTGCGACACTTGAACACCACGCACCGAACTCCCCAGGGCCACGCCGTTTCGCGGATATATTTCACGGCGGCACGTGCCGAGCATTAAACCAGAAGCCCGATACACCAGGATTATTGAAAAGGCAAGCGCTCAGTTAATAAATTCTGTAAAGTTTGCAATATCTACGTGCCCGAGTCGTCCTCTTATTATCCTTTGTCAAATAAATCGCGAAAATAATACGGCGGCCGAGATGCGACGTCTCGGGAGAAATAAAAATCAGTACGATTAGCATCCCGGGCCTATTTATATGTTAATGCGGGCCCTTGCATTTTTTTATCATCTCGGGAATGTATTGTTCTCGAATATTCGGCTTTATCGCGGCAGTAAAGCCTAATATGAAATGTAATGTGACTCGGCGGTTAATAAAATTATAATGACGAGATGGAGCCGCTTCTCAACGTTGCGAAAATGAAAACTTACTTAAGATAAATGAGGACGATTAAATTTTTTGCCAGGCGGCACAGGTGCGGCTTTTGGCTGCGTCATTTCTTGCTGTTGACGATTCGCATCTGTTTATGTCACTTCTTGGTCTGTGAGCAGCAAAAATGTTTTTATAAGGTATTTTGATGGTTCTGGAATGATAACTCAAGGTCTCCGAACTCTTAGGTTTAGCAGCTTCAAACTTCGGACGATTTTCTAAAAGAAGTGTTCAAGTTTGTTGTAATAACAAGAACAAAACATTCCCCCTGGACTTATGGAAATAATTTTATATGTCAAAAAAATATTCAGAATGTGATGCAAAGAAAATTCGCCAAGTTAACGCCAAATATCGAAAGCAGGGAAAGTTTTCTAAAATAATAAAAAAACGGTCCGATCTTCTATGAAGATATGTAGAGATAGAGGTCGGAAAAGATTGAGTCCGCGGGGAAAAATCAAGAAAACTGCATAAGCAGCGTCTTGATGATAAATAAAACATTGGAACATTACAGGATGCAGCTTGGTTCAGTTAAAGCTATGTAATGAAGAATGAGACTTCTCACTGTCAGAGATCTCAAAACAATGCCAGGGACTTGAATACAAAAAAAAAACAACCTATAGTGAAAAATAAATCCAGACACTAAGTAAAACAAGTGTTGAAAGTTGCAACTATTTGTGGAAGAATGAATTCCAAAACGCAGCCCTGGGGAAGGAAATGCTCAAATAACTACACTAACTTACATATCATCATATACTTGATAGGTCAATAAGTTGATTTTCTCGTTGAATTTCTTCATTTCAGATAGTTTCAACGACGCTTGCGCCAGCATTGTGACAAAACGCTGAAAGAAGAAAGTTATGCAGCATGGGTGAAATGGTTTTCCTGTGGATATGACGGTAAAGGTCTGTCTGTCACAATAAGTGATAGACTGATAAGTATAGACTGCAAGCGATAGAGATTAAATACTTGAGATGTATTAAACGAGTGACTAGAATGAACAAAATGAGAAATGACAACATCAGAAAAGAAAATGGAAATAGAGTTGATTAAATAAACTAGAGTGGTTCGGGCACCTGGTGAGAATGAATGAGAAAATGCCAGCAAAACAAGTATGGGAAAGAAATGAAGAGAAAGACCACAGCAGATAAGGAACATAACAGTGCTCGAAGCATTGAAAAAGAGATGCCTCACTTGCTAAATCAAGGGGTATCATTCGACGACCTAGAAATACGAAGATATGCACAACTCGAAGATCAGATTCTTGAAATTATTGATAAAATTCAGGAATGGATACCAAAAAAATTGCTCGGCAAGTAAATGTTAAAGCAGTGCGTGAAATGTTATAAAAATATTACAATAATATTATTTCAGTGTTTACAGCTTTGCTACCTAATGACTGTCTGTCCCGTCTTGAGTTTTGCAATTCCAATTGTGCTACCACTGTTTTATTTATTGTCGAAGCCAACTTCTCAAGATAAGGCATTGGGTATTTAAAATCATTAGTTAACACAACCCTGATTGAAAATTTGGAAGATCTGTAAAATTGCATCGTAGAAAATTGTAATGTTATTCGTAACACGTCGGAGTATTTTGAAGTGTTACCTCCAAATGGAGCACTTTGCATAATATATTTGATAGCTTGAAATAACCACAGCAAAGACGTCACAAGCAAACACAAAAGGCATTTAACATCTTAGAATTTATTTTTTGTCGCTATGATTATTGGGCTTAACAGAGCGGTGTATTTATGTCGCCAGTTATGGGTAGGGGATTGCCGTTACCTTTAATCGCAGAGAATAGCAGTAGATAGCGTTTTCATGACAATCAAGCAGTCTGGAGGCCAGTATTATAAAATGAGAAAGTTCAATTTTGAGAACACCTATACAAATGATTATATATAGCACATATAGAAAGTTACATGGACTATGCATTCGAAAACGTTGTTCATTGTTGATCTGAACAACCATATATAAATTTAATTTAGGTAATAATTTTATCATACTGCATCTTTTCAGCTCCTTTAAAGCTTACATGACTATTTGTCCAACAGTGCACACCAAGAGTTCGAATATGCAGATTCAAGAATCCCGCTGCATGTCCTGGACCCGACGGCGACGCCAGTCACCCCTTTCGACCCCTTTTCGCTTCTCCAACAAGACGTAACGAATACCGCCGGAGTTAAATGAACTTCGCCTCTTTGTGACATCCAGAGCTGCACTTTTGCAATCTCGGGGATCAAAGTGAGTAATCACGCTATCAAATCAACCAGAATGCTGCTCGTGTGACTTCCCTTTGTCGCTGGGAGTGGCAAAAATTCATTAAACATTCAAACACACTTTTGATTGGACCAGTTTGCGACAACCGGTCGCTTACAAGGAAACTCGCGTTCCAAAGGGATCATCGGAATCCGTTTGTAACGGACTGGAAATTACTTGTGATGGGGAACGGGATCGTGTTTCGATTCATGCGATAAAGGGTTTTCTTTTTATTGTCTGTGTAATTTGAAGCATTATATTGTATGTACGTATGTAGGTATCAATACAAGTTTTATTCGTCAAAAAATACTACCTACAATAATGAGCTGCAAGCAGTCTCCTATAAAAGTTCGAACTTCTCAAATAGAGACTCACTTGTATACTATGAAATACTTTTCCATGCAGCACAAGCATTTCGTGTATACTGCAAGACGAATAATGCAACGAATCGCCTGTACATGTTAACAGCACCTCTTATTGACTTCTACCATCATCTTATTTATTTACCCAGCCCGGTGATTCATGTCATGCGGGAGTTGTGTCAATATGCACCGCGCTATCGAACAGGGAATATACCGGCATGGGGGAACTGAAAACTGCAAGTAATTCATCCTTCATTTTCCATTGGTGTCTCGCCCCGAGATATGAAAAGCGTTAACTGCTATTATGAGTGACAGGCAGGGTTGCCACAAGGACGGAAGTGGCTGGGAATGGCATCCTTAATTAGACAAGAGCCTGAGTCGTTGGAATATTCATAGTTTAGTAATTGTCGGTCATACACCTCGCAAATTTTTGAAAAAATCGAATTATGAACAGAATTATTTAGCGAGAACCACAGAGGACAAACAAAAACCCGCATATTTAGTCAGTTATATTCCCTTGTTCAGCTCATTCAAAAGGATTTTGTCTCGAATACAAACTTATTAAGGTAAAAAACTAACTTTACCTAATTGCATGCATCAATTTTACATTTTTTATCAAAATGCTCGTGGTCTTAGAACCAAAGTAGCTTTATTTTATAACGCTGCTTCTTTGTCTGCTTATGATGTGGTTATTTTAACAGAATCGTGTTTATCTGGTGGTATTTTGGATAATAAATTGTTTCCTCAGGATTATTGTGGTGTATGCATGTTTTGAGCAGGTGGAGGAGCTCTCATAAATGTCAGAAACAGCCTTGTTTGTTTTCAACTTGACTTTTCGAGGATTTTGGGTCTTGCTCCTTCTGTTGATATAGTAGGCGTTGGAATTAGATTAAATGGTTCTGAGTGTTTTATATAGCTAGTCTGTATATAACATCCAGTATTTCATATGTAGATTATGAATTATTTTTCAATGTCGATATCACTTATAATGAGTTTGATGGATGCAGTATAATTATAATGGGCGATTTTAATACTCCAGCACACGTGAGCGATTTCATGAACAGGCATGCAGTAATGTTAAATAATTTCCAATCTTTTCTTGAGACAACTGAATAGCGTAAACAATCAGCAGCAACGTTTATAAGTTGATATTATTTAAAAAAAATGTTATTCAACTAACCAAAGAAAAACAACATCTAATTGTTAATAATAAAACGGTCAACTGGCATTTCGAACTTTTGGTTTAAATGAAGAATTTACTACTGTTTTTGTTAAAAAATGTATATTTCCTTTTTATATATTTGTACCTATTGTTTTAGTTTTACTCTCATATGATAAACTGATAATGGATTGTACCTTGTCATAATTATTCGATTCTTTTTGACTAATATAGCGTTTGATTTGATATAATTATGTAGAACAAAGAAGTACAAAAAAATTATTTTGGAAGATGATTACAATTCTAAATTTGAAGAACTACGATTTGTTCTCCAACTCTGAAAATTGAACCTAAGCTGTCTTTCTGCATTATCTAAACCCAACAACCCAACAGTCTATTTACATTTTACGGAGGTTTTATGGTCCTGTCAATCATTCTCTGCCCACCGTGATAAGTGATATCCCATTTAATTTTTACCCCCTTGATGTTTTCTCCCTAAAGGGGTCTCTTACCATGACCGTGGTTTTGTTGTAGTTTATGGTTAGCCCGTTTTCTGATAGCTTCTACGTTATTTAGAAATTCGGTATCTGTTTTTACCACCAGATCATCCGCATATGCCAGTATAAACGGAAGTTTTATTTCATTTACTTGTCTGTTAATTTTTTTTTAGTTGTGTGATAGTTTCTTGAACGATGTCATCTAGGACAATTATTGTAAATATTCTTGGTGATATGAGGAATTCTTGCTTTACTTCTCTATTTCTTTGTTATAGCGGGGTTGTTGGCCAAACCACCGTATTGTTGTATGTTCGTGCAGACAGGCCTTCGTTATCCTATTGATTAGGTAGCGGGGGACCTTTTTCTTTGCCAGGATTTGTGGTACAGGTAGGTGGTTTATTATATCGAACATTTTCTTTAAGTCTACAAGACATGACGCACATTTTTGTACCTTCTCCCCAGTTTTCTTCTAGTTTGCGCGTTACCGAGAACATGTGATCGTACACTGATCGGTTCTGGACCTAGGGTGCTTGATATTGTGGCAATTCCTGGATGTAGTTTTCTAGTTCTGAGAGTAGAAAGTGTGCGTAGTCGTCCGTGCTCTGGAGGGTTTTGATTTTCTGAATCTAATAATTTATTACAGAAATATCGCGAATGTCTGATACAAAACCACGGACCCCTATGAGCCTTTATGCCGTTGCCGCATAACCAGCTCTAGGTACAATTGTGAGTGACAGGCAGTTGGGCACACGGTTGGCTGTCATAACACCCAGCCCCACGTATTCTGCAACACTATTATTAAATTTGACGAGCGCAACTGGATGCGGTCTGTTTCCAGTGGTGCGGAACCCGTGCGATGGATGGGCGTACAGGGGAGGGGCCACGGCGTTCCTTCGCCTGAATTTTTAATATCTTCATTTAATAAATATATAATGGCAGTCCCTCGTAATAAATGGACGGTCATGGGACGTGGGAAAACGCCGACTTGATGGATGGCGAGATTCGGATGGCATTGTTCTGTGATAAACCAAAAATGACCCTGTGCTCGTTCATCAGAGGAATATAATGACCTGGAATTGACGGCATTATAGAATTTTGGGGATTTTCTCTTTCAGCAGCCTAGTAGTCTCGTAAAATTAAAAGTGGTAACACAATTTATTATAAAAATCTAAACGAACTGTTGTGGGGTGAAATCCAAAAATTAATTATTTCTGTAAATGCCGCGATAGCAAAAAATTAAGAAGAAATATCACAGTTATGCRATTGCGGGCACAGCTGAAGGGTACGCACCTTTACGTTCTGAGAGTAGGACAGCAAATTCAAAGTAGAACTACAATTTCTTGGCGTATTTTAATTCGCTTGTCACAAAATGAACGCAAACAACAAACTGTTAAATTGACGGGCTGAGGCTGACACGTGACGCGCTGACCCCAGATGTAAACAAGCGGCCATTTACAAGACACCTGACGTCACGGCCAATATGTTCGCGTTTTGGCGGTCCCTTTAAATATTCACATTTTTTATATTAAAAATACACCTTACTATCCATTTTTTCGAATTTATAAGCTGTCTCAGCTGTTTTGTGGATTAGATGCTACCTATTAATATGCAATTTAATAAAATATAAATACATGGCAAATACCCAATTCCAGACACTTGAATACAAGAAAAAAAACAGCAAGAATTTGTTTCAGCATATGCCTGGATTTATTTATACACCTATACTGTAAAAATAAATTTAGACACTAAGTGAAATAAGTGTTGCAAGTTGCAACTATTCGTGGAAGAATAAATACCAAAACGCAGCCCTGGGGAAGAAAATGCTCAAATAACTACACTAACTTACATATCATATACTGGATAGGTCAATGAGTTGATGTTTTCGTTGAATTTCTTCATTTCATATAGTTTCAACAACGCTTGCGCCAGCATTGTGACAAAACGCTGAAAGAAGAACGTTATGCAGCATGGGTGAAATGGTTTTCCTGTGGATATGTCACAATAAGTAATAGACTGATAAGTATACTGCAAGCGATAGAGATTAAATACTCGAAATGTATTTAACGAGTGACTAGAATGAACAAAATAGGAAATGACAAAATCAGAGAAGAAAATGGAAATAGAGTCGATTAAATAAACTAAAGTGGTTCGAGCACCTGGTGAGAATGAATGAGCAAAAAATTAAAAAAAATATCACACTTATGCAATTGCGGGCACAGCTGAAGGGTACGCACCTTTATTTTCTGAGAGTAGGGCAGCAAAGTCAAAGTAGAACTACAACTGTCACATATGAAATTCCCGTACCTCTCAAAAGCCATGAAAACATTACCAATTGTCAAAAATAAACATTGATAAATTAAATTTATCCCTTCTTCTTGCCTACTAGGTCTATCTTCGCACTGTTTTTTCTTTTCTGTCGCAATATTTTATGTATTTGCTGCATTCTGAATGGTGTACTAGTAAACATTTTCGATAATAATAGTAAAACACTTGTTTATGATTCTACTTCCAAACTTTTATTTTTGACAAAGCCAAAATCCAGCACTTTTGCTGCCAAGCGGCCTTAAACGGTAGCTTAACAGGTATGACTAATTTAAAATACTAAAAACGTTTAACTATATCGTAAACATAGATAGGTAGAGTTGTGTGGTGTGGGAAAAGAATTTGTTTATATTATATTTTTGACTTTACTATTGCGATAAGTGGATTATTTAAGGTCCTAAGATCCGTATTTAGCAGTCGATTTAATTGTGTTCCTGAAAACAGCCTCTAACGAGGGGTTAAGGTTGGCGGGTGTTGACGGTTTGACGCTCTTGACCCTAGCTATATCAAATTTGTGACCTGCTTGTCCTATTGTTTACGTGGTAAATATGTCAACCTGATATATGCATTAGGTTTTGTTTGCCCAATGTACTTTTTTGGGTAGTTACAGTGTTTAATTTCATAAATTCCACATTTGTTTAACATGTCTTCTTTATCAGCGGTGTTGCCTAATAAGTTTGTTAATGTACAGTACAGTACAGATGAAATTTAGGTTCTATTGAAGTATGGTTTTTCTTTCAGTACTAAGATGCGTGTGGTATTACAAATTTAATTTATATTTAATGATTTAATGATAATTTTTTTGAGTTGACTAAATTCTAAATGCATGATGGTTTATATCTGTAATTTTCTGAGGACAATGGAATATTTAGTAATCTATGTATCAAACTATCAAGTATGAACATTTTGTGCTTAGAAGGAGTACGAAAACTGTTTTTTTTTATGTAATTATCTGTATGTGTCGGTTTTCTGTAAATATTAATCGTGATTCTATCATCATTTCTTTAAATTATTAAATCTAAAAATGACAATTAGGAGTCCTTTTCTAGTTCAAAAGTGAAGTGAAATATAATGATGTAAAATTATTGATATCAAAGTTATTTTCTGTTATAACAAAAACATCGTCAACACATCTATACCACAATATCGGAAATTCATCTATATATCTTAGATTATTTTCCAGGCAGCTTTAGAAAAGGATAGTTAAGAAGGTAAAACATGATTTCTCACTGCCAATCCAAATTTTTGTTTATAATTTTTTTGTGTTTTGTTCGTTACGCAGTTTTGTTAATTTCAAGTAATCATCAATGACCGCTGTACAAAGTTTATTTTGTTCAAGAAAATCTTCCAAAGATTCTAAAACTTGAGGTACTGGTACGCTATTGAACAATGATTCGACATCAATATCTTCATCTCTCCCTTTCTATTCATTCCAATGTGTTTTGAAGGTATCTCTAAGTTTGCATTTGTTGTTTGTGTCGAAAATTCCATATGTTGTCGGAGAGAGATGAATAAGTAGCACATCACACTTTCTTATGCACATCTCTACCATTTTTGCTGCCATAACGTCAGATTAATAGAAAACTTGTTTTTGACTGACGTCCACATGGTGTACATTCTTAACCAAAAGGCATAGATAAAAATCATTTTTTGTGGCTGAGTTTCAATATGTTTTTTTTAATGGGATTTTAGCTGCATTGCCAAAAACTTTAAGAATTGCAAATAATGACAATGATTTCACAAATAATCCTACCTCCTTTCTTGACAGACTATCAAATCAACGTTCAAGGAGATAGACCTTGTGTTTTTTGACAAAAAAAAAACATTTCTTTCTTATTTAACGCGACTGTAGCGGAAACTATCCGCTACGCTGTTCAAACTGGAATTTGGGCTGAAGTAAAACATTTTTTTTGCAGTAAATACGCGGATCATGTCATAATTCCTGCACATTTCAAGTTGGCGCTGAACTAGCGATGGTGAAAAAACAAGTGCTGTCAAATTATAAAAGTCAATCAATGTGAAATCGCTTAGCTACGGTGCGGGTTTACGTGTTAAAAAATTCTCAAATCAGGGTAGTTTTATGCAATGGAACACGTCCCTGTAACGGATTAACGTGCGTATATCAAAATTCAAACACTGTTACAAGAAGCTTGCCTGGAGTCGTGTGTGGATAGTTCAACAGTAACTTGATGGTGTAAGCGTTCCAGAGCGTTGAGTTAGTATTAAAAGCGGACTACAGAAGTTGGAGACCTCATACTACCACCGGCAGCATTTTTGCTACTATTGTAGCTACAATAACGATAGAATATCGCATGGACGAACGAGCAATGGTCAAATACCAAAAGACAAATGTATTTGTCTTCTTTGTAGCAAATTTAAATGCATGATTCCAAAACTGTAGACGAGATATGAAGGACAGCGGCGAAATCCTCTTGCACGATAATGCTTGATCGCATAAAGCAGTGTCACTCAAAGCAGTATGCGAGAAGAATCGCTGTGAAATTCTCCCACATCTCCCGTACAGCATGAGTCCCACAGATTTTGTTTTGTTCCTCCAGTGGAAAGGAGAATTTCGTGCAGTCCTGTCTATTGACTTTGAAGAATAAAAACCCTACAATAGCATACGGTGAGAATGCCTTCGAACTGCTGAAACATCTTGACAAAAATGGCGTACTTAATTACATTACATTATTGCAGATGGCAATATGTATTGGATATGCAAGGAGATTATATTGCAATTTTTAAGAATATAGATTTAACTTGCGAGTTATGTTGTGTTCAGGAATTTTGACATGATCATGACCCTCGTAAAATGATAAGCATTTCACAGTTCAACTGCAGCGCTAATTTTTTACATAACTGTTGACAAATAAACCTACAAAAGCTTTTATCTGTAGTTCTTATTGATGGTAGATGAAATTTAACACTCTTTGTCACGCTACGCTACACAGCGCAGGTGTAGAATAGATATTTTGTTCTTCTAGGCTGGTCGCTACCAGATAGTATTTATTGAGTCCCCCAAGAGCCTCTTTGCTTCCTTTATTGCAAATTGTTCATTTATAGAAAACTTCGAATGCATGCAATATTTATCATTATGTAGGTAAAACTCAATTATAGTACAATGTTAATGAGTCGAAAAAATTTGAAAGCATGTGAAGAGCTCAATTGAGCTCGCTCTTGATTCTGAAAAAAACTTTATTTCCATTGTCATTTGAAGATTTCTGAACTAAATGAATGTAACGTCTATGATTAACCATAACCACACTTTATATTACTTTAACAAAGTCACCCAGACATTGCCAAAAATTATCGCAACGATAGCGTATCGCAGCAAGTATTAGGTATGGTTACTGACTACCCTGAACGATTTTGATCCAACCAGAACTCCTCCGTTGCTGACAGTGGTCTTCTCCATGACAGTGAGAGTGTTAAACTTCTTTCAGTTCAATGGAGCGATTTCAGTAACCTCAAAGCTCTCACGAAAAACAGCTTTCAGCAGTTTTCAGGATCACCCAATATTCCAAAAAAAAAAAAAAATAATACTCAAGGCAAAGACGGAAGCGCGCTGTTTCACATATATTTATCCTAAGAAGTAAGGTGAGAACGCCATCAATTTTGGTGCTCACCCGCCTGGAAAACCAGGCCCACCTTTTCAATTGTTCATCATCCCCACCCAGGAATATCCTTCGGAATAATTACCGGGCGAAGGCGAAGAAGTTCAGGCCTCACCGCGGCCGATAATGACGCATTTTAAGCAATTGAATCGAAGCGGGCCAAGAAAGCCGACGTATTAATTCGGTCGCGGAAGCCGTCCATTTAAATTTGAGGGAACGTTTGAAGATTGCTTTCGTGCAATTGCGCACAGAAAGGGCTCTCGATTTGAACAAATGGAGTTTTAATGCGCTTGTTACATTGTTGAGGGGGAAATTAAATGCACCAAATCGCCGGGTTCGTTGCAGAACGACGGGTTGGCGTTAAATTGCTCGGGACGGGATCCTTTTATTATTGGTCTGATGGAAATGTGCTTGGAGTGAATTGGAATGAGTTAGAATGAAGGGTTTGACTTGGACTTCCATTATACTGATGCGGTTACAAGTGGATTATTACACGTTTCATACCTGGGTTAGGTGAATAAATATTTCTGGATGATTTGCTAATGGGTCCCAAACGAATTGTGTTGTTAAGTTTTCGCTCGATAAATGACGTATTAAAGCAGTATCCAATGATGGGGGCGGAAAATGAGATAAACAAGAAATAAGTAAATTATATAAAAAATTCCTACGTCAGTGTAGGCAGAAGAAAACATCTAGTAGCATGGCGAGAAGTATGTTCACTACAAGACAATTTTTTTAAATAAATTAGAAATTACTTCTTATCTTGAATTCGGAAAGATTTATCGAGCAAAATATGTAATGGATGCTCGAGTATCTTCTTATAACCCTAACACTTTAATAAAGTTAGAAACTTGACTACTAAATGATACCCAGTGAAATATTCACTATATACTTCTTCCAGTCTCTTTTAAGGTTATTTATGTACTTAAATCATTATGTAATTATTTAAATAAAGAAACAACTTGATTTCGTATAAGGCTTACAAGGGAAATATCACAATTACGTTCGACAGAGATAGTTATGTTGATAAAATATAAGATCTCTATCAATATTTTAGACCACGCCACACTTGAAAACACCCAGCACAATCGTATAATGTGTTGGGTATCAATAAAATGTATAATACATATTTTTCGTTGATACTCAAAAAATTAAAATTAAAATGTAGCAATCCTTCGACTACAGTGCTGTATGGCTTGACCTATAACCTTATAGAGATCCTAATATATAGAAACAGATATCAGTTCAACATTGCACTTCTTAAAGCTTTTGCTAACATTTTCTAAATATTCCCTAAATGTGCAGGCCCTTAAAAATCACCAGTTGCAGTAAAGCTTAGATACTACTAGTATATTAGAAACGCAGTAGAACTTTTTTTGAAACAAAATCTGTGATATTTTTGTTTTTGATGTTTTATTTGCGGTATTTTTGATGTCCCTTCTAGGTATATCAATGGCCACTGCACCTCGTGCTTTGTGCTTATGTACATAACAATGCATTTCCTCTTAAATGCCGAACAGCAACCATATACAGACGAATACAGAAGCATTTTCAATGATACAGGTGCCATATTTCGCGAGAAATCATCAAGTAGTTAGTTGTGTTCACGTTTAACCTTATAAAACAGAAGAAAATTGTTACAGCGCTATTCCAGTTTGTATAATTAAAAATACAGTTGCGAATGACATAAAAATGCAATAAAACCTATGGCTAAGTTAAATACCCAAATGTGTCTGATAGTGCTAAGTCGTCATTTCCCATCAATCCACATACTGCAGTTAAAATCGATATCGAACCAACCTTCATCAAAATTAACTTTCAGATTTAATAAATGTCTTCCTTGATTAGAATTATAGCGTCTATGAGACTGTATAAGGCAATTTGTCTAAAAGATTAAAACGGCACGTATGAAACGCCGGAAAACAACACGCAAAACAATCCGGCCTCTCCATGCATCTAGTAGAAAATAAATGCAAAATAAATCTGACATTGACACGAATTTTAATGAATTTGATGAAGATGTAATTTAAGCGAACTAAAGAGAGTTACATTACTTTTTAAAATTAACTTTGTTAGTGCAATTAGGGACAAATCTTTACGTACTTTAAATTAAATGATTTCTTGTAATAAATTGGATATTCAACATAAAGTATTTTAAAACCACAATTTATGCTAGTAGTTTGAGACATATCTTAAGACAAGCTTGTAATGCTTCCGGTAGATATACCAATAAAACATAATCTGATTTTTAGAATTAGAAATTTGGAATTAAAAGTCGCGCATTCTTCATGTTTCCATGTTATTAGACCTATCAAGCCTTCGATTTCAAATATCCCCAATTTAAGTTAAAAAAACTGTATGTCTATTAAGGAACTTAAAGAGCATGTCGTTAAAATCCCTAATCAGGTAACACCTGCCTAACCAATTACATCACCAAGATAGCCTACATATTTGACTACCAAATGAGGCCACAAAACACTACAATAAAAACATTTCGTTTGTATTTACGAGGATTTGTTGCCATAAAACGCACCAAAAAGGACCTCATCAGGATTGATGACGCTCTATTGACCTGTTGTAACATAGATAATCTTCTGAATGCAATTACATACGGAAACAGTTCTACGTCGACTGCATAATTATATACGCTTTATTCCTGCCATCGTTTGGTTTTCATTCTGAAATTTAACCACAAGACAGTGACAGCTGATACATTAAACACACAAAACAAGGACCTACCATTTTTCAGCTGTATTGATTTGTTCTTATAATAATAAATATTATTTGTTTAACCAAATATTAAAAAGGCTGATCTTAGTACCTACCGTGCAGAAGCAATAACGAAAACAAATTCAATATACAAAAAAATTCTTACTCAGAAATAAAGTAGTAGTAGAAGGGTTTCGAACATACCTGTTCTTGAAAAGAATATAATGTAAAGGTTGGATTCAAGTCACGCAACCGCTACAATGGCTGTGATTGGAAAGATACAGTTTATAATGTTCTTGAATCGTGCTCTACTGTATATTTTACGGCATCGGACTAGTTCATAAATTAATTATATAGTGAAGACTTGAACAATGTAACTCTGTGCGACACTAAATATGATTGAAGGTTTTTGACTCCGAAAGAAACGCAAACAAGATTTTTGTATGCGCTGAACCTTTAGAGCGTTCTCGGGTTCGTATTTTCCCTGTTAATGTTTTTTACCTTACCCCGTATAATAAATATTGCTTCATAGTTGGATGCCGACTTTTGTCTCCTTAAATTTATATCGCTACCCTATATGCGTAATTTTACTCCTTCTTAACAAAAAACAAGAAAAACTTGTCGCCGCAATATTCTGTTAATAGGGCTGCTCGGAATTTTTTAAGTGTTAGTATAACAGCTTGTTACTGTACGTATTATGCCAACATACCCATTGCTGCACACAAAACCCCAAAATTTTCTGTAACTTTTAAATAAATCAGATAGAAAGTTCGTGCTAAAGAGAAAGGTCAAAAAACGATACCCTGCGATGAGGTTAGTACGTGATGTGGAGAACCAAAGCGGTATACATGTAAAATTTGCGAGTTTCAACGAAATCGGATGCAACTGACCCTTGTCGTTTGATTTAGTAAGCTGGAAAGCAAATGTTGCACGCTTTAATGTTTTATAAATAAATAATCTTATGTTTCCAGCACGAATTATTTTGACACACAGATCCGGTAGTTTAATTTTGTTCCTCTTTCCCACAATTCTCCTTCTTTTCTCCCACCAAGTATTTTCCTAAACATTTTCAGGTCCCATACCTCCAATTTGTATGTACCCGTAACATCAATACCAAGGTTTTGCATCCATATGTCACCGTTTGTCGTACTATTGTTCTGTATGCATGTAATTACGCTTTCCGTGAAACAATTTTTGATTTCAAGAAACTTCCTGCACATTTATCACCTTTTCCTATCTACAGGGTTTCTAGAAATGATTCATGCATCCAGGCCGCTTATGAAATTTATCGATTAAATCAATTTTCCGCCTCTCAAGAAAGTGCCGTATACTTGTCATTTGTCGATTTTTGAATTATGATATATTTTAATACGAGAAAATGCCTGGGGGTGTGTATTTTCAACATATTCTGTAGTGGAATAATTAACTTTAAGGTTGCAGAAAGCTCACATTTCGGTGTTGTGGTGACATTGATCTGTAACCTTTAACTACTATCGCCGTACATATTGTAGCTTGGCAGCAGCGACAAAAAGGCGGTACAAAGAATTCAGAAATCAACGCCGCCCGCGTTTCATGAATCATTTATAGAAGCCCTGTACTTCTATTGCTTCCTCTTATTTCCTCCGATACACTATACCTTCTCTAGTTATTAATACTCCCAGATATATGAAGCTACTACCCACTTTATCTATTTTCAAAAATCTACGCTTCTCTAATTATTGTATTTCTAATTGAAACATTGGAAATAAATAGTGTAGTTTATTATTAAATCGATTAACTTAACGAAAAACTTACTTTTCTTACTAACCAGGAAATAGTGAAACCATACGTCATACCCTATCTCAGGACCCTCAGCGACCCATTTTTTCGAACAAATAACTTCACATGCTACTAGATATTGCCCCCCATACGTTTATTTGCTTATACTCTTACTTATTAGTTGAAAATACAATCGCACTGTTATGCAAGGTCAGTATATTCTTCACAGCAACCGCTAAAAGAGTCTATTCCATAACATTTATTATTAATTCCTAGCACAGCATATCCAGGCAAATGTAACATACTTTACCGCCAAAACTCTCAAAAGAGGACTCTTGAAGCAAATATGTCGATACACAATAGCAACTGAGTTCCGTAACAGCTGTGGCAATGAAGACGTGAATGGTACATGATACGTAATAACAATGCATAGTATTCCGCATCCCCCAGCAAGATTTATTAAGAGTACTAGATGCCTCCACCAGAAAATGAAATTCCCTCGATATTATATTTCCTAATTAAATTCAATATACGAGATTTCTCTCTAAAACTTCCGCCTGAAAGCCTTCCACACCTCCAGCGCCGCTTTCGAGATGACGTTCCAGCTCCGACAGCCTAATGAAGAAGTTGGAACTGCAGGCTTGACTGACACGTACTCGCACAACCACTTCTGCGATATTGAATCCGAAATGGAAAGCGTGCGGAATTATTAAAGGGCCAAACTGTTAACGCGTGATATTTCTCTCTTTTGCACACGAAGTCGAGAACATAGACGGGAATATGACTACCCATGCAATTCGTCCAGACACCGTACACAAACATAATAACTCCGCCGGCATATTGGGCAAATTTAGCAACATCAGGTACGGGGATGAAGACTCGGACTCTGAATATTCATCGGACATAGCGGCGGAAGTTCAGATAAAACGTGCTAGCGGTTTCGCTGGTGGACTAATTCGGCTTGGAGGCCGATTCGGCACGTATGTAGTTTCTCATGTCACGTAATTTCGTTAAATATTACATGGACATTTCCTGCGGTTTTCCCTAACTTCACTATAATGCAGCCGGGGACAAAGACTAAAGAAAAATGAAAAAATAATATTGATCACTTGGAAATAAGAACATCCAGTACTAAGGTGATATGTTTTTAGACAAGAAAACCAAATCGCTGTTACTATAGAACAAAAAGTTATTAATCTGACGCTTCGCGGTCGCATATTGACACACTACAACAAATACAGAGATACCTAATGAGCTGTTTAATTGCCCTAAGCTGGTAAGGCTATTAAATTAATAAAAAAGAACCCAAAAAATTGTCCGACAGGAGTTACAACAAAATTTTGAAAGTAAATCACCAAGGACACGAGACGCCATAGAAACAACCTGCCAACCTGATAAAATCTAAAACAACTGAGGGGAAACGAAACACTTGATAAAAGAAAACTACAAAATAGCTTTCCAAACATCATCTACCTCATAATTTCAACTAGCCCATCAAAGTTATGTTATTTCTATAAATTTCTAATAACTTCTTGCATTACAAGTTTGTGATATTTTTTCGCTATGTAAAATTTTCGTTTAATACAGATAAGTCCATCATATTTACTACAGCAGATAGTGGATCAGCCACAGTGATTTTGGACAGAACAGATTTTGAGACTACAGTTAGCTAATTATTAGATGAGTAAATTATTCCAAGATCCTACACCAAAAATTTCCAAAATTACTAATGATGTTTTTAAAACTTCAAATTTTTCGGATGAAGAAAAGTAATTTTTAATTGTGTCCGACTGCAAGGTTCCCAAAATCCATAAAACTAGTCTCCTCTTAAGACCTATAGCCAATACGATTGGCAGTCCTTGTTACAAATTAGCAAAATTTTGTGCTAACCATTTAAAGCCTTATGTAGAAGAAAGCAGTAGTTTCATCATTCAGGCCTAAGTATTACAGAAATTACTTTTGAAGTGGTTTCTTTATTTATTAAAGTAGTCATAGCTGAAACTGTATTTATTATCAAATACAATCTTAGTAGAAATGTCCCAGGTGATACGATATCGAAGGATATATCCTCGGGTTAACCCGGCCAAAAAGTCATTTATTTCATTTTAGACCATTAATTGAGTACAGCCCCGTTATCTGAAATTCCTGTTCCACAACGGTAAACCTTCTAGAAAATATACAAAGAAACATTATCCACTGTGCACTACGAGTACCTTCTAGAATGTTTTGGCCTTTCAACGATTAATGTTGGGCTAAAACATGTGATTTATTATTTTTGTTTAATAAACAACCCCATTGATTGCTACTCAGTTTTGAATGCTTTTTCGTTGCCTGCCTCCGTATCCTCTTTCATCGCACAATTCTGGAAATTGTAGAATTCTTAGCCTAGCAAAATGTGTTGGTATCGAAAATCTATTTCTCCGATATTCAATAACCAAATGCGTAATTATAGCTTCTTATTCGTCCTGTTGTGTGTTTTTAATCAATTTTATCGGGATTACAGGACTGGGACCAAAAAAGACGAGTCACATTCCTTTTTTGTCGACACTTGTCGAATGCAATAATTGTAATACCTATATATATTTTGTAAAAAGGTGCTATCATTTCTCTCTGTCTTGAAGTGGCTGACAAAATAAATCAGCGAAGCTTGTCGACAAAAAAGGAATGTGACTCGTCTTTTTTGGTCCCAGTCCTGCAATCCCTATAAAATTGATTACAAGTGCGTAATGTCATTGAATAATGAATAACAAATGGTAAAGATTTAAGGTAATCTTAAATGCGCCGTGTCAGCTGATTATTTGTATATGGACCTCCTTTAATAAAAGAWTATTACTATTATTACTATTTTGTATATGCAGTAACCTTAATTTATTTAACATCTCTCTGATGTTTAGCACGCGAAGTAGTACTGTCCATATTATTTTACCTATAAGTTTAGGGTACGTAGGTACTGTACAAAGTTGTTATTCTTGTTTTATGCTAATTCGAATTTTGTGTGAATTAGGCGACGCGCAAGTTTTTGTCACTGTAGCGAGATTGATAGAGATACTGCTACTTAAACGAATAGGTTAGTAGATGGTAGTGTATTGTACTCGATCGTAGTTCCAGAACAATCAGACACAATGGGCGAGGGGTACAGAGTGTCTACGAAAATGCCTCAAAATGCAAAGTTTGTCGCCTTAGACTTTTGGGTCAAAGTGATTGCTTAACTTTTATTAGCGTTATATCCAAGAAGTGGTGGAATACATGTTCTACTTTACCCCAGAACCATCTCTAATCAATTTTTAACAATAAAATGCACGACACAGGCAGCCTCAACAATTTTTTTATTTATTTTTTGTAAGCTTTATTTTGATTTTCCTATATTTTATATTTCTCATGGGTATATAAATACTAATTAAACCATGGCAAGAACATAAGAAAGGAAACCATATTGTCAGTTTTGTCCAGGAATCGAACCCAAGACCTTTTGAATGCCATTCAAACGTGATGTTATCTACATCATCACAGGTCTATCCACATTCTTGTACAAAGCGGCATACAGTCAGATAATAAATAACTTTGATCGTTACATTTTATTATAGTCTTTAATCTCAAACTTGTTGAGATATTTGCAAAAATGTGTCAGAAAGTTGATCAAATAGCCCCGGATTACAATAGTTTGAACAGCACAACGTCAATTTGTCGCCTTGATCACCAAGATCTCCACATATTTCTCCACCGAACACATATGGAACATTGTTGGGATCTTAATATTCGATTTTCGTCTACTCTTCAATGGCTTGTTTACTTCATTTTCGAGTGACTTGCTTTATACTATGCATTACACAGCTGCTTTTGTGAAATTACTTCCCAACTGCTTTGCCGCGACTAGTAGTTCTTTTGCAACTCATAAGGGTACATATTCCAAGCCCCAGCCCTCTCTAAAATCATTATGAGGCATCCCGGCCACAAACGCTGCAATTCAGGGCATGCAGAGCAGTTCGCAGCAAAACAACTGTTATAACGCAGTTCCGCCCGGCTAACTGGATTAGGTCTTTAAACCCCCTCGCTGAGTTAGAGTCTTGATGTGGTCACTCTGCCGTACGTAGTTTTAACAATGACGATTGTGCCAGGGCCCCACAGCGGGCAAAACAAATTTACATTGGGTTCAACAGAGCAAACAGAATTCGACAGTTTATACACCTGTTAAACTCTTGGCTTGCCTAGTCTAACTCAGTTTGCGAGTGTTTGCTTAGCGAAGCTGTAATTTTGTGGAAATTGGATAATCTGCAAGTTATGGGCTGTATGATTTAGAACTGAGAGGGCAAACACAGTGAGCATGTACTTACGGCCATGCTATGGATAGACTTCTTCGTCAGAGGAGAAGAATCGACCTTATTTATCTTGTGTCTTCTATAGTTATACATGAATCAGAATAAGTGGTGAATTGGCTACACGATGACCTTAAATTACTTTAAAGGTCGGAAAGATTTGACACAATACCTGCTAAAAACCTATCACAGTCAATTGGTAACATTTTAGGTGCTCGTCCTAAAAAGTATAAGAGAACTATGTTTAAATCAGATTAGGTACTGTTATTTGTTGCAACATATTTTGAATGTATGGTTGGTTTTATTTAGTGAAGCTAGTGTTTTATTATTTTATGGGAGTTGGGAGTTGGTTCCATCAGTAAAGATTTGTGTAATTTTCGACGTTTCGGACTTCTTCAGACTAGTCAGCTAGATTTATTGCCATCCAAAATGTAGGCATTTGCAATACATACACATAAATAATACTCAACATCACAAACAGTTAAAATTGTATATAATAATATGGTGTTCAAATATTCAGGGTTATAAACATATACGGCTTTTTAATTTACTGACGCCTATAGTGAATTTAGAGTGTAATTCCCCTGATATTTGCATTTTCCTACTTGTATATGGCATTAAGGTTCGTCTTTATTTATATATTTTTTGATGCCAGAGCTACTGCTTGCCTTTCTTTGTCAGTCAATGTCATATTTTTCAGAACTGCTGTCTCCTTCAGCAATATATACAAGAATATCATTTAAAGCACCACTGAAACTTAAAACACACCTACACAAACATACAATATACACAATCAGACAGTGCCGCAAAATATGACATTGATATATGCACCATATTTCTACATATAATTTTGAAGAAAATCGTTAAAATTGTCAACTAAATGGGAAAATTATTTCGGTTTTGAGCGAAATTTTATCCTTTTTTAACATGCATTATAGCATTTGTCCCTCATCCGTTTAAAATGCTGCTGAGAGGGCAGCACAGGCGCTGATTCGGTATTCTGATTGGTCAATCTCATTGGCGTCCGAAACTGGAGAGTTGCCAAACTGTAATTTATACGAGGTTTTCGTATACGAAATTCATGCTAGTAGAATGGATTTTTATATTCTGTAATATTTGAAACCGCTTTGTTTCATAACACAACAACGTGACGTCTTTGGCAACATGATTATAATTGTTTTCTGCGTTACTACTTTTGGACTACTAATTTCCATTTCCAGTGTATTATATTGACATTAAATGTGGAAACAGGCATCGGCGACTTGTAAATCAAGTTGATTTCCCTGTCCGCCATATTTGTTCGTATTTGGCTAAACTGTTGGGCGTTTTGCGTTAAATCTGCTAGTCTGCCGTATAATTTTGCAACGTATGGGACATACTGCCTGGTTAGAGAACAATTTTAAAATGTAGCGATCGTGTTCTCTGAACCTCCAAGTGTGGTTAAGTGTCACCAAGTTTACGACCTTTTCTTCAGTATGTAGGAACAGAATATGCAGCAACAGTAAGCACGGTAAGTTTGCAATATTCCGATACAGGATTATATTAATGAAAATGTTTACTTGTAACTTTGATGCTACTTCGTTAAGCTACATGGCGAAGTTGCTTTTTTCAGTCGTTTTATTTACTTTTTGGCGACAGACTGAGTATGGACCTTTGTAGTAGAGCTAGAAGATACACATCAAACGAAAATCATTATGCCTGGTTCTAAGTAGGCACATACAGCAGTAAAATAAGTGTGGTGTGGCGCTAGAAGCATGTTTTAGTCTCGCCGATATTAAGCCATATCAGTTACTAATTTTAAGTAGTACATTAACCATTGTATACTTAAAACTGTTAATTAAGGGTTTTTTATCATTAGGCATCTCGCGACTGCTTGTTTTGGAACTACATCGGTCGGGAGAATGAAATAACAAGAGGTAAGTGCTAACCATCTGTTACAGCTAGCTGTAGCAATACTTGTATAATATGTGAACTCAAAGATTTTAAACGGGTTTATGGAAATAAATAAATACTTTAATTTTGTAATATTAACAATATGGCAACCATTGCAACCTGATACTTTACAAAATAGTTATAATGGTAAACACCACAATTTGACTATCCATTAATATTGTAGTAATTGTTAATTCATTAACAATCTTATAATATTCTTTTAAAGTTGTCTTGTTCATTAAATCCATGGCTTATAGCAAAATTATTTATTTAGCGTACATCTGTACTGAAATTTTCAAAGCTTTACAGCATTGTATTTCCAGCAAAGCAGAAAGAAGTTGAAGCCCCAATGACTAAATTACTGCATTCTGCATTACTGTGCTTTGGAAGAAACAAGGAAACACTCACCCATTCACACATTCAACAGGTATGGAAGAAGCAGGAGCAGATTGCTAGGATTAAATACAGATCCTTAGCTAATAGTTCATTCCACATTAAAATATGTCTATTTGTTTGAAAGTAATTTTATGTAATTTAATGTTTGYTTAGCTTGCACAACTTATCTTTAGTTATAATTAAATGTTCATTCCAAATGCAAGATTTTATTAACATAGGAGTATGGCATCCAATATATTTGGGAATATTTATGCATGCTGTGAAATTGTTTAAAAACAGCTAAACTCGCGTACTTCAAAAATTGTAGTATAGCGTTCACTCTGCTTTGTTTTAGAATATACATTTATGTTTAATTTGTAATAGATATTATATATTCTTTTAGAATTATGAGGCTATAAGTAACTTACATAGGTACATAAACGGCGTGTTTTAGGGCAAATTTTTATGCCCACGTTATAATATACCTTCCGGTTTAGTGTTCTGTTAAAAATCTTATAGCTTGCTCATATATCAATTATTTGTAAATTATAATTGTACCATTACCTTTGTAAGTTTAACCTGATACGAAAAAGTTTGTTTTCTGAGATGTTTCATTTTGAAGTGAAATAAAATACATGGTCAATGTAGGTACAGTACTGATTCCCGCGCATTTTCAAACCGGCGGGCGGGCATGGCGCGACCGCTGCCGACATCTGCTGGTGCAGTTTACCAGTGGCGTAGACAGAACCCGAAATTTGTATGGAGATGGACCTCTCAATGATTTTCTCTAATAATTCTGTTTGTGATTTCAAGTATTATATACGTATACGTATTGTAAATACCTAAATCTTAGGTGGCAAGAAACTGACTAGTCGCAAAAGACACAAATCTCTTAATGATGGAACCAACTCCCACACATTCCAAATACACATAATATATGAATGTATAGCATCAGCGAGGAAGTTTCAATTTATTCGTTGATAAATTATTTATAGCCCATTCAATTAAACATTAATTCACAAACAATCAACTTGAAGTTCAAAATAAACACAACCACAACGAAATTTCTATTCAATAATAAACTTCTAGAAAGCGTGATACGTAAGCGTATTTAACGCAAACCCAGCAGCACTTTGCGTTTCACGAAACAGCATTGTTATCATCAGGCAACATGTGCGTGGTGTGAAGTTGGAACAATGCGGCTCGTGCTCGCTAAAATGCACTAATTTCCTCCGCAGTTTATGATTGTTATACGTTCTAATCTTGATCGCGCTCGCTCAATGTTCGGAACTACACGGTGTAACAGTCGAACAGTTACTGGAGTTGCAAACTTCCTGAGAATAACTGAAACTGCTGGGTATAGAACATAATTGAGGGATGATGCTTTGGTTACGGATGCTGGGATGTGACGCTGCTGCGTGTGGTTCGCAGAGAATTTCGTGACAAAAGGCGCACTACGGGATGGTAAACAACAACTTCGTAGGAGGGTATTATTAATAAAGCTGTAACAAACCGATGATAAGGAAGTATAATGTTGTACACGGAGCTTAGTCCCTATTTTTAAAACCCATTCTATTTCATGTACGAAAGAATTATTCTTAAGGTACCTAAAGTAAAGGCAAAGAATGGCGCTCATTGTCTCAGACATTCAGAAAACAATATCATTTCAATGCCCTTTCACCCAAAACTCTATATTAACATTAATCTTCCGGGTTAGATGATCATGGAAAATGCCTGCTCCATCTATATCCTGACGTTTGGCCTGAAACTGTGGTTGGCATCTTCAGAGATGACTTGTGATAGACCAGAAGCGACACTGCAGTTTGTTAAATCATTTTCAGTTAGTAAAAGCCATTATTGCTGAGTATTTAAGTCAAAACAGTATATTTCCATCGAATTAATGATTAAGAGATGTGTAATGTAACAACATGGCCATAATGAATGTTTTGTTAAAGAGGACATATTTTGTTATAAGATAAAACTGATAAGAGCTTAAGGGATCGCTTCCACAGTTTTTGATACACTGGCAAAATTAAACCTACCAGTGACATAATAGAGCTAGAACGAACTCGGAGGACAAAAAAATGTCCTCTGAGATTCAGAAATGGATACATGCCAATACAATGTAAAAACAATGAAAAAGATTAATGAACTTCTGATCAGTCATTTTGGTCTTAACTTAAAAAAGACTGAAATATCATTGAGATGTTTTAAACAAAAAAATAACCAATAACGACCCTTGCTTTGTTACCTAACTTATACTATTAAACAGATCTGGAATTCGGTCTTTCACCTATTAATAAGAAATTTCTTTTGAAAATTAAAATTTTTAATCACAATTTTGTGCTAAAACGGTACACTCTCTTATGGGGCTTTTTCATAATGCATTCAACAGCACGTTAACAAAAGCTGGAGTTCCAAATAAGTGAATGAATGTACATGCTGTTTGGTTGTTTATTACATCTAATTTATTATTTATGGCTCGTTTATCTCCAAGCTCTCCAGAAGATTCAATTTTGTACGTTTGCTAACGCCAATGTTATCATAKTCTGGSCTAACAGGAAGCATCAGAGCTGTCGAATTTTATTTTATATATCTCTGGCCTTTGCAATTTAACTTTTTTAGGTTTGGGGTTAACAGTTATAAATGTGCAGCTAACTTGGTCTTGTTTACTTCAGTTCTATTTATGTTTAGTTTTCTTAACTTTTTGGCTAGGAGTGGGGAAGAATATTGTATGTAGATGGTGGAACCCTAAATATTCTTGTTTGTATGTTGTACTTCTAAATTATGATTTTATAACAATGTTCCTTTTTGTTGTTTTTGCTTAGTATATTATCAATAAATTTTTCTTCATATCCGTTATTAATGTTTGTCGAAATCAGGTACTGACATCGGCACATTTATTAATCTGTGATCAAACTGTAATGAAAAATCCTAACCACAATGGTTTAGATGGCATACGCTTTTTTGGCAACTAAACAGCTATCTTCAATAGATTGAAGGACTTCTTGAATGTCTGGGCGGTTTAACCGGAAGATATTCTTCTCACCAAGCCTTCAGCGGAAGTGAAATCTGGTTAACAACACGTTGGCTAGTAAGTTGTTGATATATTTTCAATGTTTGTAACAAGGGACATTTTTTTAGGAACAACGGATCTATTTCTTCATAAACTTTTAGTAAGCCATATAATTCTGTATCACCAGTGTTAATTTGTTTGAGTTTATAGCAAACGATCTTTGATATTGTATAACTGGATCTCTTCAAGGTGGACACCAATTATTGTTGAAAAGTGGATGATGGATCTCTAGTTTTCACTTTTTATAGAGAATTGTTAGATTACATTTCTTTAGTTATTTTGAGGTTTTTTGTTCTTTATTCTGGGTGTTAACCTTAGCTTTTTTTATCAACTTCTGCAATAAAAAGGTGGTACCATTTATTGTCCCTTTGTCCACACCATTTTGGTTTAATTTTAGTTTTCAAGTCACACTCTTTGATAATTTTCGAAAAAACCAAAATCTTGATAAGATTTACAATATAATAAAAGTTATCAAACAGGTCAAGTGCTTTTAGCTCGTTATTGATTAACAACTCTTTAATGAGAAAAGCGTTTTCCTGGCTCATAATAAAGATTATTGGAAAATATTTCATTACCCGAATTGTATATTTACTATTTTTTAAATAAATAGCGTACATAACTATGCTAAAGAAAAAATAACGTAAAACTTGCGACTAGTGGACAAGGTAACTAGATTGTAAGTCGGAAAAAGCATTGATTGTCGGTTCGTTAATTTTCATCATTGACAACTGCAATTTTTTTTGCGTCATTTGCATACAATCATATATAATACTTGTGTTAACGTGTATGTGGGCTAGCATTTCAATGTAAATAAATTTAACATATAAGTATTGGCCTACATACCCTTTAAGACAATTATTAAATATAATTATACAGTAACAACAACTATTAAAATATGACTGGTATTTATTCATACAAAGAAACACCACCGACTCAGTTAGGGAACATAAAGGGCGATATCCAAATCGCCGTCTTCCAGACATTCAGTAGAAGCTCCACATCTTTTCGATTAACAAGTGCATTTCCTAAACTGACTTGTGATAGAGAACTTATTCGAAGAAACAATGCTAAAGAAGTGTCTAAAGTTGTTAAAGATGATCCTGGTATAATACAAGAAGAATTTCTGTACTATAACTGCACAAACTAAAACGGCTGCCCAAGAAGCTATGAGAAAACAGACGCAAAAACTGGTGCAAAAACTAGTCCCACGGATCTTCCCCAAACGGTTTGTCTTTGTCAGTAGTGGAGCAATTACCTGTATGATCTTCTAAGAATCCTTCTCTGTGACGAAGCTACATTTACAAAGATGCTGTCAATAACTTCCACAACTAACAAATGTGGCATGTGGGTAATCGAAAACTGTACGCATTTCCAGAGAAATTTGGGCTGGAACAATTAATAATGTGGTGATCGGAAATTATTTATTCGACGGATGTTTGAAGTTACACTAATTTCCTTCATGACAGTATTCAGATTGATGGAAAGGTCGTGTCTGTTCCATTGCTTGCCCACCGCGATCCACGGACTTTTTCATATGGGAATATAGGGGTTCATGAAAAAAAACAATATGGAGACCTACATTTAAGAACAAAAGCTCCCATGGAGTAGCTTTTATTAAAAACACATTAGCTTTCTAGTAATTTACTTCAGGTTCAAACCACGATATTTCAAGAATCGTTAGTAACCAGGTAAAAGTGAATACAATCCTTTTGTTTAAAGTTAGTCATACAGTATACCCATATATATTCTACTAGAAAAAGTGATAATTATACAAAACTTCAGTTGTAACAAAGGTTTCTCGCCCAAAATCACCCCATTCTGACAACTCACTTTTCCAAACCCCTCATTATCATGTTACCTGCGGTAATTGAAAGCCACACCAGTCGACCAACAGGTGCACTATGTTCCGCACCCCTAAACAACCAAGGCAGTGTGGCGCCCTAGCAGCCATAATTTATTGCTATTGCCCCTCGATATTATTCTTTTTGCGATCACTTACAAAAACTGGCCGAAATTAGATAAATGAAACACATGATTGGCCTGGCTGTTATTTATGGGCGAGATAAGAATTCAATATTTCTCGCGAGGGGAAAAGAACGAGCGTGCACTTTTTTTACCAGGCTCGAGATCATAATTTTGGAACGCGAGGGGCCCATAATGCATTTGGGGGTGGGAAACACAGCGAAATGCACTTATCTGCTTATATAGAGTGATCGGCAGGCGGCGTTGTCGAATTCGTCATGTCTGATTCTTAAAAAGTTTTTTATTGTGCAAGAAAAGTATAAACAGCAAATACAGAGTTAAATTTTAATAAGCCTTTAGGTCCACCAAGTAGATATCAGGGCAATAAGCAAATATGTCAAGCTTTCTCTATTATTTACCCACAATAAAAAATATGAGAAAGCAGAGAAAATAAAACGCCTTGCAATACACTCCATGCTCTATATTTATAAAAAATTTTCTATAGGTATTATACGACGATAGTTTATTAGTTACTGTCCCTAGCATACTTATAGTTTAACGACAAATGACTGTGTGCGTGACATTGGTATACGATTATCTTTTTTGTGTCTTAAGTGTTACTTTTTAACTCCTTTCTTTGTCTATTCGGTAGAAATTTCGTTGTTGATTTTACTTCCTGATGAGCTAAGACTTGCAACATAGCTCAGAACTGCATGACAATGTAATATTTTTTTTTCATATAATCCTAATGATTAAAACACCGGTTCTTACCGACATATACAATTCCACTGATAAGAAAACATTACAAGATCAAAACACAAACTAACGTACCAACAAATATAGAACAGCTTAGGGTAGATACCACTAATTGTTTACAAAAAAGTTTTTGGCAAGTTACTTTCCTTTAGGTAATAATGGGCTAACATTAGGAATACTCTTACTATTAAACGTGTAGGCAAATTAGCAATCAACTTAACCAGTTAAACCTATTGTATTATAAAATATAGGTAGATGTTCAAGTATGTTGTAATTTGTAGAAAATCTTTTTAAAAGTCATGTACGTATATGTATTTGTATACAAAAATTTTGGTACTAAATTATATAAACGTATACTCGTATAGGTCTCGTAAAGATACTTCCAGAACATAATACGAATAATATTTTTCGTTAAATTACTTTAAATCTAAACAACTAATAAGTAGGTGTCTGGAAAATACATCCATCCAATTGTTTACATATTCTGGAGGCTGCGGACGCGGCAGTTCATTACAGCAAAACCATAGGGCAAATATGAAGCCCAATATAGAATTCAAGATCTGGTAGGCTACAAAAAAAGTTAATAAATCTGCCGAGAATGTATCATTGGCTTATTTTACCATTAGAGTAAAAAAGGCTGTCTTTTCGACAAAAGAAGACGTTGATATCGGCTACTTTCCTAAATTACTTGCATTTCTGAAACCAAATTTAGACGGTTGCAAGCCTAAATATAAAAGATATTATCCAACCTATGACTAATAAATTTATGGTGGAAGCAACTGAATAAATTACCTGCTAATGTAGGTAATAATTTTTATACTAATATTTGTTGCTGGCACCTGTCAACGATAAAACCTGATACCTATGACTGTACGTTTGCAGGAAGTTTTCTTTTATTAAAATCGATATAGAAAAGATATTCGAGAGGTATAATGCTGGGTCAACTGCAGGGTTGGTGCACCCCCGCTATATCAAGAGGCAATATTACAATCAGTTTAAACTTTAATAAATATTGTCACCTTTCTAACAATTAGGTAATTTATAAGTTTCGATTTTCTATAACGTTCTTGAGTTTTAAAAAATTCACTGCACATTGGGTTTTAAAACATGCTAGCAGTTGACCAGAGGCGCTATTTACTTCTATGCCAGTAATTCATACCTTCATGCACACATTTTAACGGTAGTTGTGTTGCAAAAATAATAATTCTACTGCATAAAGCTTAAATTATTATAATATGATGAGAAATAAAATAAAACTCACCAGTAATCATATAAAATCCTCCTTTCCATCAGCACCATTGAGTGTCTGAAATAAAATTAGTGTGAATTAGTTAATGACAACTAGAACAAGCATGAAGTAATTTTTTTGTGGTTGTCGTTTAATTATAGGAAAATGTCGTGCAACTGTTACTTACGAATTGATTGTTGAATTCTCTAAACTAATAAAACTAGTTCAGCCGCCCACATTACAATAAAAACAACTTTTTTATGTATTATTCGCAAAACCAATTTGTAATAATCTTACACGTTGTTGAACTGCCAGTTATATTTTTGATTTTTCCTGAAACACCCTTTAACGATTGTAGCTCAGGTATTTTATTTACATTTCCAACATACAACATACGGAAAGTGCATCAGGTGCAGCAATCATTTTTCTGTAAAACCTTGTATTAGATGAGGAATGCAAATCTGAATAAAACTGTGTGCTGCCACACAACACAGGAGCAAAAAATTATTCAGCAGGCAAATGACGCGTCATTCACCCTAGAATTGCACAGTAAAAAATTACGTGTTAAATTTAACACCAAAAGTGGTTTATATAAGTTGACACTGAAAATGGTTAAACTAACCACTTCTAATTTGGCGATTTTCACGAAATATGAATGCAAATTTTGTTACACGGTTATGGTGTACATATTTTTACACTGCAAGGTGTAGTTTTCTATGAATAAGCTAGAAGTAAACTTCTACCCCAAAATTGGTTAAAGTTTTCACGGTAGGTACTGTGTCAAATTTAATATTTAAAAAACGCTTAGTAAATATACCTACCACAATTCGCGAGGTAGTTTTCCTAGCAATAACTATCATAATTACAGTACGCTAAACAAATAAAGCACATTTATTATTATTTCTATTAAAAGTTTTATTCATTTAGCATACCGTATACGAAATAGTCACTGCTATGAAAATTGCACTTCGATTTTTCTAAAATGATTCAAATAAGAAATGGAATAAAATAAAACGTAAATATAATTTGTTAAACAAGTTTATTTTTTATGGTTTACCATATAAGCTACTATATATTATTTACGCATATCAGAAAGGTAACAAACAATTAATACTAATACATTGCGATTATGTCCTAACTATATTTAAACAAACAGTGCAAATTCAAACGGTCCTAGCATGAACGAGAAAGATGGCGCAATACATTTATGGTGTAATCGAAGGCTGCATAAATATGATCCACGAGTTCTTACTTACCTTTTGCTTATGAAGTGTATATAACTGCAAGTGGTGTCCACTAAAATCCATTTTGTGATATCGTTTGTTGTGAATTTTATTTGCACTATGGTTTTCACTTCCATAATGATGCGTGAACGTAAACTGTGGATCAACTAACCTGGTAACCCGCAAAGAAATGAACAAATTTTGCAAACAGCAACCGGCATGTCTTTTATTGCCTACAAGAACTCACAAGCGAGTGGAGTTAACACTGCACGTGCAAAATAACACGACTGCGTCTAAACTTTTCGCGGTTTTTGGTAAATTTACACCAAAGTTAGTAAAAAGTAAAACAATWATAAGATGGGGAKMATTCTACGTTTTATTCGTGTAAAATATTTACTCATTCAGCAGGGGTAAAATTACGAGTAACAGTTTGGTTTATTGCGCAAGCTTTTACCAATTKTAGTGTGAAAATTAACACAGAAAGTACTAACCACTTAATTTTTTGGCTTTACACCATAAAAATTTTTACTGTGTGTCACATTACGTAAACGGAAATTCTACTCTTTATTGAGAAATTATGAAGTTGACTATTGGCTGTATTCTTCCGATTAAAATGGTGAACTGACCCAATTAAGTAAGGTTTGTATTTCCTTGAATAACAATAGTGGTAGGGTATGTAAGTACATTAGTGTGCACAACCATTCGATCTCTTCCTCATGTCTCTCTGCCTGATGCACCAATATATTGCAAGATGGTGACTCCCATTACCATGACTAGTGATGAGCAACTATAACCCTATTTACAACGGCTATTATTTGAACCTCCAATGGGTTACAAACATAAGATCCCTTTACATAAAAATTATTTTATTATTAAAGATTTATCAAAGTGTTACTGATTGTTCCACAAAACAAATGAAGCGTTTATCATGTCGTGACACACACTTTTGGATCTTTCATTCCTACAGTGACGAAGACTTTAAACTCAGCGCTTGATCTAAACCCCTACATTCAAGCAACATTTTCCCTTCTTCTCACTTAGGATATATTAAATATTGGAAATATTTCGTTTTTCGTCCTTATAGCGTAAATAACTATTGCCATCAAATGGAAGTGGATGGAATTACACGTTTAGCGAAGACCAATGTTGAAAAAGTAAAACGCATAGACCTTCACTAATCAAATTGCCCATTAAGCAAAAGCCCTCCAACTTCCCCACTTGACCTCGCGCTTTTCACGATCCTCCACGAACTTACCCGCGCCATTTGAATTCAAAAACAACAGTGCCGCTTAAGCCGTGCCCGCCGTGTTTATCTACAAAAGTGGATTTCTTACTCGAGTGCTTAATTTCCATTTCTTTTAATTAGCCCATCCAGCTGCAGAGAACGCACTTATCACCTGGAGAGATCCGTCGCGGCGCAGGATCTGCAGCGACGGATGCAGCCGTCGTTTATTTCTTAATTTGCTGGGTTTCTTGGGGTTTAACGTCGTGGAATAGTTCGTAATTAACCTGAATAAGCAAAGAGGTGCATGAGCTCCGCTTTCCTCGTGATTTTAAAATTTTATGGTCTGGATTTGGAGACTTAGTAAACATTTTATGTGTTTTTTTACCATTCTTTAGTTATTATTGACCTGGTTGCTGACTGTACAAGAAAGACTTATTACTTTCCGGGGCTTTCGGGGACAAAGTTAGATTTAAATCTTAGCGCCAATTCACAATTAACATACATACATACATAACAAAAATTTCATAATACGTAAAGACAAACTTCCTACAGTTTACGAATGTGTTCACAAGTATACCTAAAACGGACGTTATTTTTTATTAGTTACCTGTCTAAAAAAAATCACTTAAAGCTGAAATATCTTCAACTTTACGATTTTGTAGAATTTGCATGTTACGTGCGTATTATGTATTATGTTATAGTGAATTGGCACTTGTCTTCTTGGGTTAGACCGCGTCTGACTTCGGAGTAAGGTCGACGTTTCGTCTGCATTTGTAAGGGGCAATATCAGGACAGGAATATGGTGAAAAAAGCCAAATATCGTTTTACATGGCGTTGCGAGGGGGTTGGGGATGCTTGGATGGCAGAGGTGGGAGATTGGAAAAGTGGGGATAGCCGTTGGATACCAAATAATGGAGAGATGATAACCATCTTAAAGAATTTAAATTATTGGGATGTTTGTGACAAAGGAGACTTTGTATAGAAATGACACATTGTCAAGCAAAATACTGAGACCGGTTTCATGTTCACGTTCGGCTACTGGTGAGTGGTTGAAGAAACCTGATTTTTTTGCAGCGTTTATGTTCATTAAGCCTAGTTTTAACGGATCTTCTTGTTTCGCCGACATATTATACTATCGTTTTCATTCTCTTTCCTCCGGAACGTCAACCTTATTTGAAAATCAGATGCGACCTAACCAAAAAAGATTAAGATTTCACTTATTACTTATTATGGGTTGATTAAGTAGTTTTCTTCTTAATTTTTATGTTGTCAACCTTTTATTTGGTGTAGGTAAGTAGAAATTTAGGTGGTAATGCCATCTGTCATCTTTACACTGACATGATGTCTAAGCCACCCAGCTGCCTTAACGGGTACTGCACTGATGAGCTATAATGATAGCGAAATAGATGCATCTGCAGTTGGTTGCGGTGCAGACAGCCCAGCATAGACATGCATTTTACTTTTATTTGGTGGGATGAAATATTTTAGTAAAGAATGAGTTAGATAATAATAATAGTACTTTATTTTCCTAGGCCCATAGATAAACGTCATAATACATATTAACTGTGCGGACATATAGAACAATAATAACCATTTCTGATATTCAAATAAATAAACACAATAATGGGTATACTATGAAAAACAAACTACAAAATTATCATTGCTATAAAAACAATGCCCAAAAAGAAAAAGTTTCAATTTTATTATAATAGTTGCAGGACCATTGCATTTTTTAACAACGACAGTCCGAGCATTGTATAAATTAGGTCCAATAGTGTCAATATAGAGTTTGGAAACAATATAGTAATTATTTCTGTCTCGCGTATTGTGCGAGCGAAAGTGGTTATTTTCATAACCAAATTATTTGTTTTTAAATACAAAAGCACGCAACGCAAAAGTAGCCAAGCAAGGCAGAGGCAGTACAGCAAGCAGGAGAGGAAATGCCCCAAACTGCATTCCATGCAGCACCCTGGAAGCCGCCTGAACGTGATAAAAACCAAGCATCGATTGCTTTTTAGAAAGGACATAAGTACGAACGGATAACTGCACTTAAGTATAACAAACCTTGCCAGCTATCATGCTGCAAAAACGAGGATGGATAGAGTTCCTAATGTTACTGGTAGATGGCGCTAATATAACTTTTTTGCTCCTTTTCGCCATGGTATTCAGAGTGAATCAAATAATGATCATGCGACAGGAGGACATGACATGGGAATACTTAACATATATATATATATATATACATATATATATGCATATCCAACGGATGGGAAGTATTGTACCGCGAAAAAAAATTTTCAGAAATTTTTATTTGCTCATTCGCTTTAAAATTTAAAATTTGAGCAAAAATAAATTCTTGTCTGTGTGTGTCTGKGGTATTKTTTGTGGACTCGATAACTTWCGAAAGACTTAATATATTAATTTGACATKTGGCAAACGTATAAATCTCAACTACCCAAAGCGACCTATTGTTTATCGGGAAGGGGGCGAAATAGGTTAGTAACTACCCTTTTTGCAAATTTTTATTTGTTTATTTTTTTTTCGTTTTAGTATGTGATTAGTAGTATAAATGCGAGTGGTATTCGTTCTTATAAATTTTCGGCGCAGCAAACTGTTTAGAAGTTATTAGCAAAGAAGCATCACTTAAAGAAAACGGTTTTTCCTAAGTATCTCCGGATATATTTAATATATTCAAAATATGAAAATACCATCAGATAGGAAATAAAATTTCTCACAAAAAGTGTGACATTTTCAAAATATTTCCAAAAAACATATTTTGGACCTGCACGTACGATTTTTTTTTAATATTCCAAACACATCTTTACCAGAAAAATCAGAGGTTCTATCATATGGCAGGCGGCTTCTTAAAGAAAACCAGTGGAACATCATCATTTTACTGCTCATTCTGTTCTTAACAATATTTAAGACTCAAATTTTTATGCTAGGTGCATCGCTCAAAATGGCTAAAAAGTGGATGGGGGTGTATAAATTAAAGGCTGCAACTAAGGATGCATGGTGTCTAGGGATGTCGAAATCTGCCGCTACTCCCGCAATGGTCTAAGTAGAAGTCCATGTAACGGTACTGAAAGATCGCATATTAATACTAAGTAATACAGCAGAAGAAAAGCTGACATTTAGGCAATGTATGACGCTGTTTTAGGGCAATTTGATGAATTTCGTCCACCTATTCATAAAAGCAGGTTAATCGTGGATACACCACTGTACGCCAGCGTCTAAGCAGCAATCGAAACAATGATCAGCAATTGTCAATTGGACGTAAAGATAAGTACGTCAAGTTTCTGGAACGTAAAAGTTCTTCAAACATTAAGTAGCGAATAGTATGCTAACCTGTTGGAACAACTTGAAAAAACCAGTGATGGGCGTTTACGCGTAAATTATAATTTTCTACGTTACATGTGTAGAAAATGTAGATAAAGCACTTTGGCGTAGATTTTAAGTAGAAAATATAACACGAGTATATTATGGCTAAAATGTATTAAGTACATACTAAAACAAAATGATAATAGTTTGATTCTAATTTCCCTGTTTTGTTGGCTTCTCCATGTGTCAAATTTCTTAAAATTTTATAGTTTTCTATATCTAATACGTTAAATGGACATAGCCGTCGCATTTTATTGTATTAAGGTCTTCGCAAATAAGTAGAAATCGACCTCTTATGTTAAAATAGTGTTTACTCTTCTTTCTTTGCCGAGCTTTCGATTTTTATTTGAAATCTTCGTCAGGGCTTCTATAAACATTTACAATGGTACATAGGTATAACAACATGTGGTTGAACGTTACTGAAAATGCGGTTTATAATAAGGGGCCAAATGAAACATGCAAAATACGATCCATTTATGTATAATGTTATTTGGAATTTGAAGTTTTGATTTTAGACAAATTAATGACAAAATATGAAAGTTGCAACACAGCTACCACATTTTTGTTTTCTTAACTTATTATTTTAATATGTATGAGACAATAAATAGGTGCAAATGTAAATATTATATTACAAACTTGCATATCATGTTTCAGTAAGTAGTCAGTGTATACAAACGGTTTTTTTAATTCTTAGAAACACAAAAGACAAAGCATATGTTTACGACATCTTTCCTTCCACAACTATATTAAGTTGTTTTCATAATACACTATCAAATTCGGTACCGCAGTTACAAGCTGATTTTTTCCAAATAATTTTTTTAGTACAACACAACTAGTTGGTCATAGTTAGTTGCTTCTTTAGATCAATGTATCTAGTTCAGCAATAAGAACTGCTTGTGTAGAACATGAACATGAACAAGAACATGAGTAGCTTATGAAATTTCTGTTTACAGAGAAGAAAGAACATAAAATCACAGTTTACAGTCATTAAGGAGTCCATTTGACCGACTGAGGGCTTCAAAGTGCTTTTCACAGCACGCTTGTCTTGCTTAGTCGGGTCTTTTGGCCCTAAGGTATGACCAAATATGTTATTGCTGTTTAGACATTTACCACGTTTAGAGCAGTAGTGGTAATAGACACCATTAAAAAACTAAATATTTCTAAATTTCTGATTATCTACACAATGCTATTTTCTACAGTAGAATTTCAAAGTAGAATATTACATAGTTTACGCGTAGACAATAGCGTAATCTACATGACGTATTCTACGCGCCCATCACTGGAAAAAACGCCATGGTGGCAAAATAGAAAACCTAGTTCCATCAAGGTAGGTGGTTAAAATTTATCAGTTGGGCTTCGAACCAATACCGGACTCACTGTACTCGCACGACTAGACCACAAATTAAAAAAAAAACAATCATGCTGAAAAAATATTAATCAAATGTTAAAGATTGCACACACAAGAAGCTATTTTGAAGAGCTACAAGAATAAAAAGATAAAAATTTGGAACATCGATAGACCAAGAAAGAAAGAATTATTTTCATCTCAATTATTGTTTTCCCTGTTAGTTCCCGAATTGAACTGCCCACCCCCCTAAAGTTTCATGACTGTCTAGCGTGTCCCCCTCAACCTCTAATATCTTCCAATAGCAGTTCCTTTAAATCACCCCTCCCCACAAGGAAGTAGTCCCAGGATCTATGTTGCACTGTGTTACTGATAAAGAATGATGAATACTCCGGTTTTGTTTCGTCCGGAACAACCCCATAAAAACCATATATCCGTGCAATTTGCAGTTGATAGCTTATCGGAAGCACTCGCTATACGTCGAAATAACACCGGCGTATAAGATTTATGCTGAAATGCACGGTGACAGCGGTGCGGTATTGCCAAGTGGGGTGACTTCAGTGTCTAGAACGACCAGATAATTCCGTAGTTTGAGAGTTAGGGTGTAGCATAAAAATTCTGGTTTGGACCAATCAACAGGGTTTCGTAGAAACGTGAAATACATTTAACCATCAACTGAGACTCTTTGCGCGAATACGAATTGTATTTACTGATGATATATCTTTGTGTTCTTTATTAGCCTTATGGTTGGTGACTGCAATACTGGATGATTTTCAACAAACTTAACGGTTGAAATCGTCGGTTTTCATTCTTTCATTCGCCATCAATCTGCATGTAACAAGTCAGGAGCACGGGGCAACCTTTGATATTGCTGATGCAAAAAAACTTGTCTAATATACAATGATATCACCAGTTATTGTACATTTTCACCCCTTGTAATTTTTGAATGGATACTTGAGACCAGGACTTTACTTAAAAAAAAATAAACTAAACGAATCAGACGAATGGCGAACAACGGAGTCAACAAGACCATCTCCATAATAATAACAACTAGACCAACTGGAAGAGGAATCAGAACATCAACACAGAGCACTACAGAAGAAAGAGTATCCTAATGCACACATTAAAAGGCTATCAACATGCAACCACAAAGGAAGGAAGCTGAAGAGCATATCGCTGAAGCATACTTGCCCTTCGTCAGTGGGTGTACTGATAAGATCGGACGGTTGTTGAAAAGATAAACTCAATTTTCAACGCCCCGAAAGCATAGCTAATGCTTTTCCGAAATATCGTTCGGCAAATGAGGAGCTACAAACAGCGGATGTGCATAGCATCCCATGCAGCTGTGGAAAGGTTTACATCGGCCAAACCGAAAGGCACGTCACCACAAGAATCAAGGAACACAACAGGGACACCAGGGACCGGCAATATGACAGGTCGACCGTGACAGACCACCAAATGGAGACTGGCCACATCATCAAATTCGAAGAGACACTGATGCTGTCAAGGGAAGCGAGATTCTGGGCGGGATTGTACAAGGACGCCATCGAAATCGTGGAATCTGAAAATCGGTTATGCGTCACAACACTTGACTGCACCGGACGGGTATAAATACCAGAGTAGACTAGGACACTTCAGTTTCAGAGTTATTTCTGAGGAACACACCAACATAAGTATCGAAACGTCAACACCAAACAAACAACGTTGGAAGCAGCCCGGAAAACAACATCTCATCGACAACAACCACGGAAGCCTTCAGCCAACAGTTGAGATTTCATCAACCAAACCTGAGCATCACTGAAGATGCTGCCCGCGAAAAAACATTTGAAGAGAAAGAGGGACCACGGTTCGAAAGAAATTATCAACAGAATCTAACAAATGACCTAAATATAATTTTGTCTCAACATCGATAAAGCTGTATGAGAGCAAAACTAATACAACAGAAACCTACCTTTCCCTTTATAGTACAACGCTACCGATGATAGACGGACAAGAAAAGCTCGTTTCTTACTTCGTAGCTTCACAAGCTGCTAATGTTGCGCCTAATGTTGAGAATAGTCACAAAAAAAGAAATTCAATACACATAGCAGCCGCGCAATGTACAATTGTCTCGGTCTTAGAATCATGAGCGTTCATCAAGCTTGCCCAGCTTAAATAATTTTCTGATGGAATGCGACCCGCTTAAGTATATTATAAATTTCTGTAGATCGTGCAATGTTAGATGAAAGAACCTGTTAACTGTAGTTGTTACGAGACTGTTTGATTTCGCATTAATTTCGTTGCATGTTTGAGCTGCTGTTGGATGTTCGTTCTCGAGAACAGTGCATCGGTGCAGCACGGGTTTCATTGAAGATTTCTTCGAAAGATTGCCAAATATAAGTTGTGATATTTTTTCCACCTTCACTTCCATCCATTTTGAGTAGGTATCTTTAACACCAGCAGCTTCTATTTAACAGGACGACACTTCATCCTCCCACCATTTTCAAATATAGCAATTTTTTAAGAGCATATGTGAGTAATCGATTCAAATATGATGGATATTTATTCTCAGAACTTAGTCGCAGTGTTTCCTTAATATTCTTGCAATGGGGCATTTATAAAGCATTTCAATAGGTTTTTCTTAACAGTTGTGGAAATAACCGGCAGCTCATGTTGCTGTTGCGCATAAAAGTTAGATTTCTTGTGAAAGAGGTTGTCAAAACAAGTGGTATTTTGCAAAGACTTTAAGCGCAATAAATGATATCTACATTATTCAAAACTGGTTTTTGAAATAGCATACACGAAATTATCGACTACCATTACTAATTGTTTATTAATGTATATCTGAAGGATTTAAAATAAAATGGTTTATGGTAATTTTTCAGAACATGTGCAATTAACAGTTTTAGAGACAGGACAATACTCTGGTCTACAACAAAAAAACTTCTAGAGAACTGTAGAAGGTCAAACATTAGAAACGTAATGCACAAAATTCTTTTAAAGGACTTCTTCCGTCTATGAAGTAATAACAGACAGTCCATTAATCTACAGAACCCTGCAACACTCCAAGAAGCGTTCCAGTTGCGCCACCATCGTATTCAAATATCGCATATTAGCAAATATAGCACAGCCCCTAGGCAAAGAGAACGTATACACGCATCAGTCATATAACTTGGGAGCAAAGTCTGTTGGACAGTTCCTCATGCGAGAGTAATATCCTAAAACCGGTACGAATTGGAGCTAATCTACATCTGCCCGCGTTTGGATTGTGCAAGAGCACAGAGAGCAGCAGGCTTTCCAGGATGTAAAGTTTAGAATACTCGGGGCGACGCAAAATTACCTGCAGGTACAGCTATTTGTGAAGCCCGCCGTGCAAATTGTTTGTTTTATAAATTGCAGGGTGAATTAATTTAATTCGTGTTCCTGCACTGGTGAACTGATGATGTTGTTTGCGAAAAGAAAGTTGGCAACTCGGTGAAGTGATTTACTTTCATTAAGACTTTAACTAATTTAGCTAGTTATTTTGTTTTGCGTACTTTTCCCATGTTGTTGGCAGCGTAGAACTTACAGTTGAATGTGAATTATTGGTTGGTTCTGTTAAAAATCCTTATAAGACACTTTCTAGGATGTTTACAGTTTTATGCAGGATTAAGTGTAATTTTTCTATTTTATTCGGTAAAATGAAAACCCATACACGTGAGACAAAAAAAAAACTGCATTTTAACTCACAGATACGTCTAAGTTTATGCATCCAAAAAAAAAATAAAAACATTTCTAATTATAAAAGCACTCTTAATGTGAGCTACCAGAAAAACTACAAAAACCTAGAGAACTATAAAACGTGTGCGATTAGGACGGGAGCAAATAGTCTCTCAGTACTTTGCCCCAATAACAAACGTGGTAATAACTTATTGAATACTCTTCAGCTTAAAATAATATATCAGTTATATCCCAGTGACTCTGAAAGACGAACCCCGTTTTGCAATTGACACTCAGAAAATGCTCGCAATCATAACAATTTTGGTAGGAACATTATTTAGACTGAAGAGTGCCATATAAGTTGTGATGGTATTTTCAACCGTAATAACATCCGTCATTAGCCAGATGAGAATCAGCATGTCACTATAGCGCGATAACGCGGGGAAAATTGATTTATCACTTTTTTGACGGTTTTTGTTTTTCAAATACCGCATGAAACGCTAGAGTAGTAAATACAAGACACTAAGAGGGCCTTTGAAGAACTACGTCTTTGGCCTATATATTTATTTAACTCAATAGCAGTTCTCGCTACCATGAGTGCATTATGTTTATAGGGTGACGGCAACATTTTCAGCAGTATTTGTAATAAATACAGATATATATTTCTATTTGTTGTTTAAAATTATGAACTTATTATTCACATTTTCCAGCGTTATACTCAAACATAAATACAAATTTTGCTTTATGCAATTAAGTGAAATTAAAAAAAAATTAGAAACATTTATTTATCTAACGGTGTTTGCTTTAAATATAGTTCACAACCCATATATGATTTTGTGATTTATTATTATTTTTTCGTGCTGACTATAATATTATACGAGGGTGAATGCTTTCAGCGTCCATAATAAAAGATAATATTGTCTCTTGAAAACACTGACAAAAAATTATTAGACTGTTCTGTAGTTCAAACAAAATTTTCAAAATTTTGTTTGAACTTGTGTCAGGCAAATTTTGGGGTTCTTCGTCTTTGACAATTACTACAGATGTAATCGAAACTTCAGTTTCATAATTTTTTGTCAGTGTTTTCAAGAAACAGCGATCTTTCGGAGAAAATATTATCTTGTTGTATTTTAACTAAACAATCGTTGAGTACAAAGCAACTACTTATGGATAATATTATTCTTTAATCTTTGCTATTGATTACAATTTTTTTAATCGCAGATCTATTTTATAGTGACGTATAATGGTACGCTGTAAAAGCATTTTCAGGGGATGAATTTAAAGTAGTGATAATTAGTTGCAGTAAACAGTTGTTTTTTGCTATTATTATTACATTTTTGAAGTAAAAACCACTTGTGTTTCAATTACAAGATTTCTAATTCGCTAGCATTTCAACAATAAATGGACGTCAAGGATAATAGATACACAATACCGTAGCGTAGCATCACGAGGAAAGACTTCGGCAAATACTCCAAACCGTTTGGACTTAATATAAAATATTTTGTGTGTATTATTCATAATATTAAATAAAATTCTTTGTGGTCGTCTAATGTCACTATAAAGGTAAGATTTCTTGGGGGAATTCGACCTGGTGGTAAAAATCAAGGAATACTCTTTATTTTTGCCGACCTTTCGACTGCTTTATTGCAGTCTTCGTCAGGGCTTTCTACAAACAACAATCCAATAATTACATTAAGATTACAAAAATGGAACAACATGTTACTTACAAAATTGAGGTTTAACTAGGCAGCTCTATTATTTAGGAAATCAATCTTTGGAAATTTAAAGTTAACTAGTATATGCTAGATGTATTTCGCATATATCAGAATGCAAAATTCTTTTACAACACAATGACTAGAAAAAATATATAATGTGACATATACGTCGTAATCAAATTCACAAACCACTTATATTATGCTTTTGAATTTTGATTCATATTATTTTAAAAGGGATCGCCAATAACTACTTGAATTTAGGTTTTATTACTTCTGTAAAATTTCTGTCGATAACAAATAGGTTTATATATTACTTAAATTTTGTGTATCCGATTTTGTATTAATAATGTTATTAGCTTTATTAATTTGGTACATCTCCAAAATGAGTCTTTTATTAGTTTTCTGTTCTTTTTCTAAAATTTTGACACTATCCCAATTTATGTTATAGCTATTGTTTGTTGCATGTTCTGCTAGAGCACATCTTGTACGTTTTGTGTGACGTCATATGAATCAAAATTCAAAAGCAAAATATAAGTGGTTTGTGAATTTGATTACGACGTATATGTCACCTTATATATTTTTTCTAGTCATTGTATTGTAAAAAAATTTAGTATTCTGATATATGCGAAATACATCTAGCATATACTTGTTAAATTTAAATTTCCAAAGATTGATTTCCTATATAATAGAGCTGCCTAGTTGAACCTCAATTTTGTAAGTAACATGTTGTTCCATTTTTGTAATCTGAATGTAATTATTGGATTGTTGTTTGTAGAAAGCCCTGACGAAGACTGCAATAAAGCAGTCGAAAGCTCGGCAGAAATAAACAGTATTCCTTGATTTTTACCACCAGGGCACCAGGTCGAATTCCCTCAAGAAATCTTACCTTTATTCATAATATATAGATACTAAAAATCTATTTTAAATTTTAGAAATACTACAGGTGATTTGAAATATAGGTTTGACCAATCAATTAGGGAAGTTAATTACTATACTTGTGAAAGACGGCGATAAAAGGTAGCCCCGATATACAAGTTTTATATTTTCTGCTCATTTTTTTAGAATAAAAATAAAAATTTCCGCGTTAACACCAATCACCGAGCTGCGGCCTTAAATTTTGTTTGTACGTATAGTATACAATGTAGGTTTGGACGCCTGTAGCCAAAGATGGTATGGCTAACATTGTTTTGTGAACTTCATGGATTTGAGTTAATTATTCAAGAAAACGGATCCATCATTTACATAATCATAGTTCTTTTCAAATTCAACTTATCTATAAAGTTAATGGTACACAGTTCTGGGTAATTTTCTGTATCTCAATAATTCGCAAACGCACTGATTTTATCGCAGTTCACATTAAACACACAAAAATTGCTGTAGCAAATGCCCAGCCACAATCTCCTAATTGCACTTAACGAACGAAGCAAAAAAAAACAAATTCGACATTTATCTTGCTCCGATCTAATCCAGTTGCTGCAAGATATATGGCCATAAGACATTCACTAATGTTATTTCCAATAAAGAAACCCAATGATTTATTCATCAAAAGCAGCTCACGCTGCGATGCCCCGCGGGCAAACGACCGCCCAAAATGACAAACGGCGTCTCTTGGACCGATGTTATTAGAGTTTTGCTCGTGTGAATTTCGGGCAAAAATCGTTTTGTAATTAGAGCGGCCGATTGCTAATTACGCCTGGGGTTGTATCGCTGTATTACAGATTAAAGTCAGGGGCGTAGTCGTAGAAGAGCGAATACGTTTCACTTTATGAGATAATTTTTGTCTTATTTAACATAAACAAGCGACAGAATAATTTATTTTTGAATGATAACGTTTATTTCAAATAAAATAGCCTTATGGCTATTGTTACTATTAAAAGATACAACAAATTTCCTAAACAAGTCAGATAATTCGCAAGAACCAGGCACGTGCAAATGTTGATACAGGTAGACGAAAGTAAAAAAAACACCAGCGCACAGTGGACTGAAATTGAAAGTATCTGTACTAAACACCCATAACCGATTGTTATAATTTACAGTAAAGTCCAACAAAATGTTGCTGATGTATCTAAATATAACAAAAATAATTCCCGAAAAATGATAAAATAATTTTTTTATAAATAAAAGCATTCTCGGGTGTTTAAAAATACTTTTTTTACAACTAAACACATTCTTGGGTGTAGAATTATTTTATCGTTTTCCGGATATTCAGTATTTTTTTCGTATTTACTACTTCCTAGGATGACAACATCAAAGCGTACTTCTTAAAAAAATTGTTTTTATATAATTTTTATTTATTTTTTTAGTCATAAGATAATATCAGAATCTCAATTTGGTTTCAGGGAGAATAAATTAACACAAGATGCTATTAAAAAACTAGTAACAAAAATTCAGATCACATTAGATGAAAATAAAAAATCATTGGTAGTATTTTTAGATTTGGCAAAGTTTTTGATACTGTTAGTCATGTTAAATTAATAGACGTACTAATCGATATTGGTGTAAGAGGTAAGAGGTAAAACTCTTTGTAAGCTATCTATCTAACAGAATGCAGTATGTCAAAATAGAGAACATAATTAGCAGCGGAACCAAAACTAAATCTGGAACACCTCAAGGTACAATACTTGGTCCAATTCTCTTTATATATATATATATATATATATATATATATATATATATATATATATATATGATATGTTCACCATACCAACAACAGGACATATAAGATCTTATGCTGATGATACAGTTATACTTTATAAAAACAAAAACTGGATAGAGTCAAAAAAGAAGGTCGAAAATGATATACTTAAATTGAAGCAATACTTTGACTACCAACTCCTTACAATAAATATAAGCAATTCAAAATTCATCCCTTTATCATGCTACAGAGGTGCTCAACCAACTTATAATACGTTGGAAATAAAAAGTACAACAACTGTACATACTCTTGAAAGGGTAAATTGTATAAACTATCTAGGAATACAAATAGACAATCACTTAAAATGGGATGTGCATATTGAAAAACTAACGAATAAACTAAGGAGGACATTGTATATTTTTAAGATTTTTGGTGCAGTGTTTGCAGAACCGCAACTCCGCATTCTATATTACTCACTAGTTCAATCACTCATACAATATAAAATTTATTTATAAAAAAGGTTTGATATCCAACAAACAGACTATATGCAGAAACTAAATTGTTAAATCCCAGACAACTCTATGTTTACACCACAGTGCTACATCAGCATAAAAGTGAAAAAGTTACAATAGAGCACAACTACGAAACTAGACAAAAAGAAGCGGGACAACTACAAACACAAAAATTAAACAAAAAACCGGACAAAAAAGTGTATTCTATATGGGACCTAAATTGTATAGCCTATTAGACCTAAATATTAGAAAACAAGAAAAAATAAAAATATTCAAAGTTAAAGCTAAAGACTGGCTAGTGAGTAAGAAAAGAGGCTATATTCATAGTTTATTTAAAACATATGTACCTGAAAGCAGGCAATAAGTAATTGTATGGGTTAGTCACTAGGACAAGCTAAAGCTGAGAAAATTCTACCTCAACTATAAAATGTACCTCAAGATGAATTATACCACTTTGTACTAAGAGCTACTCAATACATTTATTGTATATTAGGTTAGTAATAGTGAGTTTGATATTATGTTAGAATAAGATATTGTTTAATTATTTAGTAATTTATAACTCACATACAAGCTATGCTTAAATGAGTTTTACAGTTTTCTTTCATTTATTGTTTTTCTTGTATATTTCTTTTTGTATATTATTATCTATCATTATTGTAATTTACATATAAATTTTAGTTTACATGTAATATCTTTTGTCAATTACTATTATATTTTCTCTCAGATATAATTTTTTTCAGTGCAGTTGTTGTTTAATTATTTAAAGTATTCTATATTTTTGTTACAAGCTTTGTTTATCTGTTTCAAGGTTTTTGTATTTTTTACAACTACATATTTTTCATAATAAAATTACTCACTTTTATTAGCTCCCGTTCATTAGTTTAGGTGTGTGGTTTATTTGCATAATTAATTTAATACATTTATAGGTATTATCGTTTAAGATAATATCGAAATGGGTTAGTCAAAATAGTTATTTCTTTAGCTTAATAACAACCTATTTATTTTTAAATAACTTGTTTTTTTTGCAGTATTTATACAATCCAATTGACAAATATATATTTTGTTGAATTTTACATGCAGTTTGCCGCTATAATAGGGGTAATTGATTGTGCATCTAAATTCTTCCAAACAAATAATAGATTCAGTTTCAGGACTAAATCAATTAATTATATTTTTAATGCTACAAAATATTTATTTGGGATGCATAGATTCACTTTACTTCTTTTCTGAAGTCAAATAAGTATTTGTTTTAGACAAAATAATCATAAGTTTATTTCAAACATCTTCATGGTTTAGTGAAACAAATACTTTGTTCTACAAATGAAAGGATTATTCTTCATTCAACACCTTCAAAAATTAATTTAAAGCTTTGTTTTTTACGTCAAATAAATGTTATTTTAGCGGCATCAAGAATTCGAGGGCATAAACAAACAAATCATTTAGTTCGGCATATACAAATAAATATTTTGCTTGCCCCAAACATATTTTAACTCTTTATTTCATTGCAATATATATCTGATTTTTGTACTATTTTGCCAAATATTCTCCAGCTAAGTCTACATATTATTATATATAGAATTATATATAAAATGTGTTTTATCGTGTACGAAGCACAAATATCGTCTTGAAATATTCGGTAATGCAGATAAAAGTGAATGATTTCATTGATGCTATTCTAGGACAAATTTGTAATATGTTTGACATTTCAAGAGCAGAAACCATTCTATTGGCAAGAATAAGGTCTTTCAGCACGACAATGTTGGACTGTGTTGTTCTTTGATATCATCTTACAACATTCAGACATTTGCAAGAATTTGCAAGAATAGGTCAATCCGTTTGAAACTAAATCGGCCAAGTAAATATTTTCCTAAGAAATTGCTACGTTTTGGCAATAGAATGAATGAAGAAGTGTCCTGTTAAAAACAACCCCAATATAACCTGAACAATTTGAGATGGTATTAAAGATACCTACACAAAATGGATGGAAGCAAAGGAAAACAAGAAGAACATTACAATTTCTATTCGGCATCCTTTTGCTTACTRAATACGCAAACATAACACCGTTAATAGCGGCTTGATTACGCAACGAAACCCGTGCTGCACCGATGCACTTGTTCTCGAGCACGAACATCCAACACCTCAAACACGAAATCAAACATTCACGTAACAGCTGCAGTTAACACGTTCATTCAGCTAACACCGCGCGATCTATAAAAGATGATTAACGTGCGTAAGCGGGCCACACACCTTCAGAAAATAATAATTTAAGCGGGGAAAGCTTGATGAACGCTTATGATTCAGGGCGCGAGACCGAGGCAATTGTACATTGCGCGACTGCTATGTGTATTGCATTTCTATTTGTGACTATTCCTATGTATTATGCAATTCCCAGCATTAGGCGCTTAATATGCCGTGTGACTGAAATGTTAATGGTGCAGGGAAATACACTTAGGAGCGTTGTGAGGCTTCGCAGTACGAAACAAGGTTCTCTTGTATGTCTGTTATCGGTAGCGTTATACTGTAAAGCGAAAACTAGGTTTCTGTCGTGTTAGTTCTACCCCGAATGACACTGTCGATGTTCACTCAAGATCAAAGTTATATGCCGGAACTCAAAGTTAATCCAACACACTACAGATATCTACGTTCTTGATCCATTCATTCACTGGATATTACAACCACACAGATTACATCCTTTGAAGTTCGTATTGACAGCAAGTGTAAGCTTAATTTAATACGAGTATGGTACGCTTTTTATGGGAAAAACGTTGTTAAGACTCTTGTTGCTATTCTAATTCGTTTAGTTTTGCGTTCAAAAGGACCGAAGTAAACAATAATATAGAGTTTCTCTCCGAATAAAGGCATTCGCTCATGAACCGCAGAAGAAATGGGTTTCCAAAAAAGTCTAAGGAGAGTGTTAAGAGCCTCTGGCTCCAATTCAATCAAACCTACGAGACATTTAATGAAAAAGAAATTGCGTTTCTTAATAAAGGTTTGAAATTTAATTTACCTTATAGGAATCCACTAGTATCCGAAATCATAGCTGCTATTGAAAGAGCCATCAGCAATTTGAAGAATTCGACAACGACTTTATTAGAAAAGTATGCAAAATTCAAATAGAGAATAATTTGAGTAATAGCAGAAAACTTTGGAATAAAGAAAATCATCAAATCATTAAAAGTGTCAAGGATAAGAATTGTGACTATTTAAAAAGGGTCAATGGCCTTTTAGAAACTGTCCATATGACAAAGTACATTGGAACCCATTGTCAAAATTAACTCAACAAGCAAAACAGTTATGGGTAAATGTCACAATCTTCTTATACCTGCCTTGAAATGTAAATTACGAGTTTCAAACCCGAGTGTTCCTAAATTGTATGTTCTCCTCAAAATCCATAGAACAGGTAAATCGGTGAGACCTATTGTTCAGCTATTAACTCATCCACCTATCTGCTTTCAAAATGGTTGACCAACGAGTTTAGTAGCTTACCTACACCTCCAATAGATTTTTGCGTTAAAAATTCCATGGCCATTCCTTGTGTACCTTTTAAATGTAGCCCCGAAATACCTTGAGCATCTACTGGTGATTAACGACATTGATAAAATCAAAATTCAAGAATATATGCAATTGACCTCTTTATGCATGTCCTAAAATCGTTTTCAAATTATTAATGAGTTTTTCGTACAACAGGAAGGCACAGACATGGAAAATAGTCTCTCCCTCTTGTCTGGCAAACTTATTTATGGGTCGATTTGAAACAGGTTTGAAAAATAAAAACCCGTATGATTGCCTTACGTCGATGATGTATTTGCCATCTTTGACAACAATAAATGTAACATTGACAAATTTTGAAAAAGAAAAACAAGGAACCCTTCGGTTTTTAGATGTATAGTGGTGTCAAGAAAGAGCAACGACAAAATAGAGTTTAATGCGTACAGAAAAAATACAAATACAGATATGTTTTTAATCAATGAGTCGTAACATTCTTATCAACACAAGCATTCTGCTTTGAACTTCCTAATTAATAGATTAGCTAATTTTCCATTAGCAAAAGCTAACTTTGAAAAAGAACTCAAATATATCAGAATGTTATAGTTCATAATGGGTACACTAGTAAAACATTAGAAGATATACTTAGGAAGAAGAAGCAGATAGATGCAACCATTTTGTCTTTATCAATTACTGTATAATATAAATTTATCAAAAATTCCCTTTGAATTTGGGCTTAACAAAGGATTAGACCGCATCCTAAAACTTTTTCGTTTAAAATTGGCATTTACTGCCAGTAATACTAGCAAAAATCTTTTAGGAAATCCAATGGATAAAGCAGATAAAGACAAAGCGGCATATATCAAATACAGTGCAGTAATCTTAAATATATAGGGCAGACTACGCTTTCGATTGGGAGTTAGATTTACATACATAGCATTTAKCTCATTTCAGGTTGAAAAACATAGAAAAACTAGTGCGGGAATAATCAAGAAAAACTTACATTATCACCGCCTTCATCCGTGGGTCATAACAATGCGGTCACTCCGGTGGACAGAGAAGGCGGTTTCACATATGCGCGGGAGATGCAAAAACAAAACATAAGTTACTCATCCGTTAAACTCAAAAAGATACAGTTAAGACTCACAGAGGGGTTTTCACCCCAGGGCCTCATCCTTGTCCTGTCCATGGCTTCATCCCTGAGATTACATCATTAGTCAATGGTGGTTATGAATACCTTGTTAGTTTTCTCTCTTCAACAACTAGCTAGTGTCAACCTGAAATAGTAGAGGCTTCCCCGAACGCTCACCCTAAGGCCTATAGGGTCGCATTCCAATAGCCCGGATCGGGGGCACCTAATAAGGCTACCCTCTCCACCAGAACTATGTCATTCGAGATACCCTGCATTACCCCCCGGAATGCAAGTCCTCCACTCGAAGGAACCACAGCTGTTAATCGGGCACTCTGCTCTAGGGGTTTCAAACTGCCTGAGGCACATCATGGCCAAAGACCTTACTCTCTCTGCCTGAGGCACAACATGGCCAAAGACCTTACTCTCTCTGCCTGAGGCACAACATGGCCAAAGACCTCGCTCTCACTGAGCCAAAATCAAGAATATTTCTCTCTGTCAAAAAATGACACATCCATACTCATTGCCTACTTTTGCATCTCCTCGCGACGCTGATATTTCTCGCCAAAACAATTAATCGCATGCATACGCATTCGCTTCGATATTAGTATTTATCTTATTAACAGCGATTCTAAACATAGCAAGAAATTAATAAACGCACAAAAACACCTTTTATTTTAATAACAACGCAGATACAAAAATAGACATTTAACATTCGGCCAACCTAACAGGGTCGTGTCCTCACGACATAATTATTCGGTATCCCTACTTGATTTGGATAAATTAGTCAATGGTACTTCATCTGAGCCACTGTCCTCATCGATGGTATCTGATGTAATAAATGGATTTGATAATAATAAATAGATTTTATTAAACAAGAGCAGATACTGAGAGTAATACATGATCAATAAAGGCAAAGTCTAGCAGAAGCTATTCTACTCAATCTTTAGAGTAAACTCAACTATTTATATTAGTTAGGACAGCAAAAAAATAGAATCAATAATAAACAAAATAGAGCACAAGTTCAAAAGCGATATTAAACAACCTATTAGTTGAATATTAGTTGAATAGCAGTCAACGAACCTCATTGAGTCCGAATGAGCTAAGGAAGTCGTGGTTATCATGTAATCTGACGATCGGAAAAGGACTGTCTTAGTTTAAATTTAAATTTGTTAATATTTATTTCTTTTAAACTCCCTCGAAAGGGTGAGCCTTACAGCCTTACAGCGTTGTATGTGAAGCAGCGAACAAACGTAACAGAGCAATGGCGAGGCAACAAATATTTAACTTTATTTCTGTATCACATGAGTGAAAAACTTAGACCTCAAATTTTCAATTGCATGAGGAGAATTTGGCAAAGCATGGACGAAACAACTCAAATGAAAATTCCAGCGGTAATTTATGCGTAGCCAATTCAAAGAGTTAATTCTGTGAGATACCTGGTCCCCGCGTTGCAAGCCACAAAATAAGCGACACCATGCATTCTAAACACTCTGAATCCTGTTTCTATCAACCGAATCCAAACAGGGGTAATATAAAATTTGCAACAATTAAAGAGGACGAGAACGAGTGAATCACATAACTGCCTTTTCAAATTAACGGTTAAAAATGTCTATAAACATAAAATAACTTAAGGTTAAAAATGATCTTTGTATTAACTTAGTTACATGCAGCTTAAACCAGATCTGAGTGTCCATAATGAGATCAAAGTATGATCAACAAAATTTAACTTTGTACCATCTATACAAATATTGAAATATTATTTAAGAAATTTCGGACTACTTTTATTACCAAAGACCATCAGCTGCGACTTAGACAAATTCAATTGAAGGCCATGTTCAGCAGACAATTTTCTTAATTGTTCAAGTTCTTCGTTCAGAATTTTTCCAGCCCTTGAGAAATCATGCTTACCGAAGCTAAAATACAACTGTTTATCGTCGGCGTAAGTTATTACTTTACAATGTAGAACTAAGTTCACTATATTAAACGTACATATTATGAAAAGCAGAGATCCTAATGTGGAGCCTTGCAGAACACCAGATCTAACTGACAATTCAAAGGAGACACTATCTTKATATTTTACCACTTGAGTTCTATCGMTCAAATAAGATCTAATAAAATGTGCCGACAAACTACTGAAACCGTAAGACTTTAGTTTGGTGCATAACAGACCATGATTAATAGTATCGAACGTTTTTGAAAAATCGAGCAAAACCAAAGCACTGAGTAAACCTTATCATAAGCTGCAATAAAATCATCCATGACTGAAACTAGTGTAGTAGGAGTACACCGACCGCGTCTGAATCCGCACTGAGCATCGAGAATGATTTTCCTGGAAAAGACAGTCAAATATCTGTTCGTAGACTAGAGATTCAAACAGTTTTGAAGCTGCAGGTAAGATGCTAATCAAAGGTAAATCCGACTAGTTTTCAGGGTTAAACTTTTTAAGTAGAGGTATTGCGATGACTTTCTTCCACATTGTAGGGAAATAAGCTTTTTCCATACAACAATAATTGAAGACGTGTAATAGGTATAAATCAATAATGGAACTACATAAGCGCAACATTTTCAACGATATGTTGTTTGTGACACAATTATTTTTTTTGCGTTAAAGAGTGCGGAGTGTACCTCTTCTAAAGTAACCATTCTCAAGGAAAATTCTTGTAGGGATGGGAATCAAGCATTCTCATAATATTGCATTCTATGATTAGAGACGATATCATTTTTTTAACTGGAAAATATGTGCATTAATAGAATTGCTATTAGACAGATTAGAAGGCAGTTTAGAACTGACTTTGATAGTACCAATTTTTAAATTGCGCAGAGCCGACCAAATAGTTTGTATATATATCTCAACTAGAAACAACCGAGCCTTTGTAACGACGTTTTTCCATCCTAACAGAGTTCATAGTCAAGTTCCTCAACCTCTTGTATACAGCAAAATTTTCAGGAAGTTTACTTCGTTTGTATTTACGTAAGGATGCACCACGTTTACTCATGAGACATTTGAGTTCAGGGCAACACCACATTGCATTGGGCTTTGTTACTCTAGACGTTACCACTGGGGCATGCTGATCAAAGAGAGAAATACTTAGGGTGTTGAAATTTTCAACTTTCTTATCAATATTGACTTCACGTATCACATCAGTCCATTCAATAGATTCCAAACTTTTTCGAAACTCACTGACATCAAAGGGTCTGAAAGATCTACACATAAGTAACATATTTGTGCTCACATTTAACCTTAGGTGAACTAAATTCACAATAAACCAATCTGTGGTCAGAAATATCGTTACAGTTCTTCGTACCGTATCTTGTAACATTCAGAAAATGGAATACGAATAAAGGATCAATCAGTAAGCTTGAGTTACCAGTTGCTATAGTCGATTCATCCAAGACTTGCACCAAGTTTTACGCCTCCAAATGTACACTCATATGGTTAGAAATGTTTAAGAAATTAATGTTGAAATCACCCAGACAGACACATATTCATACATACCACAAACCAGACCAAAGATATTATCAAGAGTTTCAACAAAATTGCCCAAGGTAGAGCTAGACGGAAGATAGCATACGCCGAATGCATAATTTACAGTCCCTACGCGGATGTTAAAAAAACAGTCAATAAAGGAATTAATCTCAAAATCAAACTCTATTAACGAGTTACAAAAAGTCGACATGTTATATGCCGCCACTTCGTCCCTCAACACGATGCGTATAGCAAAGATTGTAACCAGGTATTGCTAAAATAGATACATCTGCATCATTAGACAACCATCTCGCGCCAACCATAACAACATCATAGTTTGCCCTTTGAACTAAATTGATACAATCTTGAAAATGTACTAAGAGCGATCTTACATTAAGATGTGCAACCTTTATAAAAATTATAAGCTAAACTGATACAGGATATCTATTACATTTAAATGAGAACAAATACAACCTGACTTAATTAAACTAAACTGTATTGAAGTATGTTTAATTGCTAAATTAAAGAAAAGCAAAATTAATACTTAACCACCGGCGTTAGCTCCCGGAAAAGCATTACATTTTACGCTATCAACAAATCTGCGCCACAAATAATAAAAAGATAACGTTGCCAATTAACTGCTACCGATAGGTACTGTTCTGTATATTGACTATATCGTCAACAGAATTTACAGAGTATTTACGACCATTTACTATTACTTTGACTTAACCTTGTTAAGTCCATACGTTACAAGTGTTAAAGTAATGTTTGAATGTCACGTCAACAGATAAACTGTAGATAATTTACTTGTATGATTAATAAAATAGTAAATTAAGCATCAAAGAAAAGCTTTTCTTACGTGAAAAACCTTAATAACAAGCACCAAATTCAGAGCTGCAGAGTTGTGGTAATTCTAGACGCTTCCTGGCGAGATCTTCTTTTATGGAAATATTGGTTCCTCTCAACAACTTCTTGTAGCGGAATATGAGCTGCCTATCCTTCCTTGAGCAGAATCTGACGATTCTAGATCGATCTCTTCCAGTATTCACACTTACCATCCGATGAAAGTCATCTATGGCTTCCAAATAAAAATTTAAATCACATAAACTGGGCACTTAAAACACAAATAACCGGAGAATCGCTGGATCACGTCTACTCGCTGTGCATTACCTTATCTTTAAATAAGAAATAGGAAATGTACTTCGTTGATTCTCATCGCAAGATTTCAGAAAGGTCAACAGCGCTTCGGGGCTTGATAATTACACGATTGGGCAACTGCCTGTATAATGTTATCATAGGATGTTATTAAACATCAAGAAATGAAAGAAAATGATGGTGATGATGATGATGATGATGTTGATGATGGGTACCCATATTTGTATGAACATGAAGAATATGCAAAACATGTATGATAGAGGTATTAGATCTACCAATAATCACGCCGAAACAAAAGAGATCCTGTTAAGGCCAAGAGCTTTGCTGAATAAACGTATTTTGCATAAAAACTGTCAGCCGCCGCTTAACCACTAATTATAATTACGACAAACGATAACTTGTCATACCACTGCGCTGCGACAAAACGTGCTAAAAATGTTGAATACGTTATTATTAATCTCATCGAATCAGTGAACCGATTGTTTGACCACCAATTATAATTACGACAAACTATAATTTGTCAAACCACTGCGCTGCGATAAAACGTTCTTAAACTTTTTGAATTCATCTCACCGAATCTGTGAACCGATTGTTTGACCCCACACCTGAATGAAAAACATAGAAAAACTAGTGCGGGAATAATCAAGAAAAACTTACATTATCACCGCCTTCATCCGTGGGTCATAACAATGCGGTCACTCCGGTGGACAGAGAAGGCGGTTTCACATATGCGCGGGAGATGCAAAAACAAAACATAAGTTACTCATCCGTTAAACTCAAAAAGATACAGTTAAGACTCACAGAGGGGTTTTCACCCCAGGGCCTCATCCTTGTCCTGTCCATGGCTTCATCCCTGAGATTACATCATTAGTCAATGGTGGTTATGAATACCTTGTTAGTTTTCTCTCTTCAACAACTAGCTAGTGTCAACCTGAAATAGTAGAGGCTTCCCCGAACGCTCACCCTAAGGCCTATAGGGTCGCATTCCAATAGCCCGGATCGGGGGCACCTAATAAGGCTACCCTCTCCACCAGAACTATGTCATTCGAGATACCCTGCATTACCCCCCGGAATGCAAGTCCTCCACTCGAAGGAACCACAGCTGTTAATCGGGCACTCKGCTCTMGGGGTTTCAMACTGCCTGAGGCACATCATGGCCAAAGACCTTACTCTCTCTGCCTGAGGCACAACATGGCCAAAGACCTTACTCTCTCTGCCTGAGGCACAACATGGCCAAAGACCTCGCTCTCACTGAGCCAAAATCAAGAATATKTCTCTCTGTCAAAAAATGACACATCCATACTCATTGCCTACTTTTGCATCTCCTCGCGACGCTGATATTTCTCGCCAAAACAATTAATCGCATGCATACGCATTCGCTTCGATATTAGTATTTATCTTATTAACAGCGATTCTAAACATAGCAAGAAATTAATAAACGCACAAAAACACCTTTTATTTTAATAACAACGCAGATACAAAAATAGACATTTAACAAGGTATGATTAGGCTTGATATGTAAAGTATAGTCCAACATATTAAAAACACATCTCATCTCATAACTGGTGAAAACTTAAAAGTAGGTAAATAAATTTCTAACACTGAAGTGAACGTATATGAAAGCATTTTTGTCCAAAGGAACAAAGATACTTTAATGAATTCAAATTTCGGCCCGATTCCAATATAAGGAATTCATCCAAGCGTGCTGAAATTCAAATAGTATAAATAATGATATTAGTTGCTCTGATTCCACTTTCCTGGTGAGGAGAATATCCTCCTTTAGTAGACTGAAGACGTGGGCTTAGCTGCCGAAATTTTTAGACTCTCACAAATTACTGTGGTTAGTGTTTTTTCATTATAGCTTGATTATCAATGAATCTGTTATTCAGCCTATATGGACGACTTAAACACAAAGTTTAGTTTTTACACTTTTTGGTATGTCTATTCCAAGCTACAAACTACGATAAGTATTACAAGAGGAACAGATATCACTTGTCACCAAAAATTAAAACCGTTTATTAAAAGAACACTTAAGGATACGTACTTAAAAAGTAACCTGTTTTCATGGAAGTTTGTCATTAGCGCACTAGATAATACCCACTTGTTCCTGAAAACCTTTTCTATTTATGCTATTTATAGTTCAGAAGAAGAATTATGGATTACTATTATCTAAAGTAATTTGTAATAATTGATGATGGCAGCATTAAGTATACGACGATGATCAAAAGATTCAGGTACTTCTCTACGGCCTAATGGTGTTCCTACAGATAATATTGTTCCACAAATATGATACAATAATGGAACGCATATAAAATTAGATTTTGGCATCAATACCGCTGCAAGATGAACGCTCCCATTGTTAGTTACTTGAAACCGACGACACAGAACTAACAGAAAAAGTGATGTCAATAACACAAGTGGAAACGAGGAAACGTGATCCTTTAGATAAGGAAATAAGAAGATTATAAGATACATACAAATGGAAGACGGTCAAATAACGATAATTTGTCTAAAAGAACAATGCCTAATACTTAAAAGTTAATTCATTCATAAAACAATGAAATAATGACAGMTGAAGGACAACCCTTAGAAAGCTCTAGATAACTGAGTACACCAAAAAGAAAAAAATAGATTGGAGGAGACCATACCACAAGCTACGCATTGAACGTGATTTGATAGAAGACAAAATATATGGAAAGACTCATGGAGAAGGCGAAGGAAAACAAAATCTGTAATACTAAATGGAACACTAGAGTAAATGGAAAACCAATGCGAGCAAATGTAGGAACACACCTTATATTTTTCAATTCGTATAGGTAAACGACATTAAAATTTTGCGGGTGATTTTATTAAAATAGTTCAATTTTTGAAACAATTTGATTTTAAATACAGACAGTGAGTAGGTATGTATAGATTTGGGATAAGGTCCGCTTTGGATAAAATTACTTAAATTCCAAGATAACCTTACGCGGGCCAAAACTTAAATAAATTTAAGCAATGGAACAAAGGATATAATAACAGTCACTGAGATTTTCTTGAAAGAATTAATAATTTTCTGTTTTTTTCTCGGTCAAAATCATTTAGCGCGAATTCCTTGTGGTCGAAATATTCGATGTTGAAATTAAGCATCAACCTAAGGAGAAAATAAACAACAAACATGCGCGACTACAAGCTTTAAAATAATTATTCAGGATATATGCAAAAAAGCAAATTTTATAAACAGAAGGAGTCAAATTTACATACACACAGACATTATGATGCTTTAAAGAGAAATGGACTTCATAGCTTTAGTGCATCAATTGTAAAATTTTATAAACAAACAATTATTTCATTAGGTAAAATGTTCTCAACTGGTACATATATTTTGGACATATCTTCAAACAGTATTGTTTAATGCCATGAAGAAAATTAAGATTTTCTCATATTTCTGACTAAACTATATATTATTTTAACCACAGATTGCGTCTGGTATGAAAATAAAACTAGAGATGCTAAAAGAAGAATGATCTAAACTGACGTAGCTAGGAAAAAGTGAGCTCACCAACGACTATCGAAAAGATATGACCACATACCCAGCATCAATAGTGTTCTTACTGTCTCCTGTTAGATTTTGCTATAAACTGCTAAATCGCGTTTCTGCMTTAAAGCATGAGCTTCCTCCACGTGTGTCTGAATGACAATATGACTTGGCGATATTCAAATGCCCATTGACAAAAGACATTCAAACGAAGCCACCGTACCCTCCCGGAATAAGACGTGGCGCGACGTCACCTTCATTGTATTCAAAAGCGGTGGCCCCTTGGTCGCCCAAACGAAGAGATTTCGTCGCTTATCTGGACGGTGGTTCCACATAATGGTGGTCGCAGATGCCATGCTGACGCTCATGAATATACATTTTTTCCGTCTTTATTTAATGCCCATTCGTGGAAGATGATATCTTCATGTGTGTGTGTGCGCCGCCCAAATCCKTGGGTCGTTGATGTGGACGGCAGATATGTTAATGTGTGTATTTAAAAACGCATCATGTAGGAAGAAATCTTGCACAGTCACGAACGACTATTAGCGATAAGGGGGAAGAGTTATTGTTGGCACAACTGCGTTTGTATGCGTCGGATTATATGTTGGCAGGTAAAAATTTTTTAAATATTCGCGCACATTTTTTTTATATTTTGGGGCTTTCTCCAAACACATTTTATTCTCATTTAGTATATGTGTCTGAAACTTTTCTGAATTGTAGTAGACTCCGTCATAAGAGGCTAACTTGAAACTAGTGATGACTTGAATAGTCCACCTTTACCTTTGGATCCGAGTTACATGAAAGTCAATACCAAACGTAAGACCTACCCAAAGAAAAATGCTTTATTTAGATGATCTTATTAGCATTTAGTAAAAATTGTGAGGCCCACAAGCCTAGTTTATCACAAGTTTTTTTCTAGACTTAAAAGGGTTGACCTAAAGCTGAAAAATGGCAATTAAAAAAAAGAAATATTGATTACTTCCAGTTGTTGAGACGAGATGAATACAAAGAAACCAAAGGCGATCTCTCGACTATATGTAGCCTGAGGAAGCTGGTAGTTTGGAATTTGAAGAATTGCGAGGGTCCGTGCTATCGCTTATCAAATTCGAWCATCGACGACAACTTTGCGGATATTGCAATGCTATAACCTTATCATATTTAAAGGAACCACACTGTGGAAGAAGAGTATTACTCTGCCATGAGGCACGTCTCACATGTGATAGCTATTTTACGAGCAAAAACATCTGCCATGGACTAACATTATTGGAGAACTCATATTAGTTTATAGGTGTATGCCTCCCACCCGTTTAAACCTCGACAATTATGTGTGGTTTCACCATGATTGGGCTCCTCCCCATTTTGGTTTAAACGTACGTCGGTAATTATATCACACTTTTATCTCATTTACATAAAACATTAGATTAGTACAGACAACTTGTTTTATTTATCCCGCCATAGCGTGCCCCATATCCCAAAAAAAAATTAAAAACTAAACACCACGTGCCTTAGCAATGAAGAGATTTTGAACCTAACGTTATTCAATCTAAATATTTGTCTTTGTGAGCTCTACATTCTCTCAAAGTTTTTCGGTATGTTTGTGAAACATCCTATATATAATTTACGGTTATATAATATAATATATAATCTACTACACAGAGCACATCAGGTAAATTACCACGAATAATTGAATATGACAAATACGTAAATTCAGTAGCTTATGTCAGCACTGATGTAGAGGATTGATAGATTGATTAAACCAGTGTACGGTCAGCATTTCTGCCACTCCCGGAAATACCGCCGTGTCGGCTGTTTACGCTCGGTTGAAATGGTGCTTGCTGATTGCTAGTAGTGCAACATATTTGAATGTTTTCTTAGTGTTGTTGACATCATCACTGGTTTCTGGTGTGTCATAAAACCTGAGGGATTCTTCGTCGATTAATATCTTGTGTTTTGCCATTTCTGTCCATTGTGTCTATAGTCCTTTTCACTCTACTTCTTTTAGTTTGTCTCCTCTTAGCTCCTAGGCTTTTTCTTAATACCGGATCTACCTCTCTTCTTTGGATGTCTCCACAGTATTTCATTACGCATGTCTCTATTCCTTTTTATAATCGGTCTGCTGTTGATTTATTCTCGTTTTCATTTATTGCCTTAGCTAGAAGTTGTATAATACATTTCTATGACTTTCTTAAGCTTTCCTATTTGCCTTTGTTGTTGCAGCATTTTTTACTTTATACGTCATGACTGGCATAATGATTGATGTATATAGAATCTTTATCGATTTCTAGTATGGCTTATGTTTCTCTATAAATGGTAATATCGCCCTGGTACTCTATTTGTAGCTTTGATTAGTTCTCTAACCGTTTGCCTGCTGCTAAAATGGCTCACTTATCATGATGTTGCTCTTCGTGTAGTTTATTGTTAGCCCAATTTTGTGGATTTCGTATTCTGCATTTTCCAAGAATTCTGACAAGTTATTTGTTAAGGTTTTCAATGTTGATTATGGTTTTTTGGAGAGCTTAATCTAGTACGATGGCGAAAATACGAGGGGACATAGAAAAAGTTAAGTAGTTGTAAATAAAATTGAATCTGCAATAAACTCAGTGCTGTGTTCGAAGTACGTTATGCAGTGATAAGCAATCATGTGGACGAAACGCGAATGTGAAGTGTTATAGTAGTGATGTTAGATACGACAGTCAAGATAGCGTAACTCATTAGGATGTCAGGAGTGCCTTCACAGTTCACTAATTTAAAAGTCTAAATAAAGTCAGTGTTCATTACGAGGCCCATGAGTTATTGTTGCACAGCATAACACAACATGGTGTCAAGGTGAGGACAGTGAACTTTACAGAAAGTCGTAAATCACAAGTCCAAATGCCGAACAATACAGATTGTGACGGGGGAGTGCATCCTCCAATTCAGCCCAAGAAGAAATGCACCAGAAAATTAAGATGCTGGAGCTTCTGGTACAACAAGTGGGCACATAGCAACCAAGTATCAACATTCCGCTGTCTATGTCTATCAACTTGACGGATGGAGACATAGCAGAAAATGTAAACCACTTTAAGCAAGGGTGGGAAAATTACTTGATTGTAAGTAAGTTATGGCAGAAAACAGAAAAGCTAAGGCAGCTAACGAAAAACGAAGAATATAAATAGGAGAAAACGTATGAAACAGAACTCGAACGAATCAAAGATCTACTGACAAAGAATCCAGTTCTTAGATACTACGATCCAAGCGAACCTATGTTATGCATCGAGAACACTATCGATGACGGGATTGGTTTCTACAAATCGAAAAAGAGACACTCGCAATTCTGTTTGCATGCTGCAAGTTTGACTTATACATATATGTGGAAAACATGATGTGACAATAGACTGATCACCAGCCACTACTCAATATTTAAAAAACCACTAACCACTACACCAAGGAGGATACAAATGATGTTGATGAATCTGCAAAGATCTGAAAATAAAAGAGCGCCGGAGGTTGAAAGTTAATACAAAATAGAAGACATTGAGAAAACAATCAAAGAAACAGAAGCACTAAATTTTACCGTTAATCTATTAGATATTGTAATATAAAGGTTTAGTGGGGATACTGTTGATGCCAAAGAATTCAGTAAAAAAAAATGTTTTTTGATTGATTCGGCTGGATACGAAATAATGATATAGAAATTGGGGACAAATGTGATGTGTAGATCATGAAAAAGTGAAAACAATATTTTAGTTATTACTTCCTATTTTAGATATTAAAATTCGATATTCTCAAAAATTGCCGTTGATATATGTTTTAAGAAATCTTAATAAGTAGGTAACTTGCAAACATCTTTATTAATATCTTTCTCAGAATCTGTTCCTTATCTTACTAAGCATGATATCATGACCACCGCACACAAGAAATGATTAAAACCGTATTCTCACGAGAATTATTCCGCTATCATTGTTTTATCTCGCATCTAAACTCTCCCATGGCTGTCCACATTATCATAATACTTGTAAATTCACGATAAACCAGAACCGGTAGGCGAGCGATGCAAAAAAAAGATGAAACCGGAATGGTTTCATTTAGATTGCTCGTATATGGGAACATTCCGAGTAACAATCCGCATATAGATACCATTAATTAGTTCGTATTTTGCAATTACGCTCACGTCATGTGTGACAGCAAATGCTACAAGATTTATACATCCTGATGACAAAACAGACATACACGCTAAAGGTATAAAATTTAATATATCTAAACGTTGCGTGAGTCATCATTTAAGTCTGCGAAGACATAAATAATAAATCTTCATAGTTTTCTGGTCAGTTAAGCGGCAGCCAGTCTTTGATTGCTGAAAGTGTCAGTTTTAGTTTGTGCGATTACAACTTCAGCTTTTCAAGTGGTTTAGGGCGACCCACGCACAACACAACAATAAAGTAATACGATATTAACATGGCGTCCCCTCACTCCATGTGAAACGGAAATTTACCTGCATACCAAAAACGTCGGATCTGAGTTGTCTCAGGCGATTTCTAGGTACTCTCGCCCATTTAGCACTCCTCACTATGCACGTATCTTATTATGTTGGGGGTGATGTGTGAATATTTGTTCAACATCCATGTAAAAAAGTAACTATATCCCATTCACACAAAATATTGTCGCGCAGTTTTTTTTGTGTGGAAAAATTATAAGAAACTGCTTTTACAAAAGTAAAAATAACCAAATACAAATGCTATTGAATTTAATTCACACCAAAAATACACAATGAAAACATCTTCGGTCTATTTCGATAAAGAGACATTAAAATAAAAATTTGTTTACAAAATCAAATTAATTAAAACCTCATTACACGTGTATTTTCTAATAGGTATTAGGTACTGATCAGTGAAAATCTGACTACAACCCATGTAAGTATGTAATTATATTTTATCCACATAAAATACTTACATACACAAAATATTGTCACGCAGTCTTATTGTGTTAAAGATAATGAAATTTGCTTTCCGGAAACGAAATACATAAAAAACCAAATAAAATTTTAACTATGTTTCATTTAGGCAGAATGCATTACATACAAAGAAGCAGTTTATTTTGGTGCATACAACTTACAATTATAAGAGATGGCGTTCACAAAATTGGAACATTGAATCATTGTCAGTCTAATTTGAATATAGAATTCTATGCCAAAACGCATTTTAAAGTGTAATGAAAAGATTTGCCTCTGGCGGGATTTGAACTCACACCCTAATGATCACTAGTCAAGTCTCGTCGTTTCAAATCATTTTTATCATAATCTTTGCTTACTTTGTCAACGTTTCCCATTTTGATGTGTCAGTTTGAAAATCTAATAGAAGATTACAAAATTGATGAATGTTTGGATGTAACGCATAGAAAGATGAGTGTTCGGTTCATATGCGTGGAAGATATTTAGAGTCTTCGGTGGTGTAATTGTCCAACAAGTAATCGGAAAATTTTGTTACAATTTCATTATCCGGCCTAAATTCCTCAAAACTCAGTGCAAAGTAATCACCAACACGTTCTGGTTTTAAAAATGGTGAGCCAAAAACGTACGTCAAAAATTTTGTAACGTTTCTTCTTCAATCTCCTTCTTATACCCCATAGAGGGACCAACTTCTTCAATTTTTCCGGTACTGTCCTAAGTGGAATCGACATCCTCTGGTCTTCTTATTTGGGAATATGTCAGCTATACTGGTAGTTACAGCAGTTTATATTATGTGGAGAAACAGGGCAGCCCAACTTTTAACATTCTTCTTTTAACATACTGAAGACGTTTTATAACATTATGTGCATTTTTATGTCCATGGTGGATAAAGAGTTGAAGAAGAAGTTGAAGAGTTGAAGAATTTTCTGGCACGATAATCAAATGTGCCTTCCACATAAAAATCAGACAAACTCTGAAGAAAAAATATTAATTTTGTTCACAGAATCGTTCGTTTTCATCATTGATCCTTTTTAAGGGTTTTTGTGCCAACACTGCATAAAATTCATTACAATTTTTCGGCAACTTTGGGAGGTGTGCGGATCTCGCATAGTACAGATTTTTCCGGACGCGTACAATATCTGTAGTTGTTATGGTTTCGGAGTCTTCAGTGTTTGTCGATTAAGCAAATTTTCCAGAACCTATTCGTGGTTAAGTTGTAACATGGTCTCCGTTATTATATTGTCGTCCCCTTCAGTTTTCACATAAGCCTTACATGCCGTTTTTTCGCGAAACACATCACCACCTTTTTATGTTTCCCGCCAACATTTTATGAAAACTGAATTTGAATCCGTCGATCAGTAGCAATTTTTTGCCTTTCTCACTCAAAATTACTGAGCTCATTTTGACAAGTACGTAAAGAACACAACCAATGTACTAGGAGGTACTTACTTCCTTGCACAGTTCTTTTATATTTACATATCCAACCCGTATTCAGATTTAGGGGTAAAAATATACTTACAGGCAGTGATAGGCGTGTAGAATACGCCACGTAGATTACGCTATTATCTACGCGTAAGAACTTTGAAAGACTACTGTAGAAAATAGCATTGTGTACATAAACAGAAATATACAGCTTCTTAATGGTGTTCGTTATCGGTACTGCTCAAAAGGCTTCAAATGTCAATATTATTTTGTTTTTTATTACTTTAATTTCTTGGTAATTAACCTTAGCTAGAGAAATGTCTAAACAATAACTTGTTTGGGCATACGATAATTAGAGCCAGAAGACCCGATTGAGCAGCACAAGCGTACTGTCAAAAGCACTTTGGCGGCCTTAATCGGTGAAAATGACTCTCCAATGTCTGTAAAATGTGATTTTGTTGTTTTTCCTCTCTATAAACGGAAAAAGACGGCCAGTTTCATATGCCACCCTATTGATCTAAAGAAGTAAGTGATAATTGGTTATTAGTTAATACCTTTCTTTGAAGAAAAATCAATGTGTATCTGAAGTATAAGGTTCCCAATTTGATTTGAACTGTATTGACGTGATAAAGTATATGTTTATAAGACGTCAAATGCAAATTTAAAATACGAACCTGAAAACTTTGTTAGCCCAGCAGCTGACAAGCTTCGGTTTAGGAAGTCTTACTGTACAAAATAATAAAATGCGGAAATATGCTTAAACACAGTTAAGCTGTTATAGCACTACAGCGTTGATGCTCAAGGTGTAAATTGCACTTGTGATAACCCCCAATATTACAGAAACTAGTAATTGCTACTGCAGAAAACTGTCATTTCCTTCATCGGTGTGAGAAATTAGTTTATAAATTGTCACATTCCCACACAATTTTCACAAAAATGCGCGCTTTTAGTTCCGTTTCGCACCCATTGGGTCAACAGTAGTTGTGTGCGTAGAGGTATCATCATATTTGGACAAAATTTCCTGCAACCTTTGCTTTGAACCTTCCAACAAAACATGAATCTTCGCGTTCTCATACCTGACACGAAACGCATCCTCCAGGTTTTCCCCCATATATTACCGGGAACTTTCGAGATGCAAATCGGATCTCCAAGTATATTTTTCGGCAATAATCTCACTCGCCGGATTTGCCGTCATATTATCCTTTATTTGGCTGTGGAACAGAGAGAAGCATCCGCGTATATCACCGGGAGGCAGGCGCAGCAGCATTTTGTCGGTTTAGCATCTGGGATATATACCATTATCGCCAGATTTATGGCTTATTTATTCGACGGAATCAAATTAGTGGATTTCCATTTATCTTCCGCGGGGCAGTAAAACATTTTACTACATAATTTAACAAGGCTGCGCGTTTGTACGTTTCGGTTATCGTACTGGCATTCTGATTATGGAATCTAGTATGTTCACAACGACTACTGGCATAGTGTCATGTGGAACTGGAAGGATTTGGTTTATGAGGCAGACGAGCATAAGAACCTAGGAAAAAGGCCGTACTTGTTTATAAAATTATGTCTATAAACACCTGAAAATCCCGAAGAACCAAATATTTGAGGAACATCTTCTTTTAAAACGATTCAAGGCATACTGTCCTTTTGATGACGAGCTACTAGAGGAAGCAAACAATCTTTACGTTTTACACATACCCCACAATATAGGATAAATGCACTTTATTGCTGATAAAATTTATCTTTGCTTTGAAATTTTCATATAACATGTACGGACAATATTATCCCTTATTTATCTGCACATACTCATACGCAAGAAATGACAGTTTTCAATTATTTTTTATAAAGACTTTCTAGAATTCCCCTTTCTTTAAGTGCCTTCGAATAAGAATTGGGTGCAGTTCTCCAAATTGCCTATAATGAAAGTTTCCCAACTTATATAATAAAAAATTGTTAGTTTGTGACTATAAAAGTTAAAATATGGCTTCCCCATAGGTTTACTTGTCAAATCCAGTTTGTGTTTTTAAGTTGTTTTCATTTTACTATAAAATATTGTCCTTTCTGCTGTAAACAGTGTCTGTTTTCGTTTTCTTCATAATTCTTCATAAAATTTCAATCTTCGATAATTCAGACGTATATAGTTTTCATGAAGTGACTGTTATTCTATTTATCCTATCCAGTCAAAGGCAAAGAAAGTCCAAAGCAATTTAATAATAAGTATAAAAATTCAGACACTGCAATTTCAAATTTTTCGTTAGCGAATTATCTTTTAAATATATTTACACTTTAGACAATTTGAAGAGTTTACATTTTTGTAACAAGTCATTAAAATAAACTATTTGGAAATTTTAAATGACCAAGATTGGACAATTCTTGAAATTTCAGTTGCGCCGTTCTAAATTTTTAATTTTTATGCTGCTAGTTTGAAAGTTGCTTTTCATTATTAGTCAAGATTGCTTGTTTACATTCACTGTTGTATATGACAAAGTCATAATTCTTTACTTTTGTATTAGTTTGGTAATGAAGATGACTTATTAGCAGAAAGATTTTTACCTAATAATAAAATATGGTGCATTTAGACTTGATGAGGTTTGTTTCACAAGAAATATTGTAAAAGATATTATGGACACTACACTAAAAAAACACTACATTGTATACTACGGGACTGAATTAGTAGTCTAATCCCTCAGGTAAATCACTTTACTTGCTTTCTGGATTAAGACTACCAGGTACTTCAGTCGGAAGGTTTGTATGATATTTTTCGAACATCTGGGACTAAAATATATAAAAAGTACATAGAAACAGATATACTTAAATATGGTACTTAGGGTTTATCTTTCTAGCACAGCGTACTTTAAAAAGTTACTGTAGTAGTTATTGTAATAAGGGTATTTTTCGGTTAATCCATCCAGACATTTCAAGAAGATTTTTTTTTCTCCTGAAGATGGCAGTTTAGTTGCCGACATACGTCTAACGCTTTCTAAATCATTGTGGTTAAGGTTCTTTCATTATGTTTTAATTAGGTATTAAAAACCACACTTAACTATTATTGTATTTAACATTGTCAATGCCCGTGTCGTGACAGAACAACATAATTAGCGCCATGATTGAAAGTGTGAAACTTGATGGTAATAAAATACGCGATGGATTTAAGCAAAAATAAATACCAAATCCTTACATCTAGGCAGATGGATCAGCTTTTTAGGGGAGGCTACGGATGATAAATATTTAATGGTTAAAGTATGTAAGTGTTTAAAAGTGTATTGGCATTCATAGGTTTTTTGGTTTGCGCTTATTATGGGCGTTGCGGGAGTGGAAAAGAACTGGTGAATTTCAAAAATGACGAGACAGATTTAGGCAATTCATTTCCAGTTGAGGTTGAAAGTACCAAAAATAAAATTCATAGGAATTTTCTGATCACAAGTTCAGAAAACAATGCCATCAACTTTGTCGAGATGCTGCGAAAGTATGTGGCATCAAAATTTTTTGTTCTGTGCATTAACAAATAATGTACTATGCGGCCAATGGGAAAAATATGTTTGGTACATTTCCACAGCAAATAGCAGCTATCTTTTCTGCGTCTGTACTAGATGATCGGGAAGCAAAAATTGACGTGCTGAAGAGACATAGTGGATGTAGACTTTCTAGCGTGGTCGAGGTGTATGCTAAATCGTCTAGTAAAAATGAAGAGAGCATACCAGAGAAAAATATTTGGTCTAACCACGTCTACATCTTCTGAACATACAAAAAAACATCAGTTCGGTAAGAAAAGCACCAAGCACCTTCATCTGTTGCGTTAATTCATGAACGACTACTTAATATGAGGAACAGTTAGTCATTTTAATTTAAATTTTAGTGTCAATTATTCTAGTTAATATCTTGCAATGAAATACCTATGTTTTAAACATATTGGTTTGAATTAAAATGCTTGAGGATTTGTGTGGATATTTAATCCCGGAGGGACAAAGTGACATTTTATTCCCTGTAGTAATAGAGTGAACACGTGACTTTAGATCCGAATATATAATTTTGTCATTTTCGTGTACATGAGTAGAAACACGAACATTTCGTAACAGTTACCTAGTAATGATCAGATGCTTCTAATTTTTTCTTTCAGATATTTTGTATGAGGTGTTAATACCTTTGAATTTGCGAAAAAAATGCGATTAGAAATCGTTGGTATACAACAAGGTGGAAGCAAACATGCATAAATAAGTAAACAATATTCCCATTTGTTAATGGTTCTGTCGAAATATTGACAGCTACATATCTACTTGACCCACATTGTAACAGCGCAGCGCCCAACTTAAAGCTAACACCGCACGGTTATAATGACCAAATAATTACCTTCTGATCATCGATACGTCTCGATTTATCCGCTGTGTATTTATAGGCACGCACGCACTACCACAGTTAAATTATAAAGTTAAATTAGTCGGATATCGACACTTGCACGGCACGCAAAGTCATTTGACACATTCACACACATTTTAAAAATCCAAAGACTTGTTTCCTCTGGGACCGCGGTGCACGACTAATTAAGCGACAAGGTCAAGCGTTTGTACATGGATCACTGCGACTGAACTAAACGGAAAACGCAAAAACTGGCACCGGGCAAGTTTTTTTTGCTTTAATGCTTTTTCCAATGCTTACGAATTATTGGTTCTAATTATTGGTTAGTCTTGGATTGGGTAAGTATATTGAAAGTATATGCAATTATATTGGGTCGGTAAATTGGTTATCCCTAACCAGTGGAATCAAAGAAACTGGGATTTTACTGCTAATGATTTTGGGCGATTGACTTTTAGTAGTGTTTTTCGTTGAGAAATGCTAAAATATGGTCCCCCTGAAATGGACCCGTGTATCGTGCCTCTGCCATGTTATTTGCTCATATTCGATTAAGTATTGTTTTTAAATTAGCTCTAATTTTCCTTCTTGGCGTATGACTTTGAAATGTGATGATCTCACCTCAGCATGTGACGAAATTACCGTGGAAGATTAATGATGGGGTTCAATTGTTGTAGAACTTTACGTTTCTTATTTTTCTTCATGGTTTTCTTCTGAGCTTCGTAAATTAATTGAAACAAGAATAAAATATTACACAAACGTTTTAAAATTTTCAACCGTTTTTAATCATTCTACCAATAGGCGCTCAGACGTTGGTTTAAATAAATTAAACTTTAGTCAAGATAATGCCCTTAATGCAAATAATAAGTTAGAGTGCAATAAAGGATATGTGTTAATAATTTACCATAATTCGATAGACTGCGAAAAAAACAGATTACTGGTATCGTCACATATCTGTGCGGGTGAAACCGGCAAAACAACAGTTGCGCAATAGCGCAGGGAGCAAACCGCTTATCGGAGCTCATTTTTTGGAGCAAACAGATACTTAATACGCAAGAGTTTTATTCGGGTAGTTTTCCCTTACTTTTATCGTGGCAGTTGTCCTAAGCTTAAGCAAGCACATACAACGAGTTAATTAGTTTTCTCAGAAAATAGGGGTACAAATCTCTCCTAAATTTCGAGTAACGGTTAAAGATATTTTGAAAAAATATAACTGTAGAATTTTTATATATTCGATATGTTAGTTCGGTAGTTATACCGAAAGTGAAGATAATACGTCAACTATGCATGTACGACATATTTGTAAGGGGAGTGTTTCCGTATTCACTGTGAGATATTTGTGTCATGCATCACGGTCGAGTTAGCTGTATACGGTACTGCAGAACAAGAATAAAGATGCTGCCCTAAAGTGGAGGTTATTCTTTGCGTACTACCCTAACTCTACCTGAAAATACATCACAATAACGATTCTGTTGGAAGTATGCGTTCAGTATATACCTACCTACGTTCAATGTGCGTTTCAATTTTATCATGGAACTTAGTTGTCAGTCTGAGGAGTATCCAGAATGTCGCTATAAGGAAATGAAAGCAGTTGAAGATGGTGAACAAGAAAGTTTTTTAACGCCAGACGAAAAATGAAGAAAGGCTGCAACCAAATTGGGCTTAGACGATTTTGATATGGGACTCTTTCGTCGCAACTTCAACAATTCGTACACTGTGGAAAAAGGCATGGTTTGGTTACAGTCATGACTCCTTTGTTTTATGAAAAAATGCCCATAACTATTATATTTGTTTCGCTAAAACATGCTCATTTCTAATCTATCTTAGACACCCACAGTAAAGAGAATTCACAAAAAATTCAAGAACGAAAAGAACTATACGGGTTCTGAAACTAGTATTAGACGAGTAATGAAGAAAGTGGGATTTTGATGGGTGATGACACAAACTAATCACAAGCTGCTTATGGAAAAACCATATATTCAACAGATGCCTCTTAATTATCGCAGTAGGATAAAATAATATCGTTAGACAAATAGATCAATAATATACATGGACGAGACATATATACATCCATCCCATACTAATTTGAAATCGTGCAGCTATGATATAAACGATTTTTTGCACCAAACTGTGTCTAATACCAAACGCTTACCTGTGGTTCAAGTCGCAAAGTAAAAATAGTGAAATGAACTTACAAAACTTCAAAAAATGGGTGAAGCAAACGTGATTACCAAATTTGCCACAAAGAAGTATGCTGGTGATGGATATTTTACCATAATGTGGAAGTGGAAAAGCACCCTAATTTGTGCGCAACACTGAAAAAAAATTATAGTAAATTTAACTGCAATTGTAATAATCTTTACCACAAAATATAGTGCAAATACGACTAGATAAAAACTGTAGAAAATTATACTATATTTTTGTAGATTAACTAGTGTAGAAGTATTTACTAAAAATGTAGAAATCAGTACTTACCATTTTATAGTGTATGTTCTTAGAGAATGCAGTACAGTTCAATACAAATTTTGTAGGATTTACTAGGCAGGGTATCACAATTTTTTCTACAAGATGTAGTGTACTTTATTAGTGTTTTGTTTATTGTAACATATTATAATAGTCAAATTTAATATTCCAGTATGCTAAATTTAAATTATTTATATATATTTATATACTTTAAATTATTGATATTACCTATGGATGTTGTTTGCATTTATCATTGTTTGTAGAGTAACAAATGTTGTATATAATAATGCGATTTGTAGCATGCAATATGTGTTGATGCATTTTATTCGTTTTTAATAATGATATCATCTATAATTAGTGTAATGTTTGTTTTTTTTGTAATTTAACTAATAATGCCTGAGAATGTTCTAAGCGTGTAAAAAATATGCTTCAGTGAGTAATCTACAAAAAAAACTTATAAATAATTACTAAATGATTTTTGTTATATTTTTTTACAATGATATTATTTTTTAAAGTATTGATTTAAGCAGGTTAATCAAATTTGAAAAAGTAACTCGCTCCAGAACGGGTCTCTGAGTCTATATATATGGGCTTTAATTAGAATAGCTCTAAGATGCATGGTATAATGTAAACACCAGAGATTCGTTCGGTTCTGGTTCGAGTCCCGACCGTAGCGAGTTACTATTTCTAATTTAATTAGTATGCTAACCTAATAACCCAATACTTTATAATCATTATCAACGCGAATTATAAAATACTTTAATATTATTTTGTTATATTTTACTTAATGTGTAGAACATTCTGCTACAATGATTATACTACAAAAACCAGAGACCTATTTCAAGACGTTTATGTAAGATTTTCTACAATATTAGTAATGAGTAACACAAAGCTGTGCACTACAATCACGTAGCAATTTTTTACAAGTAACTTTTTTCAGTGAAGTAGGAAAGAAATGCTGTAATGGTTGCATATGAGAAATATTTCATTTTAAGCGAGTATGTTAAAGGTCGAGTTGTACCAGTTGATTAAACTCCATAAACTCCGTTTCAAAACATACATCATCGACAAGTTGCTAAATGAGAAGGGCCACGATATTCTCCGACTTCCATCCAAACAACCCGACTTGAACCTTATGGAGATGGTTTGATCTGCAATGAAGAACTTTCTTGCAGACAGAATGTACACAAGATTGGGAATCATACTGCCAACATGCCAAAGCTGAAGATCTTCTTGCTGCTAAGGCACCTTTACTGCACTCTATATGTGACAGTATAATAATCAGTTTGCAAGCCGACAGTGACAGTGAAAGTGACTTTGATTTGTCTGATTCAGACAGTTCCGATATTGATCATTCCTTGTGGGTGACTTTGTATAGAGTATAATGTTTAATACATGCGGTCTTAAAGTGTGAACACCTCATTATGTGTTGAATGGTAATGATAGTTAGGGTTAAGCTGCCCCTGTACCAGAAACGTTTTCCGATGCTATTCTTGTCTATCCGAATGCTTCACCCGCACAGATATCTGACGATGCCGGTACGCGTTTTTGGACATCCGTTTTTAAAGCATTGCTTAAGACAACGTATGTTCCCGAAATTCGTTTAGGTTCAGGTGTGTAAATCAAGCAGGGCCCTTTCCAAGGTTGTGAACAACGCCAAACGATTTTTATTTAAAGCTTTCAAAAGCTCCTACCTGAAGCCCCACAATCTGAACCGAGCAATTATTGGTTTTGGTTCGGTTTGGGTTCAAAATTTCTAATGTGAATTGCTTTCCAGTTAGGTTCAGGTTTGAAGCCTCAATCATAATTTCGGTTTGCAGTTTGGTTTAAAAACTATTTAGGTTTCCGTGCGGTCTCGGTTCTCAAGAAAGCAAGTTAGCACTAAGGTAAATGCACCTAACTCGGTCTAATTTTACGCACGGAATCTGCCTCTGGTCTGTGACCCATTCTTTTCTGGACACCCTGTATAACTTTTCTTGCCAAAGAAAATTATTCGGATAATTAAAAAGGCATAACTATCATGTTACTGTCGCCCATGACGGGTGGCGCAACCAAATGTTTTTCCGCCACTCTAAAATTCGCCCCACTGCAAAACAATCATCCCGGCACCGGTCCATTTGGCAGCGAGCGATATTAAAACGCAATAAAAGCAAAATGCACTTTTGTTCATTTCGCGAATGGGATTCGTTATTTATGTTGTTCGAAAACTACTCTGCGAACGGTGGCGGGCTGGCCCCCGGTGCTCACAAAGGCCATTGTGCAGGAGTCATTCCATTCGCCGGGGTGTTCGGCGTTAACACAAAGTACAAAGCTCTCGCAAAAATTAATGCTTCTGTGCTGCCTCTATTTCATGCATCGAGGCCCTTTTTTGCGTCCGCCGAGCAATTTTAGCGAGATAGGTATACGTGCAAACACTCGCCTAGCGCAGCGTGCGTTTCTGAAAGGAAAGGAGCAACAGGTACATGTGTATTTCTTCAGGTTTGCGGTTTTGATTCAGGACTGACAATGCCTTTTAGTCTGATGACTGAAGACTTGAATGTTCTATGACTTTGCAGTATTCTCTTACCATTATTTGACCATATTTCCTGTAATTTTATAACGATTGACTCAATCGCCGCTTTCGAAAAAGTCAAAGGTCAATTTTAACTTGAAGCCACTTTCTTTAAAATATTTAAATAACAAGAGGGTCGAAGCTGCTTTAGTATTTTATGCAATTGTGTCTTTTTAATTTGAGTCATCCTTTTTTTAATCCAATCACAAAATAGTTTGAGTCGCATTGTAAACTTCACAACTGTCAGTCCGGAACACTCACGTTCAAGTTATAAACAGAAGAAATATTATCTGCATTTCCGCTAAATGTGTCAAATTAAGTATCGTCTTTTGCACAGCTTTCGCCTGATTCTATAAATTATTGTAGGTTTACCTTATATAAGTCGTCTTACTTCCAAAAACAGCAACTGTTTCGCTACATGTTATTTGAATTAAAGCAATTAAAATCTTTAGCAAGGTTGAACAAATAATTAGGTATATAAGCGTTTCTATCACCAGACGCGCTCTTTGATGTACTTCAAACATGAAAAAATTTTTTTATCTCGAATATTACCAGAGATACGATGATTCAAGCGACGCCAAAGACGTTTTTAATGGTGAACTAACTTGTGAGGTTTTTTGAGAATATTTATATGGTGTCGAATGAAAAGAGATCGTAAATGAATTTCCCCCTCTGTACTTTCTCTTTACTGTTCTAAAATGATTTTTACCATTAATAAATTATGTATTTAGTTAGAAAAATATTCTGATACGCTCACTCCTTTTTAGGGCATTCAGCGTGTTCGTTTGTTATCGGTTCATTAACGTTTTTAATGTAACCATTTACATCAGTGGCAAAAATTCACAGATTTGTATAACAACCAGTAAATTTTACCTTACATTTGAAAGGTTAAATACTGTAATATCCGAGACATTAAATATTAATTACTTAGTAGGCTTATTAAATAGATTATTTGGCTTGTCTAAAAAGGCGTAGTGCTTTGTCCTAGTTAGAATTAATACTCAATTGCTATACATTTTCATATATTAGACTATGGATGCTTTCAGCATTCCTAATAAGCTGAAGCTTATTATGTTATGTATTAACCAAAAATGAGGAACTGACGTTACAATTAAATCTGTAATTCTGTCAAAGCTTGACTATGACGTCTCACTTCCTTAAGTAGTTTGCTTATTACCTATGGCTTACTTGCAGTTTAAAAATAGTTTTGGCCGTTGTTAAGCTTTGACGAAACTGACTAACTTAAACTCGCTGAAATAAGCATGACTATGGTAAATACTCTCATTGTTAAAGTACATGCAAGTTAAAAAAAATCTTTTTCGTGCAGATAATGGAATGAAACAAAGAGAAATACAACAAACGAAAGTGACGTCATTCAAAAACTGAATTTCGGTAATGCTTTATCTTTAAATGCCATAATTTTGCAGGAGTAGCACTATTCATAGAGGCAAAGAAAAGAGGGTTGCCTGAAATATGCCGGTCCTTTGTAAGCAACAAACGGTTTCTTTCCATAAACTACTGTATTACTTCTTATTACTACTTATTATTACTTCTAAATCCTTTCATCTGCTTTTGTTGGAACATGATTGTAAAAGTGTTTGGACTACCTATAAAACAGGAAATGTTAACGACACGAACGTGTAGTGATGTAGAAGCATTTTTGTCAAATTAAAAATGTAACATATCACAAAAGTATTTTGGTTTTATTTTATATTATTGAAAAATGTTTTTTGCAAATATATTTTATTATATACGTATATTTCAACGTCGATTTTTTTAATAAACACAACGTCGATATTTTACCTAACTAAACGGTAACGATACCAGCATAAACACATTTAAACCAACTATAATAATGTTAAATTATATTAATAAACTCAACAAAACGTTTTGCCAGTGATAGTGGACCAAACGCCCAGAAAAGACTTAAATCTCCAAGAAAACCAAATTTTCTTTCAACAGGATGAAGAGCCTATCCATTAGTATGTACAGGGTGTCCTATTTTCGTTGTAATTGTAGGGTATCTAGGTAACTGTTAATGTTAGAGGGTTGCGCTTTTGACAGTACTGTATTATCTTTTTATTCTGAGTTCAGTTGTACCGTCGCTATTTTTGTATCGTCTTTTGTTTTAAAGCCATTGCCAACTTTTGGAACATGTAACATTTCTCCAGCTCTCAATTTCTCGCTTGGGTATGTAAATACAAAATTAAAAAAACGTATATATTGTTAAGTTTATTTTTACTAGTTTTGTAATTATTTATTTTTTTAAATAATTTAATCATATTTTACGTTTACATCCAGGAGGCTATGGAATAAGAAAACACACGATATAATTAACATTACTAAGTATGAAAAATAGTATATGCGTATTTGAATACATATATAAGACTCCTAAGAGCGCTCATGCATTTTTTATCGATATTCTAGTAGTCCATGCAACTAATGAAAATGATTGTTTATTTGGAGATAAGTACCTATGCGTTGTTAATCATCAAGTATTTATATCCATTTTGATGAAAAACCTAAAATCTCATTAAATTATTACAAAAATTGGAATGACACCAAAATTAGTAAAGATAAATCTAACAACATATAGATTTTCTTAATCAGAATATATAGTTCTTTTCAACCATAGTAGAGCCAACTATGGTTTCCATTTAAAAAAAATGCAAGTTCGTATTATATCTCAAAAATGTGACCCCTAAACAAATTCTGAGTATGCCACTGAGTTCAGAATAAAAATATCTTCAAGAAATGTCTCTACAGTTGTTTTTTGTGTCTACATAGTCAATTGAGATATTGAGAACTGAAGAAATGTTAAATTTTTCAAAAGTTGGCTATAACTTTAGAACAAAGGACGATACAAAAGTGGCGATGGTACAGCCCAACTCACAACAAAAAAGTAATACAGTAATAACGAAACCGCAACGCTCTAGCATTAATAGTTACTGAGATACCCTACAATTACAACGAAAATGGGACACCCTGTACAAATTGTGTAGGTTTTAAAATCATGAGCATTCATCAAGCTTGCCCAGCTTAAATAATTTTCTGATGGAGTGCGGCCCGCTTAAGTAGTATGTTATTCATTTTCTGTAGATCGTGCGATGTTAGATGAAAGAACCTGTTAATTGTAGCTGTTACGATCTGTTTGATTTCGCATTAATTTCGTTGCATGTTTGAGGTGTTGTTGGATGCTCGTGCACGGGAACAGTGCATCGGTGTAGCACGGGTTTCATTGAAGATTTCTTCGAAAGATTGCCAAATATGAGTTGTGATATTTTTTCTTCTCTCTTTTGAGTATGTATCTTTGACACCTGCAGCTTCTATTTAACAGGACGAAACTTCATCCTCCCAGCATTTTCAAACATAGCAAATTTTAAGAGCATATGTAAGTAATCGATTCAAATACGATGGATATTTATTTTAAAAGTTGCCTATGGCTTTAAAACAATACAATACAAAAATGGCGATGGTACAGTTCAACTCACAACAAACTCGCAACGCTCTAGTATTAATAGTTACCGACATACCCTACAATTACAAATGGGACACCCTGTACAAGTATACAGTTATTCCGTACATAGCTTGGTCACCCGATTTAACTTATTGGATTTCTTTTGCACGGCTACGTATAAACCAAAGTTTATGCTTCATTACCTGAATCTGAATTTCACGGAATGCCGTTTGATCACGCCGGAGATGTTGAAAAATATTAGATAAGCCTTTGAAAGCTATTATATTATAGTACGAAAGTTGAAGATGGTCATTTTAAGCAGTACATTTATTGTATTTAATTACGCTTTCAGAACCCCGTTTGTTCCTTGTCACACGAATTCAGGGGCGGCATTGACGAAGTGTAATTTATGAATGGGTGGGTGTTTAGATTGAGAGGTTTTCTGAAGAAAGCAAAATTGTTACGAAACAAACAAGCCTTTATTCTTTTATTTAATGAAAAATCGTTACAAAATATGAATCAAGATGACAAAATCGATAATTTTACACGACAGCCGGGTGTTGGCCAGGCCTGATGTAGGCAATATTCTAAAAAAAGGTCATTTAAATGTGAAAAAAAAGGATGGTTCAAGTCGGAGATCTTAGATAGACTGTCTATTACTGCTGGGCCTCTGACGGCTTAAAAGCGTAATACATACAGAAAACGTAAAAGCTTTAACACATTATGAACAAAAACAGGTTGCTATCAAGTCCGATTCTTCAAGCCAACAAATTCACAACCTGGTTCGCCCGGTGATCTTTGGAACGCAAATATCTCGTCTACAATCTCAATACTTGGAAGACACCAAGAGTTATGCCGGGGACCTCATAAAATTAATTCCCTGTTAATAATGAACGACTGTATCCCTGCGACTGTTGTTTAATCGTTGTGTTGTAGCGATCCCATTTGCATGTGTATAGCCTGAATTCCTGTAATAGGTGGCTCGGTGTGTGGTAGGTAGAGATTATCTCATTGTGCAACGCCACGGGCACTTAATTCACTGCGACATAAGTTTCTTTATCTAATCACCGGAGGAAATATGAACGTCGGGTTGTCTTTGTTGCCATTTTTCGGTCTGTTGCTCGAAGACTTCCTTGTTGAAGAGAAGATCGATGTCGTGTCCTAAACCACGGAAATTGAAGGCGCACGTGCGTACGTTGGACTGGAAATCGCTATTTTAAAAGAGTTTTATCATTCTAGCGTGTCAACAGTCCAACAGCACCTGTAGAAATGGAGATTATACTTAGATGGCTTCAAGAGTACTGCGAAGTATCATCAAATATAAGCAAATGATTTTCTTAGTTCCCAAGACAGCAGTGTTCATCATTGTAAGTTAAAGACACACTACGAAAGATGAAGCACCACACGATATTTTTTAGTGTATTAATAAAAAGTTCATTTTCAGTAACTGAGCCTGTCACGTCCAATACATAACATTGCGATTCAATTTTTACATACTTTGTTTAGTTGAATAAAATAGCATTTCCAACAAGAGAATTGTAGAAGTCTGCATAGTATATGCATAAAGCACAAATTAATTACATATAGAAGAATGAAAACACGTAATGAACTAGCTGATTGCGAGCAACTGACAGGTCCATTAAAAATGACCTTCCTTTTTATAACATTCGTATGAGTATTAGAAAAATAGCTTTAAACAATTAAATGTTTAGCTTCCTTAATCTCACATGGCATACCAATGCTCACTTTCCTAGAATGAAGCAAAAGTTGGTAGCAAATTTAAGTGCTTTATTTATATTTAAGTAAAAAAATGATTGCGATTGTAATAAGAATTAAGTCATAGACACACTAAAGCCAATCGTGATTACTGATTATCAGTATATAGACACTGCAAGTCCATTAAAAAGTACGTAAAATAAGAACAAATACACTTTTTTTATTTTGCGTTCACAATTAAGCCATTACGATAAGCAATTTTCGTTTCTTAATAGCGCCATTTTAAAACGCAACTTCTTATTTTCCAGTGTTTATATTGTCAAATATGCGTCTTTTCCACATTATTCAAATTGTAACATTTCGTAGATTCTAGAATGTACACGCGTTAAGTCAGTACGTTCATGTCAGCATTTTTAGCGTTCACTTAGTTCAAGCACCGCGGCACTAAACCGCGTCGGAACGTACAAGCTCAGCACTATTTTTATATAAATACTCGCGATTCAGGTAAACGAATTAATTTATTTTTCAGTCAACCATAACCGCTGCGACAATATCACTAAAATAACATCAAACAAACTCCACCTCGTAACGTCGTAACTGTCATGGGTTTTGTAAAAAATTGACAATTAGCCAACTTAAACATGGCAGGATAAATCTTCCTAAATTTTATATTTTTATGAAATTTCTTACATTTTCTCTTATAGAAGTCCGAAATCATGCACAATAGAAAAAAATTTATAAAAAATGGGATTTCATAAGGCCCTTCGTCGCATTCATCCATTACAAAACTCGTTCGCGGCTCGTTGTCTAAATGTTAGTTGCGTGAGACAAAATGGCGCATTATGAAACTAGTTTTTTCAATATAACAATACAATGTAATTTAAAAAAGTTTCAAAGCTGCCGTATGAAAATTGTGCTGAAAGAACAGTGTATGTATAATGGCATAGAAAACGCGAGTGAACTAAAATTTAAGTTAATTGAAATACTAAAAAAGCAAAGACGTTAGTCAAGATTGCAAAAGAAAAGTGTACTACGATTAAAAACATACTTTTTCTAATTTTAAAGCAAGCGGTAAGGTTTTATGAAGAAAAATTTTAAACAAAACATAAGATCAGTAGGCAAAGCCAAACAATCTCAGGGAGCGACATCCACCGGCAAGCCGATGAGCGCCGCCCCAACGAAACGTCTGGGATCGCTAGTGCGTCTAGACACCTTTGTTATTTATTATCAAAACATAAGAGCCACCCTCAGAAGCCTTTTTTTTTTAAACGTCCATTAAATTAATTCAACCATTATGGTTGAAAGTGGACAAACACAAACTGTGCATGATAAAAGGAAAGGCAATTAAATATTTCAAAAGACACATGATTAGTCAATGTTATTCTTTTTCTGCATTCAACATTTGAACTCTCTACGTCTTACTATTTTTGCTTTATCCATTATATTTACGTACAATATAAATATTTCGCATATTATATTTTTTGTAAAAACAACGACCATCCATAGTTCAGTCGATAGCTGAACTGAACCTTTGCCTTAGCAATAAATGTGATTACAATTACTATAAGCATTGTGCAAAAACATTTAGTACAAACGTTGCATGAAGAAGATCGTTGGAGAAAGACCACTTAAATTTTTGGATGATTATTTATGCCATTTGAGAAAACAGATTAATGAGTATGGGAGTATGTTGCTCCATTAATCCCAATAAAATTTAGGATTCAGTCAGCAGATGCTTCTACAGTCCTCTCAGGATCCGCAAGTGGTAGCTCAAAGTCGTCTTTTCTTCATAAGCCTTGGACATTCACACAGAATATCACAAGGTGTTTCATCCATGCACTTCAGGCATATAGCATCATTTTTGCTGTACCTACCGATTCTAGATAAGTGTTCCTTTAAACAGAACTCCCGTAACAGTCCAGTTATCAATAACAAAATTAAGCCATGTTGCCTTCATTAGAACCATCTGTAAAGCTGTTACCGTTAAATTGCAATTAGATGGCAAGGTGTTTGTAGCTTGCTTAGCTTGTCTTTTGCACTTTTGTCGGTGTATTTGTGCCACCACACGAAGGACTTATTTGTAACTATGGGTATCACAACGTTGGTATAAACCCAGTAAACCAATTTTTAGTGTAGTCGCCATGTTCTTCCTGCTATGCATCTGCATTATGTGCTTACATAATGCTTTTATTTAAGTCTTAGTCTTTTTGGGTTAGACGACGTCTGATTTTTGAATCAGGTCGACGTTTAGCCCGCACTTGTAAAGGGCCTCATTAGGACAGGAATAAGTGTGGAATATGCTACAAAATAACGCCAAAAAGACGTCCGAGCTTAACCTAATCATAAGAAGGAACGAGAATGAAAAGGATAGATAACGTTGTACCTGGCGTGACGAAGGAGGTGGGGATGCTTGGTCAGTAGACGTGGGATACGTGAAAGTGGGGATAGCAGTTACGTGATTGGGTACCCAATAGTAGAGAGATGATAACAATCTTCGCGATTTGGATTACTCCGGTTGTGAAATAGGGGACTTCCGCTAGAACTGACACATTGTCGAAGAAAATATTGTGCCCGGTTTCATGTAGATGTTCGGCTACTGCTGAGTGGGTGCAGAGACCTGATTTAATGCGGCGTTTATGTTCATTAAACCTGGTTTTAATGGATCTACCAGTTTCGCCAATATATACGGCACCATGCGAACGAGGGATGCTGTAAGTACCTCAAGAAGACAGAGGAACTATCTTGTCCTACGGAGATGGAATAATGGAAGATAGTACGGATAAGTTGTTTTTTAGCAGTTTTGCCAGTTCTAATATCTGTGTCACCTTGAACGTATGTGTGTATAGCTACAGTTTGGCGATTCGAGAGATAGTTTGGATTTGTGGCAAAGATGACGATGAATTGCAGATTGTATCTCACGATTATTATAACCATTGTTGGCCAGACTGATACATGATTATTAGATGTTTAAGAATGACCCGGAAAAGATTTTAACGTCACGTTAAGTTCCCCATAAGACATGGCCAATAAATTAACACCTCTATAAAGAAAATACCGTATTGACAATAACCATGGCTTCCTGGGCTATTTTCACACCCACGTTAACGGTTCCCCGAAGTTCTTGACCGGCAGTCGTCATTGCGGCCGTTTATCGACATTTCTCGCCGAAAATACGGCCCGTCAGCGCATATCTCCAGCCGCTTTACGACCGCACTAAAAATTTCAAGTGCGAAACATCCCCGTTTGTGTTAATTTGGAGGTGAATGCATGTCGGACGGCTTAACTTTGTATGTTTAACGCGTCCATGTTGCGGTAATGTGCGCGGCGTCGCCCGTATACGGCCGGGTAAATAGGGAACGCGCTATAAAAGATGCAGTAATGCCTTTTGGTGCTGCTCGATGAGCTACGACTAAGTTTTATTGGGACGTAAAGTTTGCTCTAGATCATGTTGTTGGTAATCCGATGCGCTGTAATGTGGAAGTTGCCGTGAACTTTGATGATGTCGGTCCAAAACAACAGCCATGCAAAAATGTCTTCCAAGAAAGCTGGTCCCCCAGACATGAGTGCTTAGTTGCATCCCAAACAATATAGTATTATTTTCAAACGTTTACTGTAAAAATCATCTTTCAAGCCATTTAGTGGAAATAAGTTTTTAACCAAATTCAAGATTCCATTAACCATGAAGATGAAAAGCTGGTATCTGGTATCTGATACATACACCTATATAATCTTTCCTTTTAATCTCTTAGTTAATCTTGCATACAGATAATTAAGAATATGACCACGTCTTCTAAACCCAAAAATGATGAAATCTACATTGGTCCGGTAGAAATATTGAAGCAACATCGGTTAATTCAAAAGGGTTTAAAGAAGTTGACAACAAGAAAAAAGAAACCCATATATAAGAGCCAATGTTAAGGATTACAATACCTCAGTTAAAGTTGCCGCTCTAAAGAGCTACTTATATAAGTGTAATCTGGACTTAACAACTAGAAAAGAGGAATTGATGCAAAAAAATCAGTCAGAAGTACCCATCAAAGTCTCCTATTCTGGACCAAACTTCTGCAGTCAGTGTAAATTAATAGTTTACTACTAACACGTTCGATGCGCAAGATCTAAGTCATAGGAGATGAATAAGAAAACAAAAGCTTCAAGTGAAGAGTAACACCGTGTTTTCTGTTCTAACCTTTAAGTATCTCTTTTCTCGTCGTACAGTCTGTCAGAATCAAACTTAATGAAATGGAATCTTGTCTATAGCAGAAGATCGACCATCCATGCCTTGCTTTTCAAGCATTGGCTAAGTGATAATGAGTGTAAGGCTACAACCTCATTGAAATTATATCTGCATCTATATTTAAATGTGCAAAACATGCAAATATTGATTAACTTAATTAAACTCCAGTTGCCTAGATAAGCGCAGATCCAAAAGTTCAGGCCAGACATTTTATTAATTTAAAATATGCATTTGCACATAAAATCCCTGTTTATTTACAATCCTTAATCAAACTAGCGAAATTTTACTAATCCTTGAACCTATTTTAAATAATGTTATGCGGACGGTAAAATATATTGGGTGGTGATTTTAATATAAATGCTGATAGTTCCAAGAAAAGTTCTTGATTATATTTATTTATTTAGATTTTGTTGGAACATTGTAGCCAAAAACGTTTTTGTGACCTATGGTGATGAGACCAAGCTCCAAGTACCAATCTATGTGGGGCTCTTTGCGATAGACAGAGTGGCCCAAACGATCAAGTGACAAGGACATCAACAAATGGGAGAGAATTATTGCTTTCGATTTCCATCGTGAATTTTATATCGGAATGTTGGGAATTAAGATGATTTAGGAACGTTGTTGGGGTGTTGGAGCCGTGAGGCTCGTCGAGATAACCAAGCCAGATATAGGTTTCATTTCTGATGACCCTAAAGCAATTTGTTCAAAGGCTTCCATGAACATGTTTGCCACTCTGGTGACAATGAAATTGACATTGAAATCTGAAATATGTTGAAGTGAGACATTTTTTTACCAAGCCTGCGAATATATCAGGCTAAGTGTCCTGGAATTAGAACTTTCGTAAACAAGGACGTGACGTCAAAACTGACCATTTTGTCCCCTGGGTCGAGAATGAGTTCCGATAGAACATTTTAAAAGTGTTTAGAATTGAGGACATGTGGAGATGTTTTCCCTGTGTAGTCCTTCAAAAGGTTATTCGCTAAAAATTTGGCGAGTTGTAAATGGGTAGTCTTTCTTTTCTACGACCTTTTTTTAAGACAAGGGGGTTTCGATTGCTTCTTAAGCATCGAATTAAGTTCGTTTTCAATTCTTGGATGCGGGCCGTAAGAAATGGAAGTGTATTACGCATCTCGCAAAATATTGTTGATTTTATCTACATAATTCGAAGTACTAAGGATTACAGTCGCTTTACCATTATCGGCCGATGGAATGGTTATCTGTGAATTGGGCTTGAGATTGAATGGGGAAAGTTTCGGTTTGTAAGAATCTTGGCTGTTTCAAAACTGATGCGGTCCGCCGTATCCTTGGGTAGTGATTGAACGTATAATTCTACGGAACAGACTGGACAGGAAGACAAATTTATCACTATTTTCGGGTTTGGCGTACAGGATTGAACTAGAGAGTGGAATTTGTGTATGTGCCTCTGATTACAAATTTCAAGGTTTCTTTGGGCTTGTAGAAAAGTAATTTGGTCAATGAATGAATCAATTTGTGTGGGGGTAATGGACAATTCAAGAAAAAGATCCTGCAGAAGAGATAAACTTGCCCGGCTTAAAATTTTGATAGATGACCATGCGGAGGACTGATAGAAAGAGATATCTTTCGCTTAGAGGTTAAGTATGTAAAAACATAAGCTTTCGCGGCCAGAGTTAGGTTGAAATCCATATGATTTGGGTACAAATTTGTTTAAAATATAAAAAATGGTTTAAAATTAATTTCTGTTGATCATTTTCACTGTCGTTTAATACTATAATACTCTACAAAACCTCTTTATTTATACCGTTAGTGGTAAATGGCCTCTTACCATTTTACGCAATAATTGTTATATCTCCATCAAATAAAAAGGTGTCAACAAGTAAATTCGAACTTATCGTAAAATCATACGTAATTGTAGGGCGTTGTAATTTTTGTTGTAATACCTTTGCTAAAAGTTTAATTTTGCGCTTTTGTAATTACTTCTAATTCATATATACACCATGTTTTGCAAAAGACCCATTTTTGTTTAAACGGGCTCATTATTCTTCCATCTTTGCTACAGCAAGAAAAACACCAATTATGTTTTTAGCCAAAATATCCTCCCGCGGACACAGTTACTGATTACTCAACCTTCCCTAATTCCATTATGTTAAATTCAAATTTCACGCAGCGTTTAATCATTAAAAACAACTTTAAACCGACCCGACTGCTAACCCTTCGGCTTAAATTTTATCCATATGGCCTGGAGGACCCTCAGGCATGATACCTCTGGGCTTTTTAAACATCTTCCACTTCAACCCATACAGACACGTACAGCTGCGTATAAGAAGGGTTGGTTAAACACATACGGGGGATGAACGCTCTCGGTGGCATTTTAATCTACTCTATTGAATTCGGGGTGCGTCATTATATCATACCTCACACCGCGCGGTCAGGGGGGAKATTAATAAATTCCGCTTTTTGTGTCTGACTCACACGAGGTCGTTCGGATCCCGGTCGTAAAGTACAGTGTTAAAATGTTGATAGTGAATATGCGCGGACCACCTGTAATAGTTTTACATTATTTCGATGTGTGTATTAATAACTGTCAACAACAAAGGCGTTATGGTCGTGAATAATATTTAAGCGATGTTTTTTTGAATTTAAAAAAGCTGCGAGTCCAATATTTAAATCTGTTTTTTTATGGTTAGGTAGTAATATAGGACCATATGGAACATTCTAACTGTATACAGGTAATCTGCGAGAATTTATGTGGCCAAAAAGCAAATCCTAGAGATAAACTAACATGTAAATGTTTGAAATTGTTACTCATGAACGTTCGTTCCTTGTGCGAGTGTGTTTAAAGAAGCCGTTTATTTCTAATAAGATCTCATGTTAATTTAAATGAGTCAGTATAGTCATTACAGTTGTGAAAGAACATACTTAAGAATGACTTTAATCGGGGAAGACTAAGTGTAAGGAGGATGGAGCCCCTAACACAAAATTGCTAGATTTGTTTAAATTTAATTTGGGTTTCAAATCTCCCAGCAGTATAGTTTTTTAAATTTGTGACAATTTTTCAAATTACAGACTATTTATCACAATATCACGAATCGATTGAAAAGTTCATAAATACCTTGAAGATCCATAAAAACCACCGCTAAAAATGTGAAAGTAAGCTTATTGTGCTAGGTTTACAAATACGTCTTTCAACTCCATACTATAGGCGTGTGTGATGTAGAAACTTTTTCTCAAAACCGTAATATTATCATTCATAGATTCATTAAAAAGCTCCATTACCAAAATATTTGCATTTTATTTGATTACAAAAAAATATGCCAATAACACTTCTCACTAGAGAGGTATGTTGCTTCTTATTCCTTGCATCATTTATCAAACATTTCAATTTCTTTTTGATAAAGTTTAGTTAATTTACACGGCACAAGGTCTTCAGGTGCTGCATTATTAGCTTTTTCAATTTATTCGCATTCGGCAAGATCCAACTGTCAGGAACAATATTATTGCCAATACAGGTTTTAATAATGTGTGATATATGTGGGGCAACAATCGGCCAAGCATAAAGCAGCATGCTAGAAGATATGTCATCATGACCAGCCGCATTAGACTTTATAGATATGAGAGCATTAGCAATCTCATTTAGGTCAGTAAGCGTTAACTCAAATTGAGAATTTACCACCCTAGAGCCAAGGTATTTATTTAGTAACGGACGATCAACAGTAAAATCCTTAAGCGGAAGATCTAATAAAAACTTATTATAGTCATCGGGACAATTTAATTTATCTGTCAACTGAGAAGTGTTGTGCTATTTAAATTTACTCCCAAGGTCCTCAGCTTAGGAAATAACCTAGATTTACTAGTGGTGGTCAGCCTGTGTAGCAGATAAGCCTTCTTTTCTAGATGTATAGTTTTATTTACCAGATTTCTAAGTTGCTTATAATAGATCCCGTGGGCTTGTAATTTGGACTTTAAACTTGGTAAGAGCTTTGTCGCGTAAGCTCATCATAAATTTAAGGTTATTGGTTAACCAGCGAGCTTTTACTTTTGTGAGTCTGCGCTCAATGATGGGAGTATGCGCATTAAATAAGTAACATTACTTTATTATTGATGTTCGGTTCCTCAAATATTATAATTTGGTGTTCAAAGTGCTTAAAGCTACGAAACCTAAGATGCAAAGGATTGCAGCTTGCAGGCAAAATATTAAGCTCACATGAGATAACACTGTGATCAGATATATTATGGTCATATTTTACCCAAACAGATTTAATAAGGTTTAAATCGGAAATAATAAAATGATCTAATATAATCTATATAATCAGGCATAAAAAGCTATTTGCCTTTTCTCTGAATTAATTGAAAATCGTAAGGTTGTAATATTAGTACCCACCGGACCAGTCGTCAATGAGGATCCTTGAGCCTTTTTAACCAGAATCAGCTAGGATGATCGGTGATGACCTCTAATGTCTGAACTTTTTGACAGTTTGAAGTAAAAAAGTGCGGTTAAAATCGGGGGGAGACAGAACTCAAGATGCTACCAGGTTCACCTTTAATTTTAGAAACGAATCGTAGTATTCGGGGGTCCCTTTCGAAGGACTGTTCTTTTTAGTTAGTTGCGTAAGGGCAATTTTCGTCCCACTAATGCAAAATCATCTCATTTCTTTATTGTATCGGAAAAGGCACACTAAGTTATGGGAACATGTACAACTGGAAGATGTACATCAGAAGTAGTTGAATATATGAATTTGAAAAGTCGTGCTGGTTACACAGGCCAGTCTTTTCGACAAAGTTGAGTTACATCGTTAGCTACTAATGGCAAGGACGTTCTTGGAATAATGGATGAAGAAAGCCTTATTTTTTATTGTGACAACATAAGTATACAGGAACAAGACACCAAGAAGCAACAATACCAGTTAAATTAAAATTGATGGCAGCTACTCTTTATCGAAGTGTTTTGTCCATCCTCACACGAAAACTAAGCAATTACATTGTGTTCCAGCAAATAGCGACCTTAAGCCGACCAATGGAAGTGACGGAAGCAATTTCTCAAAATCGTATCACTCAACCGAATCACTTACACGCAAATAGGTGCATTTTGAAGTCCATTAGCGCGAAGACGAATGCCGCGTATACCAGGTAGGAGCGGCGGATCCGTACACCTGTAGTAATCACAGTTATTAAGAAACATTAAAGTCATGCACGTGGGATTGGCGTATTAATTGGATACGATCTAAGAGCAGTAGTCGATAATTAAAGGACGGAGTGGATTTCTTAATTTATTAAATGTAAACCCGCTCCCAATTCGGCATTTATACGGTACCCGTAATGATTCTTAATGCACTGCCGGTACGGCAGCTCTGGATTTTTTAGGCCTTGTTAGCTGTCTTGGCTGAAACGGTGGCATGCAGATTATTATTGCTCATTCGGGATATTGCGTAGCTAAGATTTATAAACACTGTTTTCTAAGTTTGATAAAATAACGCCAATAAGTGGTATAACGTGAATAAAATGAAAGACTAACTCACTTTCAGCACAGATATGTGTCGTTTCAAGAGGCAAACTCATGTTTTATTTTTTTAGTCTTTATGGGTCTGTTGTTGTTAAAATAGTGATGTGAAAATTGCTACCTTGATTTGATTGCACGTACGTACGGTAGGCATTTCTGCCGCTCCTGGATATACGTGTCGGCTACGTATAACCTGGGTTGGAGGGGTGACACACTTGTTGCTAGTGGGCTCTCACGTAGCACACGTTGGAGGAGATTGGGGATTGGAATAGGGAGGTTTCAGGGTGCATCCAATTAGCGGATACTTTTTTATTAGCTTATCCGTGTTGGTTAGTAGCTTAGTTCGGCAGCATTATCCTTGTTTTTCCTCGGACGAGCTGCTGTCTGAGATTGTATAAGCTTAGGACTTCCTTACTTATTGTTTACTTGTATTTTACGATTTTTGAGCACTGTTCTTCAATTATGTTTTATTTTTCTATAATACTGTCTATATTTGTTCTCCACGTGTAGCATGATTGTTCTGCTTTGGGCTTGCTGCTGTTCATTTTCCACGCTTTTTGTAATGCATAACCTTCTTTCATTTGAATATTTTCGCAATATTTCATTACATATGTTTTTATTCTTTTTGTGATTGTTTTTCCCTCTAGGAGTTCTGCTGTCCCTCGATTTTCGGTTTCTTTGACAGCTTTGGCGAACAATTGCAACATATTTCTGTATTTCTCAAAGTTGTCCTGTTAGCTTTGGTCGTATCGTAGTGGTACCACTTTTGACTCCGTACGTCACGATGGGCTGGATTACCGAGGTGTGTATATTTTTCAAGATGGTCCAGTCCTGCTTGCGCTTCTCTGCAAATGGTAGTGTAGCTCTTGCCACTTTATGCGCGGTTTTTATCGTCTCTTTGACTGTTTCTCTCTCTTATCATGACAGTGGATTTGTTGTAGTTTATCGTTAGCCCGTTTTCTGATAAGTTATCTTCTACGGTTCTATGTTATTTAGAAAGTCGTTTAAATCTTTTTTCATTCTCTGTTGTTACCACCAGGTCATCCGCATATGTCAGTATAAACGGAAGTTTTATTTCACTTTCTTGTCTGTAATATTTTTTTAGTTTTGCGATAGTTTTTTTAAGGATGTCATCTAGGACAATTGTAAATATTCTTGGTGATATGGGCATCCTTGCTTTATTCCTCTATTTTCTGTTTTACCGGGGTTGTTTTTGTTGTATCTTCGTGTAGACAGATAATCGGTATCCTATTGATTAGGTAGTGTGGAACCTTTTTCTTTGCCAGGACTTCTGGTACAGATTGGTGATTTGTCATATCGAAGTCTATGGACATGACGAACATCCTTGTACCTTCTCTCCATTTTTCTTCTAGTATGCGCCTTACCATTAACATGTGATCGTCCACTGATCTGTTCTTGACAAAGGCTGCTTGATACTTTTATAGTTCTGAGAGTAGAAAGTGCACGTAGTATTTGAACCCCACACTACCTACATAGCGTTATTCTTCTGTGTTCTGGGGGGCTTGTACTTTAGGAATGGTGCTCCAATCTTTGTAAAGTAGCCAAGCTGTTATTATTTTATGTATATCTTTTCTTTTCATTATTGCCGTTCATAATGTATTAGTTCGTTGTTTATCCTATCTAGGCTTTGTGATTTGTTTTTTTACGCTGTTTATGACTCGATCTACCTCCTCTAAAGTTAATGGTTCGCTTATCGCCCAGACCGCGCCAATTGTCCGTACATTTTCAATCCATTTGGCTTTTACCTTCTTTGTCTTTAAAGTACCATCCATCAGTATGTGGTCTATCTATGACTTGCTATCGCCATTGCTCCACGTTATGAGGCAGGATTTGGTCTTTTTTATTGTGAAATTAAACAGATGAGGGATATTTTTTTAGTTGGCTTCCATTCTTGTAAGTTAGATATGGAATGTGTTTGGTCCTATTGTGGTTTTGTCCTGCGTAGTTTGGTCCTCACTCCCTATGTGTGAATTGAACTCTCCCACAAGAACGATGGGTTTTTGTGAGCTTCGATTTCGCATTTCCTGTGTTAATCGTATGAATGTTGTTCCGGATCTTTTATGCGATGCCACGTGTGCACCTCTTATGCAAGTTGTGTTCTTTTCGGTTGTTATTATGTTTTCGTTTATCCCTTCTGTTGTTACTTTAAAATTCTGGGTATTCGTTTGCGCTAGGAGTGCTAATCTTTGTTTTGTTTTTATATGCATTTATATGCATTGCATGTGGGCATACTATTTATATTTCTTTATCCCGCAATGATTCATCAATGGTGCTGCGTTTTTCTAGGCTTATACATCCTCTAACGTTCCAAGTGGCCATCTTGATTCCGATTCCTGCATTTTGTCTAGGTTGTTCTTGCGTGAAGCTGTCGGTGTTCCTTTGAGTTATCTCGCATGTATTTACTTCGTTCACTTACTCGAGCTTCCAGGTGGGGTGACGGTGTTATGCGAGATGTTTCTTGTCCCTGTGCATTGGTACTCTTTGTGGGAAGTTCATTACTGCTGTATTGATTTTCAGTGGCTGGGTTTGTTCCAATGTCTTTCTGGTTTCGGTATATTATTATCGCGCTCTCATAGTGGTATCTTACTCCTCCTTGTAGTCTGTATAAACAATTTTTATTTATTCTCAATTGCTTTTTTCTCTTCTGTGTATTCGTGCGGTTGGAATGTTTCTCCCTCTTTCATGTAGACTACTATCTTTCGGTATAGCATTTCCGCTGTTGCCGCTATGATTTCATCTCCTCCCCAAAATCCATCCTGTACGAGATCGTTTAGGAATGCTGGAATTCTGTTGGCTCTTTCTATTGAGTATTGATTGTAAATGTTGAATAGTTTATTCCAAGCTACTTTTGAACTTCCAAATGTTGTGTCTAACGTAATTAACAACTTCTTGTTTCTACTGTGAGGTTTTGTTCTATTTTGGGTAAAAAATAATAGCTTATTAACTGTTATACTGTTAAGAAGGTTATAAGCTATTTTGTTTTGTAGGGACGTGACCATGCCAACCAGATAAATAAATGTAATGAAAGTTTTAGGTAATTAAAGGAAGATTCTAAAAATTTTATTTTCCACTTAACTTTTATAAGCAAATTTTGGATTAATTCGCACTCATTTGTAGCGTAGGGACCAATGAATAGAGATCTTTCTGGCAATTTTCAGCAGCGAAAAGCTTCAATCTTCTTTTGTGATCTTACGTTTTAGCTTCTTGCACTGAACCTCTATTTAAGTAGGCTAAAGTGGTACTTCCAAAAATTAAATCTATGTTCATATAGATGCTAGACAATTATTTTACTGCGTGACATTTTTAATAGTTTTTTTTTCGTGGCTAACCATAATAATAAGTGCAACTACCACAAACACAACGAACACGGACAAAGTAAACTTCCAAACAACTCGACTGTGCCCCACGTAATTAATATATTCGTACAATGGCGTCACGTATGCTATTGTGGCCACACGTTGAATGGTCGGCCAGCTTAATTTTTAATTAAAATGCACTTTTTAATGTAAATTGCTGTGGGACCTGTATGCGGCTGTTCCAGAGGCAGGAACAGAAGTATTCACATGTAAGAGGCTCTTTGTGCCCATTGAAAGGAGTTCTCGCTTCGACAGAAAATAAAGTTGTTAAGAAATCCATTCTCACACTGCGAAGGCTAATTACGGAGGACATGACTTTTTACTCAGGCGTTTTGGTATTCAGCAACCAACGGGATGGAAATAATAATAATAATAATAGAGACATTTAGGCGTGTGCTTTGTGGCACACAAGAGCGTGAGGGATTTCTTAACAAAGATTTAGTAGGTGTAGCAGAGAGCATATGAAATGCGTAAGCAAAAACCTGCTATTAAAGAAGAAAACGCTGCTTGCTAATTCCTTTCAAGGGATTACTGCAATTGGTTAAAAGTGTCATATGACTTGGTTAGGATCAAGCTTTGTTAAATATTGCGTCGAATTTGGTATAAAAGTGGACGTATTTATAACACCGTACAATTTATAACAATACATGGACATTTCAACTTTCTCTTCCAAACTTATTTGAACTAGATATAACAAAAACAGATATGAAGCATGAGCGTAACAACTTACAGTATGGAACTTGTATTTAACTTTCAGTCACATGAAAATCTAACTGTTAATATCTGTCATTGAGAGTCACACAGACAGTGACTATTGTAGATAAGGATAGTATGTACTAAAGTAAAATATAACGAATTGGTTGTAATACGCAACAAAATAAGAAACGAAAATGACAGCAAAACCTGTTGTGCTTTTATTTGAAATTATATTCGCAACATGTTCTCTAATTCTATTTTTAATAGTTTTACCTGTTTGTCCTATGTATACCATATCACACTGCATGCATTTTAGCTGGTTAATACTCTTTTGTACAAACTATTGGATCTTGGCTTATTGTTAACTAAAAGATCTCTCAAATTGCATTTATTTACCTTCGTTGCTCTTATTCCGAATCTATTCAGCCTAATTTTATTGCATTTATTTTTATCGTTTATGTTAGCATTGTACGGCTTTCTTTGTATTCTACTTTTATACTGCTTTTTAAGTATTTGGTCCACAGTTTTTGTGTCACATCCATTGTTAAAGGTTATTTGCGTTGGTTTTTACCAACATTGAAGTCTAAAAAATGAAGAACTGCATCCTTTTCTTTTTCTAGGGTAAGTTTACCATTTTTATTTATTTCGTTTAAGAATTTTACGAATACATCTAACTGCCTGTCAGTTCCCGTTCAAATAGAGAATATATCGTCAATATATCAATATATTCTTGATAGCAAATAGCATTTCTTTGAATCTCGACATGCAAATTTCGACCAAGACTTGAAGACAAAGGCGAATAACATTGGCAGTCCATCGTCTTGCCTGCAGAATATACAATTGAACGTAAAACAACTTTGAAGTATGCAAATTTTCTCAACATTCAACAGTTCAGCTTTTTGTGATTGACAGGTGGCAGATTTTTATTTTAATTTTGAGAATTCTTAAAAGCTTTTTAGAAAGATTGTAGAAAAAAGATTAGACAAACCAAAGGACACAACAATAGCGTTATTTCGTATTGATAATTCTTGTTCTTGTTCGCGAAATCTACAGAATTCTTCATGCTGTATTTGGATTGGCATTCAATTGATTGTATTAAATCGTTGTTGACGAATTTGCTTAATTTATATGATGGTGCATTAAAATAAGAAACGATCGGTCTCAAAAGTATTCCATTTTTGTGAATTTTTTCGTTATTCCAAATTTGTACTTTTCTTCATTTGATATCAAATGTTTTAAAGATTTTAAAATGCTAGTGACGACTTTCTGGATCTGTGGGATCTGAATTAAACTTAGAAAGGCTGTTTGTGTTTAATAAATTCTTTAATTTAGTCTGGCACCCTTCTGTTTTTAGGGTGACAATTATCTGTACATTATTGTTCTTAACAGAAAACCCTTATTAAACTACAAACCTGCCCACACCCGTTTTAAGGAACATCATATACGTTAAACAATAAGTAAATGTGAGCTAACAATGATATTGATCAATAATGTAATTCCAATATTGCACCTACATTTTCTTACAATAGTAATTTATGGTCAGTATTGTAGTAGTATGGAAAATTCAATATTGACTGTAAATCTATTACAGTTATTGGTTCAATATTGGCTTCAAATTTTTAACGTGATATTGATCAATATTCTATTCCTAATATTGCAACTATATGATCGAACAATAGCAATTGATGGCAGTAGTATAGAAAACTTAATATTGGTTATATCTATAAGGCTATGTTATGATCAATATTCTATTTTCGATAGCCAATATTGTAGTAGTATTGAAAATTCAATATTAGCTATTACCTGCAACAGCCATTTGTTCAATATTGACTTAAAGATTTTAATATTTTGCCAACGCACATAATATACTGTACAAATACATTTCGACAATATATACTGCTACGCAGTTATCTATAAGTTTTGTCTCAATACCTTTTTCGTGCGACTAATAATAAAATTAAGAGCAGTTAAAGAAATCGGACAAAATCAGTTTTTCGGCAATATCTAATTATCCGTGGGAGCAATTAAAAACACAAACGGTGCATGAAAGTGTCCCCATAAAACTGGCTCTGCTAGTTACTGAGATGTCCATAGATAACATGGGAAAAAACTCACTTTGTACATTCGTATGTTAAATGGGCCGCACCTACATTTTTTAACCAAACCAATAATCCACATTCTCAGTATTTGCTTCTTGTAACTATAATTTAGAAACGCCTGGTACATCCAATATCCGAGTGCCGCCAGGTGTTGCTCATGCACAAAACTGCTCAACGTCACCCCAAACCATTAGGTGTTTCGCCATGAACGGGCATGTGGAAGGGATAACACAATTTTTCGTTTAATAAAATAAGAAGCCCTTTTCTATTTACGAATAATCAATATTTGGGGTGTGGTAACGCCACGTAATAAATGTGCGGTTGTGCAGAGGAAATGCAATATATGAAATTGGTTACAGATGTGCTGCAACTGCCAGAGAACATTTCTGCGGCAGCAATGTATGTGCACTTTCAGCGATATATGGTATTAGTCATTTTTACGACTCGGGAGCCGACAGGAAAAGGATTGCAGGGCGAAAACTGTGGGTTTCGGATATTTCCTTGGAGCAGCGGAACGGCAGGTGACTCGTGGTTACTAGAGATAAAAGAAACACCTTTTTGCAAAAATATTAAACTCCTCCAGTGAACAAAAGGATTTCCACGAGATTATTTCCTTCCTGTCAATTTTGACCAATCAATAATGAAAATTCGTTGCTTTTATTTAATTTTGAAGTGGGAAATTAGTTTGACATTAGCTGCCGCGCAGTTCTTCCGGGTAAAAAATCAGATAAATGTCGTCCAGGTTTGATAGGTTACTGTATCTATTACAATTAACCCAAATGGCGCTAACTCAGGAAATAATTTTATCAAATATACCTCGCGCGTCTAATATCAATTTGATGCACTAGGGATGTTACCTGCGAATAATTCGGAACGAATTACAAATTTTACTTATTTCTATATTCTACAATGGAATCCATCATCCTTGTTTCTTCTTTTTTGTTGATAATATTTTTGCGTCTCTTGATCTATAAATATACTCCCTTCCTATTTGAGCATTAAATTCTTCTAATATTAATTTTATGTCATAATTTGCTACCACTCACTAAATAGGACGTTGATAAGTAAAAGGGAAATTAATGACAGAATACAAGATCATTTATAGACCAATAATAACATACGGAAGTGAAAGTTGGGTATTAAGTAACAGACTGATACAATAGATTTCAAGCGACAGGGTTAAAATACTTAAGACGTGTTAAAGGGGTGACGAAATCACAAAAGAACTGGAAATAGAGTCGATTGGGCAAACTTAAGAAGAAAATAAACTACCTTGGTTCGGGCACCTGGGTGAATGATGAGGAAAGACCACCAAAACTAGTATGGGAGGCAAAAGTACAGGGAAGGAACAGAAGAGGACCGTGGTAAAGTCGTTAAAGAAGAGCCACCTCACTTGATTTGAGTGCGAGACACTGCATACCTATACATCCAATGGGTGAAAAAGGATACTGATTATATAACACTTGGGGTATATACAGTTTTGTTGCTTGTTCTTGTAAATTTAAAGTGAACTGAACTGACTTTAATACACACGACAAGTTCTGAACCATATACGAATGTGTGAAGCTCCACGAAGACACTCTTATTAGTAATTCAGGTAAAATTTACATTATCGTAGTAGCGTAGTCCTTAGAATATCTACATATTGTTTCAGGTAGTAATTAACATCTTCCACCGGTAATTTACCCCCAGCCCTTTCAAGTAAAATTTATCCACGGCACGTTCCAAACCGGCAAAAGCTGCAAGAGATATACACACTTCGCCGAATGCATCTCAATCTTCACCATGACCCGCCACACACATCATGAGGAATAAACGTCAGCGCCGCTTGACTGCAGCAGATTTTTCGGACACACCAACTCAGTAAACAAGTAAATCACCCCGGCGGACTCGCGTCACCGCTCTGACTGTTAAAACAAGAGCAAAAAAGAAGCGCTTGCAGCCTTTTCAAATTTCAAAAATAAGTCCGAAGACCGTTAGACGTGCCCATTACTTCGAGGCACGTCCAGGAGAAGCGGATATCCCGATGTGACCGGGAATCCCCTAACTGATCATTCAGAGAGCGGTGCAAGAAGTCCAGTGATCGATCATGTGCCGTTCTTAATTCGATGGTGCATCAATTTGAGAGAACATCAATTGCTCATAACTTTCACTTTTGTTGTACTCGCTTTTACAATAACTATTCTCGCAAAGCCCCTTGATATTTAAATGTTGCTGATTCAAAATCGACAAAAGAGAATCAAACTTTTTAAATTTTGCCGGCCACACGAAAATTTTGTTCGATTCTTCTTAGATTATAACAATTGCTTCATCAGCCTTTGCAAAATTTGTCCTGGCGTTAAAAACTTGATAGTAATGTGCTGTGCAATCGATTCTGATACCTTCTGCTCTAACATAGGGCTAATGACAAAATTGGTCGACGTAGTCGAACGAGTAATCTCGTTAGAATTAGAGTTCTGGGAAGTTTAATTAATATTTAATTTTCTTATTTACGTATTTTAATACGCTACTGTCGCGTGATATTCTCTCATAAAATGATGAAATCTAGCAAACGTGGAACATCAGGAAATTGAACTTACCGCTAATGGAAGAATAAAATCAGCAAAAACGATTCCATCGCAAGACTCGCAGTGGTTATCTGCAATAAGAAAATTCATTATTAGTGAACATTTATACATAAAAATATAGTTTCAACAGTGCTAGTTACGTGACAGATACTGATCAAGTTAAAAGTTTCTGTAAAAGCTTTGTGTGACATCAACTTCATTTGATTTATATATCTACAGAGAAGAATATGATTACTACAGCTATTAAGTTAAAAAGCTAATAACTGTATCTTAACGGATCAGTCTTAGTTTCCGTTTAATTGTAGTTTTAAGATAAAGATTGTACCAGGAAATTCACTTAAGATATTTTCAAATTCCTAATACTCCGCTTTTTTTAACATTACGTTCCAAATAAGTTCAAATAACTTCCAAAGCTTGCCAACAGTAGCTAGGTGGAAAAGTTTTACCAATTTAGTTAACAGTAATGTAGTTCTGTGACAATTAGATAAAGATCGGGGCGTTGTCCGTATTCGTTGTAATTCACAGGTGTTGGTTGTTACTTTTGGGAATTATTGTTTACAAGATGAAGAAGCAAACGCGTGCTAGTAGTACTGAGAATGCTGTTATATCTTCAAGGTTATGTATCACTGAATATTCATTGAGATTCCATCACTCCATAGCGTGTTCATACCCTTGGTATGGCGCTCAAGAGCTACTGGGCAAGTACAACTAACTATCTTCCAGTGAGATCCATTAATGTGTTAGTATAGAGAGTATAGAAAAAATGTTGAAACAAACGTTTTAGGTAATTTATTGTAAATACTCTATTTCTACATTTCATCGACAAATTTGGGGATTATGAGTCAATGAGTCTTGAAGGTAGCGCCATCGGTTGCAGCCATAAAATTTTCATAAGGTTTTTAATAATTGACGGATAACATGGACGGTTTTCAAGATTCAGATGCTCCATTACCCTGCATATAAGTGTTTTCAGATTATTTAGGAAGGCTTAAACAAACATGTGACCTAATCCCGGAGCTGACTCATCCTAAGATATTCTGGAGTGGAGTAAAGCAGTAAAGACTACAAAATGCTTTTTCAACTTTAGCTTTTAATTATCTACGGCTTTCTGTCTGCACCTTCAATACTGTCGTTTACGGGAACTTATAGGGTCTATTACTAGTGCGCAGGGTGCGTGTTCAAAACCTACTGCACTTAAGCTTCAGTGCCTACTAAGATGGATCCCTTCAGATTATGCAAATGGCATTTCTAGAATTCCAATGATGATAACAAGACGTTGCAATAGACTGAGTGATAGAGATATCAGAGCCCTAGTGTATCTTGATTCAAGAATAGCGAATGAAGCGTTAGCTGTAGAATTTTAGTAGGTGCTTAGAATAGGAGAACGAAACAAGTTTTTTTTTTTTATTTTGGATTTAATTGTTACTTAAGTTAAGTACCGTAGTAATTGTTACATTTGTTGAAAAATAGCTACCTGCATACTTGATTTCTCTAATACTGGACTCGACATTCGGTTTGCTAATACTTGGCTTGAGAAGAAGCAATAAAGGAAGAACAGTAAAATATTAAGCCCAATTAATTAACTGGCACCACCATCCATTTCAACGCGATGTACCGCTTCAAACCATACGTAGCTCCGCAATTGTTTTCTTTCATCTCCGCAACCTTCGCCACTCCGCACCTGGCGTTTACCCAGTTTTGTTTGTTCCAAAGGCGGGTTAGTTAATTTATCCGTATCTGTATGTACACGAGAACGGCGACGCGTGCTCCCGCAGATTGCATTAGCGTAACGTTCGCCACAACAAATCGTTACGCCCAACGCAACACGCGCTTAATTGGATCCGTCCGAATTACACAAAATATACGATACCGGCTGATCTAATTAGGGACCCACTGGAAAAATGCGACCGCCGTCTGACTGATGACGATGCGGCATTAGATTATTCCCGACGCGATGTCCCCGAGGGGCCGTATATGACGGATCTGTCGGGGACCAGGCGGAGAAAGCGGCAAATGGGTTTGATGAAGGGGTTTAGTGTCGGAGGAGTTTAGGTTTAAGCGGCACGGCAAAAACGGGAGGCAACAAGTAGGTATAACTGGGTGCTTCCGTTCGATATATAGGCTGTTTCCTAATTGCGGCGAAAAAAAAAAACAAAATACGGACGTGTTCATGAGCTAGTTTTATGAAAAAAAGTTTATATCAACACTGATCTTCTTTGGAACGACTGCCGGACACGCTGAAAGGTATCAAAAGTACTTGGTGGACCATGGGAGCGGGAAGTTTTGGAAATGTTATTTTTCCATTACTATGCATAAGTTGCCGCGTTATTTATTGCCATTCAGTAATCATGGAACAGTGATCTGGCAAACAACGCTCTTTTGTGATTAAATATTACTACAAAAATAATGATTATGTGGTCGAAGCACGGCGGCAATTTTGAGTTAATTTCAACATTGCTGTCATGGAAGAGTTTCATCTGTCCAATGCCCATGCCATTAAGGAGGAGTGGTTCGTAAATTTGAAGACACTCGATCAGCCGAAAATGTCAATCATAAGGGACCAAACAGAAGTGCCAGTCTTGAAAACGTTGATCGCGTTAGAACATCCGTACATCGCTGTTCAAAGTGTTCAAGTCGAAAACGAAGCCAGGCTTTGGGCTTATCTAGCACTACTTTTCTTAAACCTATACACAAAGATCTCAATTTTCATTCTTACAAAATCTAGATTGTCCATGCATTAAAACGAACCTTCCTATTCGCCTACATTTTGCTGAAACGAGGCTGCAGCATGAACTTGACGTTCACAATTTATGGATGTCTGATGAAGCACATTTCCAATCATCTGGCTACCTATAGCTATAAACAAAACAGCCATTATTGAGCTTTGGAAAATCCACAAGAACTTCATCAACAGCCGTTACATGGCCTCAATGTAAGAGTATGGTGTGCAATATTTTCAATTGGAATCGTAGGTCCCTATTTGTTTTTGAGAATCACAGTGAAAATGCTTAACAGTGAATGCTGCACGCTATACTGACATGATTAGGCAGTAACTGAACGTGTATTTCCACAGAGGAATAGCTGGTTTCGGCAAGATGGCGCTACTTCACATACCGGAAGAGCATCAATGGATACCGTGCAAAAATTGTCTCCAGGTCGTGTTATCTCCAGACAAGGAGACATTGAGCGGCGCCAAGATCGCCAGATCTTACGGCTTGTCACTTTTTTTTGTGGGGCTATCTAAAAAGCAAATTGTTCGTTGACAAACCACAACATATTCGGCAGCTGAAAATGAAAATTCGAGAAGAAGTTGGATACCTTGTGTCGTGTTATACAGAATTTCAATATTCGGCTTCAAGAGTGTATGGAAGGAAGAGGAGGCCATTTAGCAGGCATAATTTTTAAGAAAGAAGAAGGCACACAATTACCTTGTTACTGCTATACTTGTTTTAATTAAATACAGTTACTTTTGGAAGTACTTAGTTTTTAAAGCTTCCCGCTGTCATGGTTCATCTGTTATTTCGAAATGTGTGGCACGCGATTTCTTAGATTATCATCATTCTCCAAAGGGCTGTGTACCTACTAATGACTTCAAATGGCCCTGAAGAAAATATCGACTGGGTTTAGGTCTGAAGACCACGCAGAGCATCTTAGACCTGGTAGTTGTAGTTCTTCGTCCATTCCATCTATTGCCCTTTTAAAATTACCCAAACTAACTTATGGCTGCAGTGGAGATTTGCGGTAATTTTAGTGTTACTAGCTTCTGAATGTTGCTCTATTTCATGAAGTACAGCTTCTTCTTAATCAGGAGTTCTAATCGTCTTCCAGCAACATACCTTCGCTTGCAAATGATCCTTTTTCACAAAGCCGTTGATGAATCTTTGTAAATGTTCTTGCATGAGGCACTTGATCGGACTATTTCCCCAGAAACGTGGAATTCATCAAGCATTAGCATGGGCAAGTCCATACGCAAGATTCATATGAGCCATTTAATGATTTGTGTATTTATAATATGCCATTGCTTCAAACGAAGGAAATTTTTAAAAGATGTCACACCAGCCAACTAAACTTGATAAATGTCAAACAATGCAAAAAATTAAGGTATTACTGTCATGGTTTCATGTATAGCACACTTGGTTTAAGTACCTCATCATATGGTTCAGTGATATGCAATAAAGTTATTTTATTTTATTTTCTGGAAAACAATTCAATTGTTTTTAGGTGCGTATTACTAAAAAAATATAAAATTATGAGTCACTGATAGCATACCTTTATTTGTGAATAATATTGGCTAAAATATATCCCGAGGAGCCTTATTACTAACAATACACTGCCAAATTTTAATATAATCTAATAGGGATTGATACTAATAAATCCATTTTTGTTATATTTCCTTTATTTTCTGTCCCGAAAATTTTCTGGCATTTCTAATTTAACCACTCATTTCCATACAAATTTCACCAGTTTTCTTTTTGCAGATATCTTTTATATTTTTATTACAGCTTATTTTTCTCATGTCTGATTCTACATTTTCTATGTATATGCTCCGCGTGGTGATATTTATTCAATCCTAGTATATTCAATTTTTGACATCCACATCAGTTGCCTTTTGAGTTTTTCGTTTATTTCTGTCGATTGCCATTGTATCCTGGTATATTATACGTCATTTTTCCTGGCTTTTTGTGCTAAAGCTCAGTGATTACTATCACTAGGCCTTGTTCAGTTGCTGATCTGTTCAACATTTGTCTTAGGCAATTTAGGTACTATGTCATGTATTACAACTTGTGCCATTTCGCAAGAGTTTTCAGCATTCAACTTTTTGCTATTTATGACGACTTTTACGTAAAACTACATAAGGTGGGCTCTTCTCATTGTTGTGCTTTTGAAATGTTTTGAAAAAATTTAAAAATTTTGTCAGTGGTTCGCCAACTGTATTCCGAAAACCATAATTCAGTGTTTCGCGGCATTTAAGAGGATTACAGTGCAATATATGTAAGTCCACCAACAGAGCCAACAGAGTAAGCAATATCTATTAAAAATTTATATCCAAAATTACATCCCTACATGTCTTTCCTTTGTCCAAAGTAATATAAGATGTGTTAGCTTGCTGCTCTTGTATAAATTATACTTAGCCACAGTTATACTAAAACCTTTCACAACTATTGTAATATTTTATGATGTAGAAATTATGCGCAGTTTTCTCTATTTAAATAATACTAGAAACTGTTCATTGTATGCACCAGAAATATTACTATCTCATTTTACATTTCATTGTCGTAGAAAGTTTATATCGTCTAGGTATTTACTAAAGCCCAGCCAACCTAGTATAATACTTTTTATTTGCCTTATTAATTTTGATCCCCTTTATTTATATCTTCAACCGACAACAGCACTTTTTTGACGTCCACTCCACAAAGTCGTCACGCTCCCTTTTTTGCGGAAACAAACGTAATGAACCCGTCTCGGCATTAAGGGACATTATCCGGGAGGCCGCTCAAAATTCGGGAAGTCTGCCGGGCCATTATGAATTTAGGAAGCAGACATTATGTGTTAGATTGTTGCCGGGAATGCTGTTATAAAACATAACGGTGCCTGTAAGCGCCGAACTTTATGGAGGGGTGTAAATTAAGGAATCCACTATAAAATGCTTTCCTTACGGGAAACTTGTTTATCCTGTGCGCGATTGTGGGCGTTAAAAAGCAATGATTCCACAACTTATGGCTCAATTCCGAACTGCTGAGTTTCACTTCGTGCCTCGGATTTTGGAGGAAGTATACATCGATTTGAGTACATAGTATTAGTAGGTCTAATAACGCTGATGTAATAGTTACTACTCCTGTCGCCGTCAATCTTAGTTCTTAGTAGGCCATCAAGTGTTAAAGATTTAGGAACAGCTTTTGATGAAAAATTTATTTTCGTGCAACACACTCGGATTGTAGTGAGTAATAGCGTAGATTAATTATTCTATGCTAACAAAGAATAAGGCTTTCTTTACATGGTTTGAATGTATTTTATTTTTCTTTCGTCTCAATCAATTTCAAAAACACTGTCTTTGAAACGTATTGATTTGGATTTCACGAAAATAGACCCAAACCAGCTGTATTTAGAGCTGATTCTTTATAGAGTATGGCACCACTGCTTCACATGGCCTTATTCGTAACCTTATTTACATCCCATGATTTAATGAGTTACCCAGTCATACGCATGGCCAAATTTTCTAGACGTTGGATGCATTTCGGCGTAATACAGGTTAAAGAGAAGGCAAGCAACAACTGAGCCCTGAGGTAGCCCGTTATTGAATTTCATCTGTCCTCTCATAACATTGCCGAGAGTCACTTGAAATATTGTATTTAAAAGCATGATTTTTTATGAGAATTGCGGTTTTCTAACAAGGGACTATAAATAAATAAAAAATGAATAAGAACGATTAAAATTGCCTAACTTATATGTTCTGATTTATAGCCTTAATGTTCTTTTGTCTAAGACGTTTATATCATATCCTTAGTTTATAAATGTTGGCATTTTACCAGGAAGTTTTATACTATTAAAGACAAATTGTTTTGTTCAGTATGTTGTAGTTTTTTTGTATTATTTCTATGTATACATACAGGAGAACGTAATAGTTTTGATTTGAAGTATTAGTGTAAAATACATTTTCATTTTATTACTTACACTATTCAACATGATTTTTTGTTACACAAAAGTATGTTGTGTTTTAATCATATTTACCTGTTGTCATCAAAAAACTGCATTCAGTGTTGTTCTGCCATCCACAGTTTTTTTTTGCGACAGATGCGTTTTATAAAATCGCGGTAATAAGTACACTGGACCTAGAGTAGTGTTCAGCAGATTGGCGTTTGCTTCATTTCGACAAGCATCCATGGTAAATATTTGCAGACTTAAAGGTAATTGCAATTTTACTTGGACTACAATTGTATTATAGAAAATATTGCTGTTTTCTCCGCGGATGGGATATCAGAGATAAGGAAAATTATTATATTAAGAGAAAATGGCCCAAACGTAATTCTCTTATTCCAGGATAAAAAAAAATATTTTATATACACCTTTAATCAAATCTGAGATGTTATTTTGCCACTATTGCATATAAAACTTGGTCTTATGAAAAAAATTCTAAAATCACACTTGACAGAATTAACAAGAGACTGTATTTATAGGTGAAAGAAAAGTTTCTCAAGATCAGTAAAGCAAACTTAGAAAAAGAAATATTTGTGGGCCCGCGATAAGGAAAACGTGTACATGCGTGTTTAAAAAATGTGGTTAAAAGATTTTTGGGGAACCACATTTCTAAAAACTAGACGAATCTAGTTAAAAAAAACTCTCAATGTCGTATGAAGCTCATGCATGCAATATGTCATTAAAAATACGCTTCCTTCATTCTCATTTGGATTTCTTCCCAGAAAACCAATTGGTGATAAACAATGTGAATGCTTTTATCAAGACATATCAAATATGGAGAAGCAGTATCCAGGCAAGTTGAGTCCTAATGTGCTAGCGAACTATTGGATACTTAAAAGAAACATTCCAGATGCAAAATACTAAAAAAAATTATTAAACATTTATTCAGAATTTCTTGATTAATGTTTAAATATAATTAATTTAATAATCCCTTGAAAATCTGCAGTTTTTGTAAAACTTTACGTTGTGTGTTGAAAAAAGTTTGTATGATGCGATAAATGTGACTTAATTTATCTTATAACAAAGAATTGTTTATAGAATTAGGCATATTTTTGTATAACAAGAAAAAAGAAATAATTTTGTAGACCAGTGTTGTCGTGGGGAAATAACACTTTGTGTTTCACGGTCGCGCCTCATTTTTATATCAAAATATCATTTAAGATTTAAATACAATAGATGGGACCTTACTCAGGAGTTCAAATCAAAAAAGCCTTATCTTATTGTAGATATGCTATTTTTTACAGAAAATCTAGTAATGAACCTTAATCTGCTCTCATGTAATATCGGCAAAAATGAGTTGCGTTAGTTTGCAAAATCAACGATGTTATATTTAGTATAACGTTTAAAGGTTGCACATGCAATATCACTATTGACATGTAAATCTATAGGATCGCCCAAACTTCTCGACGTGCCATTAAAGCAAATTATGTGTAGCAACAGGTGTAGCCTGAGTTTCAGTGGGCCTAATCGCACCAGTTGACAATACGCCACCCTTTTATCTCCAGCAGACGCTGAATTTTTCATGTAATGGTAGACCATCGCTCTTGTTCCATTAAAAGTCCCCATTTTGTGGCCACCATTACGCCGATAAAACTAATGTGGGTTTTAGTGCCATCAGTTTCACCTGCCATCGTTTCGAAGTCCGTAAAATTAGACACCGATATGATCTTTTTATGGTATTAGAGTGCATTAAAGGCTTAAGTGTCCACTTTCGGAGCAGCTATATCATTACAGGATCGCACGGTTCGTGTATGATGTGTCGGAATTTTAATCTTTTGTTTTTGTTGCACCTCCATTAGGTGATTTGCTGCTTTTGGGTATATCGCATGCCAAAAGCGCAAATTACATGGCTGTCTGCGTTTAAAGGAGTAAATGGTAGGAGATAGGTAAAACAAAGTTAAAAAGCTTTTCCGACAAACGAGACTTCAGCGAATTTTTCTTAGGCGTAGGAATGTGTTTAATTTCGTTAAGAAAAATACGAGAAGTTGGTCATGATTAGGCCAAAACTTATCCAACCGGCTATCAATAGGCCCGATCCCTTGAGCCGTTCTCAAGCTATATGAGTGTGACAGACATCGAGCAGACATGATGCGGCCAATAGCTCCTTTAACAACGTTCGTTCGAACTATTGCGATAGTATTGCCCCGAACGAAACTAAATAATGTCTATAACAGTAAATTATTTTCTAATAACTTAGTAGTGTTTCACTGTGATAGGAGAGGAATTAAAATACATTGTTCTTTTAGMAATAAATAATGAACAAACTTGTAGAAAGATWAATGTTTCTAGTGTCTAGTGTKCAATACAATATATTGTTGCTGTAAAACTTTAATCAGCAAGAATATCTTTAATTTATACGTATTTGCTGCTTATAATCTTCCCTGGATAATATTTATGGACTTTGAATTATGTTTTTAATTTATTAATTGATATCGCTGGTATATATCAAGATAACATTATTTTTCTTGCAGATTTTAATACTCCGAGCTTTAGTACTAATACTGTTGATACAGCTACCATACTAACTAATTTTAACTCATTATGCAATCTTATCCAAATCAATAATATAATTAAAAATTAGGTCTCTCCCGTAACTTAAGATTTACAGGAATTGGATATACAATGTGTAATATATCGATCATCGTAAATCTCTCAAGAAAAATGCAGCAAATTTTAACTTAAAAAAAGCAAATTCTACATATTTTTTTGCGATATCTTGTTATATAAGTATGAAGGAGTTTTTTAGTACAGATTAGTTTGTCTGTTTATTTCACAAACTAATCTGTACGAAAACTCCTGCATAATTATATAACAAGACAATTTTCCGAACGTATGTTCATAACATTAATGGTCGTAGGAAGGACGCTCTCACAATCCTCGCACATTCTCACAGTTTCTTTTTGAACGCTCTTTTTCATATAATGCTTCTGTGTTATACAATTCCGTTCCTTCAAATCTTAAATTTAAATTAACTAGTTAATTCAAAATTGCCTATAAAAAATACATAATGTCTATGCAGCACTAAATTTCAAAATTCGTCACCCTTTCATGCTGTTAATACCTAATAATTGTTAATTTATTATTAAATTATATACGTGCAGATTCTTGGTCTTTTATTTTTGAATTGTTTTCATTTGCTTAACAATCTGCTGACTGTAACTGAACTCCGGCGTTTCGCTGGTGCCGACATGATGGAGTGTGAATGAATTAACTTTCATATACTTTTTCGTTGTTATAGATTCTTGTATCTTTTCTTTGCTGTATGTGGATAACCAGGAATAAAGATTATTATTGTTTTGTTATTATTATTATTAACTCTAAAAATCTAGACGGAAGACCTTCCCACACTTTGGAAAATAGATCACGTATGTCCTACATTATTAAATGGTAAAATCAATGATAGTGAAAATTGTTGTCCCGTTTCACTAATATGCCGTCGAGAAGCAGTGCACACTGCACAGATTCAACTTTACTTCATTGGATATTCGCCGTATTGGTATTATCGTGACATTTTTATTATCTTACTGAATTATAATTTAGACTGTAGTTAGTTGCTTGAAAAAACTAACTATCCTATTCTTGTCGAAACCTAGCTTTACTGTTACAACATTCAATGTATTATGTGCTTATTTTGTTTAGTTTATGGTATAATTGTCCAATATATAATTATTTATTAATCTAAGGTTTCTTTACAGTGTGTTGCACTTTATGTTTATTATAGGTACTTTAAGTTACTAATTTTCGTGGGATTGCTACGGTACCTGGTGAAAAGTAATAATTATTATTATTAATTAATAATAATAAAGTCCTTTATTTTTGTTTCTTTCACGCTGCATATACAGATTATTCATTAACTCGACTACATTTTGTAGTAGATACAAAAAAAAAGGTAAACTTATATTAAAAATGCCGAAAAAGTACTAATACGGGTACCAAAAAAAATTATAAAAAATTGGTGAAAGAAAAGGGAATCACGAGGTTTCTGTGGTTAATATTCTTATTACACTTTAATTTGTTACAAATCGTCTTCTTAAAAGCTCTCACTGGATGTGAGTATGTCCAATATTATTTAGTGTTTTCTAATTAATCTCACTGGAATTTTACTCACACCGCTGATACCCCGCTCCGGTATCCGACAGTTCGTGTCAATCCATCGACGTTACTATGGGAATTGAGGAAAAGTTTAGGCTTTAATTAAAACATCCAAAACTCATTCCCGAATCGCCATTTTTGTAAACGAATTTAATTAACGCGATCCTCGGCCTCCAGTTATTGCCCTGACTGCCGCAGCCTTGTACAAAACTCCTCTTTCTCCCTCTAATAAACTAAAGATATTGTAGGCGGCATAAAATTCAAGAGTTGCAAATTAAGTGTGACTTAATTGACATTCCAATGGTGTGTACCTTTTCCAGGTTTTTAAGTTTTTGAAACCCTTGTTTCCAGCCAAACAGTTTGGCTTGCAGTGCCTATACAATTCATAAACGTGATACCATTATTAATTATGGTTAAATTTGTACTGAATGAAAGTGACCAAAGTTGGTCATGATAATAATTATGATTGTGTCATGATTCCAGAATGCTCATTATTTTCTCTTTCTCTGATTTGTGCTATCTGTAGCAAAGTGGTTGGTCTTAGTGCATATGTAGATACATGTTTAACGTTATCTTGTAGCAAAGGGATAAATTTTGTTAATTTTGCTTTTTTCGGAGTAATCTCATAAATTTGTCAAGCAGTAGTGCAATGTTAAAGGWTCGGTTACTGTAGTTCGGTAGGGATATTTAATTGCAACCAGATACAGAAAGTTGGTAATGTTCCTAGAAGGATACAGCCGTTGTAGTTTGTGGCTCTTTTGCGATTCGGGTACACGAGCTAAAAATTACGTTGGTTAGCGCGAGAAAACCTCTGAGTTTATGTAATATCTCCTCAAGATTTAGTTACGATTTGCCAACCATCTAAGGCTTTTCCTGAAGTTTCCTTTACATGTTGGATATTGGAATGAAGAATGTTATTGTAGTAGTCGAAGCTTTTGCCATATTGCCTGGTATCTTAACTTCAGATTCGGGATATCCACGAGTTGGATTAGCCTGATTATAATTGTGTATCTTTGGTTAGCATTGATTTATAATCTGATGGTTCGATAATTGAGCAATTGTTAACGAGTCGACTATATTAAATTTGATGTCAGTCTTGCCACATATTCCCTAGGAATATCTTTTAATATTATATAAGCGCCAGGTAAAGTTAACCGCATTTACGGTATTTTACTGTTCTGTAATTCTGTAATTTAAAAAAATTGCAATACTGGCAATAATACCTTCTTCTTCTAGGAAGCCGAAAGCAGATCCTAATTGTAATATTTTAAACACGGTGCTTCAAAATAATAACAAGCGTGCGATAGTGTTTTACACAACGGAATCGTTAAAAATTTAACAAAACGGGGGAAGAGTCATTTAATTGTGGCTACTATAATAATTGTTACCCGTACCCGTTATTTGCACGTTTTTGGCAAAAAGATAGTTTTGCTGTTATTTTTTTGACATTCGTTCTGCAGATGGTTCTATCGAAATTATGTATAACAGTTTACCTGAGAAACTAGAGGCAATAGACCTTGGACTTGTTTCCATTTTTCCTGGTTTCTCTACAATTATTTTGCGCTGTCATAGTGCTTCTTTCTGTTCTTGCAACAGTGATTTCTTCTTCCAGCTTCTTTTCTCATTTTCCTTGCACGGTTTTTGTGTTCTTGTTGGGTAATGTTCGCCCCGTATATATTTTTAAAGTCCTTCGAAGGCGGTTGCCGTCTCCCGAGATTTTCTGTACCACAATTGAGTGATTTCTTGTATACACCCACTTATACGCATGGAACCAGTGATGGGCATTTACGCGTAAATTATAATTTTCTACTGTACACGCATAGAAAATGCAGATAAAGCGCTTTCGCATAGATTTTGAGTAAAAAATACAAGACGAATATATTATGGCTAAAGTGTATTAACTATACGCTAAAACTAACGGAAGTTATTTTTTTTTATTTTTTCTGTTTTGTTTGCTTCTTTGTGTCGAGTTCCTTAAAATTTTTAAAATGTAATACAGTTTTTATAATATCTATATTACAAACTTGCGTAACATATTTTAGTAATTCGTCATGGTATCCAAATGATTCTTTGTTACTTCTTTGGACACAAAAGACAAAACATATGCTTTAAAGTTGATCTTTATCTAAAGAAAAGTACTTACTGATAACAACTTATCACTTGCTTGTATACCCTTTCAATACAGCACAATAAAACTGTCCTACGATTAAAATGGTTGCAATAGAGGAACAAGGGTAGCGTGTGAAAATGCCGCTCTATTTGCGTTTATATAGAAGAAAGACAATAAAATCGCAGTCTACAGTCCTTGCGGAGTCCCTTTCATTGTTTGAGGGTTCTAAAGTGCTTTTGACAGCACGCTTGTCCTGCTTAGCCCGGTTTTCTAGCTAGAATATTCCCATTTCCTTATACATCTATTTTATTGTATTCTTTCGTTGATTCGTTGTTGCTGTACCTAACAGATTTTGTTCTTGTCTTTCTGAAAGCACGTAGTTTTCTAGAGATTTATTATCGCGCTTGAAACAGGTGGGTATAGTTGCATTTGACCTATTTTTGGACATGTCGGTTTCTGTGTGTTTTGTCCTCTTGAAAAATAAACAGCTTGCTATCTCCAGTGCAGGCTATTACTCAAAAAAGGTTTCCTAGAAGTGGAGCCGTTCTATCGATTTTATACTCGTTAAGGATATGTAATTTGCCACCCGACAACACGAGAGGCAAAATTCTGTAGGATGCTGTTACATTTATTCTAAAGGAAAAGAAGAGATATCTGATTCTGAACTTGAAAGTTGTTATTGCTTGTGTGAGATAAATTATGTGCCTGTTATATATACATTTATACTAAGACTTAACTGCTTATCAACACACAGGCTAATGTTGCGTCACAAAGTGATGATAAAAATGTACATAATACAAATCAGCTAATCATGAATCTAGATACTTTAGAAATAGATATAAATTACTAAAAACGGACTAAGATCTACACTGAGAGCATTATAAAAATTAGTGAAAGTTATATATAGGATTAATTCGTAAATGCGGCATATATTTATTACGCTGCGTTCTTGAAAATGGAGTTCCCAAGTGCCACCCACAAGAGCTCAATATTAGACCGATCGTCAAGAACTCGAGTTCAAATTATCAGAAAACAATCTGGAAGCCTTTTTGCCCCCACAAACGGCGCTCTTGTAGATATCACGAGGGCGTCAGGGCGCCATTAGGAACTAATGAGGAAGACGTAGAAGAACGAAAGACCCGGGCAAATGGCAGCTGTTGGGCACTCGGAATTATTTAACGCATCGTTAATTTTTTGTGGAGACATAGACGGCCCTTGGTGTGTGCTAAGAGAGGACGCCGTGAAATATAAATCGCGATGAGCTGGAAGGACGCTTCAGAATTTAATCCGGATTAGCACGGATGTGCAATAATTATGGGATTGCTGTCACCTGCTACTTCCGTTGATGTGAAAAAAAGATGCGAGTGTCTAGGCGAAGCTGTGAAGTATTCTTATTTGTTCAAACATTAATGCCCAAAGAGCTAAGATAGGTTTTCCAATGCTAATGCGATCCGGAACATGATGGTCCTACCTCTTTTTTTACTTGTCTGATCTGCTAGTGACGTCAGAGCTTAGGAAATGGTTTACCAATATTTAAATTTAGGTTCAGGTCCTAGAGATTTAAATAACAGTATCTTATTAAGTTAATGTAGGAAGTGTACAAGCTGGACTATAGAACGTGAATTCGAGGTATAGTCCTCATTTGGTGTATACTTTAGATTTAACCTACATGGAAAGGTATGCTTATTTGATACACTCAGGAACTGCTCTTTGTAACCTTTTATAATTTGTTTAGTATAATATATTCGGCTGTAACTAAACGGCTATTAGCTCCTTTTGGATACAGTAAACTAGTTAAAGTTACCTCTTATGAGACTGTATGAAACCTCGACTATTAAATTATCACCACGCACTAAGGTTAATTTACATGTAACGTACTTCAGCTTTTATTGATACCTCTTTGTTTCCTCGCAGCCTTCTAAAAGTCCTAATGTTGATGAGAGTTAACTATCGTACTTGTTGCTAATCCAAATAGAAAAATCTGCATACTAAGGGTCCGGAAATGATGGGCAAAAATGAAGAGGGCAATTCTTTTTGAAATATTATATTAATGCTACAATAATTAAAGAACTTTATCTTGTTACATTAGGATAGAATAAACCGTTTTCGAGAAAAACACGTTTAAAAATTTTACCCGGCTCAACATACCTAAGGAAACTTCTTTTCTTTTCCAGATTTGCAAAGTGTTCTTTCGTAACAATTGTGTAGAGGATACCTTTGCGCAAAAGTTATTCTGATATTTCACACTTCTTTTTTTTGTCATATTAAAGATATTGTATACATGAAAGTGAGAATTTAGGATGGCAATGCCATCTGTCAGCATTACACTGACATGATGACAAAGCCACTTAGCTGCCTTAACGGGAACTACTTCCTAAAGGAAGTGACCTGTAGCCTGACAAATTGGCATGCAACTGCATACTTCAATTTGACAGCAGGCCCCCACGGCACTTTTTGCTGACAGGCAAGAACCAACATACATTAAAATGCATGTCTATGCTGTGCTGTCTACACCTCAACCAACTGCAGATAGTACTATTTCGCTGTCATTACAGCTCATCAGTGCAGTTTAGGTCTAGTGTAGACAACACGGCATAGAACTGGTTTTGCTTATATACCAAAGCAATGGTATGATGAAAGTGAGAATTTAGGATGGCAATGCCATCTGTCAGCATTACACTGACATGATGACAAAGCCACCTAGCTGCCTTAAAACGGGAACTACTTCCTAAAGGAAGTGACCTGTAGCCTGACAAATTGGCATGCAACTGCATACTTCAATTTGACAGCAGGCCCCCACGGCACTATGCCGTGTTGTCTACACTAGACCTAAACTGCACTGATGAGCTGTAATGACAGCGAAATAGTACTATCTGCAGTTGGTTGAGGTGTAGACAGCACAGCATAGACATGCATTTTAATATTGTATACATGTATACCAAATCTGAGGCAGCCGATATGGAAACGCGTAAATGCAAGAAACGAAGTTACTACGATTATTTAGAAGAACTATTTCAAAGAGCTTTTGATGATATTAGGAAGAACAAGTTTCGTTTAGGACAAGCAGGAAAAGCATATAGTATTCCAAAAGGCACCCTTAATAACGGATGAGAACATATGATCGACTACCTGTAATATCTCCCGAAGAAGCTCACGTATCGGACTGTTTGTCTATGGCCACAAAATGGGGATTTCCCCTATTTAAGCTAGACTTAAAGAATTTGTAAAAAGAGCTCTTGACTCGAAAGGAGTAAGTGAAAAGGGATTTGTTAATAATAGACCAGGACAGAAATAGTTGGAATGTTTTTCGACACGTCAGGAAAATTCTGTGAAAACACGATTAAGTCACAGTATCCGAATGTATTCCGGCTAGTGTCAGTACCGAGATAATAGAATAATATTTTACCGAATTATAAGAATCTCTTAAAGATATTCCACCAGAAGCTAAAATGAAACCAGTTTGCAGGACGATCTGAGTTCAACAAAAGTTGGGTATTTTAGCGGTTTTTTTTTCATTATACATTTCGAACAATCCAATTGAAATAAGATTGACGTGTTCTTTTATTTCATTCAATATTGCGTAACCATTGAGATATTAATTAATAAAAATTAAACATTTCAGCTGTGACGTCATAAGTGAACAATCTGGTTATTCTCCCATGTTAAAAAGCTCATCAAAAGCGGGATTTTCTGTAATGTTTGTTGGATCTTCTACTGGTTATACTCTTCATGTGTACGTAGTATATAAATCTACAATAAACCTATACCACTCGTGGATGGAAGGCGCCCTAAAAACGCCAGATACAGTTATTGGCAGATATAAGAAAAAGCAATGAAGAGAAGGGAAATAACAAATGAGTGACTGCAGGACTGTGTCCAACAAAAATATTTAACAAAGTAGCAAGAAATAACACCAAAGGTGACTTGTTAGACTCTAATGAAGATATATGTCACTAAATGATACTGACGTAGATATGGATGAAGCAAATTTTTCTGAAAACGAAGTAGATTCTTAAAAAGAAGTACATGAGATCAGTAGAAAAAATATGGAATATACCCCTAACTAGACTGAACAAAAGACTGAACACATTTAAAATTAGAAATAGATTTTGTACTCGTGTACCCAAAATACAATAAAGGAACCAAAAAGAAATTTTTGTTGCAAAACTCCTTAAAATACACGACAATGATGACAAAATGTTTCTGAACGTTTTGCGAAACTACAAAGGACAAAAAACACATAGGTCTATCCAAACGTTGAATGCTATTTGTAAAAGAAAACAAGTGCAAAGGAAATTGTAACTACTTTCTAGCAGTAGAGATGTCTATACATTTAAATGCCTTCGAAAAAGAACTCGGTGTAATTCTCCAAGTTGCTTATAATAACGGTTTCCCAAATACTTAATAGAAAAATTGTACTATAAATACTTGACAACATTTAAGTTTTCTTTTAACACCATCACATGTGATAAAAAAGTTAAAATTAGGTTTATTGGTCAAGTCTTAATTTATCTTTATCAATTAATCGCATTTAATGACATAAATATTGCCGTTTCAACCTTAGGATAATAAAGATAAAATTTGAGTTTAAAATCATTCAGGTGTACATAGCTTTACATCTAACGACTGTAACAATGTTTATATTGGACAAACGGGAAGATCCTTTCTTATTAAAGCAAATGAGCATCTAAAACAATTTTATAAGTATAAAGATACAGACATTGTAACTACAAATTCTTCGTGAGCGAATCATTTATTACCATTTAAACATACTTCCGCTTTGGACAATTTAAAAAGTATACATTTTGTGATAAATCATCAACATTAAGCTGTTTAGAAATTTTATAGGTATACAAAATTTTAAATGCGCAATGGACAATACTAAATGATTTTTGCAATTTCAGTTGTCCCATTCTAAATTTTTTATTTGAACGCTAATTTTTATGTTGCTGGTTTGAAAGTATTTTTCTGTTTTTAGTGAAGATTGCTTGTTTATATTTTACCTGAATAAATGTATTGCGGATTTAACTTGGTGGAGTTATTTAACAAGAATTAATTATCTATACATTTTCCTTGAATTAGGATGTTCTCATTTCTTTGTTTTTAAGTTCAAAGAATATTGTTTTTTTTAACCCATAACGTTTATTTTATTTATTTATTAAAATACTTGTTTTGCTTTCGTAACATAATGTTTTACAGATTGTCTTTTGTCATTTTTCTGTAACGATTAAATGTACCAAGTAAAAGCAATCACGCCAAAATTGGGACTACGGAGTGATTTAATGGAGTGTACCAAGTTAAGCAACGTATGCCTAACTTGCAATGACAAAAAAAATATTTAAATTTTAAGGGAATGCAAACTACAGGCATTCACACAACGTTTGATACAAATATACCTTTTAACCAAAACTCAAAAAAATTATGCGAAATTAAAGTAAAAAAATTTTCCATTTACGGGGACTTGACTGTAATTCATGTGGCAAAATTTTAACCTAACTTATATTAAATATTTTGAACTGATATGCCCTTCTGGGCAGATTTCTGCCTCGACGCTCCCGAATGAGCTCTGGTTTCCTTACTCCTATCCGCAACCAGTTACATCTACATCTCTTAATACGACCAGGAGCCCCGGGGCGTTATCGGTAAGCCCACATTGAGAGCAGTATCAGATAATGCTCCGGTACAGCTTGTTATCGTCGTTCTAACGAAAACACATCGTTAGCGGKGCAGCCTTACAACCAGGTCCGGGAGTTTAACATGCACGATGGCTGGCAGTACACATTTTTAGTTGAACATACGTTCGGGCAAACAATGGCCAGGTAAAACAGCATTCTGGCCCGTGTGCCCCGGGTTAGTTTGCCAGTCTGCCGCGGTTGTATAAACAAACATCGCACTTCGCTGTTGGAATAATGCTAAATAGTACATGAAAGTATGGAAGTGCGAGGTAATTAAACGAAAATATAGACGGCACAAGAAGTGCAAATTTGCCTGGTTGGTGGTGGGTATAACGAAAGGGATGACCGTCCAGCAGACAGCTGAGAAACGGTTCATTTAAAATCAGTAAAAGCTATTGATTAAATAATTTTTGGGCTAAAAAAATGTTCTTTTATCGTTTTTCAGTATAATCTTCGTTAACTTCAATACATTTATTACATCTTTTGATTAATAATTCAGTCCCTTCATTGACTGATTGAACCAGCGTACGGTAGGCATTTCTGCCGCTCCCGGATATACCGCAGGGCCAGCTACTTCTGCGCTGTGTTGAAGGGTGTGGATTGGAATGGGAAGCTTTACAGGGTGCACCCAACCAGTGAGTGCTTTCCTTAGATATTTTTGTGCCCAGAGCTGGGAAAGTTACTTTTGAAATATAACTAAGTTATTTTGCATAGTTACTTAATAGAAAGTAACTTTAGTTACCTAGGTAACTAGATACTTATTTACGAATGTAGCTTAGTTAAAAGTTACAAGTAAGGAAGTAACTTCAAAAACAGTTCTTTTATAGTTACTTTTGGAGGGAGTAAAGTAAAAGGTAGCTGATACATATAATAAGATTATAAGGTAGAGTAAATAATTAGAACACGACTGAACGTCCCAAAAGATCCACTACACTGCCTGGTCTACGTTGCATCTTTCAGAAAGCTGCATTTTACTTAAAGAGTATAACTTTATGTTTAACAATGTTAGCATAGCATTGAAAGTTTGAAACATCTGTCCACGAGGTTGTTTTTTTAATTTGTTTATGATCTATGAGTTTGATTGCATATAAAAATATGCTTTAAAAATGTGTAATTTATACGATATATTAGAGTCAAATATATGCACTATCTAATTCATTTTACCCAAATCTAGTACATTTTTAACAATTAACTTGTTCATCGAGAAAAAGGTAACTGGCAACATTGGCCCACATTACCCGTCAGCGTCAATCGTCATACACTTCAGTCGTTTTAGCTTTTTACAATCTGTCTGGTTTTTGCGACTCAAGATGCAACAACTTGTTTGTCATATTTGCGCACGCGTATTATTACATCAAAAAAGTAACTAAGGTACTCTGAAGTAACTAAGTTACATCATAATAAATAAGTTACGACGGTAACTTAGTTAGTGGAAAGTAACTTAGTTGTGGTACAACAACAACAACAACAACAGCAACAAAAGTTACAGTTTCAGTTACATTTTTAAAAAGGAAATATGTAATTAGTTACTTTTTGACCCAAATTAAAAGTAACTACGTTACTAAATGTTAGTTAGTTACTAAAAAGTACCTCAGTTACGAATTCTTTCCTAGCTCTATTGGTGCCCAATGTTGGTTTGGATCGGCTGCATTGTTCTTCTTGTTGGAGGTCGTTTAAGAATGCTGAGATTCTGTTTCTGTGTTTTTTTTTTGTATATTTAATGAGCCAATATGCTTCGAGGGCAGTTTCCATCTTCCAGGATTTGATGTACCATTACTGTGTAATTTCTTGTTCACACTTACCTAGATACACAGGGAACTACTTTACTACAGCGACAACAATAATAATAGTAAAGCGTAACACTAAAACACATTATGAATTAATAGTATTATTAATATTTTATGAAGTTGTTCGATTACTGTATCTTGTTTAGGTTGCTCTTTCATGATGATGTTGACGTTTCCTTGTGTAATTTCTTCCACGTTTGTCCAATGGCTTGCTGGAGCTCTAGTTGGGGTGACGTTCTATGGGATAATTCTTGTCTGGGTGCATTTTTTATAAACAACACTAGGGTACATTATGAATTAAACCTAAGTATTTTATGTAGTTGTTCGATTATTGTATCTTATTTACTTTGCCCTTTCATGATGATGTTGAAGTTTCCTTGTGTGATTTCCTCTACGTTTGTCCGATCGCCTGCTGGAACTCTAGCTGGGGCGACGTCCTACGGGATAATTCTTGCTTGTGTACATTTTTTATATATATTCGAGATTCTTTACGGCCCTGGGCTTATTTCCATGGCATCCTGGTCTCTAGACAGAATTATCGCACCATCATAGTGGTTACTACTAATCCTTCTTTCTGGTGTTGCAGCTACGATTTATTCTCTCTAACTGAAGCCTTTTTGTTCTAGGCCGTTTATGAGTGCTGGAATTCTTTAGAGTTGTATTTTGGCCGAAGACCTTGAGTAGTTTCTTCCAAGCCACTTCCAAACTTTTTTTTATTTTCTTTTTTTTCCTTGTCAATGTGCTCCGCGGGCAGTCTCTGTACTACAGTTGTGTAACTTCTTGTATATACTTGACTAGATACAGCGAACTACTTGACTGTAACGATGACAACAATAATAACCGCAATACATACATAAGGATACAACACTATAACACATTATTATCAAAATACTAGGATATGATTGTTTAACGCAGCACTCATTTTGGATCATAGACGTATAATATGCGTTCTACGCGGTATCTCTTTTCCCTTGAATATACTTTGTCTTCTCCTCTTTCGGTTTCGTTGACGTCTTGTAGATGTGTAGCATCCTTTTCCTTTCCTCCTCTCTTTATTGGAAGGACGTCAAAAAAGACGAGGCTTGCATTTGTTATGTCTTGGGTAGTTGATCGTTCTATTTGCTAAGACTATGGGATCGGTATTGGTGTTTATATATTTTTGATATCCTAAGCGCTTAATATTTTACTATTATTACTAGTGCTTCATTCCCTTGGACGGGTGAAAAATAAATTTACAAAGTAAGAAGCGATGAATGGCCTTTTGTTTGCACGGCGATTTAAACTGACACTCCAGAAAAAGAGGCACTTCGTGTAGAAGAAGAAGAAGAAGAAGAAGAAGAAAAAGAAGAAGAAGAAGAGGAGAGGCAAATAGTTATAGAGAAACAAACCATGACGGCAAATATAGTAAAACGCAGTTTGGGAATAAAAAGATCAAAAATTAAAGTAAACCTAAAGCTAACAGAAAGAAAGAAAAATCAAATAAGAATATGAAGAAAGAAGAAATCTCCAAGAGCACCGATGAAGGCGAAGAGTGTTTCTGTTTGGTATGAACGTAGCCTTATGTTAAATCTAAAGAAGGGGATGATTGGATCCAATGTACTGATTATAGTAGATGGGCTCATACTACATGCGGTATCGGGACCGTTTTTTATGTGTGTGTTAATTGCGAATCTGATGACGATCCTGATTACGATTAACGTTATGTGATGTTTCATACTTTGTTCGATGTATCATCGTTTTATCTTTTCTACAGCTTTTTGTTTTTCTTGGGTCATTATCAATACATTTTGACAGCTATATCCATTGTCCCATATATTGAACATTGTTGAAATAATTTATAAAAATTGAAAGAAGAGCTAATATGTAACGTGTGTAATATACAGGTATACTGGGTTCATGATACCTTATACTATACTTCATAACAAAATTGCAAAAATTAAATAGTTAAAAAGTGTGTTAACTAATCTATGTGTCCCTTACCTCTAATTTTCGAACTCCTTGTCAAAAATAAGTTGACTTGTTTAGAACACCTGTTCTATTTTGTATCGTTTTGGCTATACTTTAAGCTTAATATTATAAAAAGATAAAAAGCAAAGTCAAACTCAAATTTTCGATTTTCCGAGTAATTTATTTATCAAGTCATGCCTTGCTTCGCTGGATAAATTGCTAGAAAGAATAGTTTTTTTATTTCTTAAAAGGTTATAGCATAAAAAAGATTTTGTTGTTGAATGTGCGTGAATCACAACTGAACAGTCTATTATCTCTTTTGATTACAGTGTATAAGAAATAAATAGGTGACGTTAGGTCACACAAGGCATACTGTACTCTTCCACTATTGCATCAATGCAATGGTGAAAACCGCAATTTTTGAATTGCCTCCAAATAATTAGACCCTGATGACGCCAGTGCATTATTTCTGACAATAAATAATGCGTACGTGTGTCATAACCTGGTTATACGTATAACGACTTAATGAACTAATGAAATATTCAACGGCACGCGCCCTTGTATCTCCTGGCGTCATAGGCAAACGCAATAAAAGTAACGAGTGGGGTTAGAAAACAAAAGACTTTAATAAACGAAAGTGGTGCCTGGCTTGCTCAACTGCTTTCAAAGCGCACGGTGATTAAATGGGATGGTCGACAACGTAGGTGCGACACCAATAGAAGGCATAAATAAACATAGGTCGGGATTGCAAGAACATGAGTCACCTTAACAGATTTAAAAACCTATTCTGATCATTTTGAAGATAGGAAGACGAATAAACAGGGGGCCAGCAAGAAGACGCAAGAAGCAAGCTCTGGAGTGTTTACTAACGTCATCAGTTACCATTCTCGAAACATCTAAAAAAAATTATTCAACGCATCGACGGACATCTTCGTTGGGTGCTCTTTGTTATAAATAAACAGTGTATCATACAAATGGTAGCGTTGTTTTGAATATAGCTTGTTAGTGGGGCCACGCAAGGCTCGTATTTGGGACCCATTTTGTATGTATTTTGAACATTGTAACTTACAACGAGATACAAGTAACAGAATCTTTAGTATTTATGTCATAATTACTAATAATTAATTCAGTATACAAAAAAATTCCATCCAATTCAATTGTTCTGTAAACGTAAATAAGTTATAATAGATAAGTTTACCATATAATGATGTCATCAGATGACCCTTGTGTCCATGCAACTAACAAACTACATCATACATTCACTTCTGTCTCAAATGTACAGTTAGAAGGTACGCGTACATCATTTTGATAAATATATCCTCGGAATCAAGATCTCCTCCATCAGACAAATCAAACAAATTACACCCATCCACGATTTCCTGTTTTGCCAAGAACGGTAACCTCTAAGAAGCTCTAATATGACAGTCGTGTCCATCATACACCCACGGTGGCTCAAAAACATATGAGGGACAAGAACGTTTTAATGTTTAAAGCTTTAAAAATATTCGTTTGATGTCGGCTGAGGAGGTAATTTCCAGGATCTAGCACGACAAAATATTTTGGGTGGACAACCTTAATGGCAGTAGTTTATGGGATCTCGGATGGCATATGACAGGATTATAATAATTCGGGTACACTTTCGTGATGGGCTCGAGGCTGTTCTGCGTGAACAGAGTAACAGCTGTGGATTGTATCAAAATGGGTAACGCCTGCTGCCGTGGTCTCAACGCGATTATCTTGCTCAGATTTATTATCTATTCCATTAATTTTTGATGGTGTGATAAAATATAAATAGTTTTTCTATATTGAGTTGAAAGAAGCAGTGATCTGAACATGGTAAAGTATAATCGATTTGTATAACAATTTTCTCGCGTAATAATAATGTAAATAATACAGAAACGGAGGTAAGTTCGAATGATTTTCTCTTCTCTTTTTGTATATAGCTTGTATGCAAATTGCGTTGTCATGGATAACGTATTTGATATCCCCATACTGCTGGCTTCAAAGATTACTCTACTAAAAATTGGTATAGAAATACAATTTCTGTTTATATAGATTTGCAATGACAAAAATTTGTGTCGAGTATAGAGATCTAAATGTCGTGAAAAGAGTGAGTACTTAGTCCCTTATATTTTCTTTTACCAAAAGCGTGATTACGTTAAAATGTACAACAAACTAGACTAGGTAACCGAATACTGTTTCGGTTCAATTGGAAATCCGAAAATGTAAACGCATGTGCGTTTGTTAAGATTGTTTGCACGTTATCCTCGGTTCCAACATTTCACTGACAAGTTCGTTGTGTAGGGGTATGGTTGTTTATATGTATCGATAGTAATCATGCTTAACGAAGCCCAATTTTCATTGTTCATACCTTTTCTTTGTCTACTCGTTGTGAGCCTTGAAAAAGTTGGAAACTTTAGTAACAATAAACAYAGGAGAAGGAAGTAGCCTCTTTTTAGTCCTGTACCCTAGAATTTACTGACATATTATGTATGCAGTAACGTTTTTGCAAAGAACGAGTAACATACCAAGATATGTAGTAAAAAATACTTTATTTTTGTTTGAACCAGCAATTCTAAGGTTAGAATTTTAATGAAATTGAAAATAGGCGAGAATAGTAATTATGACTTCAAGCTTACAATAAAAACGCACCGGGAAAGTAATAATTGTTCACAGCAATAATCATGACAGCTTATACATTCATTAAAACCAAAATGTGATCTAAATAGCGAAAGAGATTTGCATTTGTTGGATAAACGAGGTAGTGTCGTAGCATGATAGTGCTCCACCCATTTCATCGMACTTGTACGGTATTTCCTAAATAATCAGTTTCTGGTCGCTGTATTGGCAAAAGAGGATATATCGAATGCTCTCCCAGATCTCCTCCTCTTAGTCCATTAGATTTATTTCAATGGGGAGACTGTTACCATCGAAATGTGTTTCTCCAAAAGCAAAAGTTAACATGTTTCAGCATTTTTTCCGAGGACATAACAGTTGCGGAATTGTACGAGATGAATATTATAAGTATAAAGAAAATTTTATCATAAATTGCACAAAACCTGTATAAAGATAGCCAATTTTTGTACCCACTTTGTACTATAACATAGAGGACGCCGGCTTTGCAAGTCTTTCTACTGAAAGTGATCTGTTTTGTCCTTGCATCTACGATGTTAACATAGCAACATTCTTGAGCCTCATTTGACTTAAAAAAAATACATTTAATTTGTTGATGCATAAAATCAATTAGAAGGACCAACATTTTTATGTTGTAAGTTATAGCATGCTGATAAATGAAAAACTACACTATAAATTTTATGTATTATTATGTTGTATTAATTGCAAACCTACAGTGTAAGATAAATAAAATAGGTTTTCTTGTACAAAACATTCAATAGCTCTAAAAGACAAGCAATGTTTTTTATGGATAATCTAAAAAACGTAAAATCTCATTAAATTATTCCCAAATTTCAAATAATACCAAAATTAGTAAAGAGAAACCTAACAATGTATACATTTTCTTAATCAGAAAAAAGTAGTTCTTTTCAACCATAGCGCAAAGCCAACTATGGTTTCCATTAAAAAAAAATGCAAGTTTGTGTTATATCTCAAAAATATGACCCCCTAAAAAATTCTGAATACGCCACTGAATTCAGAATAAAAATATCTATAAAAAATATCTTTACTGTTTTTTTTGTGTCTACACAGCCAATCGAGATATTGAGAATTGAAGAAATGCTACATTTTCCAAAAGTTGGCTATGGCTTTACAACAAAAGATGATACAAAAATGACGACGGTACAGCTGAATTCAGAACAAAAAAGTAATACAGTAATGTCGAAACCGCAACCCTCTAGCATTAATAGTTACTACGATACCCTACAATTACAACTAAAATGGGACACCCTGTACTCAAAACAATAAATGTTTGGCATGCACCGCTAATCCCTTAATAGCAAACGCAAATTAAAATTAAGCCAAATTGAACTTTGGTTTGTATAGATCTTCAATTTATCTAAAGTTTTCTGTCAACAAGACAATAACAATGGACAAATATACGGTTAATCCTCAAGCTGATTCATAATTATACATTGTCGAGTGGTGAACACCAAAATATATTTCCTTAGCATTAAAGGCCAGAAGCCTTTCTTTTCAACACCTGCAACAAATGCGCCTATTGATAGGAAGTTTCTAGGGCTGCTTTGGTCATTACACTATTGAAGACGAAGATTTATAAGGACATGCTACACCCTTAGAAAAGGTCATCATCGGCTAAATCAAAAAGAATAAAAATACACTCAAAGTGGAAAATCGAACTACTATCAAAATATTACATTACAGGTACAAATATATAAAGATGGTTGAAAAGTTAAACAGAAGATATTTTAAAGTATTTAATTTAGTATTATTATATACTTTTGTTTCCAATTTACTGCATCCATCCTATAAGAACATAAGTTTCCCAGCCAGAGTTTGATTGAAATCTTAGTCTTTTTGGGTTAGACCGCTTTTGGAATAAGGTCGATGTTTCGCCCCCTTCATCAGGACAGTAATAAGGAATATGGATAGATTGTGGCTAAACGGCTGGACCGATGTCGGCACAAAATTATATGCAGTATAATTTCAGTAAGAGCGAGATTTTTTTGCTAAAGTTTCGTGGTTTCTTAGCCATTAAAGGTTTATCACAGCCCAGAAACCATCGTAGAGTAGAAAAATATCCAGCTATGTACTACCTTTTGGACAGCAAAAGTCTAATTTGCATGCCCTAAAGGTAACTAGCGCCACTCTTAAATAACAAAAATAAGATATGGTTGTAAAACAAAATACTTTTACGTTGCTACTTCATCAGGTTTCTAGGTTACAAAAAGGGCACGTGCCCATGCACATAGATCAGGTGACATTATAAAGATATCGATCAAACTCTTAGACATGAAGGTGGATCTGCCGTGTATTCCACACAGAGCCTCAATAACTGATTACGCCCCTGGGAGGAATGATGCGGCCCGGAGTAATCATCCTCCCCCCATTCACGGAACTCCGCCGGGCCGGCTGTGTGCCACTCCGAAGGCCTATTAGTTTTTGTCACGGGCGCTCTGTAAATTGATTGATATTTACGGGACGACGGCGCTTAGGAGTCTTTTGTTTTGAATGTCAGACGAAAGAGCAACCTCCGGTAAACACGGAAAGGAAAAGTGGGTCGCAGCTTTCGATTTCGCGAGTACACAGCAGCGACAAAGCTCGGTTTTAGACGTTGTTTGCCACCGCAGATTGGAACTGTAAACAGACGGGCGTCAAGTGGGAATAAGTGCTACGGCAGGTAACTGGAAATTGGACAATAATACAGCAAATCTATGAAAATCTAGGTTTACGTTTTGAAAACACATCTTTTATAAAGAAAATATGATGTTGATAAACATGGTCCATAACGACGTGTGGAATTATCAAGAGTTCAGCTAAATAATAATAAAATATATTGCCTTACACTTACACACACCTAATGATGGTTGAAGGGTTAAAGGGATGTCTTGAAAGGACCAGATACTCAAGGTTAAAAGCCACTACATCAGACATACAAGACGGATGCGTGAATCTTAGTCTTTTAGGGTTAAACCGCGTCTTTTTTGAATAAGGTAGACGTTTCGCCCCCACTTGTAAGGGGTTTCATCAGGATAGGAATAAATAGTAAAGAATATAGTACAAACCTAACGTGAAAAACATGTCCGAACTGAACGAATAAGCGTCTAGCTAGCATCAGCTACAAATGATCCAAGTTGCGCGTACAATATAGGTAACACGAGCAATAGCAAATTGGTATGAAGCAGTTTAATGGTATTAAGTAGTAATATCTGGTACATGACTTTTATCCTCACAGCGATATCACAGCGGGGGTTTTATTTGGAAATTGCCACTTTTAGCTATATGAACTATGCTGATTTTAGAAAAAAAATGAACCAAATAACTTTTAGTTTGGTGCAGTACATCATTTATGATGGAGGAAATATTGGTGCAAAATATGTAGTTGTGGGGAGGCAGTTTTGAATGATGACCACCGTCTTGCATTAAGCGGGTTGCAACTTGATTCCAGAACAGTGTTCTCCATTCAGCCTTCATGAAATCGGGGGGAAAACTGTGAAATATGGTAAATAATAAGTAAATAAAAATTGCTTTTATATCCCAGTAACATCCAAGATACAATTATAAATTAAGTAGGCCAGACTAGTGACTAGTTTTGTGCTGTTTTTCAACGTAACGTATTTTAAGTATCTACGAGAGCTGATGCTCTCAATGCCAACTAAGCGAAACTCTGCGAGCTAGGCGGTCTATAACTGTGATGGACATCGACCTAATGCAGGTTCCTGTCGATGGTATCGGAGTATACACCAGTCCGCCCGCCGCTCTTTACTCTGTACCCCTACCTTATGAACCTCAATAGGGCGAAACTAGTCGTAGGGTTAGAGTGGATTGACCAGGGCAGATTTCATCTAGTACTTTAAATAACAAAATTGCAACGCATTAACGTTTAAAATTGGTAAAAGATTGTTATTCTATTAAGATCAAAATGTCACTGTTTTAGAGGGATACATTATAGATTTAACTCACTTTTAAATTTCTGTCATTTCCAGTTATGCTGAAAACACATGTTAGATTTGTTAGTTAGAACTAAAAATTAAAGGTGTATAGCCTAAGATGTCTTAAAAAGCATGTTATGTCGGTTGTGGAAAGTTCTTGGATTTTCATTAAGAGTTATCCCAATGCTCGGGTCATCCTCTTTATAAAATCAACACAGTTCACTTAGCTAAAAGTTAGGTACAATTTAGAAAGCGATGTCACTATGAGGTAAAAATCATGTACAAGAGATTGTTAGTTCGTACTAATTTGCCATGGAGCTACGGTCTTAATCAGAAACCCCAATTGTCGAATTCGAATTCTCCCTGCCTTAATGCTGCTTTTACTAGCTTTAAATCATTTGTAGCTTGTCAATACGATAGTTAACTTTGTATCTGACCGACTGGCGTTCGAGAAGAGTGGGAATGCTTGGACGGCGGAGTGGGTGATTGTGAAAGTGGGGATAGCCGTCGCGTGATTGGCTACCAAACAGTGGAGAGATGATAACCATCTTGCGGTTTAGATTATTGGGATGTTTAAAAATTTCTATGAATCTTCGGATTGTGAAAAAAGGGACTTTTGCTAGAACTGACACATTGTCAAACCAAATATTGTGACCGATTTTATGCTGATATTCGGTTACTACTGAGTGGATCAAGAAACCTGATTTAATGCACCGCGGCAATAGCACATAGTGCGGTTTGAAATTTTGAACGCGCCTACTACACGCTCCTAATCGGGTTGCTGAGGTAGGAAAACAGTTCAGCGTTATCTTGTACAAGTGCAATAGGAAGAAATCGTTATATGAGATCTGGTTACAATAATTTCAGAGGAAATTTTCAAAACCTGACTTCACTTTTGCGTTTGCTTTCTACTGAAGCGGCTGCTTGCCAGCACTCCTTGAAGATATACAGTACAGATCCGCTGCGATGGAAAAGAGAAAGACCACCAGCAATGGTCTTATCCTAATTCCAACTGCTCAGTACTATACTTTTCACCTTTCTAAAATGGTGCCAAACATTTTGTTCACGCATAAAATCTGTGATCAAAGGTTTTGTCATATGTAGACGTATATGTACACGATGACGCAGAATTCTTAAGCAATTCTGTATTTTCCTATGAGGCTACATATTATCTCGACGGCACTTCAAACCGGCAAAACTTTAAGTGGTGACGTTTATGATTATGGCAAATAGTGAGTGGATAATATGTTGAGCTTTTGTTGAAGTTTAATTGTTCTATTTTACAAAAAAATATTTTTTTGTCGACTTGTAATTTAACACACATTTATTTTAAATCCACAGCCTATATGGAATAAAGATCCTTTAATCAACAATTAATATACTCAGCAATGAATGAAAAATATACAAATACCGTCAACGAAACTATTAATACAATCGAAATATAGAAGTATAAAATTAATTACTGATTGCCTTCCAGATTAAATGAATGATAATATAAGGTAAATTTATGCTAAAACGCACTTCTTCTTTTTTCATCCAATATCGATAAATTTTATCTCTCAGAGACCAAGTTTTGAAATAAACTTAATCTTCAATTTCTGCAATTATTATATCTTCCTTTTTTACTTAAAATACTAATCGAAAAATCCCAAAATATTAAAAAATTGCATTATAATTTTCCAAGTTGCAGAACGGCACTCTATAGAATATTTCAGAATGGTTTTCACATTCGACATAAAATTAATGGTTCCAAAATTAATAGATTAAACATAGTCTGAATCCGTATGTTCTGTGAATATGTTGAAAAATATAGGAGTATAGGTATCTCCCCTTCCATCCCAACACTCAAAATATTTAACAAAATGTCTTAACAGAATCCATTTTCCGCAGTTACTATTTATCCGCCCACCTATGCTAATCCAAAAGTGCCGATATAAGTACGACATTAAGTCTTTGGTTATGCCAAATCAGAATTATTGCCGACGCTACGCCTATGCATTCCAAACAACATGCTATTATCCCTAATTGGCCATCAACACGATCCACTCTAATTAGCGAAACAGATAGATCATCGTGTACATACTCTGTTCAAACACATTCATAATGTAGAATACAAGTCTGACACAGCATGCATGCTAAAATGGTGAAATTGAGAGTTACAGATAGTAATACTCTAAAAAGTTTGTAGTCTCGCTGCATACGTAAGTAAGTAAGAGGTAAATATGTAGAATAGTGCCCAAATGGACTCGTAAAATTTACTATTGGGGCCAATAGCTAAAAGAAGGATATCGAGAAACAGAAATTAGTGTACAATAAAATTAATTTTATTTAATAAAGATGTAATCTCCACATTATTGACGCGGTTTTTTTGACCCTATTGATGATTTTTCTAGCTCTTTCATTATTGAACGTGGCATGGAAATTAACAGGTAAACGACATCATTACGCCTTGCTGTAGAAAGACACTATATATCTCATATACAGTCAATTTCACACAAAAACGCCGGGAATTTACTACAATGGACTCCTGTACATAAAGGTACTTAAATGTTAATGGCATTCTGATTACACTAGTCGGCACGTGAGCTACGTTCGACTTGGTGTAGAGCTTTTATGCAGGAATATTACGGATAATTAGGGAAATTAAATGTGCAAAATGTGTACTCTAACTTCTAAAAGAATTTGTCATATGTTAGCGCAACAAGATTTATTCCATTGATGAACATGGTAAAAGAACGAAAATAAGATAATCAATATTATTATTGCTAGCATTAAACTGAATTGAAACGTTATCGTCTGGCGATTAGTAGATAAGTATTACGGAGAACAATGACCGCTATGACATTATTTATTATTCGGTCAAATGTTGTTTGCAATACTGGGTAACGTTAGCTCGTAGCGTAAATAATGGATCAGCAACAAAAACACATCTACAGTGATCGCTTTTTCCTTCAATTCAGATGCATGATCATGATCATGCTGAGTAAACTGAAATGTCATATTCACAAACCTTTCATGTCGTTTATGGAGAGTAAAATTCAAGAAAACCCTTAACATGAAATGAAGTAGTGTATATCACTATACATTACATTGTAAATTGTAAGTGACGATTGCACTTTTAGATTTACAGCCCTCTTCTCTTGGAAAAGGTAAAGTATGCCATTGATTGTCCCCAATCTGAATTGCAATAGTGTTTCTAAAGTTACCTGAAGTGATGCTCTTGTAAAACAAATAGCAGGTGGAGCATGGAAGCAGATTTTGAAAACGACGTATTCCCAAAACGAACTATACTTATCAAAACAAAGTATAGCAATAACGAGATAATTGTGTGCCATTTTTATTTCTTAAACATTATGCCTGCTAAGTGGCCTTCTCTTCTCTCCCTATAACATATCCAACGGAATATTAGCAACTTCTTCCCGAATTTTCATTTTCAGCTTTCAAATATCAGGTGTTTTGTCAATGAACAGCCCCACAAAAAGTAGTCGCATGCAGGGGCGCCGACTCCATGGGTGCTCGGGTGCTCCAGCACCCACGAGAAGTAAATTGTGGGTGCGGAGCACCCACGACCAAATAGGCTTCAACACATGTACCATAAATTCAAACTAACTTATCACAGATATAAAAACGAACTCTTTGTCAAATTTATCAAATTAGAGCGTCTACAGTGCTGTCAGTTGATTCAAGCCCACCCAGCCTTGTTTTAGAATTTCTTGTGAAAGCAAGTACGTGGAAATGTTGCTCAGTTTTTTAATATCTGATTTTTTTATTTATTATATTGGAATTTTGATTTATGTGAACCACTTCAAGCATTAATCTCTTTTTTTTTGTATTACTTTCTTTATCCTAAATTTTCACATTATCCCACTTAATATGATGTCCATGTGTTTAGTAAGTGAGCATCTATCCCTTTGTTTAGTTATATCACTTTTGTAGACGGCCAATCTATTAACCATCCATTGTGATACCTGTCCTATGTGTACTTGCCTTCACAATCCTCACATTCCAAACATATATTATAGAACATTTGCATGATATTTTGCAGGTACTTTTGATTTTAGTGTTGCGAGTAGGGTTGAGCCATGCTTCTTGTTCTCAATTGTAATTTTTGTTTTCATTTTCTAAACGTTCTGAATAATTTTGTTGTCAATCCAGTAATGTTTGGTAGGGATACATACATTATATGATCTACCGTTTGTAAGTTTTTGTCAACCATAGGATCATGATTTACCCTCTGCCCCACGTCACTCTGCATACTACCGTTAGCTGTGTTTGCGTTACATGAAGTGTTGATAAGTCAGTAGTAAAATAGAAGATTTTATTTATCAACGCTCTCGAGTATGAATTGTGTATTAGTAAATTTTCAAATTTTTTAAATTTTTTTCAATAAAATGTGAATATTTTATTTTAATATTTCTATGTTTCATCTGTTTTACAAAGTTTATTTTAACTTGTGTCGAATGATTTGAGACGTAGTTTATATACCTCCCCGATGAGGTTGGTTTCAAAAAAGAGTACTCCACATTCTACCTCTCGTTCTGTAGTGAATTGAACACAGTTTCTTTCATAAAAAAGTTTGTCGATGACTAATGCTGGTACCAACAAAGGCACTAGGATAAATCTAGCATTTTTGTACTTATTTTTTTCCTCTTACGTATCTTTCTATTTATATCATACATATTTCTGTCATATTGCATGTGTACCTATTGAGCTCTATTGGACGGATTCATAGATACTATTTTCACGATTATATTAGCATGAGCACCCACGAGATTTTCTAAAAGCTGGCGCTCCTGGTCGCATGCCGTAAGATCTGGCGATCTTGGGGACACTCAATGTCTCCATGTTTGTTCTTTAGAAACATGTTGAGTTGCTGTGTAAGGAACTGGCCAATCAGGTCAGTATAGCCCGCAGCATTTTCATTGTAATCTTCAACAAAATAGGGACCTATGATTCCCATTGAAGATAATGCGAATCATACTGTTACCTTGGGGCTGTGTAACCTCTGTTAATGAAGTTCTTGTGGATTTTCCAAAGCCCAATAATGGCTATTTTGTTTATTGGTATAGCCAGATAAATAAAAATGTGCTTCATCAGGCATCCATAAAATGTGAACGTCAAGGTCATGCTGCAGCATCGTTTCAGCAAAATGTAGGTGAACAGGAAGATCTTTTGGTTTCAGTGCTTAGACCATTTGGATTTTGTAAGGATGAAAATTGAAATCCTTGTGTAAAATCTTAAAAAAAGTAGTCCTAGATAAAAATGATAGATAGAACGCTTTGGACTGCGCTCTATAGATGCTCTAACACGATCTATGTTTTTAGAGCTTCTGAAACTTCTCTTTGGTCCTTTGTATTTGATATTTAAAGCTGATCCAGTATCTTTAAATTTACGAACCTACTCCTTTATCGCATGGGCAGATAGAATTCTCCCGTGACAAACAATGCTGAAATTAGTTCAAAATTGCCGCTGTACTGCGACCACACAATCATTATTTTTGTAGTAAGATTTAATCATGAAAGAACATTGTTTGCCAGGTCACTGTTCCTTGATTACTAAATGGCATAAAATTACAGATAATTTGGCAAACAAATCCGCGACAACCTACGCATAGTAATGAAATGGTAATATTTCCAAACTTTCCGCTTCCATGGTCCACCATTTATATATGTATATGTATATATTTGCTTAAGTACATACGTTTTACTAAGCTAGTGTCGAAGGCGATGTAGTAATATGTGGTAATAGTATTTAGTGATTAATAGGTTGAAGGCTTTGCTGTTATCTATTCTTAATCCATACTGAAATTCTAGTAAGGTGTCATATTCATCTGACATTTAATTTAATGGTATAATTATAGTACCCCTGCAAGACTCAAGGAAATGTAGTTAGTTTATGCATTAATGGAATCTTTGACTACATAAAAGAATCATTCTTGTATTAATGTGCTCTTACATATATGCTCAAGATTTAGCTAGCTATACGATTTTAATGCTTTGAAATTACTTGATTTCATCTGAAACGTTATTTTCTACAAGTGAATTGTGTTGATTCTTTTTTCTGTGGGACTCTAAAAAATTTACTCACTGCTTTAGGGTCTGTTAGGTAATTAACAATATGACTGCGTTTTTATTCTTGACTATGTTTAGTTTACTCAGTTCTTTTCATACCTCAATGGCAATACATATAAGCTGGAAGTACAAATATATTTCGCTGACTGGGTTATTAGTATATGAGCAGTTATCGTACAGGTGCTGTACAAAAGTTTATTAAGTTTAGAAGAAGCTTGTATTTCTTCTTTGTTAACATCTTCAGGTTGGTTTGATTAGTTATTGTTTATATATTATTTTTTGTCATAAAAATTATCTAAAACTAAATTACGAAAAAGGTTATGAATATTTGGCCCATAGGTGTAGATCATGCCTTAAATTGTCATGACACTAATTTTGTTTTATTCAAAATTATTGAATTATCGTACTTTTATATCATATACCCAAAATAAATTAATTTTTGATATTCCTGAACGTGACATTCTTCTAAATGCAACAGAAACGTCAACCGGACACCTTCTTCGCTGGGAGCAGATGCCAAGCGATTTCTATAATCTACATGCTTATTTTGATAGGTGTCTGGTACATGCTGGTAGATATAGATATGCTAATTATTACTACTATTACAGTTACTAAAAAGTTACGTTTTTTAGCAGTGAATGGGTTATAACAGTTACAAAGTGGAAGATCCTATGTTTGTAACATTTTTTTGTCATATTGCAATCAATTAGTTTGACGAAGCATAATGTGATTATTTAACAATATAAGAAGCAACTAGTGCTGTTACCTTAGCTCCATGACACTTCTAAAATATAATAAAATATCGTAGGTAAAGTGACTTATTTTTATTAAAAGATAATAGATTAGTTTCCTGAATGCAAGTGATGCTGTTGCTGCACAAGAACAGTGAACATTTGATATAAATAACTGGTACATTAAAATAAATAAGTGTATAGTTTAAAAGGCGAAATCCTGTAACAAAAACAAAGACATATCCTCTTTTTATTCAATATTTATTATTGTGTGCAACCCATGTATAAAACAAAGGCTCTCATCTCCGAAGGACGAGGTAAACGTCAAAAAATGGCATCGAGCTCAACGTCTGTTCTGAGCATGAAGCAAGGAGACGAGAAAATTACCATCTGCACCGCTGCGCTTTTCCTCAAACCCATAAACGTCACTGAGCTCCTCCTCCTCCTTGGCATTTTTCGCGCCGATGCACGTTTCGCCTTCGAATTTTTTAATCAAGTCGGCGTTAAGCTCCGACTTCTAATTGCCAGTAATGAGGCGCCCCGTGAATATTAAAAAAGTTGTTCCGCCGCGACAACTGCCCCATAAAGAACAGATGTGTGATGTCCAGCTTTTTTATTAATTACGTGACTTCAGGTAAAAATCAAGCAGATCGACAGCGTCTCACGGACTTGCTACTGCTATACATATTAGTTTACTTCGCTTTAGACTTTCAACGTTTGTTGCTTGAGTTCGCTACGGATTCTGAGCTGCGTTAAGCTTTTTAAGGCCAAAATCTACAAAATTTTAGCATTTTGTTTCAGTGTTTCGCCTAAAACTCGAAAATGGTATGTCCTGCAGAAAATCTCGCTCTTACTGGAACTCCTTGAAGTCGACATCGGTTCAGCCGTTTAGTCACAGTTGATCGTCACAAATCGGCAATATCCCCTTAATCAGCTATGGGAGGATCTAGACAAGGAGGCATGGTATTCATTGTCGGAGAGGAAACAGGCTTATTGTGGCAAAATTGTTGGTTTAACATTATTTTTCAGCAATGCAATGGGATAAATTTTGTTAATTCTGTTCGTTTCGGAGTACTCTCTTAAATTTTCCAAGCAGTTGTGTACTATTAAAGGTGCGGCTATTGTAGTGCATCGGAATATTTTATTGTACCCAGATTGAAAAAGTTGGTGCTGTTCCTAGAGAGATACAGCTGTTGCAGTTTGTGGCTCTTTTGTGATTGGGGTACATGACCTAAAAATTACGATGGTTACCGCGCGAAAGCTTTTCAGTCAATCTCCTCAGGATATAAAGTACCTATTTAGTTACGATTTGGTATAGTAATGCAACTGTCTTACCGTTTCTACAATACTGTTTACCTTTCATTTACAGGCACAGTTGGAACGGCACGCGACCCCTCATAAATCAAACCCTCTCTTTTGTGATTTTGCGAATTTCGAGTGCCGGCTTTAAGCCGTTTTAAAACTCGTTTTTTGTTTGTGTAGTGTATATTATTCTAAGTGGTTTTTAATCATTTGGTTAATAAGAGGTTTTACATCGATCGTTTTTATTTACGTCTCAAAATGAATTGTACGTAGTTTTAGATGAGTAGCAACATTATTTTGCACAAGCTAAGTATATCTAGTTATCATGAAATTTGTAATCTAACTAGACAACATGCACATCTGAGCATTTTTAATATGCAAAGAAAAATCTCGCATTCCTTAATATTTTTATTTTGATTTTTAAAATTCCTGTAATGTTTATATCCTGTGAATATGTTGAATGCTGTGCTAGCCGAAAATTATAAACAATACATTTTAATATTTTTACAACCTTTTAACTATTGGAAACATGCGGTTAACGGTTAACATAACTAAATAAGTAAATTAAAAGACAAGTATTTTAAAAGAAAATAATAAGAATATATATTTTTTTATCTAAAGCTCTAAATACAAAAAAAAACAATTCCATATATCTTTTATATGTTTACAGAGAACTCTAACAAGTTTACACCGACATAGCGTAAATACATTAATTATTATCATCATCACTACTGTCAAATTCTGAATCACTGCTAGCATCATCATTAACATGTATTATAAAATTTTGAAAATTTGGGAATACATAGCTATTTTCAATTTCAATAACATGCTTAATACTACTTTTCCACAGTTGTTTCGTTATACTACTTACCTCTCTACGCACTAAATCTACAACTCCCGAACATAAACGCGGACATGTATTGTTTCTTCGTATTCCTTTTTTAAGCGTACACCACACTAATTCATTTGGGTTTAGGACGCAATAATACGGTGGCAAACGCATAACTTTCGCTAGTTCATCAACTCGATATTGTTTAGGTATGCTGAGATTTATTATTGTCAACAAACCTTTTTTGCTAACTTTTCCATCCGGAATCGTAACTTTATTCTTTTTCATGTAATCAATTATTTCTATTTTTTGTAGCTGATGTTGGCGCCTTGTTTATTAATTTTGAATGATAATTCGCGTTATACATGACTATAACAGATCCTGGTGGTAGCCCTGCTGCTGAAACCAAGCTTCAAAAAGTGCAGAGTCCATGTCGCAATGGTAGCCAGCAGAACAATTTTGGATCTGTTTCGCTGACAGTAATAAGCCATTTTCCACCCATCCATCACTTCCTCCCGCATGAAGAATTATAATTCTTTTTCCTCACGAAGGTGGTGCTTACAGAACGCAGTTATTTGTCCCACATGTCAGACATTTTTTTTATCAAGTCGTGCATGGGTGTCGTACTACGTTTCATCCAAATATACGATATYACTATTTTCTTGGCGGTACCTTCTGATTTCGTTTATATAATCCAATCTCATTCTTTTTAGTCGGGTTGATTCCATTATGGACAAACGTTGGTTTAATGTACCATAATTAAAACCGATGCTCCTCAAGTATTTTCTGAACCACTTTTCGCAATAACTTATGTCATATCCTAATTCCAAAAGTTTTAATTTCAGACTTGCCGTAGTTGGAACTTTATTTTCCCTATACATTTGGTAAATCACTTTTTTAATTTCTATCCCTAGCTCTTTTGATATATTTAGAAATTTCTCCGAATTGCGTGATTTTCTTAAATTGCCTTTATTTTCAATAATATCTCTGACAGTCGTGTAGGGGACACCAACCATTTCACTTGTCACTTTTAACGGAGCACTGCAACATTTTTTTATCAAAAAATTGTATACATTTTTTATGATTTCTGTGGCATCCGAAAATCGGACCTAAATTTATGGTAATCCGGTTATTTGCGGTAGCTTGTGAGGGGCCGTCTGCTGTTCGAGATGAAAGATAAATTTTATTGCAGAGTTGTAATAACGGTAAGAGAGTTGCATAGTATAACCGTGTGAAGTTTTTCTTAAAATTTCCTTTACATATTGGATATTCGACTGAAGAATATTATTATTGTAGTTGGAATCGTTGCCGTATCGCGTGATATCTTAACTTCAGATTTGAGATATCCACGAGTTAGATAGATCTGATTAGAATTGTTTGGTTTTGGTTAGCTTTGATTTAGTTTCGAATAATTTGATGAACGGGAAATTGATTGTCAACGAGAATACGACCAGTGCAGCGTTTAGAGAGGAGCAAGTGCGAATACCTTTGAACAATCAGGTCTCAGTTCAGAAACTTTAGCAAATAGCGTGTTTTTTTTTTCAAAAAGTAAGAAACATCAGTCTGCCTGTCATCCTCTTAGACACATGCGCAAACTCCAGCATGCCATAGTAGGCTTGATTTTAGGCAACACCTTGGCCACGCTTTTTCGGCAATTGATTTTTTCTACGACTAGCTGGATTTTTTCTTGTGGGCTTATTTGAAGGTTTTGACTCCAAAAACTATTTCAAGATATAAATCATTTAGACATAATAATTACACCAAATAATTTCTTGCTGTTCTCAAATTGGTATCATCCTCGGGGTGTCTGTATCTTTGATATACCCGTAAGTTTGACGTGGACACGTGTATGTTAAACAGGTGGTGAAGTAGGTAGGTAACTATGAGCTAAAATGAATATGACAAAAATAATGTAATGTAAACGACAAAGCAATCGGCAATGTAGGTCTCTGCATTTACATGCCGTGCCAAACTACGTCGTAGTTCTTAAAGACACTACTGGATGACTCACTTCTGATATTCAAAGTGCTGAATAAGATGTGTCCACGTCGAAAAAAAAAACAATAAAGAAATTATTTGACCTGGCTAGTCTTAATAACAGAAGTAAACCAACAACATACATCCAAAGTTTATTGCCAAATAGGTGACTACAACGGTACGACAAGAAGTAGATTGCTATGTTGCAGTTTATATCAAAACTAAATGGTTTAACTTGGAGAAAAGGCGATTTTCGAATACAATTTCAATCACGAAACCCCGGAAAAGAGAGAATTCCTTCAGTTAGAATTATTTCCTAAATGAAGGTTGGAAACGTTGCCAGTTCATGATTAGTGTTGTGTGCATGTCCACTATCGGATCTCAGTCGTTGTAATAGCGTTTTTCACACCGTGCCTCAGTTTCAAGTGAATGTCGTGAGCTTGTAGATTGGCAGAACAAAAGGGGTAAATAATGAATTCATGTAAACCACCACTGTGAGAAATGAAAGCCCTTAATGTGTTTAATTTATTGCAGCTTTCGTCAAATACACACTTTAGTAGTAAGTGTCACTGGTTTTGTGTTGTTTATATTATTTTATCCTCTTAACTAATACAAAGGAAAGAAGAAAAAGAGACTATACGTTATCCTCCATAAAAATAAACTTGAAGCAACCTCTAGAACGCAAGTTCTTGGATCCCACGCATACAGATTGTCACCTGCCATTCTCTAGTCATCAGAAGAAGATAAGGTCCATGCTCCTTGTCGCGCCATATTAAAACAGAAGCCCCCTGATAAATTCCTACCAGCTTACCTCTCGCTCTATCCATTCCTCACAGCAACAAATAATGACAAAACCGGTCACCATAACCGATCTAAAAGATTTCAGCGCTGATTGAAACGAGAGCGGCGGCCGCTAATCTAACGATAGCTTGCATTCTCAAGAACCACCGCCCACCCACATTAACCGGGCACTTCATTATGATGTTGTGCAACAGGAACATATCAATATGTCAAAACAAAGCATAGTAAATCATATTCGAGAAACGGTCTGGTACCTCGACTAGGTCGTTGAGTTTCCAAGATGAATTGGTGATAACTGGAGCAGCAGGATTATGTTGCTAATGCATTAGTTAGCTTCCATTCTTTAATTTACGTCCATACTCCCTTCCATGCCTTATCTGTGAAAATAGCTTTGCCCCGATCATACTCCTTTCAAAAATTGGCTACAAGATTAGCAGAAATAATCGTTGAGGCGTGAAGGTGTAAAAAAATGCCGATTATTAATAGGATAAATAGAGATGATTATATACGTCAATAGAAACCACTGGTCGTAAAAAGCTTACGAGATAATTCGCCATGACTACAAGCCATGCATGAAGTACCAATCCTTTTTTGTTTTAATTAGATGTGTGATGTATACATACACATTCGGTAGCACAATTTTTAAGAGACTACTCTAAAATAAGCTCCCTTAATAACACCAAGTCAGTGAGATAAAATAATCTGCACGTTTACAGAGCCTAAGCCAATCTCCGATTCTGATATTTCTTACAACAGCAAAAAATATACGACCTTCAGTAATACGAGTACAAATACTACCGATTTTGTTTCTTAAAAGTCATGCACTAATTCACGCCCAGACGAAAGAATGAAAAATATTGCAGTAAAACAGTAACAGTTAACAAACTTCATTAACCTAACTAAAGCAAGAAAAGAGTGTGCTTCAAGTGTACTGCCCACAAATGTAAACATAGGAAATAAAAATACAGCTATTTTCCTTGACAATTCAAGGTCGAAGAACAAGAATATAATGTGTCAAAGGTGTAGTCAAAGCTGGGAAATTACTTTAAAAAATCAATCATCTTCTATAAATGTTAGTGACCGTTTAGCTAACTTTAGGTACAATAGTTTCAAATTCATAAATCCTCTGCAACAGGGTTATATATAGACAAAAATAACAAAACCATAAAATTTTCTGTAAAAGTTTAAATGGAGATGTGGGTTAAAAGTCTATTAAGAGATGTAAATACCTATAAACGTTTATATTTTGGTCACCACAAACATTGCATCAAAATGCAGAAATTCAGAACAAACACGATATTTGAATTCCGTTGTTTTTCAAGGTTTGGCCTACTTTACGTGGCTTGCTCAGTTTACAATGTTTAATTAATTTGAGCTGTGTATAAGTGGAGACTAGAAAAGATATAAATATAAATAAAATGAAAAAGAAAAATAGAGGAGATCGATAAGGGAAATATTGAGCAAAGGGGAAGAAAAGCTTGTATGGCACGCAAAAGCATAAATGACCGAGATAAGAGCGCGAAAACTTGATAGTATTTTACCTGGATCGCCAACCGTTTGTTTCTAAACACACCACGATCCTCGTTTTTGAAAATTACAGTTAACTGTAATCCCCCTTTGGCAAAACCGCTTCCGCGTTCGATAAAAGACGGCTGCGCGGTTGCCGTCCGATCAGATGCACATATACGTCAATAATAATGAATTGGAATTGTTTAGAATATTTTGATTGCGTACCGATGCCGTCGATATAATGCCTTCGTAATTACATAATGACACACAGGGATATCACCTCGGGCGCAGCATATGGTGGATCCAGGGTGTCGGATTCGAGCTCTCCTCTACAGGGGCGGCTCGTCAACTTAGATGAAATGCGTAATGCAACTTAAAGAGACTTTTTAGGTATATTCAAATACGAACTAATTTCGGCAACTAAGCTGCCACCTTTAGTAAAAATAACGCGACAGCTTTAAATATTTGGCTCGATTAACCGAAAGATATTCTTCTGGTTTTTCTAGATTTTTATATATCATTTAGATCTTAATCAAGCCACGCTCTTGTGTTCTTCAGCTTCTTCTTCATTAATGTTCTTTAATATAGGGTCCCATTCAAGTTTGAAGACAATGTTTTGTACTCATTTTAAGAGGGTGGATTCCTAAGCTCCACCCCGACCGCTTTACAGTACAACTACAGTGGCATTATATGAGTCGCCTAGTTTCAAAACCGGCTAACTCCACTTTTTTTCGAAATTCGTTTTATGTCATAATTTTAAACTACAGTGATAAGGCTATATATCCCCAAGCCAGTTTGGTTCAAAAACGGTTAGTTCCCCTTGTAAATAAATGGTAAATATTTTGTTGAGTTTCAAAACCGGCTACCTCCATGTTGGTGTGTGACTAAATCCAAATAGGATAGGTGGCGCTTTTGTCTAGCCTGTGAAGTTTGAGGTTAGATTTTCTAACATTTAATGTTGTGTACGTAGGTTGGTGTTAATAATTATTAGTGTGATCACTGTGCTAAACACAAATGGAAGTTTATCCAAAAGAAACCGATAAACCACGCAAAAAAGTTGCTAATAGAGCCTCGTGGAAACGGGTTAAAGAAAAACTAGAAAGGTTAGTATTGGGCTTAAAATTTTATATAGAGTGCTAGGCATTTCTAGCTTCTGTTTTTTTTAATATATAAATACATAGATGTTGAATGACAGAAAGCTTATTTTCTTATAGATACTCATCGCCGGGTGTTCCGAAGAAACCGGCATGTAAAAATCATGTGGGAAAATCCTTCTGTTGTAATTTGCTTACTGAGCGGGATGTTCGTTGCTTTCATGGCTTATTTTATCTAAGTGCAGATAAACAAAAACAGGACTCGTTCATTCTTAAATACACAGAGCACCGCAAACCAAAAAGACTACGACAAACGAAGTTTGTCCGTGAGAATAGAGCTGTTTCTGTAAAATATTTTGTAAAAACCAGCAAGGAGAAAGTTCCTGTGTGCCAAAAAACTTTTTTGGGTATTCTTCTTGTTACAAAACATAGAGTACAAGGCGTTATTCAGAGGTTTGTTAAAAGTGGTTCAATGCCTGTAGAAATACGAGGAGGTGATCGGAAAACCAAGATATTTGAAAAAAAGGCTAGAAGTGTTCGTGGTTTTATACAGAAATTCAAGGTTTTAGAAAATCACTACTGCCGTTCTAAAACGTCAGAACGATGCTACTTAAGTTCTGATCTAAATATTAAAAAAATGTGGCGAATGTATTTGGGTGAAACTGCTGATCCAGAATTGAAAGTGAAACAAAGTTTTTTCCGAAAAATATTTAATACAAACTATAACCTTGGATTTGGTTCTCCTAGGACTGATGCATGTTCTACGTGTATTTCGTTGGACGAACAGATAAAAACTTCAAAAGACGCGGAGGAAAAAGTACAGCATATTACCGAAAAAAGGGTTCACACTATAAAAGCCAAAGCATTCTATAATCTTTTACAGGAAAAACGAGAAGACCTAATGACTTTTTCGTTTGATTGTCAGAAAAACCAAGTTTTGCCACGTGTTCCAGATCAAAGTGCTTATTATAGCAGACAGTTGTACGAGTATAACCTCACCATAGTCGTCGGAGACTCCAAAGCAAAGCAAACTAAAGAAAATGTATTTATTTTTCACTGGAATGAAACCGAACAAAAAAAGGGCTCAAATGAGGTATCATCGGCTGTTTATCATTGTTTAAAAAATGTCCATATTTCTGAAAAGGTAACGACAATTCGCCTTGTGGCTGATGGATGTGGTGGCCAGAACAAAAACACCACTATGGTTGGTATGCTTTGTTCGTGGTTTGAAACAAACGCACCTCTCAATATTAGTTCGATAGAGCTTATCTTTCCCATGGTATAGGACACTCTTTTCTACCATCCGATAGAGTGTTTGCGAGAATTGAAAAGGATATTAGAAAACATGAAGTTATTGCATTGCCTCAAGATTATGTAGACATTTTTTCTCAACATGGAACACCTACTGCCCTTCATAACAAAGTGTATGATTGGAAATCCGCTTGCCAAAATATCATTAAACAGCCTGGAAATTGGCACTTCCAATTTAATGCAACAAAATATTTTTTTCTTACTAAAAAGACCAGCGATATTTTAGTAAGAGGTGAACCGAACTACAGAGCACATTATGGTAAAGCTCAATCAATATTTCGAAAAAATTGCAAGGCTTCCCACATTAGACCACAACTTATTCCGCCGGAAAAAGTAGATGTCAATCCTTTAAAATTAAGGGATGTTTCCTCATTATTAACGAAACATTTTGGAGTCAAATGGGTTGACAATCCAAACCTTACGTTCTACAAATTGGCTTTGCAGTTGCAAGTTGATGGCGTCGAATCTTCACCACCTGCAGAAAATTGCACTAACAGAGATACTGACAGTCCTTCAACATTTGTTTAAGATAGAGTTGTACATCTGCATTCATTACAATTATAAAAAAAGTATTTAGTTGTTTTATTTTCCCTTAAAAATCTGGTACCTCCATGTTATTGAAGTTTTTTGTGCATCCAGTTAACTATTACGGAAATGCGCAACGCTATTTTTTTAATCTTTTGCCATGCGTTGACAGCCTTAAGCACGCACAGAACGTTTTGCATATGCGCAGCAGCTTTAAAAAGAGCATGTAGATCGTCCATAACAGTTTGCATATATGCATAAAAAGTCTATTATGTTTCAAAATCGACTAAATCCAAAATTTACTTCAAAAGTGGCTATATCCAATTTTAAAATTATAATAAATCCAAAATTTAAAAAATTAAAAATGCCATATTTTAAAGCCGGCATTCAGATGCTATATAGATGTTATATTGACAAAAAAACAAATGATTTTAAATAAAATTTAAATTTTATTCGTTTTTTTTGATTCCTGTAAAATTCTGTTCCAGGGATATAGCCGGTTTTGAAACTAGACGACTCATATTATATTATATCTTTCAACATAGTCACATACATACGCTAATGCACTTGATGCATTGGCGCTCTAGCTGCTTGGAAAAAATTTTGTCCGACTTTTGCAAACCATTTCTTTATAGCTTGCATCAGTTCACATTACCGATATAATTTTTCACACGAAAGTTTTCTTTTAATTTTGAGTACAGCCCGTAATCACTGGGGGCGAGATCTGGCGAATAATGGGGGTAATCAACTAATTCGAAGCCTGCCTGATGGAACGCACACCCTTCCTTAATTTTAGTCTGCCTTTCTTGGTAAGAGCATTTCGAAATTTGCATGGACGATGAAAACCGCAATGCTTCCACTCTTTACTCCTCCCTGTGGTCTCTGGATCATAGTGGTGCATCCACACCCCCATCTTCTACTCATCTTTTTCATATCTAATTCCTTAGCTAGTAAGTCGTATACCATATGATATGATAAGCCAGTATCTTCCATAATGTCTCGGATGCGTACTTGTTGGTCTTGCTGTACGGTATCACGTGCCTTCTTAATGTTTTGGTCTGTTGTTGCCGTCATGGGAGGTACACTGTCATGTTGTTTTTCACAGGATGTTCTTCCGTATTTAAAATCTCGACACCAGCGTTTGGTTATGTTATAAGACACTGAAGACTACCCAATAGTTGCCGCAATGGCACTGTGTTCTACAGTATCCATTTTTATAAACAATATTATTAAGACACATCGTATATTGACAGCTTCTAAGAAACCACTTAACCCTTATATCAGGACCCCAGGACCCTTCCTAATCCACTATCAAAGAGGACTACCTTGAATAAAACAACATCAATTTAGTACTGACCACCCAGATCGTCAGATTTTTTAATCCATTGGACACATCAGCGACGTTATGGGTAGAATATTGTAAATATTATCTAATCCTCCACATATTCTAGTGGCATTTAGTGATGTTGTACAGGTAGGTTAGAATGAAAGACATCTGGAGGAGATCAATCATCCGACGACCAGTAACATAATGAGTACACAAACCACCAGTCGTTAGCACTCTCAAAAACTTTGCCTTCCAAAATTTTGGCTGACAAGAACTGTGCGCCCGGAGTCATAATTTCAATCAAAAATACAGGATGATACTTATAGCTGTACCTAGTATATATTGTTGTATCTGATAGATTCTCGCAGACAGATTCCGCACACATAGTTTTCATCTGACTGTCTAGATAGTCATCAAGGAGCTGCTATACATCCGTTCACAGAAGTTTTAATGACAGCACCGTAAGAAACTTGCAATACTTTAACAAAAAGGAAACAGATTGCTGGTTTTAGATCTAAGAAAAGGAAGGAAGAGATTATATTCTTTTGGTGTATCCAGACTTTCATGAAAATATGATTTTCCAAACTCCTAAAAAGGTCCTGCTTAAGGAAAGAATTGTTTGTTAGCAGTTTCACTTTTCTTTTCTTTTCTGGAAAAATTATTATGTTTAATAATATAATAATTTATAACACTTGGTAATGTTTCAGTTTTTATTGAGTTTAACCTCTTACATGTTGCTTAAAGTTAGATGCAGATGCCACGAGCCTCTAGACCTACGAGCGGCTGACATTTATGGCAGCGTTGATAAAAAATCTAGGGATTTCCACTTACAGATATTTTTGTGGGGGTTGTTAAGTGTTCTGTTTATGTGTAGCTGTTCCAATAATCCTAACCTGATGGCGTTTCGAACGTTATGTAATATTTTAAATCTTTTTTCGTCAAATGTATGATTAAGAGTTTACAATGTTTTGAAAAGCCAGTTAAGTGCCTATTATTTAATAAGGATTTTTTTATGTTCTTTAATTCTTTCCTTAAAACTACGACCTGTGCAACCTATATAACTAATATTACATTCTTCACAATTAAATTCGTATACATCACTTTTGTTACCGTTGTCCGTCTTATCTTTATTGTTTACTAACAATGCTCCTAAGTTGCTTCTATTCACGTGAATAAACTTTCTATTGTCATTAGAGAGGTGTCTTGACATTTTTCACTAATATTGCCTATGTAATTTATCAGTGATGGGCGCGTAGAATACGCCATGTAAATTACGCTATTATCTACGCGTAAACTTTGTAATATTCTACTTTAAAACTCTACTGTAGAAAACAGCATTGTGTAGACAAACAGAATTCTAGAAATATATAGTTTTTTAGTGGTGTTCTGGTGTTCATTATCAGTACTACTCAAAACGCCTCAAATGCCAATATGATTTGGTATTTTATAATTATTTTATAATATTTATTTTTAATTAAGCAAAATACTACTTTGTTGTAATTAAGTTTGACTAGATAAATGTTTAAATAACAATAAGTTGTTTGGGTATACGTCAATTATAGCCAGAAGACCTGAGTAAGCAGGCTATGTGTGCTGTCCAAAAGCACTTTGAATTTTATTATGTTTATTCTCTATAAACGGCAATAAATGGCCAATTTTATACGCCGCCCTTGTTCTTTCACCAAACGTTTTTAATTGCAGGTCAGTTTGATTGTCCTATATATGTATACTGAACTAGGTACATTGATCTAAAGAAGCAAGTAACAGGTTATAGTTGATTACAGTAGATACCTTTCTCTGGAGAAAAATCAACTTGTATATGAAACATGCTGTTCTAATTTGATATCATGTGAAAATAGGCTACTTAAGAATGTATTTAATATAGTCGTGGAAGGAAAACAATGCTTTGTCTTTTATGTTCCAAAGAAAACTATTATAAAAAGGAAATCGATACACGAAGAAGCTAGCAAAACAGAAAAATTAGAAACAAAATGGTTTCTATTCAGGTTTATCGCGTACCTACTTGAATTTTCTACTCAAAATCTACACCAAAATGCTTTATCTATATTTTCTACGCGTGTAACGTAGAAAATTATAATTTACGCGTAAACGCCCATCACTGTAATTTATTGACTGCCATATTTTAACTTCGGTTGAGCTTTGCGAATATGCCGTGAACCAGCGGATTAACTAGTTTTACATAATAAATTTGGTGATTTCTTTCTTACTGCATCAGCTTTAGTATAAGTAGTTTGGCTAAGACCCAAAGGCCAAAAAGGTACGCTCAAGGGAAGAGAAAGAGAAGCTATGATTTAAAAATTGAAGTAGGCTATCCAAATTGCTCAACTAGATTGGTAGTATTATTATTATCTCAACATTCTCAATATTAACAATAGGCTTATTTCTTTGAACCCTTGCCTTGACGGCTCTATAGTTCTTGAAAGTTTCTATAATTTGTTTAACAGCACATCGTAATGGTTTCTGTTTTTGCGGATATCTAATTGCAAGTGTGTTACATGTTCTTGATACAAATATATTTATTATATTCCCCATAAATCAATTTAATAATCTTCATTTTTATATTCTAAGAACCCCGTTATGATTAGAAATGATTCTTAAATGGTAAGTTTTTATCAACGTCATCATAGCCAACTAAGAGTAATTGAACCTAAAATCCACAGAAAAATTGGAATATAAAATATTAAATTGGCAATATTTCGAAAATTACAAACTTTCGGAATAGACAATATTACACAAAATTATCCCTATTTTTAGTTGTAAATAAGACAAACTTATGAAATTTGCCCGTTTCCATTCCATTTTGGCACATTTCCCAACATTATTTTTAATTTTATTTTTTAAAAACCTTGTATTCATAGTTATCAAAATACTATAAAAGTTCTGTTAAAGTAGGCCATCTCCCCTACCAGGAATCCCGCCCAAAATTAAATAATGAACTCTTCCTTATAGGAGAAATGGTTAGTTACGTTTAGGCAGGCAAACGTAATTTTGTCATAAAAGTATAAAATATTGTTACGACTTCAAGCTTTGACTAACTTCCTTTGTTTAAAGTCTAAACACAACTAATTCAAAACACTATTGCTATAACATTATTACTTCACTAAACCGCTGTACTGTCCACACTAGCACTATACGTGCTTCACTGAGCCTTTCTCGCTCTGTTTACTAGGTTGATAACCGGTAATGAATAGTGGAGTTTTTTGGAAGTTATTAAATAATAATAAAACACTTGTTTAATCCTACTACTAAGTAGGATTAAACAAGTGTTTTATTATTATTGATAACCGGTTTCAAATTCAGAACTGCTCGCGCTCTCTCCGTCGGGCTATTTGTACCCCCATTGAGAATTCCAGAAGCGACAGCTTCCAGATGCTATCGAAACTTCACGAACGCACCATTGATAGAATTCTCTGGTGAGTATCGACATTCCCTGCCATCTGTCTGTCGTTAGGATCACTATCTGCAGTTACTACACCGATATATTGAAAACGCTTAGACCTAAATGTAACACATGGTACATAAAATATACCTAGAATATCGCGCAGAATCGAAACATTTAAAAAAAAATCGACTCTAGTATGCTGCCAAATTTTCTGTTTTTTCATTATTCGAGTTTCTTATAATACGGATCGAGGAGTTTCACGGTGGAACACCCTGTACTGTTTTGACACATTATATGGTATTATTATTTTTCAATTAAGCTGTCTTTTGCCGTCTCAGATACTTCTGAATGTTCCCCGACTACACAAGTTTAGGGTGACAAGCGCTTAAAAAGGGTATCAGGTTCTCCGCAAAAGTTCGAACTCAATATTTTCAAGCTTATCTGACGTACGCCACTGTCGATCTTGTCCAATTCGACAATATCCCGCCTCCACATTCCTCCGACCGGCCCCGGGCCGTATACTTAGACAGAGACGGAGCCATCGCGATTAAACATTCAGACAGCATTAGTTTGTCATCCCCGGGCGCAAGGCGCTGACCCCCCGACGTCTAAAACGCCAGGGCCCCGGGGCCACCCCGCCGGACGGCCCGTAAATTGATTAAATTACGGGCCACGGTGTTTCGCCTTTTGTGGGCGAAATGACACATTTTTTCGTTGCCCTTGCGCTCACGCCGAGGATTTGTGGGAACGAACGGACCATTAAAGTAATTTCGTGGTTTGAAGAAGAAAAATGACGGTTGCGCATGCAAGTGAAGGGGGGGTAAGGTTAATTGGGATCGTATTTCAGCGCGTGTTTGGTCGCTTCGACGGGTACTACGTCATCGGCACTAGGGAGATGCTAAATTATTAAGGTTTTGAAGATTAGCGTGTAAGTTCGCCAAAGTTAGATAAGACAATAATAATAACTRAAATATAGTCGGTACTTATAAGAAAAATAACAGTTATCCGTGTTTTGATTGTCCTTTACACACACTTTATGCGGAATTGGGATTTCATCCCTTAAGAAATAGGCGAAACCTCTCTGAAATTACGTTTCTGTATAAGATTGTGCCAAAAATTTCCCAAAAATTTCATCAAAAAATAAACAATATAATAATAATTCTATGAGATTATTTTTTGTGATCATAAATTAAACTGATTTTATGAGCAATAAAGTCCCTTTATCCGGTTGGTGTCTTGTACAATCAATTTAAAACTTCATGAGAAAGTTTACTCCGTTCAAACATCACTTGCATCAGAAAATATTCGCTCTGCATCTACGTTACTGTTACTTACTGATCTTCAAAGGTTTTTTTTCTTAGATATTTCAGAGCATATTGCTCCAAATGGGTCCGGAATAAATTTCACGTTGCTTGTTTAAATGAAATGGCATGTTTCGCTATTTTAACAATTTTTCGTTCATATCAAAATTAAATTTATCACAAAGAGGACGAAAGCCTGTTTTTATGTTGTTATTGTTCTAAAATTTTTTTCCGAAGTAACTTTTTTTGGATCACATTACATGCCGATACATAAAAATTGATACAGCCCAATCTTATTTGAAAGTATCATACGGTGAGCCTAGAAAAATATGGTCTAAACTTGGATAATTTGAAGGATCACTCAGGTTTACGTTTGTTGGCAATTTTTTTCAAATTTTGACCTAAGTTAAGAAACAATTTTTATAATGAGTGATTTTTTAAATTGAAATAAAGCGTTTAATGTGTTGAAATAATTTAGACTTCCAGTTCTACTTTTGTTTTTGTGTTTGGAAGTATCTGGCCTATTTTCCTTGTAGTGGTAAATGTGGTCGCGATCTTCCGTTTCTTCAGCACCTTTCTGACTTTTTCTGTTGTTCCTTTGATGTTACGGTAGGTAGGCTATAGCGACTGGTTTTATATCTTCTGTTGGCTCCCGCTGTCGACGTGGACTTAGTGCGCTTCTTATTTCGTTTTTCGTGAAGCCCTTCTGTTGTAGAGCTGTTAAGATTTTCTTTATCTCTTCTTTTGTGCTTTGTGTATCCGTTAGGCGATATGACTCGTTATTACAGTCTTGAAACCTACTGTAGTTGAAATTGATGATGGTGTGACAGCGTTTTGAGATACCGGTCCGTGTGTATTGGTACCAGGTATAGCCTGGTTTGTTGTTCTTTTAACTCACTAGGACGTCCAAGAATGGTTAATGTTTTCCACCCGCATAGTGGATCCAGTGGATCCCGTTAAGGTGGTGTAGGAATTCCTTCAGCTTTTCTTCTCCGTGTCTCCAGATTACGAACGTGTCGTCAACGTAGCGTAACCATAAGTTTGGTTTCCTTGTTGTCTCGATGGCCTTTGTCTCCAAATCTTCCATAAATAGATTGGCTATGACCTGTGTTTGAATTCCTTCCGAACCACTTATGTCAAGCATTTCTGATTCAACATCAGATAATATTTGGTGCTTGCAAAAGTACTATTTGGATAAACAATTAACATAAGCTGGAGGCAATGTTTAAGTAGCATCTGTACATCATCATAAAAGAAATCTTTTATAATGCCTATTGTCTTCATTTCTTATGTCTTCAGCCCATGATCAATTCCTATCTAATAAATTCTGTTTAGCAGACAGTCGTCGTGTTTAACATATTATTTTAAGTTGAAGAAAATTGCCACTAGACATGCCACCGGGAAACTGGGTTAAAGTGAGTTAAACACTGATGGATTTAGCAATTTACATGCAATTTATTTTAATAGCATTATTTCGTATAACAACGTAATAACTCAGTTGAGATAGATAATTGATTGCATTTGTATTTGAAAACCTAAGTCTCCTGTCACACTAAAAACAAGTGAATAATTTTAATATCTATAGATGCCACATTTATATACAGCTTCATACTTTTGAAGTTCTTGAGTAAACAATTTGCCATTAGAAACTATAGTAGATGGAATGTAAAGCGTATATTATTGTGTTCTTACATCTACTTTCTAAAAGTAAGAGTCAAAGACTTGATAGAAACTAGCTTCAAGAAAAGTAACGAGCGTTATGTTGGGCGATAAGTTTCCAATGAGCTGGAAGTTGGAATGTAATACTAATAATGTGTAGTAGATTTCTTAGAAGTAATTAAATACTGCTAATAACACCCGCCTTTGCTTAACCAACAAAATTTATTTTTGGGAAAGCCAAATGCCGGGTTTTCAACACATATCCCGTGCCTTTAAATATACAATTTATCTTAAGAATGATGTCAAAAATGCAATAAAGCAAAATATATCTCACGCCAACGTATCTATACTTGTGTTACATTTCATTCGTTTTAATTCTTTTTAGTCTAGTTATAGATAATTGTTAGACTACTGGAGAGGGCTGCATTGTGGTTTGCTTTTGCTAAAAATAAATTTTGAATCAAGTGTTTTGTTAATATTGTGTAATTCTAAAAGCTGCCACTCAGAAAGTAGGGTGTTTAACGAAAATATGTTTAGTCAAACCAACACTATTTCTGTTCTATGTCGATTTCCTCTCCGGCTTAAAACCTGAGACAACCCTTGTATTTGTCCATATTCGAATACGTCTCTCCTACGCACCAGAAAAACAAAGAAATCGCGTTACGGGAAAGCGATTTTGAGGCCCATATTTCGAGGGTATTTTTCAAGTTCAACCCTCTCGAAATCGATGTCGTGTCATGACCGCCCAGGGGGGGTCGGTCGCCCTGATACGACACGTTATTTGTTATTTCCCTAGAAAACTTTTTGTTGACGAAGCAAATACGTTACAGTCATGTCCTCGAGGATATTATTTATCTTTTTCCGTTCTGCTTTGGCACCGGTTCATAAAATTTACGTTTCAGATGACGGATCTCGACGGTGCTGCCGGATATTGCATTTTTATGTCGGGGTGGATCCAAACGTCGTCTAAAAACACAAATATATGTCAAAGTTGACACGCAGTTTCAATATGCACATAATCAGTGAGTTTTCCTGTTGGTAAGTAAATGTCAAAACACTCAGTAATGTGTTGTTTCAACAATAATTAACGTCTAATGATTGTAAACAATAATGATACATTGTTTTCTTATTATTTCTTTTTATGTTGTCTAATGTAGCTTTTCCAATAAGTAATGTAAAGTAAAAGTACTTCTTAGTTCGTAGTTATATCAAAATGCACAAGAGCAACTTTTTAGTGCATATTTTGACTGTTTTAAGTGCATATTTTGTTTTTTTAAGTGTATATTTGCCGAGCTCTAATTTTAACACATGTTAGGCTTTCCCTAGGCGCAAATCATAACGACACCACCAATAAAAAAAATACTGAAGTGTTTKAGAATTGTATTATTASCTTTAAATGTGGAATTTGAATTTTGCTCGCTATGTTATTAGTCCTGCAAGAAGTGGGTATTATGGTAGGGGACGCGTTTTACCAAAAATTACATTTGACATTTATTAAGCACACGCACCCAATAACTATTACGCAAACAACTTTATTTTGTGAAAACCAAGTTATGGAATAATACTAGCTCGTTCAAGTCTAATAAATCTGAAACTCATAGTTTATCATCATATTTCTCTAAACAAGAGAAAAATTTCAAATAAATAAATAAACAATGCTTCTGAAATAGCATTTCACTTWGAAGATGACGAACAGGAAATAAAGAAAAAAAACGCTTTTCCTTCGTCGAGGTACAAAAGTAAAATAATTTGCACGAGACTGCATGCCACGTCACGGGAATTTTTTCTTCCAGGCCAATTCCAGACTGCTGCTGGACGTGACCCGAGCTACGGTCCGGATTCGGTTCGCAATCTTACGACTTTCCGGGCTATAAAGCTTTTCAGCTGTACTTTGCGTTTTACATCCAAAGACTCGAAAACACTGTAAAAGTCCGAATAAAAAATGCCGGATTCGGTGACTGATTTGTTGCCGTTGGTTCTGGTCCGTGGAACATCAGGGTTAACTTTAATGTACAGGGACTAATGTGTTTTTTGGTGTAGGTCTTGGCGTTTTAAAAGCCACTGACAATTTGACCGCTTGTATAAAAATTGACTCGACGATACGTTTTTATTTGGGTTCGGTATTTCTTAATTTATTCTGAATGATCTAATATTAAATGTTCCTATTAGTTATGTATAATATTAAATAGTTTGGATTAGGTTACGATGTGTTTTCCTCAAAATCACGCACGAAGATTTAAAACAAAAGTTAAGCACACCAACTATAGAAAATTTAAAGGCTATATATACCTTATGAAGTAATCACGTCATTTTGAAATTATTTCTCTATTGCTTTCTTATTATTCTCGTAAAATAAGTTAAAAGACGAGCATTAAACAGTACTGTTAATTTAATGTGACTAAGGTCGACTTTTTCAAAAGCGGTGAAAGAAACTTTTTCATTCCACGATAAGAGATCTCGCATTTGCGCTCTATCCAGAAGAGATACATACATGTATGTAATTATTCTGGATAGTATTGAAGAAAAACCGTAAAAAACACTCCAGTCAGATCTCGATTGCCTTGAGCCAATCTTCAACACGATGGATAGACGCAAAACCACCAGAACACGCTGTACGTGGGCATATGTTGACCATATGGTAAATTGTTTGGAGGGGGTCTCCACATTCACAAGAAGGGTTGACAGAAAGATCCCATTCATTAAGAAAAACGTTGCGTTTCCCATGACCAGTGAGAAGACAATTCAGAGTGACCCAAGACTCTCTTGGGAGGTCAGTTCCTGCCCCCTTTTCTGTATCATCGTGTATAAACTGTAGATTGAATATATCATGTTTCTTAAGTTGCCAAAGAGAACACCATCCATCTTCAATGGTATAAGAAGCATGAAGGAAATCTTCTGTGCACAGAGGATTTCTGGAAGTTAGCCGAGTTGTAGGTTGCCCTTGCAGATCTCGGAAGATCAGAAACTCATTAGGAGCTGATTGATATTTCGTTATATGTAGCTAGCTGTCTGCGAATGTCCGGAGGAACAATGTTTGAAAGAATCGGAAGTCAATGCAATGGAGTTGATTTAATTGCTCCAATGATTTGTCGCGTTGCATTTTTTAATTCAGTGTGAATTTCTCCTGTGTGATGACTATTTTTTTCCAAACAGGAGTACACTTGCATTTGCATCCCAAGTTGTACCAGCAAGCTTATGCCGCATGTTACTTCTAGTCTGTAATTTTTTACTGATGTTTTCTAGATGTTTCCTGTACGTTAGAGACGTATCTAGGGTCACTCGAAAGTATATTGGCGAGAAGTTGCTTTGTCCTTTGATGATTGTTGAGATCAAAACAAGTTAGTTCTGTCTTCAGTGGAGTAGCGTACAAGCGCCAGGCTGTTAGTAATTATAATCTAGATGTCCCTTGAAGTCTTCAGTAATAGATCCTATTGTCTGGTAGTGTAGTTTCTCTAGTAACATGTATCAGACACTCAGGAGGGCAATGGTTTGGTGACCTCCTGCTTCATTTGGAAATTTCCTAGGCTTTAAGGTGCACCTTTGTTTTCTGAAACAAACTTGGAATAATAACCATTATAAAGCATTAGACCCCAAGTTTTTCAAGAATTGCAGGCAAATATCATCACCAGTAGCTTCCAATGAGAATAATTGTGACAACAATGTGATACAGAAGGTTCGCATCTTTTTCTCAACTGCCTACTTTCTGTTAGGGGGCTATAAAATTAGATTTACGCTCACCAGTGCAGTGTGCTTAAGAAACAAGATGAAAATAACAATGAAATATTGTGATCTTTCGAATGCCAAAGTTCGTATAATTGAAATCAATATTAATCAATTATACAAGTGTTAGGTGCAAAAACTGCGTTAGGTATGACTTCAAGTGTGCTATACCAAATTCAATGCATTCGTATATTTCTTAATACATGACGAATTGCTGAACTATTAAAAATAACTTAAATTTCTAGCTCCTGGAATGAGGTATACCAAGAAATATAGCTTTTTCTTCGATTCCATGCCAATGCTTCGACGTAGCCCGACGAAAATAACCGCGATAAACCCTAAATATCGGTTAACAAGCGATTTATAGCTGAATTATTCACGATAACGAGCCCCAGTTCGCATTTCCATATTACAGCACCACCCCGCGTAGGTGTTTGCAATAATCTCTCGCTGAGCATGCATTACAACATCTCAAACTCGGCGATCGACTTTTGCAATTCAATGCGTCATGGCACGCAAGCTGATATAGCGCTAAATGCGAAGGAGATACCGCGTCCGATGCATAATTAAGCGACGAGATTAATAGGGGACAATCCGCTGCTCGACGTATTCAAATTGCCTTGCTTTGGTAATTTTTATTGTTAATTGAAAAAAAGGTTCTGGGTCAGTTTATCGATAAGCATTGAGAACGGCTGAAGCAAGTCACAAAACGACTATCAAAGGCTTGGACATGCTTGTGATGAAATATTGGGGACATACAATGGAGAAGGGTGGACCACATACTAAAAAAGCTTGTAATTTAATCCGAGAAAATTTAAAAGAGAAACCGTATACAAAACAACTGTAGGAAGAATACAATCCAGCAGTCAGAGACAAACGTAAAATGGTTAGTGCACATACGCAGTTTAAAAAGCATCCTTCAATATCAAGATGTGATATGACATCCTTTTCCGCATCTCTCGTTATTATAAAATTGATAGTAGCAGTATGATAAAAAAACAAATAAGAGGATAATTACCAATACTACAAACATAGTAAGTGCCAATACTAGTGTCTCTTATTTATTATGACATATATACATATACAATGAACCCTTATTTGTTTTTTCAGTGTAGGTTTTTCTTCCGACCTAACGTTGCCTAATCTAAAAATGTATACAGTTCATTACTTCCGGCGTAATTCTGCTTCGTTACTAGCATATGGAAGTAAAGATATTTTAACTTGCAGAAGGATATTTGGATGAATAAGAAACAAAGAAGCGACACATTGCTATTCATATTACCTGTGAAGAAAGAGCGACTTCTACCAGTACTGATCAAATTAGGTCTATATCACGCAGATCTTCAAAATATTGCTTTTCGTGGCTCCACTGAATTTTCTTCTTTGTGTCATGGAATTCCTTTTGGCAAGTTTAATAATTATGCTGCAAATTTTACTACTTCTGATAGTTTTAATAATTGTGACAACAGTTTTTGCTAAATAAAATGGCTTATAGTTATTTTTGTTGCAATTTTGACAGATGAGGAGATTAAATTTTCACCTTCCTAGGGATGTAAACGGTCATTTTCCTCCCTAAGGAATGGTCCCCGTGGAGGCCCGCACTTTCTGTTAGCGTGGCGTCGTGGAAAAATGTTTTTCGACCAATCCTTTACTGAGCTGCATATTTTCTTATTGACTTTCTTCCGCAAGTCTATTTGCTTATTAAATAACATAAAGTAGAATAATATAAAATAAAATACTAAAAGAAGGTAAAGACCCATAATTTACTTATTTCTCCCGTATCTAATGATAATTAATTGACTCATGATCCTCCAGTTCAGTTTTAGGCTATTTTAACGGAAGCTTTAAAAATTTGAACTAGGTGTGTATAGATAGTTAATTTACATTGCTGGAATTCAGAATGAAAAGGACCTGGTCGTAAAGCAATACTTGGAATTGTAATTATGCTAGTTTAGATTGCCGAACATCTTTAAGCTGCTGTTTGTTATTGTCTATAAGCTGCTAAAATTCTTTTGTCCATCATATTAATTCTGGTGGTTTAACCCTATAAAAAATTACCCATAATTTGCAGAAAGCATCTCTTTTTAGCAGCGCAAATGAAATTTCTCCAAATATCGTTCACTATTGAAATATGCAGACGGGAGCGTAAAATTTTGCAGTATTGATAACACACAGAGACAATCTAATTTAAGACCGCAGCATAAACCATTACAAATGAAGGTGTTGGCTTTACGAACAGGTTTGTTTTATTCTGGAAATATTAATTATACCTACTTTGGCACTTTTATTTCCTAGGGTTTTGGTTTACTCGGATACGAACATGAAACTTTTAAACAGACCAATGTAAGCACCTGAATTTGAATATAAGCATATCGATCAAAATTATTTCGTTAAACATTAGCGAATTTTGGATCATAAAATGTGATTTACTTAATTAAATAAATAAATCGGATTTGCCTTCTTTCAGCGTCTGTTATCAAATTTTCTTATTATTATTTACTAAGCAGGCTATTCATTCACACTTCAGAGCTGAACACTTTTGTTGTTTTCTGTCTAAAATAAAGACCGAAGCATAAACTGAAAGTTAAGCTTTTAACTGGCGCACACCGATGTCATACATTAAATTCACAGCTAAAAGATGTCAGATAAAGGACAGCGTAGGTACTTCATTCCATAATTAAACTACGATTTTTTACACATTATACAGTACTGTGTAAAACTCAAAATTGGGTGTGTGTATAAAACTGCTCAAGAAGTGTTCCTTTTTTGCGCCTTATACCTTGTTTCTTGAAAAATATTGAGAGTTTGTTAAGTACTGACATGTATAATGCGAAATCGATTGTGTAAAAGGTGCCCAAGCACACTTCTCCTATCCTGATAATACACTAGTTCAATCATTCAAGCATTGAGACGAAATAAACTGTAGTTTAGTTGTAGATACGTTGAGTTATTAAAAGCAAAGACTCAGGCCAAAATACAGAAGAATGAAACTAAAAAGGGTAATTGCTGAAATCACTTTAGCATCAGAAAGTCCAGCAATGACGCCTTGTGCAAGACAGAAAGATAAGTCGTTGCTCGTTTGGGTGTTTTCAATTAAAACATGGTTCAGCATCAAGAAGCCAATGAAAAGGAAAGGTATCACATCTGGGCTGCTACAAACAAAAACACACTAAGTCCAAAAATGCAAGAGCAGGAATATACAGATACTGTGTTTGTATATGGGTCTAAAGCAGTTAGTAGAAACCATAAAACTGCCGTTGTCAGGGCAAAAGTTGCACATAAATACAGCATATATGCATATACGCATAAAACACAATTTTGCTAAAATTTTGGTTACTGTGTTTTGGCTTGGAACAGTCGATCAGTGTTTCACAAGTAACACATTCTTGCCAAAGACTTGATCGCCGTTTCGGAAAATTTAGTTGATTGGTAGTGAAGTTTGTCACAAGTAAAGCAGGATACAATTGTGTTCTGTTTGATCGAGCATGATGATAATGGGGTATACAGGGTCCGCCACCTAAAACTCCCCAGGCTCGTATTTTCTGTATTTTTTTAGGTACAACCTTAGGTTATATGTCAAATTGTAGGTCCTTTTAAACTTTTTAAAAATAGAATATTGGGTGTCCAATTTTTTTTGCATATTATCATATTTTGCAAATAAAGTTAATTTTTGTAAATATTTTTTAACCTTACTCCGTATAATAAATATTACTTTATAGTTGGATACCGCCTTTTATTTTCTTCAATTTGTGTCTTTACCAGTGATGGGCGCGTAGAATACGTCATGTAGATTACGCTATTGTCTACGCGTAAACTGTGTAATATTCTACTTTGAAATTCTACTGTAGAAAATAGCATTGTGTAGATAATCAGAAATTTAGAAATATTTAGTTATTTAATGGTGTCTATTACCACTACTGCTCTAAACGTGGTAAATGTCTAAACGGCAATAACATATATGGTCATACCTTAGGGTCAGAAGACCAGAAAGGCGTGCTGTGAAAAGCACTTTGAAGGCCTCAGTCGGTCAAATGGACTCCCTAATGACTGTAAACTGTGATTTTATGTTCTTTCTTCTCTGTAAACAGAAATTTCATAAGCTACTCATGTTCTTTTATTGCAAATTCTTTGAAAGCAGATCAACAGGGTACACAAGCAGTTCCCGTTACTGAACTAGATACATTGATTGAAAGAAGCAACTAACTATCACCAACTAGTTGTGTTGTAGTAAAAAAATTATTCGGAAAAAAATCAACTTGTAATTGCGGTACCAAATTTGATAGTGTGTTAGGAAAACAACTTAATATAGTTGTGGAAGGAAAGATGTCGTAAACATACGCTTTGTCTTTTGTGTTTCAAAGAAGTAAAAAAAACCGTTTGTATACAGTGACTACTTACTGAAACATGATACGCAAGTTTGTAATATAATATTTACATTTACACCTATTTATTGTCTCAGACATATTAAAATCATAAGTTAAGAAAATAAAAATGTTTAGTAAACCGTGCAGTTATTTATAAAAAATGTGGTAGTTATGTTGCAACTTTCAGATTTTGTCATTAATCTGTCTAAAATCAAATAACATTATACATAAATGGATCGTAATTTGCATGTTTTAGTTGGCCCCTTATTATAAACCGCATTTTCAGTAAAGTTCAACTACATGTACCATTGTAAATGTKTATAGAAGCCCTGATGAAGATTTGAAATAAAAATCGAAAGCTTGCCAAAGAAAGAAGAGTAAACACTATTTTAACATAAGAAGTCGATTTCTAATTATTTGCGAAGACTTTAATATAATAAAAAGCGACGGCTATGTCCATTTAACGTATTAGATATAAAAAACTATAAAATTTTAAGAAATTTGACACATGGAGAAGCCAACAAAACAGGGAAATTAGAATCGAACTAATTTCATTTTGTTTTAGTATGTACTTAATACATTTTAGCCATAATATACTCGTTTTATATTTTCTACTTAAAATCTACGCCAAAGTGCTTTATCTACATTTTCTACGCATGTAACGTAGAAAATTATAACGCCCATTACTGGTCTTTACCATGTATGCGTAATTTTTACTAATTCTTAGTGAAAAATTAAAAACCATTCGCCGCCATTTTTGTTAATAGGGTTGTTCAGAAGTGTTACTTTAGCAGCTTATTACGGTACAAATTATGCCTACGTATTCATCGCTGCACACAAAACCCCAAAATTTGGAGTAACTTTTAAATAAATAAAGTACAAAGTTCGTTCTACAGACAGAGAGGCTAAGAAATGAAACCCTGCGATGAGGCTAGTGCGTGATGTAGAAAACCAAACTAGCCTCATCGCTGGGTTTCGTTTTCTAGCCTCTCTCTCTGTAGACCGAACTTTGTACTTTATTTATTAAAAAGTTACTCCAAATTTTGGGGTTTTGTGTGCAGCGATGGGTATGTAGGCATAATTTGTACCGTAATAAGCTACTAAAATAACACTTAAAAAATTGAACTGAACAACCCTATTAATAAAAATGGCGGCGAATAGTTTTTCTTGTTTTCCACTAAGAAGGAGTAAAAATTACGCATACATGGTAGACACAAATTGAAGAAAATAAAAGGCGGCATCCAACTATAAAGCAATATTTATTATACGGGGTAAGGTTAAAAAATATTTACAAAAATTAACTTTATTTGCAAAATATGATAATTACCAAAAAAAAATTTTGGACACCCAATATTCTATTTTTAAACAGTTTAAAAGGACCTACAATTTCATATATAACTTAAGGTTGTACCTAAAAAATAGCGAAAATACGAGCCTGGGGAGTTTTAAGTGGCGGACCCTGTATATGGGCCATGTACGTGGTAATTGATAACCAGCATAAAATAGGGAATAATCAGTCTAATGCTGTGGCCGCAATTTGCAGACCGCTAATATTTAGCATCCGTGTTTTCTTATGCGTTAGTGTAGCTATGAAGGAAAATGTAATTCATTAATTGAATTGACTTACCTCTGGTACAGATGAACGAAGCGCAAGTATGTAGCAGCATCTGGAAGTAAAATGAGATGTACAAGCCACTTTACATAGAAATAAAATGATCTGGAGGTGTAGAACACAATTTTTTCTTAAACTGTAGATAACGATAACGTTGTCGTTTAATAATTATATAGCAAAAAAATCATTAGGCATCTAATCAAATTACTAATAGGATAACCGAAATGTGCGTATATTTCTAACAAGAGAAATCCATTTGACCATCGTGTACGTAACGATTTCATAGGTTGTTTAACAGGACAGCACCAACGCCCGAGCATATTAATTTTCTCCCGGCATACAGAAGAAACAAGCCAGTTGCACCCGCGTTTCTAATTCCAGTGTCCAGACTACAAAGGGTCCGGTWATAAATWTTGATTWGGAGGTTATGCCGCTGTATTTCATTTGACTGAAATTTGATATCGCGCCGGATCGGGTCGTAATCAATTTCGGTGTTGGCCGTATACGGTAGCCATAACCGGCTAATATTGTTTCGTCTATGTTTTGTTCCGGGTAATTTGGGGTTGTAGGTATGAGAAACAGGTAGACGAGTATGTTTTAGAGCTCAGGTTAGAATGGGGCTGCGAAGTACGCTAAAATGGGGTGGTTGACCAGTGCTTACAGCCTACTACATAGGGTGGTTTACAGAAGATTTATTCCAATATTTTTTTTAATTTATAAAATGACTTTTAAGCGCAAATACTGGTCACTCAAGAATATATAAAATTTTACGAGTTACACCTTGAAAAATATTGCGTGTCTGCTGATTGAATCCTGCCTGAAAGCAGCAGAAATTTTAATTTTTACCTTGGCATTTATGTTCATAGTATTTCATGAAGTTCAAAGTTATCAAAAACACTTCTGTACAAACCTAATATATCTATTCTTAAGTGGAGATACAGCTTATAACAGAGATTTACTTCAAACAGCACAAGAAAGAGTATTGCGGTAGACAAAATATATATTGTGTTAAAGGTCCTTGATTACGTTATCCATCGCACKTTAAAATGTCGCGGTTGCATTCTTTAACCCAAACGGCACCCCTGCATACTAATAATGACTATTTTCTGCGTTAAWCGCAGTTTTTAGAATTTAATTCTTGTTTTTTCCTATCTGTTGGAATCCAGGGGCTAAGTCAAGGCAACCGAAATACTGCCACTGTTCAACTCGCTCAATATATCCGTTAAATTGGGCTATGGATGCCTGTCATTGTCTTCTCTAACGTCTATCTTCTTCGGGACTGTCCATATAGGCGAACACCATGGAATTTGAGATGATCTGATTATTCCTTTCTATCAAGCATTTTGTAAATTTTAGGTTGCTCTTCAGTTTTCTGTATGAACTATAGGATCGCGTGTATACCGCAATTTCGTCATTGCTTTTAATTTCGTGAAAGTTAACATACTATTTTCGGTAAGATATATGTCAGAAAATTCGCAGCAAACTGAAATTATACCTTTCCTATCTTTCAAATTGATATGTTCTATACCTATTTATTTATTGATGTTAGTTTTTGGTCTTTTGACTGAAGGCAAAAATTGTTCAGCCTTGTAAGATTCTAATTTTTGTTTGTTGAATATGGAAATGAAGTTACCGCAACTGGCTGGCCTAAGTAGTCAAAATAGAGATATATAGGTACAAGTCGTCTAAGGAACTTTCATTAAATATAACATCACCTTTTAAGTAATGTATGGGTAATTTTTGAACCGAAATTTACGCTGAAATATAAGGTTTCGTCTTCTGTTTGTCTACACCAAGATGGAATTTCCACTATGTTATTATATTAATCTATATCAGAAAATGCACTAAAATTGGTTTGCGAAAATTAGCTTCTGGACTTCATAATTCACAAAACACAGTTTCCAGCGAAACTTTAGGAGCAAGCTTTACAAATTCCACTTCAGTGCAAGTTACAAATTTTTAAATCATGGTTGCGTTTGTTTTTTCTAGACATAAACGCGGAACGTTTTGTTTCTATACCAGACAGAGCCACTTCAAAGTATAAAAAACTTCTTTGCTGTCGAAGTTGTACGAGTACATTCTTACGTCGACAAAGTTATTTCCGTCAAGTGATAACTTCCTATCGTAAATCCAAAGGAATCTTCGCCCTTAATTGCTCCAATAAAACCCGCGATCAAATCTCCCACCCCTTCTTATCAGCACCTTCCTCAACGGAGGACCGTTCACTCCTCTGTATCACTCGCATTTTTATCTGTGCAAATCCATATTGATTATATACCGTCGTTATCAGTCTCTGCTTCGCTCCCCCGTCCAGGATTAGATCCACACTCCAATAAACAAAGGAGCGGAGAGACCGCGCATTTTTTACGAAATTGAATTTGTTTTCATGTTTTTATGACAGATAAAAAACATCGAAGGACGGAAAATAGAGACGCCCCGGCCTTATCCGCGWAATCATCATAAWTAGATGGCGCTGTCGAAGGCAGGCCCTCGAAATTTGTTKGCTGTAGTATTGGAATTTGGAGTCTTCGAGTCGCTGGTATTTCAGCGGCCCGATGTGTTACATCGCGTTTTCCTTGAATGTGGCTTTTACAGAAATAGGCCGTTCTTTGTTTCGTTTCAATGGGACAAGGAAAGGAAATGATGTAAGTAATCTTAAAATTTCCTAGAAAGATATGAAATATCGTCTTCTTGTTTTTTCGTTTTCTGTTTTTAAAATCTACAAAAATGATCCAATATAAATAAAACTTGGTGAAAGTATATACCTTTTTGTGACCGAAGTAACCACAATTTTTTGGTATTAAAGAATCAAGGCGTTTCAACCGTACTAATATTTTCCGGTCAAAAACATTTATTTAAACAACTAATTAAAAAAAAATAACATAAAGTGTTATGCCGAAGCTCATTCTTTTCGTTTAGACATACACTTTTTGTTCAAATAAAGAGTGACTATTTACAATCGTGCTCAAAAGTGCAATAAAAACAAAAAATGACTCTTGTACTATGGAATTTTTCAACAATTGTCAATAGATTGGTAAATTATTAAAAGAACTAGAATAGCTGATTACACCTTTGAATTTTATTCATTAAAATACTAGAGAAACTGTTTGTCATTGTTTAATCAAGAACTTTTTTAATATAGGATTGCTACAAATGTTTAACTGGAGTATGATATAAGGGATTTTGTTAGTAAAAATATTTTATATTCGGATTTTTTCTTTCTTCCGAAACAAAGATTTTGCGGCTTGAATTCTTTAGATTTATTTTCTGATTCCAAAAATAAAATATCTTATATCATACTCCAGCTAAATGTTTGTAGTAATATTGTCAAAAAAATAAGTTTGGAATTAAGCAAAGGAAAACAGTTCCGTCGATATTTTTTCAGTAGAGTTCAATAGTGTAATCAGTTTTTTTATTTCTTTCAATGATTTTACCAATTTATTGACAATTATTAAAAAAACATTCTTACAAATCTTTTTTTCTTTTGTATTTTTGAACACATTCTTAAATTTTATCAAAAAGTATATGTCAAAACTAAAGCAATGACCACCGACAGAGCTCTGTATGATAATTCTTTCACTATAATTAGTCTGAAAAAAGGTGTTTTAGACCTGAAAACATGAATGTGTCTGAAACGCCGTGATTCTTTAATTCGAAAAAATGTGGTTATTTCAGCCAGAGAAAGTTATACTTTGATAGCTTTCATTAAACTTGGATTAAAAATAGAAAATGATAAAACAAGAAAAAAGTCGATCTTTCAAATGTTTCTCAGAAATTTCAAGGTTGTGTTAAAAAGTAGCCAGGCAGAAGTTGATTTTAATCAACTTTTGTATTGTATACTTTTACTTTTGACATCAACTTTCGCTGAAAATCGCAAGAATGCGTTTTATGCCACCCCTGTTCACGCTTTTTTTATTTTCCATTCATTATACGTCCCTTTATCATTTCCACTCATAGATGTTTGGATAACACTTTTTTCTCTTTAAATGCAATTTAGTTGGACTATCCATTTGAAACAATCAAAATGGACATAATTGGAAAAATAGTTAACTCGTGACATACGTAGTAGGCGAAACAAATGCAAATGTTTCAAGCGTGACTGATGATGAAAAAAATGTTCGATTTTGTAACGCTAACCTGCTGGTACTTTATGTTCCTTCCTACAGCGGTGAGCACTTGTTGAACATCTTGAATTAAGCAAGATGGTTCCAACATTTATAAAAACTTAATTTTGTACAATAGACAAAAAACCGTAGATTCTTAATTCTTTCAGTTTCAAGGAATTTGCAGATGTGATGAGTTTTTGTGTATTGATCCTAGTCGAGGTTTTTGGAAATGTTTTCTTCAATTTAATAAATTCAACAAGTGCAATCGGAATGATCATAAAGTACCGGCAGCTTTACCCCACGTTACTGCCTCGAACAACTCCTTTGAGGTGTTATGTGTATCGCTTAAGTATGTCAAACTGTAAATTGACTGATCAAACAATTTGAACATTTGCCGCTTCAATTGTGCCCATTTTGATTGTATTTATGTCACATGACATATGGTTGAATTTCTTAAACAATAAGGACTAGAATGATATCAAAAATGCATATGGTTCTATTATTATTCGTCATGGTAACAAACTGCTCTGTTTCAATCGTCTCGAAAAATAGCTTTTTTAAATCTCAAGTTACCTGTTTCACGGTTTCTTCTTACTTTATTAATCTACCCTCGGTGCATGGATTAACGAATAAAGTAATAAACAAGCACATAGGTACTTACCACCATTTGGATAGATTGGATTTTGTTCTTTTCTAGAATACCGAAGCTAGATAAAAGTACTTTAGTGTTATTACCTTTTCACTAATCTTACTTTGCTTGGTTGTTGTTCAAACAAGGTTCATCAATAGAAAATAAAACCTATAAATTTATGCGGGGAACAGATTCCTGGTCATCACCAATATATCACAGGTCCACTGTGTTTGAAGGCGACTGCAGTTTACAGCGCTAGGTGGCAGCAACAGCCAGAGCGCATTTTTAGGCTTGCAAATGTTTGGGAATAAAGTAATTACTCAGTGCTTTTTAACGAAATTCAATGAATTTTTTTATTATAAATATAAACGACAGATGCATGCTATTTTTGTGGCGGAATCTAAAAAGTAGGCTTAGAATCACCGTAAATTCCATTCAAAAATCATAAAAATTTTGATAGAATAGACCTGATTTTGTTTGCTGTTTTAGGGACTTTTTTAAAAAATAGCAAATAAATAGCGTGCCGGGACTCTTTCAGAGCACACTCCTTAAGTTTCACATTGATTGCTCTTTTTACTCGTTTGTTATAACTTTTTTTAACCTATGTATCGAGCGGATTTTTCATGCTAGGTATTCCGTCTTTAAGTCGAGAAGGCAATCTGGAACAAGAAGGGTGTTTAAGAGTGATATGGAAATTAACTTTTTATAAGAAATGTGTTTTTATTACCATTTTGACCCTCATCTCTGTACATGTTTAGGCGTTAAAGGAGCTGTCTTGCTACAAGTCAATTTTCTGTTCTCAGAGAAAACGGTGAATTTGATTTTTCAAAGTGATGTTTCAACTTTTTGATGAATAATGATAAAGTCAGACGAGTCGAAAATATGAGCAGCTCTTAAACGAACTGAATATAAATGATTGAATTGGTAACAACGGTAGTGCAAGATGCCCTCCTACATCATTAACATACTTCATAAATAAATTGAATAGATCTATTAAGAAATTAAAACCATAATAACAGTCAATATAGAATGTAGCAGAATGGTTGGTTTTAATGCATACGTAGATAAATTTTAAACATTATTTTGCAACAAAATTTGTCAGGGATTAGCGCATCGTTAAAGGTTCGGATGGATAGCGCGAAACCTTATGTCAGATTCGGCCATAGTTGGTTAGATATAATTTATTCGAAAACGGCCATAAGAAGAATCTAGGTCTGTTGTGGATATTACAAAGCCGTTTAAAACGCTGCTGCTTTGAATCACCACAAATGGAATGCTCAGTTACCACTTCTCGAATTTTTATTCCCTCAACAGAACATTTTACAGAATTGTCTAACGCTCCCTCCGTGGTAACGTCGAAAACAACGAGCGACCTCGTTCGTACCCCGGAGGCACGGCTCTGTTCGTTCGTGCGTGAGCACCTGGTGTCGGCCGCTGATGTGCGTCCATCGGACAGGCGTGAGAACGAAGGGTGCGCGGGTGGAACCGACTGGATGACCTCTGCCCCGGAGGACTCGCGCTCTTTATCCACACATCCGACGTCGGCGAAGTAAATTTATTTTACCGATGATGGCTCGTCGATGAGGTGGATCTTCAAATTGAAATTTTACGAACTTGCACACTACCACAACCACGTTATCATGAATAATTAGGCGTGAAATATTTAATGCATTAAAGAAGTAATCCACTTTGCCAATAAGGATTCAAAAGTCTTACTAGTAAAATGAGAAATAAAACCGCTGCAAATTGAATCAATACTTCCAGATCCAATTGTCAAAATGACATTTACGTTTTTATTTCTTATACTATAAGTACGATTAATAATCAGGTTTAGAACATTTTTTCTCTCTACACATTTTTTTTCTAAGACAAACAGTCCTCGTGATATTAGCAAAAATATATATTTTAAAATCGTTTTTTTCCAAATAACTCGAAAATAATTAACTTAACAAAATAATTACAAGAGTGCTTTCTGATCAGAAATTTGATTAACTATATAATACCAAAATTTAAAAAAAAATCGTAGAAGCAAGCTCCAAATAGGTTTTTCTGGAAATATTTTGAAAATGTCAAAATTTTGGATAAATTTTCTAACACACTTTTTGTGCAAAATTTTATTTCCTATCTGATGGTATTTTCATTTTTTGAATATATTACATATATTCGGAAATATTTAGGAAAAACCGTTTTCTTTAAGTGACGCTTTTTTACTAATATCTTCTAAACAGTTTGCTCCACCGAAAATTTATAAGAATGAATAATACTCGCAGTTATACTACTTATCACATACTAAAACGAAAAAAAATTGCAAAAAAAGTAGTTACCCCCTAATTTCGCCACCTTCCCGATACCCTACTTACCCCACAAACAATAGGTCGCTTTGGGTAGTTGAGATTTATACGTTTGCCAAACGACCTAAAGATATTCAATCAGATAGACACAGCAGAGGATTCGTTGCAGAATGACCTGGACATGATTTCTCAGTGGTGTACTTTTAACAGTTACCAAAAATTAAGTTTTATTTATAGAAATTTCAGGGACTTTTTTAATGTTTACGTTTTAAATGCACTCTTTTCTCTGAGATCCCAGTTGGTAGTCTTTATATAACATGTAAATTAGGCTAATTGAGGCAATACAAAAATGGCTTTTAAAACTTCTTTCGTTGATTTTTGACAGTTGACACAGGAATAGATAGCAATGTAAATATGTAAGTAGTGTAAGCCAGTTGGGTAGCCTAGTATAATAAAAGGATATAACTAAAAAGGCATCTCCAGATCATTTAATATTAATCATCAATCCTCCCAGACAGGGCTCGTTACTTCATTGGTGACTTTTCATCTCGAAGAAAACATCCACAATCGCAACAGTTATTAAAAAACAACTAATCTAAAACTGAATAGGACTGTTTTTGCTTTTGAAGCTGAAGTTATGTCAGTTTAGACAACCACTTATCACTTCTAAAGACATAGTCGCAGTGGCTGTTCTCCATCTAGTTCTGAGATAAAAAAGGAATTCTTTATTAGAATTCGTCATAGAATAAAAAGCTTATTAAAACATTCTACAGAAGTTTACAATAAATCACTTATAAACGTATTTCCAGGGTTTGCAATTCCACAGTGAGTGGTAAGCAAAATTGGATCTCTAGTCAGTAAGTGTGAATTTGGAATGTTTTTACGTAAACTAGAGAAATTTAGACGTCAAAATTATTAACTGACACTCAACTCTTAAAATTGATATGCAATCTCCAACCAAACTTTTAACGGGAAAACGCTTTACTTACTCCTAACTACTACAGAAACAGCACACAAAACAAAAGCAACTAAGTGAATTGCAGAACAGCTGAATACTAAGTAAACTGTTAGAAACACTGAAAAACCGTCTGAAACCATTTGAAAATAACCCGGAAATTTGTGTCATTGAATACGCGATGCATGCGCTAGCCACACTACTCTTTCCTCTTATAATAATAAATTAGGAATTGCTCTTCTGTGACATCCTGCATTTGCGATCTAAAAAAAAGTAATAGAAGAAGAAAGAGAATCGATTATTGTGTATGAAAGAGAGGAACGAAGAAAACGAAGAAAATGGCATAATTCCTGAAGCAGATGTAATTTTTATGCATGTTTCATAGTTATGACACTTAACCATTTCCGTAGTCAAATACAGCTTAATTTAGTACCTACCAAACTTATTTTGTCGTAAATTTACTCATTGTCTACAGGAATCTCGTATCACACGGCAACACCGGGTGCTCTCATACGCGGAGACCGTTCAGAACATAAAGCGATGCAATTCTTCCGGATAAATTGGATTACATTCAAGAGCACTCACGACTGCTCATTGTAGGAGTAAACTGCAGGTACTGAAAGCATTTGGATCGCTTTCAAATAGCTTCCTAGCCATTTATTACGGCAATGCGTTTGCAAAAAGAGGAAAAGGCTGAGGACACTACCACGTTGAGCTAATTTAGCAGCAGACGTTTTAGAAAGTTGCATTCATTTTTAATCAAAAAAGCTTTAAAAAAATTCGATCAGCTTGTACTTAGGCATTAATACAACGCCATCTCATTTCATGGAAAAAAGCTTATTAACCGTCCGTAAATGAGGATTGCAAAGGAAATGTATAAACCTTTTAGCGTAAAATAGTCTTCAACAAATCGCTTGGAGACCAGATTTTTTCCCCATTATCACACAAGAGGAAGAATTTCTATTAAGAAATTTATTTATTTATTCTTATGAAAATCAATAATACATTACACAGTTCTGTTAATTTCAGGCGACTACGGTCGATTCCCATAACAGCGTTGAAAGGAAAAATTTTTTGTGTAGATACAAACATATATGTACTTATTTTGGGTAGAGTATTAAGGAAAGCCGCAGAAAAACTCCAATCAGATCTCGATTGTCTTAAACCAATCTTCAAAACCTTCATCAACACGATGGATAGACGCAATACCACCAGGGCATCTCTTGACCATATGTTTAATTGTTTGGAGGAAGTCTCCACATTCACAAGAAGCGTTGATAGATGGATCCCATTTATTAAGAAAAAAGTTGCATTTACCATGACCAGTGCGAAGGCGACTTAGAGTGACCCAAGACTTTCTCGGAAAGTCAGTTCCTGCTACCTTTTCTATAGGATCGTCTAGAAGCTATTAATTGAATATATCATGTTTCTTTATATGTAGCAAACTGTCAGCGAATCTCCGGAGGAGCAATGTTTGGAAGGATTGGAAGCCAAGGAAATGGAGTTTACTTAATTGTACCAGTGATTCATCGCATTATAGTATTCAGTTGAGTGTCAAATTTTCCTGTGCGATAACTATTTTTCCAAACAGGACAGCAGTACTCAGCAGTGCTAAAAAAAAAGACAGTTGCAGAAGTTCGGAGTACACTTGCATTTGCACCCCAACTTGTACCAACAAGCTTATGCAGCATGTTATTTCTGGTCTGCAATTTTTACTGATACTTTGTAGATGTTTCTTATACGTTAGAGACGTATCTAGGGTCACTCCAAGGTATTTTGGCGAAAAGTTGTGTTTAAGGATTATGTTATTTGACATAACTTGAAGTTGTTTTGTCTTTTGATGATTGTTGAGATGAAAACAAGTTACTTCTGTCTTCAACGGATTAGGGCACAAGCGTCAGGCTCTAAAATAGTAATTCATAATCTCGATGTCTCTTGAAAAGTTTTGTTCGAGAACAGAACGGGCTTTATTTTGCAAAGCCAATGCCATGTCATATGCATACATAAATTTTCTTGACCGAGTTAGCGGAAGGTCACTTATGTAAAGGTTTAAAAAATAGGAGACAGGATCGATCCTTGTGGAATTTTCTCTTCCAGAAACACTCTGAATTGACGTCGGGACAGCATTCGTTCTATAAGCTTCACAATCTTTCCACGTTTCAGAGTATTAAATAGTTTGAGGATCAATCCATCTTTCCACATAGTATCATAGGCCGCCGATAAGTCTATGAACATTACTCCAGTTTTCAATCGTTTCTGGAAACCAACTTCAGCATTCGTTGCTAGAGCCAAGACTTAGTCACAGCAACTACTGTCCTTCCTAAAACCTGCTTTTCGCTCGGAAGTGAGTCTTCAATAATAGGTCCTATTCTCTGGTAGAGTAACTTCTCTAGTAACTTGTAGCACACACATGGGTCGGTATTTTAAGAAGTATGTCAATTTTGAGGAAGTATAATTCTAGTTTTGCACCACAATACGCGGTCAGCCAAGAATGGCTGAAAAAATTCTAGTGAAATGTAAACTATTTTCGGTACAACAAGGATGTTTATGGATACCTATATCGTATTAAGAAAACACTTATCTAGCCCCTTTGTTATAATTTCTTGCGTCGAATGTCATCTACGCTAAACATCGGAGTTAATTAGCGTTCCCGCGACGTACCGTCTCTACAACTTCCGAAAGGGTTGGATTATACATGTCATAATATTTAGGAGCACTAAATGCGTATACCAACACCTGTCATCCAATAACTAATCTAACTCATCAGGAATTCATCCGGCGAACTCTAATTTGCCACACAAACCCTGGCTGGGATATTGTTTCAGATAGCAATGTTGCCAACATTACAGAAGAGCTATGAGCTCACACATAAGACTATAAAAGAAAATAGCACGGTAGAAATAGTTCTGAATTTATAGACTGGGAGGGTGTTAACTGGGTGTCTCATACATTTTCGATAAATTATTGAAATGCTTTTACTGTTAATTCTGATGGAAACTCCTACATTTGGCATGGTGGCAAGCAGAATTGGAATCGAGTGCCTACTTTAGTCCACATGGCGTTCTGCGAGGATTAGAGAGCTACAAGAGTGAAATCTTAATTTCATAATTTCTTCAAGCACCTGTACTATTGTTTTAGGAAGCTAATTGTTCATCTTAATGGACCTTAGGACGTGCCCTGAGTAGTAAAACAAAAGTAAGAACCCGTATTGTGAATCTTGAGCTCCATACTGTTCACTATTACAGAAGCACAATTTGTTTTTCTCAAGGTCTTATGAATACTTTTAATGAATAATGCGCATAATTTTTATTAGACAGTAGCTCTCAGCTTGTATATTTTAAATGGAACTTCCCTAAAGTATTATTATTCTCTGATTCTCTGAAACTTTAAGACCAATCAAGCCTAGAATTTAATTCTATATCAAACTGTATTAATTAGAAAAATAAATGACAATAATTGCATCTATCAGCAATGAATGACATTATGACAGAGTCACCTAGCTAATGGGTACTATTCTCTAAAGAAGTGACCTGTAATCCCACAAGTTGGCAACCAACATACACAAAAATGCTATCCTATCTGCACCGCAACTAACTACAGGGAGATCTATTTCGCTATTATTACAGCTCATACAGCTTAGGTCTAATGCAGACAGCATGGCATAGAACAGATTTTTTAATAATAATAACATCTATTTATTTTCCTACAGGTTTAGCACCCAATAGCAGGATAATTACAGTTGGAAAGATAACATGAAGTGTAACACATTGTTATGACGACAAAATAAACTAAATAAATACATATTGAAATATTAATAATACCTTAACCCAACAAAATAAGCATAATACACAGGGTAACTGAAAACGTGCTAAGAATTAACATATTCAACAATTTGGTTTAAAATAAAGGGTTAGAGTTATAGTGTATATCGCAAGAACAACAAATAAAGTTAAAATGGCGGCACATAAGCACTATTGGCGATCCTAGAAATACATTCGATCGACCAGTGGAATAGGAAAAGGTTAGGTTCTGACGGGAACTGTCACAGTAGAGTTAATCTTCTCAAGCAACCAACTACAATCTAAATTATGGTTAACTAGATTATAAAGAAATGCGACAATAATACAAGTACGGCGAGTTTCCTGTGAAGCAAAATTAAACCTGCTTAAAAGAATTTGGTGATCACTGCCTCTCGGCCTTTAAAAACCATCGGCTAGAAATGACAAAAATTTAAGAAATTTTCTTTGTACATATTCGAGTAGATCTATATAACATCTATAAATAGGAAACCATATTAACGCCGCGTATTCTAGCCTAGTACGAATAAAAGAACAATATAATAATTGTAAAGTGCGTAAATTAGTGAATTCCTTATAATTTCTATAAATGAAACCATAAGAATTGTATGATTTTGCAACTATATCTAAGATATGGTCGTCTACGAGTGAATTACGTCTACGAGTGAAAGAAAGCACATTGCATTTTGGAATATTTAAATCTAATCTATTCAGATCACACCACGTTGTTAAAGAATTTAAGTAGGTAGTTTTGAAGGATCAAACAGTTGTCTGAAGAAGAAATGTTAGTGAATAATTTAAGGTCGTCTGCAAACAATAATTTATAACAATTTAATGAGTCTGGTAGGTCGTTGATAAATAGAAGAAACAAAAGGGGACCTAAATTGGATCCTTGAGGAACACCAGAGTTTGGCCAAAATGGGTTAGAGACAAAGTTAGCATAGCGAACCCTATTTTCTCTCCCAATAAGATATGATTTAATCAGCTGAATAAGTGCAGGAGTGCAACCAACCCCTTCCAATTTACCTAGGAGGATGTAATGATCAATTCGATCAAACGCCTTTCGAAATTCAGTAAATATGACGTCAACTTGACCTTGAAATGGTGATATAAAACTATTAATACATTTGACGATATTCTTATGCATTAAAGATTCGAAGACTTTGGCAAAGTTACAGATGAGCGAGATTGGCCGATAGTTTTCAATATTATTTATTTTTTAATATAGGACATACGTAGGTTGACTTCCAGATCTCTGGAGATTTTGATGTTTGAAGTATAAGGTTGAAAATATAATACAGAGGAGTTGTAAAAATTGAGGCACGGTCTTTTAAAAGAAAACTAGGTATTCCATCTACACCAGCAGTTATTGAATTTTGAGAGTTCTTTAGTGCATTTAAAATTTCATTTTCAGTAAAGTGATTCGAGGAGACAGACGTTGGATAGATATTTGTTTTTAAGTTAAAAGTAGGGTCGGATTGACGAAAAACGCTATTAAAAAAGACGTCAAAAGAATTGACAGTGTTAATGTGTGATGTTAGTTTTATTTGTATAGTTTATTTATCTTCAGTCCTCGAGAGCAGTGCCACAGCAGCATCCAAATATAATATAAGAAAGTGGAAGACAGTAAATATAACGCCACTGTTGTCCATTGATCACAAAAAATAAATAATGTGGCTTGGCATCCGTACCAAACATGACTTATGATATAAAGCCGCCATCGTTCTCATTTCATTTCCTGCCAGAGCTCGCAATTTCCCATCCCACCTGCAAGGTCTGCCACTAAATCGCCGCCGTTTTTCCGAAATCGTGTGCATACTGGCCCGTCCATAATTCACGGGATCCCTGGCGCTCTCGGTCCGTTTGGCCGTGCATGATTTAATTCGTCCAAATGGACCTGGCGATCGCGCGAAGAATTTATGAAACACATCCCGGCTTACGTATCGGTATCGGAATGGACATGAAATATGGACGGTGTTAAACTGTCACCGTGCCGCTCTATCTTCGGCGCTCTCGCATAATCGAACGCTGTCCCAGATGGATGCATCTGGATTTTGTGCGGGGACATACAGTTGATGCCATTAAAAACTGGGAGTTTGACGCTTTCTAAGCGGTGAATTAGCAGTATAAAATGGCCACATTAAATTTGATTACTAAAGAGCAAGCAATACTGTAACAATATTTTATCACATTATATACAATAAAAGGGGTTTCATTTGATCCTCGAATAGCCTTCATATTCTTGCAAGTCTATCCTAGTTGTTAGAGATTAGAATAGTGAAAGTACGGAAACTACTTATTCTTTATAATGTAAAAACACACTTTAAGTGACGTGAGAATGCAATGACCAATAAGGGCATGTGTGTGAAAATAATTGGATCTAGTATAATTTTACAATCGTCTGATTTATTAGAACTGGTTTAAGCACATTTTTGGTTAAAATTTCTATTATTCTCTGCGCTATAGCTTATATGATACCACGAAGAATTTTCCTAAATAAATTTGATATAGGAATAATTAGAAGATATCTTTGCATGAACTCAGGTGTTGATATAAGTAAATAAAGTAAGTAATTAAAAACTATTATTAAAATATTACATAATAACTGTAAAATAAAAAAAACTTGGAATATGGAATATGAGACAAGCTTAACGTGACAAATATGTCAGAGCTCAACCATATCCTAAATATCATGGATATTTTTATGCCACCAACTCTAAAAATTAACAGGACACCTTTCTGCTTAAATATTTGCCTATCTAAGAGCCAAAAAGAGGAAAGCTATTTAGAGGAACGTGGCAGCAGGAAGGATGTAAGTCTAAAATCTGTCTAAAAGCACTTTAGCAACATGTAGAGAGGTACACTGCAAAGGATTGCGAAATACAAAATTTCCTGTAGATAATAGGTGGAGATACACCAATAATAAAATACGAAAGTGCAGCAAACTGTGAAAAGGAATTTACTTAAAGGACTAGAAAGTCACTGTTGTCAACAAAAGCTATAGTTTAGCAGTATTTGTCAAGCGACCGTAACATGAACAAGCTGTTTAAAGATGTAAGTTTAATAAGATTTCAGAAAATAAAGAATAAAATTAAAAAAAAAACTCTGTTTCGGGGTCTTTTCGGAGAAATGTTAGTACAGCTTTTGGAAATCCAGAAACAGAATTTGTAAGTGCCAGCGCAATTTTCTCCAAACTAATTTGGTGAATCCAAAAGTGAGATCAGACTGGCTATTGCAGTCATCAACTATATACTTAAAATTTCAGCGTTGATAAAGGCCGCTCCAAGATAAAGTTACATTCAGATAATAATGTATTTACATACATTTGGATAGAAACTCACTATAGCTTGCGGCATTATAAGCGGGTGTCAGAACCATAATTCTACAAATGTGCAGCCACCTAAAAAAATAGAAATGTTGCGAATATCTTTTGACTGTAGACAACAATCAACACTATATATGTAGGTATTCTAAACAACTTGTGGCTTTAATTTTGCTTTCAATTTAAAATTAAAGTTGAGACTTTAAAATTGTACTTTTAGAACATTCCTTATTCAGAAGGATGGAAGGCTAGAGAAGATTAAAAGAAAGTGCTATCATCGATCCTATGCCTGCCTACATATAAACTGTATTGTCTTGACATTTTAAAAGTTTCGAAGCAACTTATAATTTTCAGCTTTAAAAAGAGGCAAACAGATTTCCTTTTGGCCCAACAGGCAACAAAAAGATTTGGCATTTCATGGAAAGCATGGCTGTTAAAGATAAATCTATCTCTGAAGAAGATAATATATATAATTATTAATTTTTGCTTAAAAAATAAAATTTGGCACACCTCAACGAAGTACTGACTTGGTTTATACTGCATAACAAGCGTTTTTTTTTAAATTTCCCAAAAATTTGTGAAAGTAGATGATAAGACAAGTTTTGTTTAATTTATCTCTTCATAGCAGCAGGGCGAGATCTGCAACACATACAAACAAACTTCCTGGATAATAGCAATTCTGATAAAAATACTTTTTTTTCTCTTTAATGTAATGTAATGTGAATGTATACGTGCTGCCATTTTTAATTTATACTTACTACAGCACTGATATTTAAAAAAAATCATGAATATTGTTTAGTTCGATACCGTTTTTTTTTCAATTAAAATTAAGCATTCTATACTTAAAAAGGGGAACAAACAAGGCAGCGATTGTCCAACTGTGGACAATCCTTGAAGTCACCAATTATATATTTCGCTCTCTTTACAAAATATCGTTTTGTAGAATACCTAAATATCTAAAGTTGTCCGTATACCACCCGACTAGAGTTTCGAATCCTTTCAATATTCCTTGAAAAATCACCAATAAATTCGGCAGGAATTAACGTGGAAGAGCCGAACACAGATAATGGCCGTGTATCCCTTTTTTACCGCTCAATACCATATGTTGCCCCGATACACCTCTAAATCCCTCCCGAGTTTCACTTTCTGCCCCGCTATATCTATTATTCTTTTTCTAAAGCTCCGGTAAGAAGCGAAAGTTATTGGTCGGTTCCAAGATATATGGCATCGAAGAACAAAGGAAAAACGGCCGGCGTTCCGCGTCTTTGGTTTTAATTTGAAAGCATAAATTCTTTGGAACGGCTCCGATGGCCGCAGCGATGGGGTAATAGGAAGAACTCGCGGACTGCGAGTCTGCATGCTGATGAGGTATACGGTGATTAATTTTCCCGTTTCTGGAGCTCTTCGAAGTGTTGTCAAAAACAACAATTTTTGCAGGGAAAAATATGTCGGTAATTTTCTTCCATTTGTATTAAAATTTTGAGCCATCTGGCCTTAAGGGAATGGCGGTGTGTCTGTAGGTGCTGCAACTTTGCAGAACCCACTTTTGTTTGTTGCGTATAGTCCAATGAATTGCACATTTATAACTATTCTATCCTTAAAATGCATGTCTATGCTGTGCTGTCTACACCTTAACCAACTGCAGATAGATATGTTTCGCTGTCATTACAGCTCATCAGTGCAGTTTAGGCCTAGTGTAGGCACGGCTTAAAACTGGTTTTGCTTATATACCAAAGCAATGGTATGATGAGCTGTAATGTCAGCGAAATAGATCTATCTGCAGTTGGTTAAGATGTAGACAGCACAGCATAGACATGCATTTTAATGTATGTCGGTTCTTGCCGCCAGCAAAAAGTGCCGTGGAGGCCTGCTGTCAAATTGAAGTACGCAGTTGCACGCCAATTTGTCAGGCTACAGGTCACTTCCTTTAGGAAGTAGTACCCGTTAAGGCAGCCAGGTGACTTTGTCATCATGTCAGTGTAATGCTGACAGATGGCATTGCCATCCTAAATTCTTACTTACATCATACCGTTGCTTTGGTATATAAGCAAGACCAATTCTATGCCGTGCTGTCTACACTAGACCTAAACTGCACTGATGAGCTGTAATGACAGCGAAATAGATCTATCTGCAGTTGGTTGAGGTATAGACAGCACATCATAGACATACATTTTAATGTATGTCGGTTCTTGCCTTGCCGCTAGCAAAAAGTGCCGTGGGGGCCTGCTGTCAAATTGAAGTATGCAGTTGCATGCCAATTTGTCAGGCTACAGGTCATTTCCTTTAGGAAGTAGTACCCGTTAAGACGGCTAGGTGGCTTTGTCATCATATCAGTGTAATGCTGACAGATAGCATTGCCATCCTAAATTGTTATTCTGTCCTTGTTTGTAAAAGTCATAATTATGAATTTTGCGTTAATGAAGATCAAATAAGTGTAATACGCTTAGATACGTGGGCATCACGTGGTTGCAAAGCGTGCAGCTCCAGGCTTGGAGTTGACCGTAACCCAAAGACATACCATATAAATTTAGTTCCTTTTATAAGACCGTAACCATCATCGCCTTCGACACGCTTGAAGCAGGTTAGAGCCGGGTTCTAGTATTTCAAGCACTAGGTTTCCAATTAATAATCATAATAATCGTTTAAAATCGAACAAGACGGGGCAATATTTGTTAAATTTTGTCTACCAATTCTTCTATAATTTTTGACGGTCTACCCGTTAATTGTAGATTTTTGCAAAAATTAGTGTTGTTATTCCTTCGACATTAGATCTGAGAATAACTGCTGCCGAAGTTATATAAAGCAGTTTACGTAAGAAACTAAAACTAATTCTTCGACCCCATTTCTTATGAGCACACAATAGACCTATTCAAATTTTTTTTTATAAGCTGTAAGTTTAAAAGCGAAGAAAAAGCTACTTTCTTGGTACTCAGTTAAAATGGATTCTAGATGAGTATATCTAAAATGTTTTCATGTTTTCAATTTGAAACTTACGGTACAAGGGCAGGTAGTAAACAGCTAATACATAAGCCCCTTACAAGTACTCCGATGCATTTTGTAAAAGCTTTTTTTGTGGACTGTTGTGCTGTTACTTGTTCCTGTGTATCTAATCATTTGCAATCATTGCAATTATACAATAAAAGGTTTTTTCTCAAGACCCCATTGAAGATTTTTTTTGAAGATGTGTTACGTCATAACTTGCTTTGTTAAAACAAAATTTTTAATTATTTCTATTTTTAGTCCTTTATGCCGTCGAGATGCAGAGACCTTGGTCAAAGAAGGATATGAACACATCAGTGGCGAGTACTTGTGACCGATGCACAGTGGTCAGAAAGTCGGAAAAGCTGTCCAAGGTATGAAGGTGTTATTAAAATTCTAGAAATGTTGGTACTTATATGTATTTTTTGAGGTCGCTGATTACGATACTGAATTCAGATTTTTAAGTAAAAAAATGGCGGGCACGTTTTTAAAAAGTTATTAAACCTTTTACAAACTCAGTTTTTCGGAGTTTTTGAGGTCATCGATTACGGAACTACATTCAGATTTTCAAGTTCAAAATGGCGGACAAGTTTTGAAGTCATTAAATCTTCTCGAAACTCTGTATTTAGAAGTAGATGGTGTTTTTTAGGACACTGCTGATACAAAAAATTCAAAATTGAACACTGTTACATGTTATTAAAGATCCTACGTAGACGATAAAACATTTTATTTAATTTTTAATGTACAGTACCTATCGACTAAGAAATTAATCATCATCTTAATAATCGTCATCAGTGTCGCTTTGATTGTCACTATCATAACCATCATCTTCACATTTATCATGTCCACTGTGTGATTCAAGTGCATCGTCATTGTCTCCAACACTTGTACAAGAATCACTTTCTAAGAGGCAAGTGGATCCAATAAGTTTAAGTACTTGAGGCTTAAAATATTTAAATTTTTTTTCAAGGAAGGTTCCGTAAACTTGAAATAACAGGACCTAATGCAATTAAAAGTATATATAAAATTTTGACGGAAATTGTATTTGCAAATGTATTTGTTACAAGCTTCCTGCGCTTCTTCAGATATTTGTCCGATAGGAAGCAGTAACGACTCAATTATTCTTGCACGGTGAATCAAATTTTGTGGAAGGAAGTTGGCATGTAGTACCAAGGATATAGCTCCACAAATTTTCGAGCAGTTTCGAGAGCATAATTTTCGAAAATGAGCACATCAACCTCAAAAACACAAGAAATCATTTGCAAAATCACGTGGCAATCCTGAATCAAAATTTTCGATGAAACGTTGAGCCGTCATTGGTACTACCGCTACCCAGTTYCGGTTTACCAACGATAGGTCCCACTCACAATTGTCTTCACCTTGATTTTTTATCACCTTCTCAGCTCATAATGATTTTTTTGTAGGAAACCGTTTTTGAAATTGGACAACTCAAAAGATTTTCCTGACCTCGAAACACTGTTGTTTCAATGATTCGATAGAAATTCTCGGCACTATCGTGAAGATGAACTTTAAAAAGACCAAAAAATTCCATTCGGATAAACTTTTTTTTCTCTAGTGGCTTCTGTGAATTAGAAATGCAAAAAATGGAGACTAGCATTTCCTTGATATTATCATCGAACGGTTTTTTAAGTTAAAGATAATTTATCGATAAGGGATTTCCTCAAACATTCTGAAAGAGCGCTCTAACCAAACAAAGCTCTGATGAAATTTGAATTTGCAAATATTTTCAGCTGGTTTTTCCCAAATTACGCTTTTGAATGTGTACGAAATCACGTGGATATAGTTTCGAAGTGGAGAACCGCGGAACCATAAACTTTTCTTCTATATGAACTTATTTCTTACCGATTTTTTTAAAGAGATTGTTAAAGTGATTGCTTGTTATTAGCCTATAGTTTAATAAATAGCAATTTCCATTTACAGGGTAACCTCATATACACCTTCGCAAGATTAATCCAAATTAAATAATTAAAAGGCGATACTGAAACAAACAATGTTGTGATGGATTTGCCAAGATCTGACAAACTCAAATTAAATTTCTATAATTTCATTAGAATCCTAAAAAACCTATCCCTGCCTCAGCTGCCAACAAATAAACAAAGAAACACGTACACTACTCAAAGGCAAGTAAACTGTATTAAAAGAAAATTTCATCCCTACAAGGTCTGCTGGAATAAACTAAGAAAAACGCCATGGTTCTATAAAAAAAAATTGATGAAGGCTATTTTATAATATTAGTAATGAACGTAATTAGAAGCTATACAAGATAGAAGAAGCGACGCCCAAAAACTACATCAATCATCTTTTACGCGGAAGCTTTTCCCATCCGTTTGCTGCAGCCATCCTCTAGCAACTCCACCAGACATAGTTCTTCAATTATTGTTCCCGTCAAGTTGTAGCCTGCAGGCGCTCACTAAACATGGGCAGAGCACTTACTATCCGCGTGTTCGACGACGAGAAATGTCAATAATTCAATTAACCCCAGCGACAACAGCGCCTAATACGTCAGCTCTCGATGACATCCGCAGAGATCGGCGTCTTCCACATTAATTTCCTGTGTTCCCAACTACACCTGTGCAAATCCTCCCGGCAAGGACCTAACCCCGGGAGGCAATCGCTAAAGGGGATCGGCTGTGTTGCCGGCTGCTCGGGAAGAAACTTGTTTCCTTGCATTCAGTGATATATTTAGGAGAGGATTAAATATAGTTATTCCAATTTTTGGTAACGAAATATGGCTACTGGGTTGCCTACCGTGGCGTGCCATAAAAATGTAGACATTTCTTGAGGACAACACAGACGCTTTTGGATGCTTTGGACTGCCAGATAATATAGGTAGCAGTTCCAAACTTTTACATAGCAAGAGGACTGTGATATATGCCTCACCTGAAAACAAATTGCATTGCTTGATAATCTCAAAATGCCTAAACTGATGATAATGAAGTTTATCAATGAGATACTGGAACTTTTTGAGAATGAAAGCCTCATAACTTTAGAACTCGATTATGTAGAAGGTGAAAGTGGCTATAAAATGAAATGTCACACACCATTTGCCACATACAATGTTTGGTTTGTTGGCAATCATGGTCTGTAAAACTGCAAATTGTCTTACTCGAATGTTTTTCTAATTTCCTAGCTTAACACCAAAAAGTTAATATGGGGGGGGGGGAGAGCTTTCGGACTGAACAACCCATAGCTTTACAATAGATTGTTCCTAAAAGGTATTTTCAGCGATCTCGCCTAGCTCTAACTGCCATTGCGATTCAACACATAATGAGGTGTTCACATTTTAAGACCGAATGTATTAATATTAGACATTCTTACATATACACATACTTGTACCTATGCAGTTTTACTTTGCGACTTGAACCTCAGGTAAGCATTCGGTATAAACCTATTTTCGTTCCCTGCGTTTCGTGCAGTTGGTCCTGACACAGGTTAGCGTAAAAAATCGTTCATACCATCACTTCAGGATTTCAATGCATATGGGATATATGTCTCCTCCATGTGTATTATCTGTATATTTGCCTGACGATATTCCTTTATCCTACGTAGGTAATCAAGACTGCAATTGTTGAGTATAAGCAACTTGCGATCAGCTTGTGTCTTCACCCATTGAAAACCCATTTTAGTCGGGAATTAGCAGGCCCAAAATCATTCAAGGGGGGTGCACTCGATCCTATACTTTTACAAAAATATAAAAACTATGGTAAATTGTCTCACCAATCCGAATTCAGAGGGCGCAATTAAATTCGCGAGTGGAGCCAGCTGAAAAAAAAATAAACAMGTGAAGACGTAAAAATCATTGTTGCTGGGATGTCTGAAAATAACAGTACAACTATTGTGTGATCAAAAGAATCGACAAAAGAGCTGGCTGAATTAGAATTGTGTCACCACAATGAAGCAGATACAATGGTTTTTGCAATCATACAGTTTCTAGGCACGCTTGAGTACAAAAGAATCATTATTGAGGCCGCCGACACAGATATCTTCGTTTTGAGTTTATATTTTAAATGTAGATTAGATGTCCAAGAAATATGGCTACGAAGATTTGATGTATTCGTACCTATTCACACGCTACCGTCATTGATGTCTGTGTCGCAGAGTGAAGAATACGTAAGCAGTATGCTTTTAAGTGTATACGCAATAACAGGCTGTGACACCGTCAGCTTCATATTCCGAATGGGGAAAACAAATGTTTTAAAAATACGTCTAAAGCACCTCGATAATAATGGTTTGAAAGGTTTGATTGAAGATCGTCGAACAGAAAATTTCAAGAATGTCGCGAGATGTTTTTTTAAACTGCTATATAATCGCCCGTCATTTTCTGGCGATTTGAACGCTTTGAGAGCGCACCTACTTCGAATGTGTAAATCAGACATTAGAAACCTGCCTCCCACAGAAGACGTTTTCAGCCAACACCATTTGAAAGCTGCCTTCCAACTTCCTGTATGGAGAAATGCAAATATTATTTGTCCATAACTCCCGCCACCAACCAATTATGCCTGGACTAAAGATACACAAATCAATAGTTTACTTCCCATACTTATAACAAAAGGTGCAAGACCCACTGTTATTGAAAACAGTGTATTTTGTAAATGTAAACTGAAAAAATGTGTTGGAAATTGCTCCTCTAGGAAGGCTGGCTTTTATTGTTGTAGGCTGTTACTGTGAAAGAAGTTATGTAAAGAAAAATGTTCGTGTTTATACAATACACAATAATAAACACATTTCTATTGTTTTATTAGCTTTTATATTAAACATTAACTTTCTTGGGAGAGTGTTTTCCCTCAAAAATGTTGATCATTTAAGTGCATGTCCGTATCTAACTCTGACGGTTTCGAACATACCTAGCGTCTTAAAATTTCACGTCACATTTCTTACTTGGCGTGAGTAAATAATTTATACAACATTTATTAATACACTTTTTGGAACGCCGGCGTTGCATTCTACAAGACTCAAGCTTTCGTAGGAATTTTTAAAATACGTCAAGAAATACGCCTCATACGGCAGTTAAAACAGAAAATCCGTCATTTTTAAGAATCACGTTTTTTTCGGAAAATATTTATTTTCAACTTGTTAGCAATCGCGAATTTGATTGCGCCCTCTGGATTCGGATCGGTGAGACAATTTGCCATAGTTTTCGTATTTTTGTAAAAGTATAGGATCGACTGCACTCCCCTCGTTTTAAAAGGCATCTCCTTGGAGCATCAGTAGTCTAATACTAGTTTCAGAACCCATATAATTAATTTAGTCTTTACTTTTTGGTGGAGTCTATTCACTGTGGGTATATAATTTGAGACGAGATGTTTTAGCGAAACAAATAAAATAATTATGGGCATATTTTCATAATGCGAACGAGATGACTGTAACCGAACCATACCTTTTTTCCGCAAAAATTGATGTGTTTCTTCGTTTTTTATCTGGCGTCTAAAACTTCCTTGTTCACCACCTTTAGTTGCTTCCATTTCTTTGAGAACATTCAGCACACTCTTTAGACAGACACCAGTCGCCAGGGCATCGCGCTCTCGAACACTTGCGATAACTTCTCGGGTTTGGCCGAACAACGTTGTTTTTCAGTTTGAAACTAAATTTCATGATAAAACTGAAAGTCATACTCAACGTATTTTGCCCATCATATGAACAGTATTCAGGGTGGGTATGATGGTAATGTTACACTGCTAAACAAGAAAATCTTATTGTTTCTAAACCAGCATTCGATACTATAGCATTAAGTAAATCGAATCCCGAAAATTTTTTTCTTCTCAAGATATGAAGTAAGTATACCCCTGCTTTACTTAATTTTTGAAAATAAAATACCTTAAACCAATTGTCACATAGTTAAAAAAGTCGATCCCCGCACCTCTTCCTTATTTGGCAACGGTGGCAGACGCCTGCTACAAACGCATCCATTTGCATGCTGATGCACCGGCGTGCTGGTGCGAGCTTCGGAAATTGAAATTTTGACAAGTGTATTTATCTTGTCGCGGTCTCCAGCTCGTTTCCCATTCATCACGATAACGTGGCGCACCTCCAAGTGGACTGTATTTAAAATTGACTCCCCGTACTGACAGATGCATTCATATTGACGCGCATCCAATTCTGGGATTTAGAAATCCGAGATAAATAGAACGATGTATCTAGCTTTAGCCCTTCAAAATCATAGTGGAGCCTCCAGTAAATGCTATTAAATAATTACACACGTGTTAGTATAGAAGGCTTCGAAACTTCAACTAAATGGTTTTGGAAAGTGTATTATGCTTTCGAAATGATAAAATAGTTTCATTTACAGGGAAAATTGAAGATATGATCTTCATTTTTGGTGACTGCCATAGAAATTATTTGTTAGGTTAAACAATTAACCAACGAAGGTATCCAGAAAGAAGAGATCCACAAGACAGTGGTTGTTCTCCATTATTAAAAAGATTAGTCTCAAATCGAATATGATAAACGAATTTACTGAAATTTTGATGTTTGCTGCACTTGTTAATAAACCCTCTTATCTATTTATTTATTTCTTGTGGGGTTAAGTTTAGTGTATCAATAGCTACTAACTATTTCTGAATAATAATGAGCCTGATGCATTGCAAATGCAATTCGAAATAAATTTACACAAGTAAAACTAAAAATTGTTTTTTCATCCCAAAAACATGAAACATGTAAAGTTATATGTGAAATGTTTGTTAATTTAATTATCTACTTCTGTGTGTTTTTACGACAATAAATTATAATACTTTGAATCTCCAATATTCAATACAAGTCATTTTTTCTCGAAAAAAGTAACAAAAGTTGCACGAATTTATTGCCCTTAATTCTCTGGTTTTGCCTCACATTGTGAGAGCCTAAGACACGAATTTTGAACTTTTTGAATTAGAGTGTATTCATACTTATCAAACAGGAACCGTTAACTACGTCGCAGTAATTGAACCTAGAGAGGACAAGAGAATCACAGAACAATCTTATGACATCCGCAGAAATTTGTAAATCATTTTAAGCGTAGAGAGTAGCAACTTTTAGTCAAATTATTGATGTATTCAGGGAACCTATGAGAAGAGCCAGTACGTAAGCCCAAATATTATTTTGCAGCATTAGTGAATGGGATTATATTTGACTCTATATAGATGAGCATCGGCAATTTTTTACGTAGTTTCTATGTTTATTGATGCCAAATATCACTACGTATTATAAAGCAAGTCCTCCGCCGCGTCAAGCACAATGTGATCATTGGAAAGCTATTTGGACGAATACAGTATTAATCACTATCAACTTGAATATGTTGGTTACCTTTTAAGCATTTCATGAACATTATTATAATTTTTTACACCATATACATAATTTAAATGAAAGCGAATGGAGGTGACGACCAGAAGCAAGCAATTACGAATTCAAGTCATCAAACGATTCGCTAAATCACTATAAGACAGTAAAACTGAGTGGCAATGATAATTGCAACTTTTTAGATTATTATGCACAAATTTCAGATGTAAATTGAATAACTTATTTTCAGCGGTGGCTAATTTGTCCTTAGAGTTAATTCAAGTCACTTAGAAATTTTTTCGACAAGAGCTATCCTATTTGAAGAACGCTGCTTTTAAAAAGAGGCAGCAGCGGAATTGATATCATATCTGTTTTGGAATTTTAATAAATACAGTGACTGACTGACTGGCATGGATTCCCGATTTTTTTACCGCATTTCTTTCCTAATACCCATGCCACGAGACTACATTTTTTTTAAATTTTCCGGCATTTCTCTGAAACTACATTTGTTTACCCATAACTTTCATAAAATAGGAATTCTGCGCATAGCACGACTGATTATTTGCAATATTCCAACTATTCCCTGCATCACATCCCAACCGGTCTATTTTTACCCCCTGAAACAGAACGAGCGGAATCCGAGGAACCCGGTTCTCTCCTAGAGTCCTATTTTCCACTTTTTGCTTCGGAATTCTCATCGCAGCGGACGAAAAACTTCCGGCATTCGCCGTCATAAATACCTGGCGCAAAGAAACAGTGCAGAGGACGCAGCCGTGACACCTCTCTGGAAGTAATTTTGCGGCGTAATGGCACTAGCTTAAATCCGGCTTGAAGATAGAATTTCAAAGCAGTTGAAATTAAACTGTTTGCAAGCAGCGCGGAAGTTGTTAATATGATAACGGTATTTGATGCGTCGTGGGAATGCAAGGGCTGGAGTACCCTTGAATATGTAGGTGTTAAGATGCATGTCTACGAGCTTGGGTGTTGGCCATAACAGTGTCCTGAAGCTTGAGACGGAAATACCATATACGGTTCTTAAAATGACAGACCTAAATACTCCTAATGGCAACAATGAGAAGTGGGCCTACTTTTTTAATCGAATGAATTTGCAAACGCATTAACAATGTCTTGCGAATCGCGTATTTTAGTTGTTATTCCAGGAATCCTACAGGTTCACGTTTAGAGTAAACAAACGACCATAGTTTATTTAGATCAGTGGATTTTTTGAAAAAGTATTCTTTGAGTACTGCTGAGTAATATTCAGATCGCAATCTTTGATACTTCCTAAATGTCTTAGATTTCAACGCATACATTTAATAATCTTAGAGGAGGACCAGGGTGCCCAAATAGCAACTTACAGCTTTATATAATGGGCAGGCAAACGTTTATAAAACAATCTTTATAAAACAGTGGTACCCTTATAAACATTGTCACAACGTTTATAGAATGCTTAAAGATTAAAAAAGGCGCATCTTTATAAAATATTTTAGTTATATACAGTAACCCATAGTGGTTTTAGTAGGTGTTATAGAACAGTTTTGTAGATAGTTACAGATGTGGTATAAAAATTACTATAAATCAGTTACAAAACGGTTTTATAGTAATTTATTATAAAACAGTTTTTTAAATGTTACGGCATTATCTATTATGCGGCAATTCTGTTGCATTCAGCATCTTCAAAGGCATATTTCGGTGTTTTAACTGACTTGGCGGAGAATGATTTATTTCTTAAGGATTGGGTAAAGTTGCAACCCATACCTATTCCCCTTCTGTAAAATAAAACATGTCCTCAGACCGAGATATATACAGTACCAGATAACATAAAATATGCGTAGTATTCAATTGTAGTCACAAGAAACTACTAGCAAACAAAAATTTCTGTGAAACATGCATATATGTGTACAATATTTTTAAGCGCTTAAAGAATAATAAGTATTTCATCAATTTAAAACAAATATTTACAAAACACAAAATTTTTTTAATCATGTAGCATCGTAAACCTATCTGCACTGACTATAAACCGCATTTTTAATAATTTTTGTTAGAAACATAGCTTTTGTACATTATTTTTTTCTAAAAAAATAATTTTTAGTGGGCTTTGCGGAATGGCGACTATATATTATGTGCTTATAATTATGATAATAATATGGCTTCCACCTTATAAAACACGATTAACACAGAAGCAATTGCTATATAACTAATTTTTTATCAAATCAAGACTTAATGTAATAGTTTTATAGGTGTTCACAACATGACGATTCAGTGATGAATAACACATATTTAAACCCTTTATAAAATAATTTGTCTCCGCTGGGAAAATGTTCTATAAAATGTTGTGTAAACCTTTATACAATGAGTATAAAACGGTGCTTAACGCTATCTTATAATTTTGCTGTGAAACCGGTCCTAACACTAAACTATATAACAATTTAGTGTACTGAAGCTGAATACTCGTAGGGGAATACCTTCTAAAATAAAATAGACGTCGAGGAACAACAATAAAACAACAATAAAGCAAATATACCTTGCTATTTGGAAATTATAAAATAATTTTACTTGTTCGGTGAGTACTAACACCAAGATCGAGAAGTATTGTATTTTGGAATCATTTCAAAGATTGCATAGTGTGCTATAGGCCAAAATCATCACATGCCAAATTAACATCACTAATGTTGCTGAAAAAATACCCATCAATATCAAAGAAAACAAAATATATAATTGGGAATAGTTGCCTATTTTAAAGTTAAAGGCAGTAGTTTCCGTTGTTTCAAATTTATTATTTCGTTTCCTGTTTATTCTTTAAATTTCAATGTAACGCTTGAAAGATTTCAAGTACGGTCCTGTAATGCGCACCACAACCGCCTGGCAGGAAAGTAGTTTTACAACGATCTGTGGTTAAGTGTCATAAAAATTAGGGAAAGTTATGTAGAAAAATTTTAAAATTTGGAATTACTTTTAAATAAGTCAAGTACAACGTTCGCTTTAAAGAGAGAGAGGCTAGAAAACAATACCCTGCGATGAGGCTAGTTTGGCTTTCTACATCACGCACTAGCCTCATCGCAGGGTTTCGTTTTCTAGCCTTTCTCTCTTTAGAATGAACTTTGTACTTGATTTATTTAAAAGTTCCTATAAATTTTGTGGTTTTGTGTGCAGTGATGGGTATGTAGGCATAATTTGTACCGTAATAAGCTGTTAAACTAAAATTTAAAAAATTCTGAACAGTCAATTAGGTAGCTTGGAAACAAGCTGATTGAACGTATGTGCTTAGTTACCTAATTGATTCAGGATGTTTCACAATGAATGCACCTTTGAATCCATTCAACAAATTCTGAACAGTCCTATTAACAGAATATGGCGGCGACGAGTTTTTCTTGCTTTTCATTAAGAAGGACTAAATATTACGCATACGTTGTAATAACACAAATTGAAGAAGACAAACGTCTACATCCAATTATGAAGCAATATTTATTACACGGGGTAAGGTAAAAAATATTTATAAAAATTAACTTTATTTGCAAGATATTATAATCGGCAAAGATTTTTTTTGGACATTCACTGTGCCATTTTTAAAGCGTTTAAAAAGACCTGCAATTTGACATAATAACTTAAGGTTGCACCTAAAAAAGTAAAGAAAATACAATCCTGGGGAGCTTTAGGTGGCAGACCCTGTATAGCTGACAGCCGCAAAGACATGATTTGCTCTCTTATGTACCGCCGGTCTCGCTTTAAATTTTGACCAAAACAACCCCCGCACCTATAGGGGCTTCCACACCCCCTAAACCTCCGAAATAGCGCACCTTCCACCCCCAGCTCATCTCGTCCCACCCCTGGGTCGGCGCGTTTCGAATTACTCCGCTAACTGGTTGAAACGCTATATGTGAAAGCTGCTGTCATCGTCTTATTACGAGAATTTCGGGGTATCAGGCCTGTCTGGTGTTAATTTATTTAACGGAAAGAATGTTTTCGCCCCGGCTAATGGCGGGACGCACCCTCTCAGCCGCCTCTTCCTCCATATGGAGAGCGCTTGTTAAGGACCAAGAAATATGCGGGACGTTCGAGGAATTTTTGGGACCCGAGCGGATAATGTTTGGAGTTATGTTAACGGCGGAAGGTGAATGTGAAGAATCGCTTTTGGTGTGTAATTACAATACTCCGTAGTTGATTATGTTTCGTGGTTCCAAAAATACACGTATTTCTTTCATAGGTGTCTGGAACAACAATGGAATAATTGATAGAATCGTTTTTAGACTGATTTTTTTTTGAATTGTCACTAAGGAACAAAAAACACAGTTCTTTTGAATCGTCTACATTAAATAGGATAGCTGAAGCATTTTTAAAATTGAAGCCCTCTTAATTTTGTAATAATGCTTTATATCCAGTGGATAATATTTTAAAAATGCAAAAGCGCGAGGGCTGTCTTATTTTCAACCTCTGATGGGCATAAAACTAAGACCCATTTATATAAAAATATATTGTTATTAAAGCCTTTATGTTTTCATGTAACATTTACCTAAGCATATTTTGGGAATAGTCGATCGATGCAGTGGAAATTGTTAAAAATCGATATAAATATCCCAGTTTATCAAAAGGATGTATGTTGGCAAATTGTTAGAGTTTTCTAAAGGTTTTTCAATACAAACAAGAACTAACCCAAAACTCTTACATCAAATCTGAATAACCAAGTGTGAAGGTAAAACAATAGCAACTCACCCATTTGTGATTGGTCGTTACCAAATCATACGGTTTTCAAGCAATACCTACCTACAAGTCTTGACAAGATTTTCGTGACATAATATTATCGATTTTTGTTGAAATATTTTTTACGGATTTCTTATTTTTCAAATGTTATCTTAATTTCATTTTGCTGTTTACCTCTAACTTATACCTAATTTTTACAGTAACTTCTACACAAACGAATGTTATTTTTTCCATTGTAGCTAGCATCGTAAAAGTTTGCAAATACCAATATATTTTTGCAATATTATTTCCGGCTATATGTCAGGCTTACAATGTGTTTGCAGTATTTAGTATAAGTAAACAAAAGCCAAATATCTTATTCAAAATAGTAAAAAATGTTTCGGATTCCAAAGAAGTATAGAGTGTTTTGGGCATTTGCTATTTTTTGTGGTAATATAACATCATAAACAAATTAGATAATGCCGAAGTTTCTAAAAGTTTGCAATTTTCTACACAAAAGAATCTATAAAAACATTTGAGGGTATTCGGAGGATTTAATTTTTTGCTATTTCCACTGCTCTAGAGGGTGTCAGGCTGATATTTTGATTACAAAATTAATCTATAAAAATATTTGAGGATATTCCGGAATTATTTTTAATTTTTTGCTATTTCCACTAGTCTATAGGGTGTCAGAGTAATCAAGGTTGCCAAATAATGATGAACACTTCGTTTGATGATTTTGATTGTTTCCTTTTCTTAGAATTAGAATTTAATCTATATAACGTTAAACTGTCTTCAGGTTAGTTTAAACGCAGTGCGGGTTACTATTTTTGGCATTTCTTTTTTTCAGTTTGGGTTCTCTCTCGATAAGGCTGCCACATACCCTTTTCCCTCTTTTTACAGGGAAGTAATCAAGATTATCAAATGATAAAACGCTCTTCATCTAATGACTTTGATTATTTTCTTGTTGAAATTAGAACCCAACTAGGATATATAAGTTTGGTTTATATTACTATACAACTTGTTGAAATCAAGCTACTTTGATTGCCTGTATATTTGCAGACCGTTTCCATATTTATCATCATTTTTCTAACATGTTGGCTGTAACATTTTATGACTTTTACATCGTTGAATGATCTGTTCTTCCTGTGACGATGGCCACTTGGTCGAAAACGTTCTGCATATTTTATATTAGAAAGTAGAATTGAACAATTTTCTTTCGCACAATTAGTCTAGTCATCCTTACTAGTTAAGGATGTTGTAAAGAAACTTTCTCACTAAAAGCACTCATCTTGTGGTCAGAGAGATGAGATTAAATCTGCTTAAAGTGAAATGCACCTGGGCAGTGCCTTGTACAGGACAAATAGATAATACCATCTTCAAAATGAATAAGAATTCTTAAAACCTTTATTTTGAATCGAGACAATTAAATTTTTTTAACACTCTAGAGAAAAATCCAAATTAATGCTCCATATTCAGGTTTTCGATGAACTAAGAGGTTCCAGTGTCCTGCATGCTACTTTGAAAACAGCCTAAAAGCCTTGACAAAAGTATTTGTAACAAGTTCGTTAAAAGTTAGTCAATGGTTGCACCTAACTTCTTTATAATAAAGCGCCTAGAAAATTCAACATTATTGACACAGCATGTATAAAGTCTTTGAAAACGAAACTACGGCAGATATATATTAATTTAAAGATAGGCGAGTGAGTGACCACATTAGCAATAGCAGCACCAATCATCCCATGCTCGTTGTGCTTTATACAAATCCGAGCGCATTACCACGCATTACCATCGACCTATGAAAAGCAAACAGCATTAACGTCGACAAACGGCATTCAATAGCACTTATGAAATCACCGCAATAAAGCACAAACACATCTTTCACGTTATTACTAATACCTCTCTCACCAGTGAAATAAATCACCACGCGGCAGAACTATAAATACAGTCTTCGTTTAACTAAGTGCGGTAGCTCGATTAAGAAGATCGGTATTTGAGTCGGCCTTTTTTGTTGCTTGCCACTAATGTCACATGTGCTGCGCGTGTGAACGTGTGAACAACCCTCTCAAGCCGCTTTTTTCCTTGGTATCGCTGACAGATCTGTTTCAACATGTGGGATGAATTATGGGCTCAAGTTGAGTGCCTGTTTATGACTTACATGTGCTCGGTGGCTATTTAGAGGTTGGTCTATTGCTGCAGCGATTGTTAAAAAAGAAATGCCTGGAAAAACTCAGGCTCTAATATTTTATTTCAGGAATTTTAAGATTTTTTTTAATTACGAGGACTATAATACCAACTTTAAATTCGATATTATTTATAAAGAAAACAATCGCAACTAATACTACAATTCAATGTAACTTATCGATTGACTGCTTGAACCAGCGTACAGTAGGCATTACTGCCGCTCCCGGATGTACCACCGGGCCGGCTACGTCTACGTTGGGTTGAAGGGGTGACAAGCTTGTTGCTATTGAAGATTTGCAGGGTGCATTCAGCAAGTAAATGCTTTCCTTAGATGTTTTCGTGTTTGATGTTGGCTTGGCGCGGCTTCATTGTTTTCCTCGTCGTGTGACATGATGTCTGAAGTAGTATAAAGATTTAGGACCTCTTCATTTATTCTTTTCTTGTCTTTTTTTAAGTAGCAATTATTCATGTGACCTGTTTAGATTGCTCTTTCGTGATGGTGTCGACGCTTCTTTGGATGTTTTCACACACGACACACGGCATATACGTACACTAATCACCAAAAAACCAAACGAACAAACGTATAATTAGGTAGTCAGTCAGTTCGGAGCGCTAAAAACACGTCCTCTAGGATCGAATGCTACCACTCAAGACGACATTATCGGAGAAATACCTGTCAATAATAAATTTCAAAAAAATTTTGATATCCTATTTCAAGAATTCTTAATAAGTGAAAAACTTAAAAATTTGAACATTCAACGTCGGATGATGTTAATTTCATGTGATGACGTAAATTCTGATTCCACTTGTGAAGAATATTTTGTGGACTATAAACAAAAATAAGATTTAAAATCCTTAGTAAAATAGTGCATAATAAATTATTATGAAACTCTTCTGTCTGAGAAACATAGTGGTCCGATATTGAAAATCAAATAAGCAACATTGAAGAAGGTTATAACTAAAAGACAGCACAAGAAAAAATCGATTTCCTTCGCGCAAATTTTGACGACTTACTATGCTATAAAGTAGGCAAGTAAAGCATGTGTCGGATGAATTATTGGAAGATGAAGTAGAAAACCCCTACAAAGTATCGTAATTCCTGTATGCAATATTTCAAATTTTTGGTTATAAAATTTTATTAATTTAGTTTTTAAACTTTCTCCTAACGGTAGAAATTCAATTTAAAGAAAAAGTACATTATATAGCGGTATATTTTGGAATTTAGAAATAGTAGTAAATTGCGTAATTTGAACCAAAACACCATATTTTTGGATGAGATATGGTTCGTTATTCGCGAGGCAAAGGAAAAAAGACTCACTTACAGTTCATGTAATTGGGTATTTGCCATGTATTTATATTTTATTAAATTGCTTATTAATAGGTAGCATCCAATCCACAAAACAGCTGTGACAGCTTATAAATTCGAAAAAATGGATGGTAAGGTGTATTTTAATATTAAAAATGTGAATATTTAAAGGAACCGCCAAAACTCGAACATATTGACCGTGACGTCAGGCGTCTTGTAATTGGGGTCAGCGCGTCACGCGTCAGCCTTAGCCCGTTAATTTATCAGTTTGTTAATTTTGTGACAAGGGAATTAAAGTACGCCAAGAAAAAGTGAAATACTTATGAGTTATGACTTCTGAAGGCATGTTCATCGTTATGGAATTTGTGTACAGCGACGAGCGATTGAACGCGGCGGAGAAGAGGAACGTAAAACCAACAGCATAAGTGAACTTTTTATCAAATTAACGTAGCATTGATAATTTGATCAAAGTGGGTTGTTGGAAACATACTATATGTAAATATAAAAATGTAAGAGTCAAAAATGTACCCTAAACTTGACATTTATTTTAGAGATCAGGATAAATATAAATTGCTATTTATTTTCTGGGCCCTTGCGGCTCGTTTCCGATTTCAGCATATCACGTCTGACTGAAGTACTTTTATAACCATGTTCAAAACAACACTTGTTTTATTTTCCATACATAATAGATGCTTGTAAAACTACACAAATCACTTTTTGGTGAGACCTCTTACACCGTCCTTTCAATAAACACCACACAAAAGCTTTTCGAATACAAGAATGATGCTACACCATTAAACAGCACGCTCGTCGGCAATATTTACATGACACTTGACGTCACGAGTTGAATAACCTTGGATAGAAGCGTTTTGGCGGTGACTCCTAAGATTCGAATTTCAGACCTGAAATTCTCTACCTACAAATATTTTTTTTGTTTTTTTTAACATGGCGTACGATATATATGCACTTCAAGATTCATTTTACGTAGTTTTAAAAACAAATGATAATCGCGCATTGAAGGCTTCACTGTTTCGGATTAAATGTGTAATTATTTTACACGCTGGAGGGTTGAACGGATGGATATCAAATAGTGTGATAAAAATATAAAAATGCATTGCAGGCTATGATATAATGACATCGTCTCTATTTGAAGAGCAGTGCTGTAAACAATAATTTCATAATATTCTTCCTAGAACTTGTCATTGAACAATGCGCCATCTCATTATAGGCAAACCATAAACGCGTAAGCACTTGTTGGAGATCAAAATTTTACAAAAACTTATGGAGATGATGAAATGGCAAGTAGTGAGAGTGTGCAAATTTAAGGTTACATCCATATTTATTTTTTTTAATCGCATAGAACTTATGTGGAAACAAAACACTCACCCATATAGTTTGCTGGCTGCAGTAAATGTTATTTGGAGATGAGTAAAATTAATAAATTCCTAGAAATGCGACAATTGTGTAAAACATGTAATAAAAACAAAAAAAGCTTTAAAATTCAGCCACTTGAAAATATTAACATTTTGGTTTTGCTTCACGTTCTTTCGAATTTGCTGAGTCCGACCCTGAAATATTTGCCTGCCCTCCAAAGGCCTTAATTCAAAATATGTTAACAGCATAGCAGACTTTCCCTCCCAACTGATTTCCCTAAATAATTCCTTTATAATTAAACTCACTCACGGCGAACGTAATTCAGACCAAACCCGATTCGCTGCCGTGCTTACGTTACATTGTATCTGCTGCATCCGTCTGCAGCAAAACGTTCGTAATCGCGGCGGCAATTAATTTCTTACCCCCACCCCCTTCTTGCTACTGAACCGTCTCATAAATAAGGCAGAACAATGGGCGCGAGCCAGATTTAATTAACAATCGCGAAATCATGAGCGTTTCTTAGGTTTCTCCGTTGTTTGCTTCTTCTCGTTAGGGGTTCGGTGAGTGACGTGAGGCCCTTATTAAGCCACGTCGGTTAGCCGAACTTGAAGCTGCTGACGGGACGACGCGGACGTCTGAGGAACACACTCAGAAGGGGGATGCGCTTTTCTGAGCGTTTCCAAGTGGAATCGACGGCGACGGTTGTCTGCTAATATGCGATGTATGTATCTAACAAAAAAAATGTACATCCTCTAGAACCCTTTATTGGGTTTGGTACTTTCTAATCTTGACTTCCAGTTCTAAAACCTGATTGGTCCATTTTTTGATGCCTTGACAACCTCAATATTTCTTGATGAATTTTGTGAACGACGTAGATTTCCTATGGATCGTCCTAACAATTAACCTTTAAGACAAAAATATTCATTTTTATGGGTAATTAGGTTAAAAACAGAATAGAACAGAAAAATAGCCATAATTCTTATATTTTTTAATACCCAAAAAAATTTAGCTTTGCTTTGTTGGGAATCTTGTTTGATTTTTTGAAGCCCTAACCAATATGAAGCCGCCGACACCTATGTTATGTGTTTATGTACAAATGAGAGTTTATGTTATCTCTAAAAAATGACAGCTTATTCGCAAACTTCAATTACACTTACTGATTAGAGACATTAATTTATACAATTTCTGTATTTACATTATTTATGGGAAGACCAAATTTTTTTAGGTTCATCAAATATGGATATCTTATTATAGAAGTAAACCTTCTACCTGTACAAAGTGAGATCTGTTTCGTGTGTAAGACTAAATCCATTTTGTGTCACGTCGATCGTATACTGGCTTTGACGCAACTTATAGCTTACTCTAATCGAAAGCTTCATCTGTATCTGTTTACCTAAATTTATGTTTAAATATTCTCCATACTACTATAAAACCGTTCTTAAGTATAGGAATCAGGTTACAAATTTCTATTCATCAGGGAAACTTAACGGAATGCTGAATAGCACATATGTGATTGCACAATAACTTGGCACATTTAATTAAGAATGTAGTAGATAGTCAGTTTCTGCTCCCTTATTTATATTTAGTTCGAGTAGTCCCGCAATACTTAGCCTTCACTGTTTAGAGTACAGTTTAAATTATAATTGCAGTTATCTAGTGGGTGAGTATTCACATCGACATTATACTTTTCTCATACATATACAACACATGTTCATACAGTCCCAACAAGCAAAATTATTTTATAATTTCCAAATAGCAAGGCATATTTGTTATATTGCTGTTTTATTATTGTTCCTCGACGTCCATTTTATTTTATAAGGTATTCCCCTACGAGTATTCAGCTTCAGTACACTAAACTGTTATATAGTTTAGTGTTAGAAACGTTTTCACAGCAAAATTATAAAACAGTGTTAAGCACCATTTTATAGTCATTGTATAAAGGTTTGCACAACTTTTTATAGAACATTTTTCCAGTGGAGACAAATTATTTTATAAAGAGTTTAAATATGTGTTATTCAACACTGAGTCGTCATCTTGTGAACACCCATAAAACTATTATATTAAGTCTTGATTTGACTCATGTAAAAAAACAATTCGTTATACAGCAATTTCTTTTGTGATAATTATGCTTTATAAAGAGGAAGCCATATTATTATCATGATTGTAAACACATATATGGCCGCCATTGCGTAAAGCCCACTAAAAATTATTTTTTTTACAAAAAAGTAATGTACAAAAGTTATGTTTCTAACAAAAATGATTATAAAATGCGGTTTATAATCAGTGCAGATAGATTTAAGATGCCACACGATTAAAATCATTTTTTGTATTTTGTCAATATTTGTTTTAAATTGATGAAATACTTATTATTTTTGAAGCGCTTAAAAATTTTGTATACATATATGCATATGTTTCACAGAAAATTTTGTTTGGTAGTAGTTTCTTGTGACTACAATTCAATACTACGCATATTTTATGTCATGTGGTACGGTATATATCTCGGTCTGAGGACATGTTTTATTTTACAGAGGAATATGGGTTGCAACTTTACCCAATCGTTAAGAAATAAAACATTCTCCGCTAAATCGGTTAAAACACCGAAATATTCCTTTGAAGATGCTGAATGCAACAGAATTGTAGTATAATAGAAAATGCCGTAACATTTATAAAACTGTTTTATAATAAATTGCTATAAAACCGTTTTGTAACTGATTTATAGTAATTTTTATACCACCTCTGTAACTATCTACAAAACTGTTCTGTAACACCTACTAGAACTATTATGGGATACTGTATATAACTAAAATGTTTTATAAAGATGCGCCTTTTTGCATCTTTAAGTATTCTATAAACGTTATGACAATGTTTACAAGAGTACAACTGTTTTATAAAAATTGTTTTATAAACGTTTGCCTGATCATAATAAAGCTGTAAGTTGCTAGTTGGGGTCATAGCCTACACGTTTAAAATCGTGTCGGACACGTTTGAGCTAATTTTTCTTTTTCGATTTTTTTGCTATAGCGTCGTTAGAAGCTTTTAGATGTAGGTTATTCGAGCTGAGGGATAAAGAATCCGTCAGCACTGTTCTTCCTAACAAATAAGTAACTAAAGTACTAGATATAATCAGGTTTGAGGTTGCATTAATCACCAAGCAAAAGCTCACCAATATAGCGTAACGAGTTTATATTATACTGATGAAAGAGATTTATAATTTTAGGGGCAATATAAGAAAAATATTTTTGAAATTGTGAAGTTCTATGTTGCGGGACAGAAGCCACGTTAATGGGCCTTATATTTAGATCATATACTTGGGATATTTTTATAATTCTTCTTACAAGGTATGGCGGTTCTTTATTTTTTAGTAATATAAGACATATATTGCCTCGTATTTAGCCAACCCAGTTCCTTCATCTTCTCCGAAACATGATCTCGCCGTCGCAGGCCATAGACAAACCTAACGGAAGAGTTTTGCAAGCGCTGTAAACGTTGACTATCATATTGAGTCCGCGCATGTCCATATACAACATCACAGTAGTTTAGAAACGACAAAACTAAAGAATTACATAATGTTGCCTTAGACTGGAAGTTCAATATATTGCGACTGTTATATAACAACTTCAAATTTGATATGGATCTTTTAACAATATAATTGACATGTGATGTAAATTTTTTAAGTCGGTGTCAATGAATACTCCAAGGTTTTTAACTAAATTTACGGGTAATAGCTTTGCATTATTAAGTGTTATGTCTAACTGAGTAAGACATCGTTGTCTAATTTGTTTAGGGCCGAACATAATAATTTGCGACTTTGAAGGGTTTAGTGATAAGCAATATTTAGTCGATAAAGAAGATGATGATCCTAAGTCTGAGGTTACGAATTTATATGATTCAGTATATCAGCTTCCTTACAAGAATAATATATCCACGTATCGTCTGCATAAAAGTAACTTTTACAATATTTCAGACACGATGAAAACGATGCTATGTATGTAGAAAATACCAAGGGACACTATATGGATCCTTGCGGCACGTCGCTTATACACACTTAATTGGAAGAGAAAAAATTATTGTATTTTACTACCTGTTGACGATCTCGCAAATAATCATTCATTAGTAATAGAACAGCAGACATAAGATCATAATTTATTATGTCGAACGCTTTCGAATAATCTAAGAGAACTAGTGTTGTGATGCATTTATTGTCAGTTGCTTTGATTATATCGTCTGTAACAACGTAGAACTGAAACCTTGGAACTTGGAACAAATTTTGAATTTATGTTTGGGGGTCGTCAGTTAGATTTGAATTTGACCTAACCTCACTAAAATCGAGTGTTGCTCATCTTCAAAATTGGAATCTGGGGCGAAACATACTCATACGAAATCCAGCAATAAACGATATGTGAAAATATCATTACAACAAGGGATAAACATAATGGACAAATGGAAAAGGATGAGGAATAAATAGGGGACAAGGAAAGGAAGGAAGAATTCAAATTTATTAATTGTTATAAATTTCATCAGTAGATTAATACTAGCTGGATTGATACCGTGAAAAACACTCTTAATGTAGAGTGGTAAGGAATACCCCAGTAAGAAAAACTCTTCATATAGATCTAAATTAGGTACTCTGCAAATTGTGCACCGGAAAAAATATGGTCGAAGTCTTCATGTAGTCCACAATCACGTAGTGGTGAAACTCTTACTTCAATCTTGAACAAGTGAGCTCTAGTAAGATAGTGATTGGTTCTCATTCGTATGACGGTAGTGGTGTGTCTGCGGTTAATATATAATACTTTTTGAAAAGATTGTTGTATTTCCCTGTATCATCTGCCAGCATTTTCTAATGACGATTTGCGCTCCAAGTTATGATCATAAAGAATTTGAGTTTTGAATCTAGGTAAGATATCATATTTATAGGTAAGAATATGTTGTGGACGTGGCATTATCCTCCCTAGGTTGGCAAGTTTGTCTGCTAGCTCGTTCCCAAGTATGATATGTCTAAGTATCCACCCAAACTTAAACTGATACCCATTGTCATTATGTTGATACACTAAATGTCGAATAGTCAATGAAATGTGATCGCTGGTGGGGTTAGTTGTAGTTTGTAAAGGTTTTTGCAGGGCGCTTGGTGAGTCAGACAGGATCATAGTATTCTTAAGGTTATGTTCTATCCATAACTTCACAGCCTTGTGAATGGCAGTCATCTTTGCGATGCAGATATTTACATATTTTTGGTAATCTGGGTAATTATGGGTTTCAACATGTACTCCATACCCTATAATGTTATTTATCTGGATATATTATTTGGTGTTTATAGGGGCAATTTTTTGTAAAGGCATGACAAATATACGAAGGTTATATTTTGAGCCAATAACCTGTTTTGTTTCTGCAAAAAAATACTCAATTTTATTAAAATGTCTATTAACTGATGATTTCGATAACTGATCAGTTTTGTAATAAATTTTATGGCTAACCATTGTCGAAGGTTTTCTCAAGCTATTTCAGCACATTCAGCTGCAAGGAGTAGATTTCATGCATCCAGTTAGAGTCTGAGTGCTTCATCTAGATTTTTCCTTATCCCAGTATTATTTGATGACATTTGACAAGCCCATTATAAACCATTAACATTTAGTGCCTTTTTTATGTCAGTATTCCAACTCAGATTATGGGAAAAGTAACACCTAGATATGTTACTTCATTTCATTATCAATTATAATATTTAGTGCCTGGTATTTTCTTCTTGTAACAAAGCAGCAGCCTAAACCAGCCCACTATTATGGTGAACGTCAACTATAACCACATTATTTCCGTACCCCTTTACATCGCAAGAACCTCAGTTCTCTTACCGAAGCAGACTTATAATAAAGTTACTCCGAAAGCGTCCCGGAAACAGACTGGAACGAGGGAGGAGGCTTCAATCCATGCAGATACATCGCCCGGAGTTAATCTCCCGGTGTCTATCAAACACGAAATTATCCAGTATCGCGGTAACCTGTCGGTCGCAACGTATGCATCGCATTCGCAGAAACCTCCCCCGGGGCGCAAACACAAAACACACACACGTACGTTGGAAGCCGAAGCATCCATCACGCACGGCCGACGGTATGAAAGGTATGAGGTGGAGTACATCGGTTCGCGACCATGCGATGCCTGTTATGTAAATCGGTGGAACGCAATTGCAATATAAATTATGCCCCGATAGTGGATATGCGTGCACGGAGGTGTTTCCAGCAAGCTGCTGAATAATTACGCGGACATTTCGAAAATGTGCATTCGTTATCAGTTTTGTCTGGTGTTGCGCGGGATCTTCGTGAAAAATCACGGCCTGGTATGTCCGATGGGGTGTGACCACTCTGGAGTTAATAACTGAGAATGTAGTGATGTCGGTTTGTAGCACCAGAGTGACTTGTTTTACAAATTTACATCATTTAATTTCAAAATAAGATGTTGTCTAATAAGCTGAAGAACTACCACAAAGAAACCTTGCTGTGAGGGTTGGGTCCGTCTATGAAAGTTTTAAATAAACGTCATTCAGAAGTGTAGTAGAGATAGGTGTGATAAAAGTACCTACAATACCTACCTTGACATTTTGGGAATGCCGCTGATGATCTGACCAATCGAAATCTATAGATTTTTGATCGCGATATCCCATGGAACAAACATGTCCGTACCTGATGGTCATCAGTATCGACAAGAAGCTGAATGGCAAAAGCAAGTTGGACAGAGAGCGATAGCAAACTATTGATCTATAAGATGATACTTCGGCTTATGATGACATATGGATGTGCTACCTGGTATTACGCAATGATCTAGGTGACCCGGAGCAAGGTTCTCCGCATGATCGCCGACAAACCCTGGTTCTTCAGGAACTCTCATATACACCGGGATCTTAAAGTTCCTACAATCCAAAAATTCATTCGAGAAGCAGCAACTAACTCACCCCACAACATGGACGTACAGGCTGAAAATCCAGTCATTTGTAATCTGGTAAAAGAGCCATGTGCCCACAAGTATTCCAAATTATGCTGCTACAGTAGCTCCAAAGAACTGCCGACAACCAAGGGCAGCGGCTATGTGTAAGCCGGCCAACCGCCTGGTCTGGACCTCAAAAGAGGGATGAAAGATCATTTGGACGAAGAAGGAAAGCTGTATTCTGTCTAGTGGCTATAACAGATACACGTAAATTAAGTGAGCAATATCTTAGTCGTCATAACAACATAGTTCAGAAGAACGTGGTGGATTTTTTTTCTGCGGAAGAAATAGAAGAAATGAAAAACATACACCCAATGCATGAAGAAAGGAAGTACCAACTCAGCAATCTATCAAAATTGAACTTATAGATATTTCAATTTAAATACACCGACATTACCCTGGCGAAGGCTTTAAAAAAAGTTAGGCTCAAACATAACAGAATTAGCAAGAGATTATCAACAATGAAATGTAAACTGTCCAAGCGATGGAGAACCAAATTTATTTAAAAACTTCGCGGTTCTCCAGAAATGGGTTGATGGATCATAAAGATGCTAGTTAAAAACACCTTCCTCCCAAAAATCTTTCAAATTGTAGTGCTGGTTACCACTCTGACATGAACCATATGGTGTTCGAAGAGTAGTGCGAAAAAGGTCGGTAGTATTGTTCATTGAAAAAAATTATATTATACTTACTCATCGAATAATTTTGCTACTTGCGACTTTGTATAACGAACGATACTTGATTTTATAAATGTTTCTCAGAAATAGTAAGTTTTGCCTAATGGCGGGTTAGAATATGCATCACAAACTGCCTTTATCCAGTGTTCCTGGTTTTTATTATAATCTCGAATTTTTCACTTTTTCCACATGATTATTTATTTAAAATTAAAAACAAGATAAATATTTTATAAAGGTGGAGATGCCTTCCTCAGATACGCTTTTAAACCCATGTGCACATGAGAATTATAGTAAGTCTGCAACACCTAACTTTGACGTCGCGTCGTAGACTTTTTGAGAAGACTTTTGTGGTCCTTAATAAAATTAAACATTAATTGACAGATATTAACGAACGACCTCAATCTCAATAATCCTCTGGACGGAGCATATCAAATTAAAGAAAAAAGTACTAAAATACCACTAATCTACAGTCATTTGTTTTTGAGATATCTCATGCTAAATAATTGTCTACAAAAACTAACTTTTTTTACTTGCAGTCGTAGAATGTGGTCGCTCTATTGTAGCGAAATTGTTGGCTTTAGTGCATATGCAGATAAATTTTTAACTATATTTTGAAGCAAAGGGATAAATAATATAATATAAAGTAGTCAGTTAGCAAGTCTTGAAAGTTATAGTCCTAATAGAAGATGGTCAGCCATGCGTCCCGGTATTTTGGAAATTCATTGTTAATTGCTCCACACTGGCGTGTGGCTCAAAATTGTTAATTTACGAGTTGACGTTATATTTTCGAATACTAGGAATATTGAGAAGACTTGGATATACGAGTTTTGTTAATTTTATTTTACACATTATTTTCATTTATTAATTATTGTCAAATATATTTGTTGCTCGAAACATAGTTCTTTCATTCTTGCTTAAAATGATCTTACTGTACGATACGATAGAAATAAGTCACAAATTTTTACTAAGATTTTATACTATACATTTAAATTGAATGAGATTTCGAGCAATTACTAAAATCCGCGAATTCGTTTAAATAGTTAGCTTCCCCAGTAGTTAGTATCGGCCAACCATAATAAGTTGCGACGGGGATTTTATTGATAGTATGTATGGCTTGCAGTGTGGATTTGATATATTCGCTTGCATAACGTTTAACGTTGTCTTATAAAAGCACAATAGGCGCTTACAGTATGCGGTACGAGACGCTATTTACCCATGGGTATAGCCTGGCGACATTACATACGTATCAAGTGAAACTCATACTCTAAAATGTATTACCTTACAAATTTAATGGAAAAATATTTGAGAATTTTTGTCAGTCAAGATGCAGAAGGTCTTGCAGAATGCAATCCAGAACAGATCTCGCGGACTCTAAAAAAATGTTTAAAAAAAACTGATTTATTGGACCGAGCTGCTAGTATGGATGGTCCTTTAAGTGATATTAACGTGAAGATTTGAAAACAGTACACAAGAGAACTCTGGATGGGGCGCAATGCCAGATTAACCGTAGGCTTCCACATGTTAGGGACACACACATTTATTTCACATTATTTCATTCATACCTAAACGTTCTCGCGCATTTTTCTATTCGTACTACAACACATTTGACTTTTACCGATCGTAATCTATCGATATTACAGCCAGMCATTTATAACACCCACAATAAATTAGGGACTGCCCAATAGGGACCTAGACTTTTTTAAAGACAGACATAATAAAGTTGCCTTAAAAAATGGCAACAATCTCTGTGTTCAGCAAAGCCTTGAAATGAACGAAAAATAATGATTTTACCCAAACTGTTGTAATATGAGCAGAAATAACGCTGTCAAGGTAAAATATAAGACCTCATACTGAACCCTGCGGTACTCCAATAATAAGAACACGCCTTGCAAGTTGCGAGCATGTCTCGGGCTAAAGTTGGAAACACAAACTCCTGTTTCCGAGCATATTAGATTACGACGCTGCAATCTTGCAATCCATACCCCAGACACATGTAAGTATTCACCCCCCAACCTGTTTTCAGCAAACGCGGCCAGCTGCAACTGGAAACAATTTCCGGGATAAATGACGTAATTACCTTTTCCTCGATAGCACACGAATAATAAGATTCCTCCGGCCTGGTGGATTTACTTCCGCCAGGCAATTACAATACAAATTACCGGCCTTCGTAATGGCTTATTTTCCCGGGGCAATTGTTTTTATTGCGTCGTTCGTCTAATTCTTGGACCCGATGATTGCACCGCAGACATGCAACATGCGATTGTTCCATCGATTCCGGCAAGTGTAACTGCAGATATGCAATCCCGCCGGCCGGGAATTGAATTTCAAAGAGCAGGATTTTATTGTTGGAACGGGGATGAGAGCTGAGCGTCGGGAGGCTGACGGTTTCAGGAATTGGGGGAGGATTCGCTCCTCCACAAGATGCATGGCATTATGTTACAGACTGTCCTTGTTAATGCTTGAAGGAAGGTGTTTTGGAGAAGCGCATGAATGCTATTAATCTAACAAAGAAGCTATTACCCCAAAAACAAAAAAAGGTATCTTTTAATTTTTTCTATAACACTAACTAAGACAGATGTAATAAATAACAAGTGAAAGGCAGTAGGGATATTACCTGCGAATATTTTTGGCTATGTTTGAAGCGGGATGAGATAGAATTTTCGGATATCCGCTAGAAAATCATTACTTTTTCTTGCATTATAACGACTTTTCACAACTTCCTTAGTTTATGCTCGGATTAGTATGACATATTTCATTTTCTTTTTTTTTGTCACAATTTTGGATTAAAGAACGAAATTTGCTACATTTAGAAATAATATACAGTATTATTAAAATTTTTCGAAAAAGTACATCTGAAAAATGTAGAACTGCATACTGCATATATTTACGAGACTAAACTGATAAGAATATGTTTAACCGTTTACAAATCGTTATTGAATATTTACCCCTGCCCGGGCTGCCCCTTTATGTGATACAATATAATGTCTGAGGCAAAACTAGTTTAAAATTTCGTGGATATTTTAGCGGCAATCACTTTAACCCCCCCTCCTCATTTAAAACTTTAAGCAAATCACGATTTTTTGTATTCACACTGACAAATGCGCTCTAACGGGGAAAGCTAATATTATTTTTAGCAAATTCCTCTAGATCATTTTTGTGGATATCTACGTAAAAGTTGGTGTTCTCTATAACTTTATTTGTTTTCTTGAAAACCAAGCACGAGCATGCCTTTGTGCTGTTTTTTGACTGTAAACTCGTCTGAAGCAAGTTGCAAGTTGAATGCCTTCACCAATTATATACAATTTTGTTCATTAGAACATTTCCTAAATATGAATAGGTACGTCTCGTATAATTAAAATATCTTTTAAATAWKTGTTGATTCTGATTAAACGATATATGAAAAAAGCTTGACCGCAACAATTAGGTATTGCTAAAAATCCTAATACGTATTTCAGCGCTAAGCTGAAAATTCTTGATTGATTGACTGAATGATTAATTGATTGAACCAGCGTAAGGTAGGCATTTCTGCCCCTCTCGGATATACTGCCGGGCCGGCTGAGTTGCAGGGGTGGCACGGCTGTTGCAAGTGTATTCCCACGTAGCGCATACTACAGAAGTTTGGGGGATTGGAATGGGTAGGTTTTCAGGGCGCATTCAGCGCGCAAATATTTTCCTTGGATATTTCTGTGTTTGATGTCGGTTTGGCTCGACTGCATTGTTCTTCTCTTTAGAGGTCGTTTAAGAGTGCTGAGATTCTGTTGACATCTTCCACTGAATTTTACATAATTCGTAGCTCTTGAGCAGTTAGTTTTGAGATTTTATGTTTCATTTTCTACTTATTTTTCTTGTAGGGCATGTGTATTCTTTTGTACATTTAATGAATGAACCAGTATGCTTCGAGGGTAGTTTTCGTCTACTTCGCTATAGCGACAGCAATAATAACAATAATAACGCAACACTAGGACACATAATGAATTAATCTCTTAGTATCTTATGTAGTTGTTAACTTTCTGTATCCCGTTCAGGTTGCTCTTTCATTACGATGTTTTCATTTCCTTGTGTGATTTCATCTAAGTTTATCCGATCGCTTGCTGGAGCTCTAGATGGAGTGACCTTCTGCGTTCTGTGCGCATTTTTTGTATACTACAGATTCTTTACAGCCGTTGGCTTATTTCCATAGCTTCCTGGTTTCTACACAAAATTATCGCACTATCATAGTGGTTTCTTTTACTCCTTCTTTCTGGTGTTGCCGCTAGGATTTCTTCTCTCCAACTGAAACTTTTTTGTTCCAGGTCGCTTATGAGTGCTGGGATTCTTTTGAGTTGTATTTTGGACGTAGACCTTGAACACTTTCTTTCTAGCATTTTCCGAACTTCCATATGTTATATGCTGGTGTAACAACACAGCTTTTCTTTCTATTTCTCTTGCCCGATTTACGTGTTATTGTTGGACAACGTTCTCCCCATATATCTTGTTTCGTAAGATAATTTGGGCCGTAGACGGTTTTTCTACCACAACTGTGTGACTTGTTGTATACGCTTGTCCAGATACACGGGGCTACTTCACTGTAACGCCAACAACAGTAACAACCGCAACACAAACACAAGGATGCAAAACTAGAAAATTCTATAATTGTTCGATTTCGTTGAGTTCTTGCAGCTGTATAGCATCCTTTTCTCTTCTTTTTACCGGAAGGACGTCTAAAAGGACGATCGAGGCTTGCATTTGTTATTTGTTGGTAAGTTATCATTCCAGTTGGTAAATCTATAGTATGGGTATGGTGTTTATATATTTTTGATTTCCTCAGTACTGTGGGGTTTTAATATTTTTACTAGTGCTTCACCCCCCTGAACGGGTGAAAAACAAATTTACAGAGTAAGAAACGATTAAAGGTCTTTTGTTTGCATAATCCGTCACCGTGATACGAAGGGGGCAGACATCTACATGGAGTGCATTAATATTCGGTTCCCTCTCATTAGAATGAACTGTAACAGTGACTGCTGTGGTTTACTTATTTTTAAACACTTTGTTTCTACTGTCATTCTAGGGTACAAGATTAAATCCAGTTGTAATGTATTACTTCGCACTACCGGTGTATTTCGGGGTCTGCTTTATGTTTATTTTTGGGCTCTTTTCTAGCTGGGCTAAGGGCGGTTTATATCTGGGAGCGTTTTATGCCACCAGCTTGGGCTGAAGTTGGCCGTGTTTTTTTATATAATGCTGATTTGGTTCTACAGGAAACAGACTATTTCCGATCATAAACATGCAACATATGTAATAAATATTACTTCAGTAAACGACTCAGCTATTCTCTTATGTCGCTGTGTTTCCTTACGTTATTTAGTTAGGTACTTCATTCGGTCCGGTGCGTTCTTATCACACATCTATTTACAACGAGGAGCATCGGTCTATCACAGTCACACACAAAACAAAGCACAAGATACGCCATTTTTAACTTTTTATTTTTAATACAAATAACAATATTGCAATGAAAGCACACTGTGCGTCCTTTTCCCGTCCGAATTTTACGGAAACCCAACCCCGACTCAGCGCTAAACTGAAAATGCTTGAAAATAAATTAAACGTATTTAACCAGAAGATATTTTCAGTGAAGATGCCAGCTTAGCTGCCGAAATACCTATCTAAATTTTCAATATTGTCGTGGAAATTTTTAATCTTTCCATCGTTGTTACCAATATACGGTGGATTTAGGGGCTTATTTTATGTAATTACAGCTTTCCTGTATAATCTGTGCAGTACAGGTTGGGATTATAAGAATTAATTGAAAAATCGTTTGTTCAAATTTGAGCTAAATCCTAAATTCTCCCTTTAAAGCCTGAATCCCCAATAATGACAACAACCGTCGACTAGAGGTACAAGCTCCGTGTTCTATCAACTGTGAACTCCAACAGGAATCTCCACGCGTGCCTGAGATGTTGGCGATGCTCCGGTAATCCCCGTCAAGTGACATCGCATGCCCGACGTTCACGTCTCGCCGCTAATGCATTCGGCTTTGTGTTCATTTTCGTAATAACAAAAGATGAACAGACAGGTGTGCCGGGTGACAATATATGATGAATGTTAATAGCCCGTAATTATAAAAGAACGGGTATGCTAATGACTGTGCATCGAAAGAGCTATAGAAGGGATGCAGTTAATTGCTTCGCCTCTCGCTTGTCAATTTTAATTACGCCGAGCGTATAAATATTAATGCGCATCGGCGGTGGGGCCATGAGGTATGGATGTAGAAAGAGTTTATGGAATATCAATATGAACAAAAAAATTCTTACCGTCAAAACTTTTATCTGTACCTCTAGTCATCGAAGAGGAATATATTTGGTCATTCGTCATTTGGTCATGTATGTCGTCCGTTGGAAGTATTTACTGAAAAACTGCTTTCCAGATATTTATTCCCAAGATACAGTTAATTTTTTTAACCTTATTTTAACCACCACAAATCCCTTGTCACTTCATCCATCTACTCGAATGTCTTCTTTTCATTATTAATCCTAGACTTACCCATAACAGTCTTCTCGGTATTCTTTGCCAGTTAAGTTTTGCGTATGCCCTAACCATCTAAGTTCCACAAAGTCTACAATAACAAGCCGTTTGTAGAATTCTGCCGACTCTTTGTTTGGATTTCCCTCTTAGCATTAGGGAAAATGGTTTGAAAGTGCCATCCAAAGCCACAAAAAATATTTTATTAGAAATTATCAATGAAAGTTCTATCAATACAACAAAATCATTTGCCATCCTTCCTTAGATTCGGCAGTAATAAATCTAATAAAAAAATGAGGTCCAGACCATGTATAGTCAACTTTTTGAGAACTGTTTTAGACATGTTAAAACTATAGAAGATAGTTTTCTATCAAATAATACTGAACTTTCTACAATTTTAATAAATTTCAATGATGTCGATGACAGTGATACTGATGAGGTATTTTGTTGTTTTTTTGTAAATAAATGTCTCATACTGCTTGTCTTTTCGTTGATTTAATTCTGTTTTATTTAATAATTTATTTCCTGCCATCGTAGATCAAAATATAGGTCTATTATTAATAACAAAACGATATACCTACCAAATCTAATAAGCAATTCTTTAAATACATTTAAACAGCAAAAAATTCTTAAACATACGTTGAAGGATACGATATTATAATTTGACAAATTTTATAGCAAATTTTAAAACAATTTAATACTAGATTTATTATCGTTTAATGAATCTATAAGATTTTTAATAACAAATATTTTACATCTGAATTGTATAACGCCGAAGAAAGATCGAAGCAGGTAATCTCACTAATCCATTTCGACAAAGCGAGCGGTGACTTTACTCAATTTTTCTTACAGAAATGAATGGACTATATAAGGTAGTAACAGACACTCCACGTGCTCGACCCAAACACTTGTGATTAAAATAAAATTCCTTGGGCTCCTTGTACTCTTTTCAGTTTTATAACTTTTTGTTTTGTATCAAATATAATATGTGCACAAGAAAGGGTAGTTTCAAAAACCTAATCAGTTCTAATGGCATCTACGAGCGAATCAGTGTATATTTTACAAGATGTGGCGACCATGGCAAAGTGACATTGTTGATCAAGTGAATCCCAATGAAAATCTGAAATGTGATCGAACCGCTTACAAAGGAAAGAAAACGCAACCTTTTATCATACGATGAAAAAACTATTTTGTCGATGTATTAGAAGAAAACAGGTGAGAGTGAAGAAAATGCCCTAGCAGAGGTATCCGATTTATTTGGAATTCCAAAGACAACCATGTGGAGATTGGTGAAATTTGGACTGCCACATAGAAATTTCGATTGGATAAAGGAGCGTTGAAAAATTGCTCCCAATTCAAGAAGACCGAATTCGAAAAGCTGTGTATGAATTTTATGGAAAAAAAACTGTGCCTACAGTTAGGTTGTTGTACAGAGCTATAATTGAGAAGAACGTTGTGTATGCCACGAAAAAAGTTTCGTTAAATATTAAAAGAAACATTAGTTTCACGTTCCAATAAGCTATTTAATGAAAAGTGACGTGGTGACAAGAAATCAAACAATGTCGAGAAGAAAATAGACAAATACTTTATTTAGTCGGGATTTTGTTTGATACGCATAGAACAGTCCAAAAGGAATGTACTGACAGTTCCAGGAAATGTGCTTTAAATATTCCACTTTCTAGAGATAAAAGAATTTAATTTTTTCTCGCCGGGACTGAAAATCGATTATTGGCCTAATGCATAGGGTTTAAAAATAAAAGATAAATGCTAGCGCGGACTATCATTCTGACATGACGGCCGAAGTTCTTGAGAAGTGATTCACAGAAAACTTAATTAGAAAAATTCCAAAAGGTAGTGCTATTGTGTTTGACAATGCCAGTCATTATTCTATACTGGTTGGTAAACAACAGCAGTAAAAAAAGCGGTCAAAACAAAGCGCTCAATTTCCAAAACAGTTTTAGGTCGTCGGCATGGAATAACTTTTCTGAAGATATAACATTTGTAAAAAACGTGTTAATTCCCGGATGTATTGTAAAAAATTTATTGTGGAAACGGCAAGGGTGTTTGAGCTAAATTAAGCAATAGATTTTTTAACTTTGTCTATATTTCGAGCCATAATCGGCCCATCGTCAGGACACTAAAATTAAATACATAACAGGATTTTTTTATGATTAAACTTCGTAACACTTACTGTTAACTCCAACGACGAAACCATAAAACTTTGATTGGGACAAAATAAACTATTACAGGCTGCCGTATGGCAGAAATGAATAAATAATTAATAGGTGTCCAACCGTGAAATTGACAAAAGTTTTCGACATAATCATGGATAGAGTTGTTGAGCAACCTTAAAATTCATATGCAATTTATCAACGTTATTTAAAAAATTCTATATATAAATTTTAAGTTGTATTATACAACAAAACTCCAATTCCATTAACAAAAGGTCAGACATACAAATCTTAGTTCTATTTATTGCCAACTTCTTTAAATTGACAGTGTTAAACTAAGGAGAAAAATACAATTTAAAATTTATACATAGAATTTTTTAAATAATGTTTATATTTGATAAATGGCACATGAATTATAAGCTTGTTCAACAACTCTATCCTTGATTATGTCGAAAAGATTTGTCAGTTTTGTCAAATTCACCTGTTAATTATTTATTCAGTTCTGCCATACGGCAGTCTGTAATAGTTTATTTTTTCCCAATCAAAGTTTTATGCTTTCGTCTTTTGTTCCCTTTTATGTCTGGAGTTAACAGTAAGTGTTACGAAGTTTAATCATAAAAAAATTCCTGTTATGTATTTAATTTTAATGTCTTGACGATAGGCCGATTATGGCTCGAAATATAGAGAACGTTAAAAAATCCATTGCTTAATTTAGCCCAAACACCCTTGCCGTTTTCTCAATTAATTTTTTTAACATTTGTTATATTATTATTTATATAAATTTTAACCTTTAAAGCAAAACGGCATGTAAATTTATAATTATCCAAAATTGTTCAATAACCACGCCGCTTAATTGCTTTCTTTAGTCAATCAACCGACAATATACCATTATATAGTTGACAGATATCCTCAAAACACTCTAACCCCGACGAAGCTCCCGTAACGAGCTCGTTGTTAATCTATCACTTGAAGCTCCCGGTAGCGACTCGAAGCTTGTAATCATCCTCGGCTAAAAAGAGGTCGGAATGCACTAATTACACTGCGGAGGACGCCATTAGACACTGTTGCAGGTGAGCCGTACTTCGATCTCCTAATAACTGCGGATCATCCGTAGCTTCTTCCATCCATTCATCACCGGGACGTCAAATTTAACTCTGCACGAACTTTAACTAAACTAACGCGAGAAAAACACTGACAGCCGGCCGGGGAACGAGCTAACGATTAGTCTTCTCACGTAAAACAATACGAGAACACAAATCCATTATTAGGGAGGCTTTAGCCGGATCCCGGGCGGGTGAAAGGGGCTCAGAGATTTTCTGATAAGAATATCAACGTATATTTTTGAAGCTGTTTTAAGGAACTGATTTATTTGTATCGTTAAATAGTTCTTTTATCACTTTTAGAAACAATTTACAATAAAACTGGACATCTGGTGACGGTCTGACGTCATAGAGTGCTTATTTCTTTCGAATTTTTAATTAATTCTTACTTCTCTGCCAATAAATGTTGCAAATGAATTGTTTACACGATACTGACTTCTAGAAGGTTGTCAAAGATGAAGCAAGCAGTACTTGGAGCAATTGCAATATCATATTCAAGATTTTGGTAGGTAACTGTCTCGATTTTATTGTTTAGCCAGTGGTTAATATAATTATTTGCAGCAAGCGTTGATCGCCATCCTCTGACACTTTAAAGCTGTCATGTCCGCACCTGAGTCCACCAAAATAAGGAACTTCTTAAGAAATGGTCAGTGTAAGCAGCAAACAATACCGGTAGATTGCTTTATACATTTTCCTCGCTTGTAATTTGAGTCGTCTAATTACAAAACCGGCCATCTCCACAATTTGATGAAATTACTCTTATTCTATAGAAATATTCTTCAAAGACCTTTGCACGTTATGTTCAAGAGGTTTGGACCAAAACCAAGTTTAACTCATGTTACTGAAGTATCAGAAAATTCGACTTGTTTCAAAAGCAGCCATCACCACAGATGTGCGTTCCAAAATCGGCTATCTCCGCGGGTAATGTCCCCTGAACGCTGACTGATAACACTGACGTAGTAAATTTGAACCACATTTTTAAAGGTTATAATAGAATGCAAGTGTTAAACAGGTTTCTGATCCAAAGTTGACCAGAAAACGACTAAAGGGGTCGTCTAATTGGCAGAAAAATCTATTTTCTGCTCAATGCCCTTACACAACAAGATAAATGCTAGATCCAGATTTTATAAAAGGAAAGCTAATTCAGTAAAAAGATAGAAAAATTCCCAGCCTCTGAAAATCACTATTGTAGAAGCAAAACTTCTGAAAGGGTGTATTTAAATTCAATAAATTAAATTTAAAAAATGTGTAGAATGTACCAGTTAGAAACAGGTGAACAACTGAGGGTTAAGCAGGGTTTCTTCAGAAACGGTTTTAACAGCCATTTCAACAGAAGATTTGGTTCACCAAGTACTGACGTGTGCTCGAGATGCATTTCACTTGATGAACAAATAAAAAGAACAACAGACCAGAAAGGAAAAAACAGGCTGCAAACTGAGAAAGGAGATTGCAGATCTCTAATTTGCTGTGGTGTCAATATTTTCGACGATTTTTAAGTTTGTAACGGTCTGATTTACGCTTCAGAAAGGCACACAACATGAGGTACTTGTTTATATCAACATTGTTTTTTGATTGCCGTCCACAGCATTACATAGCCTGCCCACAAAGAGGACGGTTTTATTTTTTTGCGAAAGATTTTGAAAATAATCAAGTAACACATTCTCAGGTAATGAATCTATTTTGACTTTTTGATTCTATGGCAATAAATTAGCAACTGCTGATTCTGCTGCTTGAGTAATTATTTCGGATGGAGAAGCAATTAAAACGTCTTCCCTTTCGTTGTCGTTGGGTTCATCTTTCTCACAGAATACAAAATTACTTGTTTCATATCACGCCGTGTTGAATTATTTTGACAGATTGATGGCAAGGAAGACTTGATTTTTGCCATTAAAAATTTCAATCCATGACTAAAATCATATAAAAGACGGCAGCCGTCGGTCTTGGGAAGGGTATTAAAGTGCGAAACAGGACATATGTACGATTTATATTTATTTTATATAAAGATAAAAGTAATTCATTCAATAAAAATAAGAAATATCCTGTTGTTCTAGGTCTACAAATTTACTGGTCTACTGCTGCATCTTCCGCCATTTCGACTTCTTCAACAACCTGTAGGTTGATTTCACCTTCTTGTGAATGGGAAACAACCACCCCATTTCAGGGTCTCTACATTTTTGTAATAAGTAAGTGCTGTAAGAATATTTCAATTTGTAGTGTTTTCCCAAAATTTGTTGCTATTTTTAATGCAAATAAAATGTTATAGTATTAAAAAATTGTTTTGTTGATAAATTATACAACTAATAACAGGCAAAAAGCGAAAAATACAAGAAAATACAAACACTCGACTGATTGACAAACATGATTCTTAAATCAATCGATCAATTATTTTCTGATAGTGATTGTTTCTAAATTTGACATATTCATGTTAATGTTGATGTTGAGTACGGCCCATCTTGACAGATATCGTTCAAATCCATTCAAAACAGCTGGAGGTCAGAATATTTCTGGTCGGTCTTTAATCTAATTTTTCAGCGGTATATCCTGTCCCAAGATTTTCACTCCCTTCGGCTGTTGAAGGTTTCTTTTGGTGAACGCTATCACTGATAGTTCATTAGTCCTTCTTTTGGGTACCACCTCAGTAGGGTTTTTAAGGGCCTCTTATGACAGATTCAACATAGTTTCTGCAAACTTCCCAGATGCAAACTATTTTAAGCTGTTGTCATGGTTACCGGTTTGAATTTAGCTAATATTAGCGTTAATTTGAAGTTGTTCCGGTATTTGACCATATGTTAATTTCTTTGAATATCATTTTTGAGGTGGTCAACACTTTATTAAATCATTAAGAAGTATTTTAGCAAATTACCCCGAAGGCTCTAGGTGACGTACATTTTATAAATCTAGGACTAACAACGATGGTTCAAGTAGATAAAGCCATAAAACTGTTCTGCTAACTTAAAAAGCATTCTGTTAGAAATGTTTCAAAACTAGAAGTTTATTATCTTTGATGCAGGTAATCCACAGCCACAGCAAACAAAATCATGCATCCGTTAGGGAAGTATGAAGAAATGTACGAGTGTATAGAGAAAATAATCAATAAGGAAAAATAAGAACGCAACTACAAAACAATGTTTTGGGCACATTTTGATTTATGAAAAGCCGGCTGTCGAGCTTATTCGCGGGACGAAGGCACCCAAATTACTAACTTTTTTAACCGCTGCGACAGCTTGTAGGCTGCGTGCAGCATTAGATTTTTTTCGTGCTTTCGACATCATCGCACATGCAAACGAGGGAAATTAAGAGGTTATTCCCAAGGCGACCGGCGGACGAAATGAGTTTTTAATGAACGGTTCGGGTATTGAAGTTGGCCTTATTTAATTAGCGCATTCAAAAGCGTACAAATTAATCTTATTATAAGGCCATTTGTAAGGTGATTTCCCTCGGGGAGGGGTCTGTCATTGCTGCGGGAGAAAGTCATCGCCTTAGAGGAGCTGCAGTATTGAATTACATATACATTCCTCAGCGATTCAGTGATTTGTTATGGAGTATAGTTAGAAATATTTTCAGCTCTTAATTTTATATGTCGCGTGACTGTGTGGTGGAGGATTTAATCAGAATCGACTCTAATAATATATACCTGGACGTAGGAAATAAACGAAAAAAACAATACAAATTATGCTTCAGATTCTCTTTGGTATACTTTTTCGTCGGTCATTAGCTATGAAAAATAAATTATTATCTTTATTTCTTTCGCAATTGATTTTCACACTACATTTGTCTAGTCCTCAAAATAAAACCAAATCAAAAAAATTAAAAACATGAGGTGAGAGTATAAACACTTTCCACTATAATTATATAAAGAGCGGAAGGCCATATATTAACGTTTATCGACAAGTAGTACGTAGTAAGTAAGTATAATTGACAACATATGTTGCAATGTTTTAATAACTGGCAAATGGTTCACGTTCTTCATGAATTGCATTGTAGAGTGCAACTATTTCCGAATAACTTCGCCTTCTATCTCCATAACCAATCATCATCAAAATTTGGATGCGATCGTATTCAGTTAACTGAGGCATTGCGATTGCAAATTGTAAAGTCAATGAAAATTATCACCAGTCAGGAGAAGCATGGAGACACCTGGAGGTTTTGATCTTACTTAGTGATAACGAATATTGTTTTTATCCCAAGTTTGTTATCATTTTTTAATTCAGGCAAAAATATCCTTTTCGATGATGCGCCCATATCGCAGAAACGAGAGCTGACACGGAGTTGAAAAAATTCCAGAAAATGCACCTTAATTACCCATAAGCCACGCACGACTTCAGAAAAATCGGTCGAACAGAACCTAAAATATCCTGCTGGTTCCATACTTTGTAACGATCCTGTATGCGGTTAAGTATTTTATAAAGAACCATGCACAATATCCGATATACTTAGTTTTTCTATTTTCTAGTGAAATTTAGTGAAAGTAACGTCTTTCAGTTGAAATAGATCCGTCAGGAATTATGTAATTTTGTTTATAACTTAAATATCTAATAAATAATTTGTTTTGATTTTTTTCTATTCTATCTTTGTAACATTTATAGGTACTGCGCGAACTCTAAATAACACTGACAAAAAATTTAGTTTGCTTAGAACAAAAGCATTATATAATGCAGTAATAGATTTGATGGATGGAAAGTAATAACATTTTCGAAAAATATAACCAATAATTCTCAGTGCACAATCCACAACAAAATCAATATGCCAATTAAACTTTAACTGTTTTAACACGTCGAATGCGATTGTTATCCATGTAGTACGAGAACAGAACGGAAAATCCATTTCTAGTTATAGAATGACATTTGCTTAAATTAATTAATAAACCGTTCTTTTAGCAATATTGTATTAATCGTTCGAGATACATAAATGTATTTTCAAGTCATCCGCGTACAAAAGAAAATTACAATAACGGAAGCAAGATACAATGTTATTAATATAAATAATGAATAACAAAGTGCCCAGATGGTAACCTTGAGGTACGACTGAATCGTGAATCCATCTCAAAGGTTCGCCTCGTATACCAGATTCGGTTAGTCGTTTAAGATGTAAGGTGTGGCTTATTTTATCAAAAGCTTTACTGAAATCGGTGTAAATCGCGTCTACCTGTATCTGTTTATCTAAATTTATCTGTAAATATGAACCAAAACATATTAGATTACTTTCACAGAAGCAGCCCTTACAGAACCCATGTTGCTGTGGAATGATTAAATTCTTTACAGTGAAAAAATATATTTTTTTATAATTTAATTTTTCAAAAAGTTTGGAATGTACACATAACTTATTAATAAGTCTATAATTTCACGCTTGCTACTTTCCATTTATCACGGAATTTACCAACTCTTAAGGACATTATGAATAACAAAAGTATTGGCTTACACAATAAGTAGACACATTTAATTTAAAATATAAGAGATGAAGGATCCTGCTTCCTCATTTAAATCTAGTTCAAGTAGTCCGCGCACAACTTTGTCCTCACTTAATTGTATAGTCATCCTGTGGGATATTATTCACATCGAAATTATTTTTTTTATTCAAAAACGCACAAAATATAAGCTAAATGGATTACAAATATCTGGTCCGTTGTCAGCAGTTTTATCGTTTAATTTTATTCTAGACGAAATTTCGCTAATATTTTTTATGGAAACAAAAGTTCCAAAAGTATTTAATATTATCTGGGATATCATCCTCAACAGACTTAACACACCAATCAAAWCCAATTGCTATTAKGCCCTTACAACGACTTCAAAGTAATTTATATCTATTATAATTATTTTGTATATTTTTCATTTTTTATGTGCTTTATTTTTATCTTTTACAGTTTTTTTGTTGGTTTTGAAAAGTAAGACGGGAATATTTTGCTTACAAAATACTTCGGGGCGTGCCTAATAATTACATTGGTTATTAAAACGTAAAACGAAAAGACGCAATCGTCCATCGACTTTCTCTGAAAAATGATACGTTATTGTACAGAGAAAAAAAAATTTGTTCATACAGTCATAGTCTGCACATTTAAAAAACGTGTATGACATTTTTTATTGATTTTTAAGTTTTTGCGCCACTCCAAACATGGATGATGTTTATCTTTAGTTACCACAGGATCCAAACAATGCCTAATTGCAGAGATCCTAAATTTACTACACAGTATAAGATCTAAAGTTTTAGAGTTATCATTCAGGATATCACTAAACTACAATGAATTTAATAAAGACAGACTGTCAGTTCACCGTACCTGTTATCTAGGTTTAATGGTTCCAGAAGGCTATAGCATTCTACTTTTACCCATTAAATAGTTGACATATTGACATATTATAATGTACTAAAAGACGAAGTAGAATTTTTAAAAAAGAAACATCTTCGTGAAATATATGAAGTAATACATAATACGAATTATGATGAAAACGCTATCACCAATATTGAAATTCGATACCCGCTACTATACAACATTTTCTCTTCAAATCGTATCCATGATGCATCACGACGCGATTGCAAACAACCCCCTCACAGTGATGACTCGTGCTCCCTCTGGCAAAGGGGGCTAATGTTTTAATCCGGTTCAGACATCCGAGGAATGACGTTAGGCATCATGCCAGAGCCCTTTGTTTTGCAATTACTAATTTGATGGATGCCCCCACACTCGATCCGCTGAGACGCTGTCTGCAGATGATAACGCGGGTTCGGGATCAGGGAGCTGCACAGGTACAAATGAGGGGCTGTTGTCTGACGCGATCTGCTCGTGGGGTGAAGTTTTGATCAGCTACATGAAGGATCGGATGTTTTAGTCGGTACAAGCCAGAAGGAATTTTCTACTTAGCTAATTAGCTATTATACACCAAGGTGGCGAAGACTATTATTATTGAGCCAGCACCAAGATTATTTCGCGAGGGGCTTTGCACCGAGCCTATAAAAGTCTTCCCCATCAAGTAGCATAGGAATGCAAATTCGCCTTTCCACTAATAAAACAAAAAAATCAAGTAATCTGATGCAGATTAACATTTCCACTAATAAAATTTATTTTCACGTATATACATAAATATTGATTAACTGAATATCGATATTAGAAATTAATTGTACATCGCCTGAAATGCGAGAAGCTGCAGAGCAGTTAAACGACGAACTACTGCCCTAAAAATCTAAAAGAGTGTATTTGATAACTTACGAAACTTAAACATTGGTGTGTAAGTAAAGACGCTGATGGAATTACCGAAAATGTACTTCTACTTTTTAAATTAATCAGTTATCTAAGAATACAAAATAAAGATTATATTCCAAAATAGTCCTCTAAAAAAAAAACTACAGGCATACTGGGCATAATACAATTACACAATTGCCTAATAAAACTGCAATCTTCCTGGTAGGTGGTTGATAAATAGAAGAAACAAAAGGGGACCTAAATTGGATCCTTGAGGAACACCAGAGTTTGGCCAAAGTGGATTAGAGACGAAGGTAGCATAGCGAACCCTATTTTCTCTTCCAATAAGATATGATTTAAACAGTTGATTAAGTGCGGGAGAGCAACCAAACCATTCCAATTTAGCTAGGAGAATGTAATGATCAATTCGATCAAACGCCTTTCGAAAATCAGTAAATATGACGTCAACTTGACCTTGAGGGTCAAGTACTTCCGAAAGAAATTTTCTGAAGCAGGCCAAGCTGGTCACAGTGGACCTCTTGGGCATAAAACCTGCTGAAATGATGATATAAAATTATTAACACATTTGACGATGTTCTTATGCATTAAAGATTAGAAGACTTTGGCAAAGTTACAGATGAGTGATATTGGCCAATAGTTTTCAATATTATTGATGTTAACTTTTTTTTAATATAGAATATACGTAGGTTGACGTCCAGATCTCTTGAAATTTTGATGTTTGAAGTATAAGGTTGGAAATATAATACAGAGGAGTTGCAAAAATTTAGGCACAGTCTTTTAAAAGAAAACTAGGTATTCCATCTACACCAGCAGTTATAGAATTTTTAGAGTTCTTTAGTGCATTTAAAATTTCATTTTCAGTAAAGTGATTGAAGGAGTCAGACGTTGGATAGACTTTTGTTTTTAAGTTAAAAGTAATAATAATAATAATAAATAAATTCATTCTCCAGGAATGTTTTACATAAATAATAACAACAAAATACAAATAAATATATGACATCCTGCAAGAAAAGGATCATGGTCAGATTCTAAGGATCACTATAGACCTCAGATTCTGATCTTCCCCATAATCCTAAGTACATAATAAAATAAATATTCTATGAGCGTACAATTAATCACATATCCTAAATAAAAATTTGTTTTGTTTGGTGGCTTGAATCATAAAAACTAAATGTATCATTGTTGAATATTCAAAATTATACTTTAAAGTTAAATTTGAGTGTCCTTTTAAGTAACATATCTTTAATAATAGTTAACCTAGCATTCCGTAAGTTATTTGCATGAAGTAAATTAATAGCTTTTGCCGCAACATATGAGTATGAACCTCAGAACTAAGCTGTATAATGTCTGGGAATTGAAAGGAGGTAAGTATCTCTAACATTAAGACAATGAACATTTTTTCTGGGAACTAATTTAGTTTTTAAGTAAGAAGGATTGCCCTTCTTTACTATGTGGATACACAATTTACAATAGTGAAGGAAAGTTTGTTCCAAGACCTTTAACCAGCCGATATCATGAATAGCGCCACTTATATGATCCCTCCTTCGCAACCCGCAAATAAACCGGGCACAGGAMTTTTGTATCCTTTGGAGCCTTCTATAATTATATTTTGTAATACAGGGGCTATATACTAAATTGCAGTACTTTATATGAGACATTACAAGTGCTTCCGATAAGATGCGCTTACATCTGAAGTTTAGTATTGCTCTGCTTTGATACAGAAGTTTTAGACTGGAATAAGATTTTTTTTAAATATGATTGATGTGGGTATTAAATTTCATGTCAGTGTCTATATAAAGCCCTAAATTTTTTGAAGATTCTACAATAGGAAGTGTTTCATTGTCAATGTTAATATTTACCTGATTTATATATTGCATGCGGCTCTTTCTACCAAATACCATTACTTTAGATTTATTAGGATTAAGAGATAAGCAATACTTTTTTGATATATTGAAGAGCGCTGGTAAGTCTTTATTTATGTACATATTGCTCTGCAAAATATCACTGGCTTGGTATGAGTAGTACAACTGAGTGTCGTCCGCGTAGAAGTGAAACATACAATATCTGAAACATTCCTCAAAACGGGAAGTGTACAAAGCAAAAAGTATCGGGCCTAAAATTGAACCTTGAGGAACACCGCTAATGCATACTGCAGGTGCTGATGACAAGTTGTTATAAATGACTGATTGTTGGCGATTGCAGTAGGGTCGGATTAACGAAAAACACTATTAAAAAAGACGCCAAAAGGACTGACAATGTCTTGTGGATKTGAAATTGCACGATGGTTAAAGCGCATGACGCCAGGAGTTCTGGTGTTTCCTTTCTTCCTTTGAATAAACGACCAGAATTTGCGCTGATCGTTATTGATTGCTTCTACTACGATACTGTTTGAATAGATTGAGATGAAAGCTTCTTTTAAGCTTCTTATATTTTCTAAACATTTTGTGTTGGAAACGAATGGCGGGTATTGACGACGATGATAAGAAGAATGCTTAGGAACACACAATTCAAACAACCCAAATGTCAATTAAACATAGATAATAACGGACTTCTAGTTCGACCAAATTTGTCATAAAATGCTAGAAGAGCGGTTGAATACGCAATTACTGTGTTGGTTATGAAATTCATAGGACAAAATCAACAGTTAAACTTAATAATTGAGGCGAGCTCCTTCAAATTAACGGAATCTACCAGCGATATGATTCAGTGCTTTATGGAACCCTAGTCGAGCGTGCGGTTTTTGCATTATCCCGCACAAGAACCTCGTTTAGCCCGGCTGTTGACACAAACCCCTAATTATATCGAATGCACCGCTACATCAAATATTTCATTCATATGTCTGGCCGGCGGGCACTAATTCAATTACGAGTTCGAATTATTAAATTAATTAATTCCAACGGCCGTGAAAGGGGATGCGGCCATCGCGTGGCTTTGTGAACAAACGAAAGCAGATGTCACCAAACACGGTCGCGTGAAATCATTCTGTGACATGATACAACCGCCTGATAATTCTGGGTAAATATTTTATTACCGTAGTTTTGGTAAATAATGGGCGGGAGGCACGGACTTGCCGTCCGAAATGGGGGCCGTATTAAAATAATTCTCAGTAATTTTTTCGACTATTATTACCAAATTACTGAGTTGCGACACACGAATGGAAAGAATGGGTCCTAATACGGGGCCATCACGATACGCGGTTTCGGGTAATGCTTTTTGCGTTAGGAAATGTGTTAGCTTTATCACTGCAGCGTTATTCCTACCACATTATTATTATTTTTTTTTCATTAAATGTCCATTTATTATCCTAGCTGCGAAGTTATTTTCTTAATTCTTAATGACCAAATTGTAGATAGCTTAATTAATAGGCATAATTGAAATTCCGTATAAATCGTAGTTTACAAAAATACACGTAAATTGGCCTCAAATGCCTACAAATACAAGGTTTGATTCAATGTTATAGTGCAAAGTTTTAATTCTGCTATTGAAGCTAGATCTGTTAATGTTTTAATGCAACAAAAGAAACCGTATGATGAAGAAAAAACATTGCTACCGTTTTGATGTCGGAATCTGTGCAGGAACAATAAAAAATCTCATTAAAAAGATTGTCATTTCAACACCGGGCAATAGTTAATCCCACACTCAAAGAACTTTCAAAGAGAAGATAATTCACCGATACAATTTGAATTTTAGTCATACATTGGTATCGAGGAGTGATGCAAAACGGTTATATTTATGCTTTTGTATGGGGGATCAAACTTTTGTCGCAGTATAACGTTTTCTGATGAGGCAAGTCTCTACCAAGGGGACAGTTGCCTCATAGCAAATAAGATGTTGCAGCCATGCTAATCCACATTTCAAAATTGTAAAAAGTCGCTAGTGTTTTGCCAAGGCAAACTTAAAGTGTGCCTCTCGCTGTAACGATATAATATTTAATACTTTTTTGATAACAACACTAGTCAGCACAAACGTTTAGATTGTTGCTAACTGATTAAATGTTAAATTTGAAGATCAGTGTATTGGAAGAAATAGTTCTGTATTGTGACATACTAGAAGTCCCGATTTACAAATTTTAGGTTTTATTTGTAGGGACGTAGAATAATTCAAAAATCGAATAAGAGGCACCATGGCAGTTTTTGCATAAAATCGAAGGTATATATTATAAATATGCTGGTTGCATAAGAAATAATGATTTTTTTGCTAAAATTGTTAGCATTATATCGCTGAAAAGAACATTCATCTTAAACCTTCTAAGCTACCGTACATATAACAAGTATATAACTTTAACATGAATAAGAAAATATTTTTTGAAAAGATCGCTGTCGTTTTAAAACACTGACAAAAAGTTATTGGTCTGAGGTTTCGATTACAACTGTAATCGTTGTCAAAGACGAAGAACCTCAAAATTCGTTTGACACAAGATCAAACAAAATTTTGGATGTAAATAAAAAAATCACCAAGGAAGCGAGACGTCATAGGAACAACGTGCCAACCTGATAAAATATTATGAACCTAACGACGAGAAAGGAACTATATACCTACTAGATATACACGAACTACTTGATAAAAGATAACTACAAAATAGCCTTCCAACCAAAAGTCACCTAACTCATAATTTCCACAATCCCTATTAAAATTATTAGTATTCCTAGAAATTTCTATAGCTTATTTTATTAGACGTTTGTGATAATATTTTCTTTATGTAAAATTTTTGTTTTATCAAAGTCAATCATGTGTTTAGTCAAATATGAGTGTTCAGCTACGGAAGATTTATCTATCTATTGAAGCCTAGTAGCACGAATGTGTTCTTTCAGACGCGTACCTACTTTTGTTTTAGTTCGACCTATGTAACACTTACCGCAACAACAAGTAATTTTGTAAACACCTTCATCCTCTAAATGTACTTTATCTTTAGTAGAACTTAAAATTTTATCTAAATTATTATATGTGCTATCAACAACTAAAATATCATGTTTTCTAAGCATCCTCTTTAATTTTTTCGAAAGGCCTTGTATATAAGGCAAACTCAACTTTAATTTACTTTGTCCTGGCTGAGAATTTACTTGATTTGGATGAGCACTTTTATTAAAAACTGACCAAATATTCCTATTGCTATAGCCATTTCTCACTAGTGCTGATTTAAGATAATATATTTCTGTTTGTAAAGAAGTTTCGTCTGAGATCATTTGTGCTCTAACAAATAACGTCCTTATAAGACTAATCTTGTGAGAGGGTGAGTGAGATGTGGCACGTAAATATCTGTCTGTGTGTGTTGGTTTTCTGGAAATCTTGTGTCCTAACTGTCCAGTGTTTATTCTGTAAATATGGACATCCAAGAAAGGTAAACTACCATTACTTTCTAATTCAATAGTGAATTTTATGTCGGGATTTTGACCTTTCAAATTATTTAGAAACCTACCTAACTCTTCTATACCATGGGGCCAAATAACAAGAGTGTCAACTACATACCTATACCAATATTTTGGCTTAAACTGAAAACTGTTGATCATTGAAAGCATTCACCCTCTTGATATGAATGGTTCATTCCTTTTTTTAATGACACCCTGTATTCTTTTTTTAATCATTCTGTCAAAATATGAAAAATATTAAAGCTGGGAAAATATATTTGCTACCAGTAGATTTTAATCGAAATCGAAATATTTCTGAAATATGTTTGTTTACGCATTTTTAGGCCTTTTCATCTGAAAGGTAATATACTGCCTTATATTTTTGAAAAAAAAGATGTTTAACTGTATCATTGCCAACAAGTTTCACTAAAAATATCATAAGCTCTTCTATGAAATAGATTTTATTGCCTAGTTTTCAAGTATCTATACTTGTATGCAATTATTTTCATATGGTTTTCGCGTATGCGTAGTAATCTGCAAAATTATTGCTAATTTTCTCAGTCAAGTAACTTTGATCGCTTTTACAAAGCAGAATATCTTAGTATCGTTGTTCTATTTTTTCTATAACTATCTACTATCCAGAGTTACATGTTATTTGAATTTGTACTTCTTTTCCTAAAATAGCAAGATCATGTACCAATGTGCACTATACTTTTTTCAAGATGGTCTTTTATCAAATTTTATTAAATTGAATAATAACACACATCTCAGATTTTCCCTAGTCTCAGTCTTTTCGGGAATTTTTCACTTTTGGACTGTTATTTATATTATTTCTGAAAATTCTATCTGAAGCTATATATTATCTGACGTTAATAATTTTTTCGAAACAAACCGAGTCAAGAATATTTCACGAAGCTGAATATTTCGTTTTTGAAGAACGAAATTCAGTTACAAGAAGTTTAATTTTTTTGATTGTTTAACTTGGAGCTTAGCTCATACAACCACGGATTAAAATAAATTAAATTTACGAATGCCTTGAATAGGCTCAAAAAGCTAATCGAGTGCAATGGATCTTCGTCATAATCTCACAAAAAATGCTTTTGCTAGTTATTTTAAATTACTTAGCCAATATATATTTTGTTTTTGTTTTTGTATGTCAACATATCTAAGATAAGGGAACTCCTTTTTTGTATTTTTAGTGGTTTCGTGTTTTTTTATTTACTTGAAATAAACTGGTGCTTCCATATACAGGACAAAAAGCGTTATAAATCAGATTCTGCAGCAGGAGTGGGAATCCTAAATTTTTGTTTAATAACCTTCATCCAGGGAGAAGCCTTAATGTCCAATCCACGGGGTCCAAATTGATAAAAAAAAATTTAAAAAAACTGAAAATTTCCGAAGGTCTGGTCGTCCGAAATGGACATAAAGTTTTTAATGTATTGTAATGTATTTTGCATGAGCTAAACGGAGATTTTTTTAGCAGAAAAATGCAGTTTTGGGCGATGATAGTAATTAGAATAAATATTATACCTTCCGTTTTATAATATTTATTTTCCAATGAAGATCGATGACGAATGCCAAACATGTTTAGCTGTACCTGGATAACCCTTCCCAGGTTGATGGATAAGATATTGGAGTCATTTACAATATCAGGTGTATAAAGAAAAACCGCAAAATTTGCAAGAACGCAAATTCTGTGATGGGCTATGTTATTGCCAAACTGCAAGAGGTCCTTAGGTTAAACATTTAGTTTCATGCAAGTATTTATTTAACTTAATAGAGTATTATATCGAATTGATAAAAACGAGTACTGACACCTGCAGAAGCATGGCCTCCAAAGTGCACTGGAAACAAAATTTACTTTATGACCGCAATAATTTGAAACCACAACCGTCTGAATGATAAATGGATGTGAAAAAAATCTCTTCTTCTCGTTACTCTCTCGAAGTACAGCCTTAGAAGGTGATATGATAGGAAAGATGCAACCAATCTTGTTCTTTTTTTATAACGAAGTTAATGCTAATGTTTTCCTGTAAATACAGACATTTCTGGATTAGGAAAGAGCACGCCAGAAAAGTGAGAGTAGGTATATATATTTAAACCAAACTCCCCCAGTTGCGATATGTCCATCAGTGCCGATTTCCAACGATATAAACCACCACCACCATACCCCTCAATGTTTAATCCGAACTTTCCGCGTCGTCCCAAATTTGTTCACCATGTTTGGAAACAGCTAATCTCTTAATTACGTTATAGGCCCCGCCGTCTCAGGGGCCGTTCCGCAAACAGATATCGAGAAGCGCGGCATAACACGGGTCCGAGTATTTGTTCGGAGATCCCAGATAGCCGAGCATTGTGACCGTTATCTGATATTTGCCCGCTCGTGCGGAGACCGGCGTGGGCGACGGGGAAACTTTGCCAGAAAATTGAATTAATGCATGGAGATAGCGATTTAGCATTATCGTGTATCGATTCGGGAATTGCGAGGCAATTGGTTGGGCGAATATTATTTGTAAATGAAGAGGAACTAATTAATGCTCTAGAGTACAGCTCGAAGCACTTATTTTGTTGATTAGTGTAACCCGTGCGAGCTAACCCATGATTTCCTTTGTATTTAAGTAGTTGCATTTTTATGTACTCATTTACAAAAATTTGGGGATTGCAAAGCAGCTGGTTAGACAAATATTACAAATGGACAGCAATCTTCTGAATACGTTTTGAACCATTCTTTGTAGCCTTTCTTGCATTTCATTATTTTTTTTGTATTTATGCACTTAACATAGATTTTTTGATGTACTTACTTTAAAAGATAATATCTTTAGCTCTGACAAATCGATCCATGACTTTTGAACCTACTTCTACACAAGTAAGCGTCATTTAGTATCTAGTATCGTATGTAGAGCATTTGCCTTTATCAAAGCAAATTGTTAACCTATTGCGATTGCATTTGGCTAACGGTATCAAAAAGTACATATTGGTATAGTAGCCAGTAGCCCCGAGAATTCCATGTCATTATGTATATATACGACATTGGCATTGTTAATAATACATGGAATGAACAAGCTCAAGATAAAGGGAAAACATTAAGCAAAGGTTTAGAGAAAAAACAAAATACTAACCTACTTTAAATGAGTAGTTCAATAATATTAAAAAAGATATTTTTTTGTGAACATGTTCCTAAAAATGCCCAGAAAAGACTTTATACAGGTTTAATTATGTAAATCAATTATGGAAGATGATGACGAAGGTGATTTTCAATGTAAAATGGAAGAAGATAGGGACGATGAATATGTAATACTAATAAAGATGTGAATTTTGCGGAAAACTTTGGAAATACATCTACATTTTAAAGGGCCATCAAAGAAGCTAGAATATCATTTAGTTTGCCCGGGTACGCCATAAATCATAATGATGTAGCTTTTATCATGTTCTATTTCTTTATTTTGACAAAAATGGTTGATGATATCGTAAAGTACGCAAACCCGGAGCAGTTATCATAAATAAATGACTGGAATAAAAAAAAACAACACAAAGGGTTAAGGTCATTGAATAATATTGATAACGCCGAAATAGAGGCGTTTATTCTCTCGGGAAGGTGCTCTGAACTTGTGGTACACAAACTCTATTTTGCTGCAACTAGTCTAAGTCAATTCACTGAAATTAGCTATTTTGGTGAAATCATACAGTCTTATAGTACATCTGCATTAAATGCTGTTGATGCGCATATTTCCTGTTTCTACACACCCCAAAAGGCTAGAAATTATAGAATGAAAATTTGGATTTTATGTGATGCGGATTTGTTTGTCTGTTGTAATTTTGAAATTTATCTGGGAAATCAAACAGCAGCCACCAGAAAGAAACTAAGGACCACGCGCGGTACAAACTCTTACCTAACATCTCTTACAAGATATAATTCATACTGTAGCAACTGTAAAAGAAAACTGAACGATTCACCATAATACTATTTAGATGTTAGATCTAGCGCTGAATTTTCGTCGCATTTTTTGTATAAAAAAATAATAATTGTAGTTTCATGTGAGAAAGGAATAATTTCAAAAACATTGAACTAGCCTTGTCAACCCTGCACTATGAATACGGAATAGTGGGTGAAGAAAAGCAATATAAAACGGAGTTTATTCTGGAAAGAAATAAAACTAAAATTGGAGTGGATTTTGTTGATAAATTGATTCGGAAATAGTCCTGAAAATGGGTCTCAATTGTAAAAAAAAATATTTGGATATTTCTTAGCACAAGGCTTTGGTTATGTTTTAACAAGTTTCCAGGCTATAATAGTTAAAAAAAATCTTAAGAAGTTTTAAAAGTCAAATATGCAATTGTGTGGAGGAAATAAACATATATATTCTGTAAAATGTGACAACTCCAACAAATTCATTCATTTGCAAGGTACATTTATACAAGAGGTTTAAGAGATGAAGATGGAGAGCAATAATATACGTATGAATCTATATGTGCTAGCATTATATGAAGTAACAATACATTATCCTTGCATCAAGCCATGAAGACTGCTTGCCTCGTCCATATTTTTGTGCTCCTTATAATTTAAATAATATAATAAGAATATAATATATTTTGCCTTTATTAATTTAAAATAACCATTTTGATACAATTAAAACTACAATTTGCAAACATACAATACGTTTAAGTAATGCAAATGTTTATAGCATGAAATCTTTACCTTAACTTTAACCTTTAACTTAACTACTTAAATAAGCATAAATTTGGCAATAATCATTTACAGAATTGCTTAAAAGTTCTTTATGAATAGCACTAGCACAAGTAATAGTAATAAATTGTTCACCAAAATATATAGGTACTGGACGTTTTGACAAAAATAATTGTGGACAATATTGCGCGCATTTTTCTAATATGGGGATTACTTAATTAACAGAAATTGAAGAAAAATTCTGTATACCATATGATGCACCGAACTTAAGTATGTCATACGATTAGAATAAAACAGAACTGGGAACGCTTAATTTTAGCACCAAACGAAATTATTTGCGATACTTTTGCAAAGAGTCAAGAAATCTGAAGCAAAGTTACATATAAAATCTACACTATTTACTTTTTGATACGATGCCATTTTTAACCAAGCCTCTTCCTACCGTCATTACCAATGCGCAACGCGTTCTTTTTACAAATTAAACATCACCTGTTAAAGTTCCGCATACATGAAGTCATAAATGCTAATTCCTAGAAGGCATCATTTTCTTCGTGTGATTTATCGGGAAAAAAACTGACCGGGCGCACCTACAATCCAACAATTAATCGCACCTGACGTGTAAAGGTCGAAATAATTAGAATATTCCCATAACTCACTATTAGTGGTGCCCCATAAATATGTACAAACTTAAATGAAATGTCTTGGCGGAGGAAGAATTTACGATTATGAGATGCCTTAATAATGCTGATTCGATAGCAGGCGTTAAAACTAGAAATACTCGAAATTTATTGAATAAGTGGGTTAAATGAGGAAATAGAAATTGGGTTTCCCAGACGCGTGGTATGCTAAGGAAATTTATTGCCTTAAAGAACAACGTATATTGAGTTTATATTACTTTATACCCCTCAAGTCTAAGTCTAATAGACTATTATTAATTCGTAATGATTCGACGTTCTTCAGCTCTCGCGGGCTACACGCTGGTTTCTGTGTTTTTTTTTTTTTGGCAAAGTGACAAAGTACACAAGGCAAAATCAAATCGCCGAAACAGCTTCGGTGTCATCTATTAATGTTGCTCGAATTAAAATGATATTGGCGTAAGTTATGGAAGAAAGGACAAGACATCTCAGTGATGAAATTAAGACACTAAAAGAAGTGTCTCGGTTACGCGAGTTAAATGTCAATTTGTTTAAGGTACTAACTAAAGAAATGGGCGCAACCGCCAATGTTGAAAATTACAATAATGAACCCAATGAAATTACGGAAGTTATGGACTTCAACGTGTCAGTGTTATCCTCTTCATAATATAAGAAATAAAGTGTCGCCCACAAAAACATCAAAAAGAAAACCAATAAGTAGACACAATGAAATCAAGGTACAGTTCTAGATTCTCTGAACAAATCAACAAGGTAAAATAAAATCCACAGTGTAGCTTAAGCATCTTATGTCAAAACATTCAGTGCCTAATATCCAATAAAGAAAACAAGTTAAATGCATTTTTTTTGAAAGATGTAAGGATGGACGTTTCACTGTTCTCTGAACACTGGCAGTATTGGATATGAGCACGGTTGTTCTGTTTGGCGTTCTACAAACACGGCGTTATATCTATTTTTATATAATCAATCATTTAATTTATATGTCTGGATGTTATTAACAATTTTTCTATTTTAAATGTATTCGAATGTTGTGGTATTGAGTTATAAAATCTCATATTATACCGAAATATATATATCAGCCCTCCATCAGGCACCATCGAGGAGGCTAAAAAGTTTTTGGAAATTTTTGATAGAATGTGTAAATATATTACACCTGTTCCGAAGAAAATATTTAGGTGGAGACTGAAAGAAAATCAGCTAAGAAAAATAAATTGATTTTAACACATCACATAACTAAATTAAATAACACTGTTTCGTTATATAGAGACCTATGTAGATTTTACCCTGAATTTAAAAAAATTATTTGAGTTAACTTAAAGGACAAACTGGCCACCATTAAGAAAGTCAAGGGAAAGAGCATGGGATTTCTTTCGGAATTAAAACATTAAGTAATCACTAAAATCACGACTAATTTGTCTACCGATCCAAGAGCACAAACAATGTTTTACCGATCCTGTACTGTTTTACTATACGTCAAATCCATAAGGAAGATAAGAGTTACCGACTAGTAATTTATAATGTGTATGCCCCGCTTACAAAAATTCACAGTAACCTTCAAAACATTTCAGATCGTTGCAATGAGACAACGACCTGCCAATCGAAGGCTTCGTCGTTTTGATAATGTAATAAAATATGTTAAGCTAGATCCTACTCATAAGTTAGTCTGACCTTTGGCAATGATGTGCCTAGTGAAGATATAGTTGAATATGTAAAGTTAACAAACTATATCAATCACAATGTCTTTTCTTTGATAACAAATATTGCAAGAGGGTTTTTAGTACTTGGCAAAAATTATAGCTATTGAATTGCCAAAATTTGATTGAGGTATGTTGGTTATGTATTTGCTGATAACAATTTAGATGTTGTTATAAATGGTACTCCAGGGTTAAATTAAGTTAAGTATGTGAAAAATCTATTGAAAACATTCTTTAATTTTTAGACTTACTTATTATTCTTAAAGAAAGCATTATAGCATTTGATATACAGAAAGCCATACTACTAATAATTATTGCCACGAGTTTTCCAATAATTGTTTTAAATACAAACAAGCAGCATTAAATAGCATGTTTCATTGTCTATATAATATACCTTTGTATACGGAGAACTTAAAAACATAGCTAAATTATACATATTTATTATGCGGTAGAATGAATGGATTTAATACAGTTTGTTCCAAAAGTTTGAATTGATTCCTGGTTTTTCTAGTAATAAACATTTAAACAGTTTATTGATAAGAAAACCTAAAAGAGTTGGTTTGAAAAAGCCAGGAATCCATAAAATAAGTTGTAAAAAAATTTGATACATGTTACGTAGGACAGACTAAAGGTATTGGTTTCAAAGAACATACAGCTGATACAAAAAAAATAAGATTGACAAGTCTGCTCTAGCTAAACAAAGTATTGAGAGTGATATTGAGGACGTGGAGCTCTTAAAAGAATCTAGAAGCTTCAGCTTAGATGTTTTGGAAGCTGTGTACCAAAAGAATAATAAAAGTAAACTAATTAATAATGATTTAATGCTAGTAGAAAGGCTCAAATTATTAAACCTGATTAAAATGCATAAATCCTGATGATGTTTTTGCCATACGTTTGCTATCTTTTATAGCTATTTAGACGCATTCATAACGCTGATGATGCCTCATGCAAATGTGAAATGTATACATCCGCATGTTGGGTTATTAGTTTATCATTTATTAGTTGTTGTCATTCGTACGTTTTTTACTTGTTTGTAGTTTAGAGAAAGAACAGCAACAGACCGGGAATAATGAGATTAGAATTTTTAAAACGATCGTTGAAATTCCTCATATAATAAGACGAAAAGTACTCTCAATAGCTACCGGTATTTGTTTCTCTTCAGTACACCAAATAACTAAAGTAAATAATTTCCATCTATATCACACGAAAATAGTTCAAGCTTTAAAATAAAGAGATTATCTTAAAAGACTAAGCTTTTGCAACGTTTTTCGAGAAAACCAAAACTTCAATGCCAGGTTTTATGGTAACATTCGTTTCTCAAATGAAGCAGCATGTTCCAATAATGGTGGGGTTAACAAGCTTAATATGCATTAATATGCGCTAGAAAATCCTGGGCCTTAGTTTTTTTTTGAGTGGTTTAAACGGGAACAGCTATTTCAATTTATTTTGTAATTTTACGAAAGGCACAAGGTCTATGGTTTCACAAGATGGGGCACCAGCGCATTAGCCTATAGAATAGTGTGAAATAATTTTGATTTGGTTTTACCTAACCGACTGATAGGAATAGAACCTTAGTCCTCTAGATTTTTTCTATGAGTAATGGTAAAAGAATACGTTTATCGATCAGTAATTAGTGTGGAACATTTAGAAAATACGATACGTGATGCATGTTAATACGTGTTAAAAAGACTTTTTCGCGTTATCTCTACAAATGTATTTTTGATATCATTTTAAATTTCGTCGGAGTATTCGCGAAAAAACCTGTATAACATTTAAAATCWGACATCGCCAGAAATCTGCCTGAGGGCTGAAGTATACTTATTAGATAACCTAAAACCTGTATCAAATTTCACAGGCAGTTAAGAAATGTACCCAAATTCACCTTTTTCTATCTCTGTAAAACGAAGAAACTTTCTCGGGTTGGAAAACACCACACCCCAATTTGTTTTCCAATTACCATTCCCCACAAAACGTCAGACCGTCAAAACACAGTCAGATTGCCCTTTTCAGAAGAACCGAAACCCAATACCCCGTATTTATTCCTAAATAGATATTCAGATTGATAAAGCAAACCGCCCGCGTTCGGCAATCTGCTCCATTTGTTATAATCTCGAGGTTCATTTTGTATTCCCCTTCGCGGGAATGCAAAGAGAGCAAATTGCCGAACACGACAAATCGCACCAACAGTTGCCCCAGCTCCGAGGGGGGTCCGCGAACGCCCAAGATTGAGGACATTATCTACCCCAGAGATTGAGGCCCCGTAATCCTTCATTGGAGTCGGGATAAACAGGATAACTTGAGGTAATTAGGGAAAATGCTGGAAAGTGATTGCTAGGATGGATGGAAGTGACACTTGTTAAGAGAGCGGTTGATGGTTTTGTTTGGGGATGAAAATTTTAAGGAACTTTGAAATGGAATTTTCATGTAAAGGGAAATTAGTGGCTTTTTCGCCAAAATAGAGCTCTAAAAGTTTGTTAACTTATTTAATCCGTATTATGAGGAGAAGAAAGCTTTTTCGTGATGCTTTAGGCTATCAAATGTAACAGATATTTGTGATGAGTTAATAATTCTCACTAGTACTAAATAGAATTATAAAATAAACTAAATGAATTCCTAATTTTCGAAATCCCACTCCCTATTATGTCCAGCTTACGCCAGGAATTACATACATACCTAAAAGTATACTGAGTTTGTTTCTCGTGAACTATTGAAACAGGAATACTTACCACAAAATTACAAAAAAACATATCTATAGTTGAACCCTCCAAGTTACCCTTAGTCTTATGTATTTAGTTGTATAATGGTTACAGTTAATATTGTCAAACATGGAACATTTTCCAAATTTATTTCTATTCAATTCAATTACAATTCTAAATGCACTTCATTGTTAACGTTAGTATCAGCATTTTTATGTTCAATGCACTTCCCGTGAACGCCGGATTATGCGCCAGTTCAGCAGTTTACGCGTCGTACGATCTATGTGACGTATGCGCTTATTCTAGTATAAATAGTGAAAACAATCAATCATAAATCAGTCTAATACTTAGACTCGAAGACCCCCAGGCAGGAGCTGACCCTCAAGCAACAATGGAAGTTCCAACAATGTTTGTTTACAGACTTATTTTTATGTTGTTAATAAATTATTATGTTAAAACTACCTAAGTCGTATCACTCCTGCCCCTGCCCTTGTCCCAAGTTCTGTTACAGGTTCTAATCTTCGGCAACGCAGGCAGCGCGGACCCTAAACCCCAAGGTGTGACAATATGCTATAACTCAACTAATTTTGTTTGTGCATTAACTAGTGAGAGACAGTATTTTTTATGTTGCCAATCCATATTACAGTTATTAAACATCACCAAACAAGTATAGTACATTTGTTTAGATATGTTATCTTTATTATATTAAAATAATTTGGTGTCGCTAGCGGAGTTTGTATTAGATCAAAATTATTTTTGTCTCAATAACAAACATTTTATAAGTTGATTTTTAAATAACTTACAAAAAGAAAAATCATAAAAAGACTTGTTTTCGACTTTATGTTAAATTTTAGTACTGTCATGTAGATGATTTGTGCCTTTTTAGAGTGACCTAACTAGTTTTTTCTTACTATATCTATAAATGTCAGCTATAATACAGAAATTGATCATTAGATTCAATTTTCTATCTAACTCCATAGCTTTTCTCCGAAGTTTTTAGAAAACCCACAGCAACAGACGCAAAGTAATCGATCTTCGATTCAACTTTTCATGGGTTCTCTAAAATATCTATTTGCTTAAACCTCGTTGAAAAAGAACTGGGTGTACTTCTCCAAATTGTAGAAAAAAAGTACTTTAAATATAAAATGCATGTCTATGCTCTGCTGTCTACACCTCAACCAACTGCAGATAGTACTATTTCGCTGTCATTACAGCTCATCAGTGCAGTTTAAATATACTTAGGTACTACTTACTACCATTAATGATATATGTATTATATATTATGTAACTTTTTCTATCGCTGGCAGTGTGTTCTGCTGTCCGTAGTAAAGAAAAATTTCAGTTTCTTTAGAATTTGTGTGGTTCTGCATGTAAAGAAATTCAACAGAGACCTTTTTTATTATTATTTTATTACCTGCAACAATAGTCATAACTTCAGATCATTAGAATCTTATGAGTACCTAATTTTTCTTCAGTTTTAAAGGTAATTTCAATTGGCCCGTTTCAAGTTTTCCGCCTGATCGCTAATTTGACTGTGTTATTAATTTTTTTCAGGTCGTTATTGCGATTAATTTTGATTTTGAAAATTTAACTTCTTTCCATTTTTTAATATTTGTTTGGAAATTTTAAGGTACTATTAATGGACTGCGACTATTTGAAATTAATAAAACGCATATAAACTTCAATGTTTTCGAATCTGAAGAAATGATTCATTTTCCACTTTGAGATAGATAGATAATTGAAAGAAGGGCTGATGGGTAATCAAACACGGAAGAAAACTCTGTTAACCATATGTTATCAAATTATGTCGACATTAGCTTAAATTAATTGTAGGCTATGCTGCATTTTGTACAAATAACCAGAAAAATCACAGAGATGGTGGAATATTACAGTCAGGAAACATGTGGCCCTTAAACACATATAAGATTAAATATAGTACATAAAACGTTAACGTTAACAGATTTGATGGATCATTTTTTAGCTTTTCTAAGAATAATCAATTTTAACGAATATAAGTATTAAATGCAAGAAAAAAAGAGAAGAAATGTTGCCAGTTTTATAAGAGGTACTTTAATAAAATACTATATAAGGTGGACATTGCAAACATTCGTGGTCGTTTGTAATTTTATCTTAATCATTAGACCATTATAATTACCTGTAAAAATTTTATGTAAATTTTGCAAACATAGGATCGGATTAATATTTTATTCTTGTTAAGATTGCCTCAAACAAATTTGATAAGAATATTGGGTATGAATGTGTCGATGGAAGTTGCCATATAACCATCGTAGTTTGGAATTTTCTTTTTCGCATGTTTGAATATTTAAAATTTTGCGTTGCAGAAACAATTTACTAAACAAAACAAATTCTTATTACAGTCACGTTTTACCATTAATTCTATGTACGCAAGCAAATTTTTCTTTGTTCTCTTCTCCGTTACACTTATTTATTACCAATTTTTTTAGGGCTTCTTCAATAGAGTTGTTTTCTTCTGTGAGTATGTATAAAAAGGTCAATCGAAATATGTTCTTAAACTTTGATTTCATCAATCTTGTTAATAGCCAGTAGATCCTCTAGCATTCCAACGCCTATATCTACAGGCCCACTAGGGAATAATGATGTTATATCAAAGAAGACTAGCAACTTACTCTCCTTAAGTTTAATGTTTTTAGTTTTGTCAATACACCCTTGCCGAATACTCTACTGGAGGTGTCGGTAAGCTCCTAAAACTGTTTGAAAATTAATAATAAGTTTTCCAACAACTTCAAGGACTGCTACAGAAAACCGTCTTCCCCTTTTATGGCAAATTTGTTTATTGGCCGATTCGGAACAGATTTCAAAAACACAAAGCAGTATTTCCCTCGCGTACTTTTGAGTTACGTCGATGACATTTTTATCATTTTTGACACCAATGAAATGTAATCCTGATAACTTAAAAAATAAACTTAAATTCCTGTTTCATATGCGTTAATTTCAGGGTGGAAAAGAAAGAGTAACAACGTTGTGTACAGAAAAAATACAAAAACAAACAGGTTTATAAGCAATAACGCAACATTTTTATCAACATAGATTTTTGGCTTTTAACTTATTAGTTAAGAGATTACTGAGGTTTCCTTTACCAAAATTTGACTTTAAGGGAAAACTCAAATACACAAAGAATGTTGCAGTACATAATGGGTACTCCAGTAAAACAGTAGAAAACTTAATTAGGGAAGTACACCACAAAAAAAACAGATTATAAACGTCACGACGTTATTTTTACCAACTATTGTAGAACATAAATTTATAAAAATTCTTTCTGGCTTTGGGTTTAACAAAAGATTATACAAAGCTTTCATAAAACCTTTTCGTTTAATGTTCTCAATGATCCTTTAGAAAACCCGAAGTATAAAGCAGATAAAGGAACAAGGCAGGCATTTATGAAATACAGTGTAGTAGTCGTAATCTTAAAAAAAAGATATTTGGCAGATCAGGCGTTCTATTGGAATTTTATTTAAAAAGCTCATTTCAGATTTGGAGATTTTTATAAATCAGGTGTCGATTAACATTAAAGACACAGGTCACCCCATAACTTTTAAAACTAAACAACTTTCTAACAACACGCATCCGAACGTGTTTAAAAGCATCTTTATTCAAAGTACTMAAGATACATTAGTTAATTCAAATTTAGGTTCGATACGAATGTATTATTTGAACTAATTAGATAAGGGATTCACGCAATAGCGAAATCCAAATAGTACATAAAATGGTGTTCTGTTGACTTAATTTCACTTCCGTTGAAAACCAGGTGATCTGGCGAGGAATGACGCCAACACTAATTGTAGAGTTGTTTTGGAATATACCACGAAAAAAATGCAATAAATCCAAAACGCCACAAGGTTTTTTAATTATAAATATTATCGGTACTAAGCAAATAACACGAGCAAACGCTATGATAAAATTACTGCTTCAGCAGTAGTCATACCGAAGCGATTTAAAGTAAAACCGTTAAATAAATTTGTACTACCTAGCTACTAATAAATGCATACATTTTCAATAGTGCTTTCTCCTCTCCAACTCTCGAAGTTCTTCCATTTTCATAGTCACCCACAATCACAAAAGCACCCCGAACTATTAAATTCACTGCACAAACGAACAACACGCACATTAGCACTTGTACTAAAACTGTCAAGGTCAACCAAAAACAGTGGCAATCACACCGTTTCTGGAAAATTGCTACACGTCGCCACAGTGATAAATTAACAAGCCCTAGCCGTGCAATGTGCAGGTGCTAATTGGGTCAAGGTTAGCGCCAGTTCATTAGCGTTTGTCTTTTCGCGGGTTTGTTGTTAAATCAAACAATTAATTCTGGAAAAAGAAAAGTGTATGCGTCTCGCGTTGACGTTACTGAAATGAAGTATCAAATATAGACAGTTGCAGACTTGTGTTGTACGTGTTAATGGAATGGCAAGAGTACTTGAGCTAGGTTAGCAACTTCGCGATTATCGGTAGCTTGTAATTACGTTAGTTATTTAAGCATCGACTGCTTGTGAGCAAAATACAGCAGTAGGCATCGATTCCACCTAAGTGAATGTCTTGCACGAAATGTTTAGCACCTTTACGATAATGATTCGAAAACTGTAAATGCGGGTTCCAAATGGTCAGTATTACTCGAGATATTTCTGCAATGTGTTGCAAAAATATATATTTATAGCTAACAATAAACCACACACAATTATATTTTATCCATTTTCCAAAAGCAGTGGATCACATCACACAAAAATGTTCTAAAAATGACCCTGTCAATAAATTAATGTTGCACAGAGCACTCTGGATTGTACTGATATTTTCAAAATTAACTATTTAATAATTTCAAGGTGATTTGGTTGTAAGATTGCTAATTCGAGTCAGGTTACCACAGAGTAATTACTGGTTCTGAAGATAAATTAACACCTACTACTTTTAAAGGTGCTATTAAAAATACATTTTTTATATTTGAAACAATTTTGTTTAGTAATAAGCATTTCGTTGTTACTAAGTGTGGGGGTCGATTTATTCTATATGAATGAACAAGTAAAAATACTAAAAATATGGCTTGATTGATTTATCTTCTTTGAGACTCCATTTATCAAATGTACGATATACCAAGCCACAGGCATCCTCAACTAATTTTGTATTGTATTTAAGATTTGCAAGTATATCTATACTGCGTATACATTTTTCTTGCTTAATGTAGAATAGTTTGGGTGTTATGACTGCAGTGTTGGCCTTGATTTTATAGATTTTCTCAGATGGACAGGCAACTGGTTTCCGCGTTTTCAGTTGGTGTGCACACCATGTTCTTTTAACTCGATATATTTCCTAGTTATGAGTTCACGAAAATTGATCTGTCGCAGGCTTATCAACATCAGGTAAGTCTAGATAGGGAGTCGTGGAAATACAGAACTATCTCCACACATCGCGGGTTATTTTTGTATACCAGATTGCTTTTTGGAATTGCAAGTGCACCACAAAAATTTTAAAGAATAATAGAAAATTTYTTACAAGGACTTGTAATGTAGTGAATTTCCTTGACGATATTCCGATCACAGGAGAAAATCGCGAAATTCATTTACAACGCGTTCATAATGTATTACTGTATTTGAAAGATTGTGGTTTAACAGTACGTTTAAATAAGTAAATGTGAAGTTTTTTTAAAAAGAGTTCACTATTTGGTCTCTAGAATAGTTGCTGAAGGGCTTCATACATAAAATCAGGGCCATCCAGTGCAACAAACAGTAAAAGAACTTCAGTCATTCTTAGGTCCAGTGAATTATTATCAGAAAATTTTCCCAAATAGTTCGTGCTTGCTCAAACTATTGTATAACTTCTTAAGAAGTGAAACAAAATATGTGTGGTCCACAGAATGCGATAATGCATTTATCAAAATAAAAAAAAATTAGTCTTCAGCACCAGTTCTTGCGCATTATCATTGATTTGCCTATAAGGCTAACACTAGATTCAAGTGATGGGGGTAGGCGCGATTATATCCATGCTTACCCTAATGCTAGTGTACGGCCTAGTGGGTTTGCTGCGAGGACCTTATCAGAAGCACAAAAAATTATTCGCAGTTAGAAAAAGAACGTTGGCCATAATATTCATAATATGCATATTCATTGAGTATACATTGGCTTCTGATAACCGTTCATTAGTTAAAATATTTGGACACAAAAAGGCCATACCGACTTTATCTGCAAACAGATTGCAAAAATAGGCATGGATATTGTCCAACTATAATTATGATATTACTTGTATTCCTTCCAAAAACAATAGGGCAGATGGTGTGTTGCGTTTGCCACTGCCCATCAATGGAACCAAAATCCGAATATACTTATTTAATTTATGTTGCTGAAAGTGAGGATTTACCGCTAAACAGTAAAATGGTAGCTGATGAGGCAGCAAACGACCTGAAATTAAGTTCAAGTTTTGAGTTTCATATTAAGAGGTTGGCCTTCTAATGTTTCAAAAAAATTACAAAAACACATATAAAATTCATCAGAATGATTTGACGTGCAAAAATAATTGTATACTTTTTGGATGCATAGTTCTTATTTCTAGCACATTAAGGGCTACTGTTTTACAATTACATATGGTTCACATTGTAAAAACAAAGAGTTTATTTCGATCTCACGTTTCTTGGCCCGGCATGGAGAAACGAATAGGGAATATCTGTAAATCTTGTGAAAATTGCCCTATTATGAAAAGTTCTCCGATTAAAGCAAAGTTAATTCCGTGGGAAATTCCAAGTAAAGCGTGAGAACGGATTCAATGTGATTTTTAGGGCCCATTTTTTGTGAACACGTTTTTATAGTTGTAGACGCTTACAGCAAGTGGGTAGAAGTTTTTCTCATGAATAGTACCGCGGCTGCAGATACAATTAAAATATTGAGGAGCCTTTTTTGGGAATTCCAGAGGTCGTCGTCTCGGATAACGGACCACAGTTTTTGTCGTCAGAAATTCAGAATTCTTTAACAAAAAATTGTGTTAAATTTAAAAGTTCTTCCGGTTTTCATCCAGCGTCTAATGGGGCGTCAGAAAAGCTGTAAAGAGTGTGAAACATGCTTTGCTGAAATGTATTGGAAAAGGACCCGTAAAGGATCTACATCTATACTTAAGCAGATTTTTATTCGATTTTCAAATACTCCGCATTACCTTTTCGAGCTAGCTGTAAATATAAATGATGTGAATATTCCTGAAAAAACAAACAACGTCCAAAAGGCTATTTTGAGTAACTAAACAGAACAATCTAATAAAAATTATTCGGGAAATAGAAAAAATCGAGCTAAACGAATTAGTGGGGGTTAGGGACTATATGTTCAAAAGACTTACTTAGTTTATGTACCGGAAATTAAAAAAAAAACAATGGCGTAGGCTCTCAAACTAAATTCTTGAATATGCTAGCTTCTGTAGATAGCTTGTCGCAAGCAGTTGTCACAGTTATCGATAACGATATGGATGTTCAGAGACCAAAGAGAAACAACCAGAAATATTAATTTATACTTAAGTAAATCTCCGGATATCAAATATTGGCGGCAGAATGTAATGTTGGTTGGTATTAGTATAGTATTGGCACCAATGCGCTATATTTTATTAAACTTCTTGTAAAACATCAGATGTAGATTTGTACGTGATTAGTCGCTATATGTATGTATTCTTTTGGGGGATTTGGGTCCTCGAAAAATTTTGCAGCTAGGATTGTTTATAACATTAAGATTGATTCTGATGGATCGTTAGACAGAGGCGTGTTGTTACATAATTTATGGTATTTTTGATGAGGATTAAAATGTACATACATATAGTAACAAAAATTTATTGACTTATAGACATGTTTTGAGAATTCAAAACTATAACCTAAGTCAGATTCAAAAGTTGAAAGTGGGATCCCCGGCAGAACCGCATCTTCTTTTAACAATTTTTTTTCTTGATAATTTTAGTTGTTCAGCGCTTTTTCAGTACCTCTTGATTCACCAACAAAGCCAAATGATTACATATAACCAAACTTCAGGTCATTCTACCGGGATATCATCTATCGCAGCCGCTGACTTCTTTTTTCTCGATCAAAATCGATCGTTCGCTGTCGAAACGTCTTGTACTCCAGAGCGCTTATTTATTAAATAACACAGGCATCCGTTCCCGGTATTAGTTGGTGTAATAAATCTCGCGAAGACCTGACGTGATGTATATGTTTGTCAATTTACAAAACCAATAATAAATTGTTATCTGGGGGAGATTAATGGATGGGAGCTGGTAGTTTTGGGGCACGGCGTATATATTTCTGAGAATAACGCGTATACGAATTTGTTAATAGAATTGGAGAGGAATCGCGAGGGAGAGTCGGTGGATAGACTTGGAGATAGATGATAGAGCGATAAATTGGTATGGCTCTCAGGAACGGAGTATTTGTGTAAGTAATGTTATAAAGGTTAAGTGAACATACGTTTATTAAATTGATTCAAAGATTATTGTATTTGTAAGAAAGTGGTTGTAAGTAATGTCCGTCAAGTAGAACACAATGTTAAAGCACAAACTATAGTATCGTATTTCATTCCCAGTGCGTCCTTTATTATGCTTCATACATATTTTCAACAACATCTATTGTTTTCAAATTATGGCCAACTTCGCACTTAGCCACCATTTCCAAATTTTCGTTGGTGCTTCGAGAATTATGTTGCTTTAGTCAATATTATCCCTAATAATTATTTCTCTATAGGTATGAGGTATAGTCGCATTGACATATGTGCTTCATACATATGCCAATGTTTCTATCAATCTTTAGTGATTTGATTGTGCTTCATATATTAATAGAGCCACATAACCCCTTTTAGGTAAAATATACATCTTTGTACTTAGAAGCTAGCCACAAAATTAAAGCACAATTGGTCATCTTTTACTAATCTTCAATAATCTTAGTCAGATGACCCCTTTTTAGTAAAATTTACATTTTTATATTTGGAAGTTAGCGACAAAACTAAAGCACAATTGTCCACGTTTTGCTAAACCTTATAGTATTTCGATTATGCTTGATTGTGCTTCCTATACCTAATAACTTATCCACGCGGCAGATTTGTGCTCTAATTGTTGCAACAATCGTTTATTATGGTTTTGGAACCATGTGATTGTGTTCATCTTACAGACCAGAATATGTCTTCCTACGAACAGGCTATGCATAACCTGATGACATTTGCGGAAGAACAGAGGATGACGGATGGAGTTTGTTTCGTTTCTTTTTTACAAAGTAATGTAGCAGGGCGAATTACGGGGTTGTCAAAGGAAACGCCGACTGTGTTGTACAACTTATTGACTACACCACGTATTCAGATCGACTCTGATTTCATTCGCAGTCAGTACCTACATATATAGATAGAAGTGCAGTGTCAGCTGTTGCTAAACTAATCTAAGGTGCAATGCACTACAATTAAGAATGCACTACTATAAAAAAACGTACAAACTAATAAAAAAAACATTTTGAACTTTTTTCCAAAACCAGCCTCTTTTTGCCATGCGTCCCCAAGCAACAACAAGTAGGCTTAAATTAGGTGTGCAATTTATATTATGACTGATTTTATGAACAAGTTATTGTAGGTATGTGTTTTATGCAAAATTGTACGCAATGAATCGACTATTAAAATTTTTACTGAATGACTTTAGCATTGTTTATTTATAGTGCATAGTAAAAAAGTGAGTAGTAGCAATAATCCGGTAATATTAAGAGTAGATAAACGCTGCTTTATCTACATCTACCTTATAAAAGCCTTACTATTGCACTTATTTGAGTTGAGTAATGAACCACAATACACCACCAGTAGTGGTTTTATTAAAATTAATAATTCACAACAATAAGTCCTAAATTGAACCAAGACAACTATGGAATACTTACGCATATATTTTCAGTTAGTAAAGCTGATGGCAGGTGAAGTCGCCTTGAGGAATAGAAAGCTTGGAAGGAAGTGTTAAAGGCACTTGTTGTCGCTAAGTTGTCAGCAATCTCTACTCCGTGAATGTTTGGGCTCTTTATGTCTTGTTTTCAAATGAAGTATTAATGTAACCCTTACATTGTTTGTTATAATAGATTTGGTCAGGTATTTGCTAATAAGAGTGAAGGAGACTACCTTCGAAAACAAGGCCCTGTGTATTCTTGAGCTTGTGGTAAATTATGAAAGTTTGCGACCACCTTTAGCATTGCACTAAATGTGTTTATACAAACGGAGAGCTTTATGCATTTACGACCCCTGCAAGTCTGTAACCCACAAGAAAACTCTCCATGAACTACCATGGTTAAATGGTCATCCCTTTGATGCCTGAAACAGTAATATAGAATACTTTGTCTTTGCGTTTGCAATCATTTACACTCGTATTCTTTTGTTAAAGCGCTTCTCCATTAGTAACTAAGCGCAAGCTAGTATAGCATATATTCCCGACCGACCGTTTTGCTCTGTGAGATTTTGGATCCATTAGTATACAAATACTCTAGTTAGCTTCCCCATCCTCCGTTTAGTGGTATTTATTCCAAAAAGTTTCTTGTCATGCTGGGTACATGATTATCGTTAATAACCTTGAACATGGAGGAGTTGCCTGTTTGGCTGTTAATCTTCAGCCTGTAAGCTGAACTTCACGACTAAATGATGTGCAAGTCCACTCTACAAAAAAATTGTTCCTCCAACGTGTGTCTTCAAGCACATCCAACTTCATGCAAACGTCGTCTCCGTCTATCCCAATTGCACCACTACATTGGATTTTTCCACCCGTCACTAGTTCCTCCTAATCAAATTCAGATCTGTGCTCCGCATGTGTTCTTCTTTGCACGCGCCTCAGACGTCAAGCCGGCGTCTGTAATACGGCTGCAAATGCGGGAAATTGTCATTATTTCCTGGTGGTTTAGCCGCGAGCACAACCTTGCTCATCTATCACCCGGGCGGCTCGCTCTATTGACTCCGGGACTCGAACGTGATTGATAGATCCATTCCTCACGAATTTGCATGGAGGGTGCTGTTTTCAAGTGTGTACGAGATAGCCGACCGTAGATGTTTACGATAATGTAAAAATGACGTTTGCAAGCTGTGGCTCTTATAATTATTCTGATTTTAATGCTTCTAGCAACACTACCCACCCATATACATACACACAGAGGTGGAAGCTCCGGCTGCTACATTAATCTAATCTTGCCAAATTAATAATATCCCCCATGCTCTAATTATATAAGGGCAAATAACCCTTTGATATTACATCTGTGGTCACTCAGTGCTCGGTTTTATGGTTCTTAACGCTTTGTAATACACAGAGTGTTCCACCTAATTTCCCCAAATCTCTGATTATATCCTGGTTTGAAAAAATCCAACAGCAGGTCAATTTTAACTTTAAAATGGATCTAATTTTACATATCACCGTTTCAGAAAGCTTTAATTTCAAGAAGGATTAGATGATACATCATTTTGATTCCTTTTTTTAGAACACTGCCTAGATTTTTGTGCGAGGATGCAAATGTGGTTATGAAAACGTAAAAGCTTGTCTAACATTTTGTAACATTTCCGACGTGATCAAAGGACATTCTATGGTATATTTTGTTGCGGTTTAAGTTTTCATTGGGGAACTTATAATTTTTATCTGGCCACCGTTATTGAGCGTTTTCTTGTCCACCTTTTTTGTTGTGCTGGCTGTCTTTAATCGTTCTCGGGCTGTTGGTTGCGTATTTTTCGAACACAATGCAATCAGCGGAACTGTGCGTTTGTGTGGTGCTTTTGGGTTGCAAGGAAGCAATCATATTTCATCCGTAAAGTGCCAGCTTATTTACCTGCTTCCCTATAGTATAGCATTCTTCACGTTGCCGTTTCATATTCCTTTTGGTGAAGACATACGACCAAAATATCTGGGATTTTGCACCTCACTATTCGCTGATTATGTCAGAAGCCATTTATCATCTGACAAGCTTCACCTTAGCTGAAACTCTTCTTCGGAAGGGTTTTTATATTTGGCAGTAAAATCTAAACTTATCAAGGATCAGGGCAAACACTGTTGTCAGTTCGGATCTGTTCAGAAAAACTGCAGCTTTCTTAGAATTATTTTCCTTTCCTGTCGGTTCTTGTTCGGAGGAGAACTCCGCTGTAACCATATCAGCCGTTGGAATCCCTCAGCCGACCATCAGACTAAGAGCTGTAACATCACCTCCAATAGCGGGCCAGATCTTTTATATATATTTTCAAACGGTCAGTAAAATTTGCGTAAAACTTTAATCTGGACTCTTATTATTTAATTCTTTCTAAAGTTTTATCTTGACGATCTGCCTGCTATTCATTAATAGATGGCCAGGAACAAAAACTTCAAAAGCGAAATTTCGATAGGACACATACGATCATGTATCTATTTGTAACTGAGCCTGTTCAGTACTTTGTTCTGCTATATAAATCATTTAAAAAATTACGATTTTGTCGAATGACAGTAGGTAATTTACGGAATCAAGCAGAAGCTGCGTAAAAGATAATAAATAAAATTTCTCAGCCCAACTATTTTGTGATTCTCAAAAAAGGATATATCAAATTTAAGTAGCAAGAGGCTACTTATTTTTTTTTGCTACAAGGATGCAGAAATAACTATGAAATTCGTTTCATTCAGATTTTTTCCAACATTGGAAAAAATTGGAGATTTTCTTATTAGTTGAGACAAGCTGTATTATGTGCTTGCCTCTATTCAGTTAAATGAAGACACATGAGCCTATTATTTAATAAAATAAGTATGTGTCAGGAACTGTCGTGCGTTGTTTGTATTTTCCATTCTTCTTAAAAATAGTGTTATAGTTTTATCCGTTCTAATATTCCGCGAGTTAATGTACAATGATTTTATTTTTATTACCAAAGAACCCTCATTTGCGCTGACGCTGTCAAATAAAACGATCTTTTTAAGAGGTCTCATCTAGTTCTTCCTTAATTGACCCAGATGAGTAACGTAAATTATATGAGATGCTTATAAGCGGCGTGGCAGGAAGATACTCTTCTAGTATTAGCATTTTAGGAATTGAGCAATCAATATTTGCTAAACTTAAACTAATTTCGTTGTTAACAATCGACAAATAAAATTTATTGAAATGTAATCATGACAACACAGAAAATGGTTGCGACGTTCCTTCACTAATATAAAAACACAGTAAATTGTACCCAACTTTGAAGTGCTTTATCAATAAGAGATAAACATAAATGTCTTTAAACTCCAAACTTCCTTTAATGTGATGGTGAGAACTTATCCTCAGACTATAAGGTACAATAGTATTGCCATTTGTGAACTGAATGCTGAGAGAAGACGATTAACTAATGACCTATGTTCGAAATTAGTTTATGCATTCATGGTTGTTTCAGATGGTCATTTGTACGACCTAATTACTTTTAAGATTTCTGATAAATTTAGCATTTGTTCCTTTTGCTTGCATGGTGCTTAAGATATCAACGTTACTATTAATTTGAAAATTGTGTCCTGCATCAAATAATAAAGATATAGTTCCAAAGTAGGAAGAATATGAACTGCATAAATTAACATGCAAATATTGTAATTGTGTGCAAACATTGTGTAAAAATTGTATATATTTTAATCGTATTGGGAAATCATATTCATATTCAATCTCGATAAACGTAGGTACCACTATTTAGTACGATGCTGCAAATCAAATACCCTTTACTCAAAGATTTCATCCTAAGAATACCTTCCGTAATTAGGTCGTATAGAAGTTTGTAAAGTTTTGCTGTAAAAGGAGTTGGGGAAATCTGTAGATTATAAAGTTTTACGTTGCTACCACAAGATAAACAAATTTCAAAAGGGAATAAAATTTCATTGATCTAAAACAAGTTCATGCAATCAGTATAAGCATATATTCCACTGGCAGGACGATCCCACGTTTGATTAAAAAAAATGTATATGTTTGAGTACACTAGGTAGAAATTTCTGATTATTCGGTGGCGATAAGTAAACAGATTACTTATAGAGTAAAGAAGCAAGTTAGAAATATGCCATCAAAAGAATCATGTCCTCTCACTTTGTTTGTTTTTTAAGTTCAACAATTTAGCACAGACCAATGAGAAGCGTTAATTTGGTCTGGTGTGCTTGAATATTTCCTGTAGTAATAATTCACTTACATTGCTTTCATCATAAAGTCTCCCGTCACCCATCTTCGGTTTCAAACGCATTAGGGAAATCTGGCCGATTACCTCTAAATCTTATTACGATCTCGTTGCTCCGTTTTTAACGAACCTATAAATCATAGTAACGAATGGCAATGTGGGTGTTGAGCAGAGCTTGCCCGTCAGTAACACAACTTAGGCGGACCGCGCTATGCAAATGACCAATATCGTGAGCAGAGGCAGGACGGTTTCGCTCCGGTAGCCTGGTTAACTTATTGTTTTGTGAAATACCTGCCCCCAAAAACGCATCGGGCTTCCTGGGGCAGTGGTGACATTATTGTAACATGGACATGCTTTGCCATAATTTTTGAGTGGAGCTGTTTTTATGCTAGAACTTTGAACTTAAAGCAAGAAAGCTACACATTTCTGATGCTAAAAATACTTATACATAAATATTCGTAGTTTTCAAGAACAACACCATGATACCTCTCTTTTTCGAGTTAGTGACACAGGAAAGCTACAAAGTGAAGGCTATAATAGTCAAAGTAATAATACTCACCACCAATATTACCTGAAGAATAAAAACAACTAGTTCATTCTGCCTACAAAAAGAAAACCATCACATGAAACAAAGAAATATAACAGATTCATTTTGTAAAGTAAATATATCTGTATCAGGGTTGGCATAATTAAAACAAAATGTTTAAAACAGGATGTTTTAAACTTGTTTAAAACAACGCTTCTGTTTAAAACCTTGTTTTAAACAAATGTTTAAATCATTTGTTTTAAACAGTGCCTTTTTTACTAATGTATTAAACAGTGATTTTTAACTACTACTGTATGTGATTTATTAATTATTACTATTAGGCTTTTTTTACGCTCCACAAATAGATAAACAGGATTATTAGTAATGACATATCTACATAATGTCACCTTACATTTGCATAAAAATGAATTGAATTCAAAACCAGGCCCAGTTTTATATCGATACAAGAGTTATAGAAATTAATAATAAACTTAACATTTTTTCTGTAGTTATAAATTACCTACAAACATTTTAAAACAATAAATAAAAATCTTAACCTTATCATAACATAAAAATTTGTACTTCTGGTCCAATACAACAAAACAATAAGTAAGACGTTCATTCAACACTTACTAGATAATTATATATTTAGCATAATAGAACAAATAGTTATCAGAACTTGGGAATATAAAAAAACAATAAACAAGAAATAAAATATTTTTACTAGTGCAAGCATATCTTATTTGCACCTTAATTTTGTCAAAGTAATTCCACTCTGCATTATTTCTCCTACTGGTCATTGTAATTGTTGAACTTTAAACATACAAGGTCTGTTCCTATTCTCTTTGTTAAAGTTGATATTAGCTAAAATCCATCCAGTAACCAGTATGTGATTGGTCTGGATTTTAAGAACAGAGTTGATTTTCGCTTAAAATAGGAAAGAAAACCCGGCTCATAATAACTAAAAAAAAGGCCGTACACATCGGATACAAATGACAAATGACAACAAGCAATCATAGTCACCTAGGGATTTTTAGACCACTGCTACGCTTTCCGTCATCTACTCGTATTTATTTTCACTAATACACATAGTAATTTGCATGAGTGCATGTTTAAAACAGTGTTTAAAACGTTTTAAACATGTTTTTAACTAAGTAAGAAAAAACATGTTTAAAACAATTTAAACATGATTAAATTAAAAAGAAACTGTTTGTTTTGTTTAATTAAAAAAAAATCATTTTTTTTGCCAACCCTGATCTGTATATCTCTCCGTTCACCTATATCAACCATAAAACAAATTTCGAAGGTGTAAGCACAATAATTTGTAGTACAGGTTTGGTATACTTACTTGTTTATTTCATATTTTATATGAGTGTGTCTTGACATGTTTTAGATCCAACTATTACTCATGATATCATAGTCTTTCCTATGCAGGCAGAATAAAATGGTTATCTATACCTATCCTTCTGGTAAGATTGTTGCTGATCATTGTTAATTTGACTAATTTAGCGTTTACTTTGCAGCTTTTCTACACCTATCACTATCTGAAAGAAGATTTTACTCAATACAATAAAATCGTTGGCTTAAAAGTTGGGAAATTTTTCCTTTGGTGTTGCATATCCAAGGAATCGTTTCGCATTAAACATGGTTTTGTACTTAACTCCTTCATCATCGTCGTCATCAAATCTTCAATTTAAGTGCCCATAAGTAGCTAGTTATACTTAGATAATATTAGTTAGTTCTTTCACATGCAATATTATCTTTAATAAGGTGCAGATACATGTGAAGCAGTAAGTTTAAATAGACCTTCCTTTGGCGCAAAACCTTCCTCAGCACATATACTAAAGATCCAGTTCATGAACCCTGAGGAACTCCACCTCTTCAACTATTGAGGCAAGCGATAGGAAAACAAGTCAGTGTCGAAATAGCAATCTCTTGTGAAACTGCAAATAATGTTAATCGACTTCAGGACGCTCTCCAGGTCTATCGTTTCCTGATTTACGTCTAAGAACGGCCCTACATATCCCGTCTTATTGCGGGCATTCGTTATCATTATAGTAGTGCCGGGATATCGTGACACAGCTCAGTTCCTCAATTATTTACGGTCCGCTGTTTGTCGTATTGGACAAAAGAGAAATAGTAATCGGTGTTACGTGTTTCATGAACGATCAAGCGGATGTAAACAGTTTAGGGTAATTTATTCAGTTTGAGAGTAGTTGAAAGGGTATTTCAGCAAATGTGTAGTGTAGTATGTTAAATAACTAGGGTTATATTAAGAAGCTTTAAAAGTCGAGTAATGTACTATATTTTTCCACGACGCCTGTATTTTTATTTATTTTTTCGGCAAGAACGAATAGGTTAGTGACAGCAAGTATGATAGTAAATGACAGTAATAACAAAATATTGACAGGCGTCAGATCGATTTCGAAAATGGGGTTCATCAGATATTAATGTGTGTAATAACGAATTTTCTAATAAAGGAATAGATAAACTTTCGTTGCTTGCATTTATTGATTGGAAAATCCATATTACAATTAGCAAGAAATCTTAGAAAATCATTATGAAATGCCCTTTTTCGTAATTTTTAGGATGCTTAAATTATACCTTTGTCTATTACAATACCGGTTAGATTTATAACTATGGATGTTGAAAAATGTGTTGTGGTTTTACATAATCCTCATATAAGGACCTTCTACAATCGTCGGAATTTTTCCTTTTTAAATAATTGTGTATTAAGAATCGAAATAATCTACGTGTGTGCAACAAAATTTGTAGCATCCTTTTTGATGGTTTTTATTGCGATATCTAATTATAATTTTACCATTTGCATACAATGAGTGAGAATATAAGATTACTTTTTTAATCAATAACTATTACTGCTAAATCAAAAATGGTATGCAGAGTATCGTTTTTATAGACCAACAAAAGCATATTTAGCGTGGTTTACAATTAATGAACAATTGATATACATTGATGTTCAACTCGGTAATGGACAGGTGGTTTTATTACATTATTCAATGCAGAAAACAGCTGAATACGTGCAGTATGGAATTATTTGTTTTGAACTAGCAATTCAATGATTGAAAGCATTTGTATTTGCGTTAACCGCAGTAAGTGGTATTATGGATTGCAAAATACACGTGTGTTTGAACACAGACCAAAAGGAAATATCGGTTGCTTTCAGGTAGTGTATAATTTGACGAGTTATACGACGAGGTTCCGTTTTCAAAGCAAAAGATTAGGACCTTTTAGGTCGAAGGTTTAACTCATATAAAAGGTGTACTTAAAGAAGCACATCATTAGCTGGTGAAATAAATCGGTCAACCAAATATCAAGCTATAATATAGTACTTGTATTGTGGGACCAGAAATATTCTGCGAATACAACCTAATGATCTATTTAACTCTTCCTAATTTTCACGACACTCAGCCACAGACCGCCATAAAAATATTTGCCTGCCAGGCGGTTGTCGTACGTATTACAAGACCGTACTTACAACAGTTATATATTCAAATTTAAAGAATAAATAAACACAAAATGAACTAATAAATAGCAAAGCTTATAATACTTTTTATTAAAGTATTATTTTTACATTTCTTTAAATTAGAATTTGTCATTTAAAAAAGTCACTGTCATCGTCACCAAGTTGAATTATTAACTCCGCCACCAGCTGTTCCCTATAAAAAATTTTCTTCTTTTATCACAAGATGCACACAATTAGACCAACTATTTGCTGTGATTTTCGCAACTTCTTGGATAGTTTGGATGGTGCTATCACTAAATTTTGGTGCAGTATTTCGCCTCCTTACATGACTCTTAAGCTCGTGCAAAATTATTTCAAATGGATTAAATATACAATGATACGGCGGTAGCTGTAGAAATGTGTGTCCATGCTCTTTAGCCAAACTGTCCACATTTCTCTTTCGAACCTCCAGGAGTTGTTTCTTTGTACAACATTCCTCAAAATTTATGTCATTTTTTTAAAGAAATTTTTTGATTTCTTCTTTGTTTGAAGACGTATTTGGATTTTTTCAATCTGGGTAGAATGTTAAAAACGGATTGTTAATTGGCCATAAGCCTTGACAGCAGTTTATTCTCAAAGCAATTTTCAAAAACTTCAGCCGTCATACTTTCATGGAAATCTACCTTTGCATCCTTCATATTTTTAGCAGATAGAAATAATGCATCTTCCACCCATCCGGTTATAGATCCCGCATGTAGAAAAATTATTCTATTACCATGTGATGCCGGTATATTCAACACGCATTTGTTACTCTTATCGCACCCACCTATCTTTTTTCACAGTGTCATGGGTGTCGTACCAAGTTTCGTAGACATACATCTATGTGACTGGTCCATCTTCATCTCGAAATTTTTTAATTTGCTTTAAGTTTACCCGCGATTCCAAAATTTGTGGAGACTCCATAAGCTCAGTTGTAATTCCTTGTGTAATTCTTCAATTGTCAAAGGAAAATCTCTTTTTATGCCTTATACATCATCTTTGAAAACCCTCGACGAACCAAAGTCTTTTCGCACATTCTTGTGCTGAATATCATTACGGTTATATTTCACACAGTTTTTTGTGAATTTTTTGTCAAACGATGAAAACTTATCCATTATGCTCAACGTGGATTGAATCTTGAATTAATTTTTAAAATAACTTCACCAAGTTAAATCCATTATACTTTCATTTAGGTAAAGCGCTTTCGGCTAATATGCCGTCGTCAGTACCATATTTATAAATTATAGGAAGAAAAATTATGACATTGCCAAATTAAAAATCTAAACGAGCAACCTTGACTAAAAATCAAAAACTACTTTCAAACCAGCAACGTACAAATTAGCGTTCAAATAAAAAATTTAGAATGGGACAACTGAAATTGCAAAAATCGCTTAGTATTGTCCAATTTTGGTCATTAAAATTTTGTATCTCTCTAAAATTTCTAAATAGTTTGTAATAAATAATCAAAATTAATATTATCGTCAAAAACATCTTCCGCCATTTCAACTTCTTCAACAACCAATGCGTTGATTTCACTTTACCTGTAATGGTTACKTGGTAATGAGCKTTACGCWGATATAGTCAATATGCTCCATAATGTTTTTTATGCCACCATCAAGAATTGGAAAATTTGTATTCTAGATGACTCAAATTTAAACATGCTTTGGTTCTAGACCTTTAAAAGTATTGTTTGTTTGCTTTTTGTTTTCAAAATTTTTGTTAAAAATGTTTAGATAGAAATTTCACTGCTGTTTTTATGTCTTCATCTAAGAAACCAAGTTGTCTACCTGTTACATGTATAGGTTCTCATTTGGTTAGTGTGCGTCGTAATATTAAAAATATTTTGTACAACCTTTTGTGCCTTCAAGTTTAAAAATATGCTAATCTGTTGCGGCAGCTCCCTTTCTTTAATAAAAGCCTTTTCTAGTCTTCTCCATAGTCCTTGCATGCACTCTTCGTTGAGTATTTCATATGATGTTTGTCAGATTGTATAAAAATCATCTTAGTTTTCTGACGTAATCCATAGTACAGAAACGATTACAAAACATATACTGTATAGCCACTGACGTTCTTCAATTTACCTACCGGAGGCAAAGAGACAACCGAACTCCATCAAGCAACAGGCGCTGACTGCATTACTCGTCAAAATAACATTAAACACACAATACTTAGGGGACCCAGCCGCAATAAATAAGGTTATTAATTCGCCGGCGCTTGTGTTGCGCGAACGGGACTCCAAACATTAATACAGCTAATTTGTATTCAAAGTACTGAATAAGACGATGTTTAAAAGTAATAAAAGCCCGGAACCCCGATGGGCCGCTTGCGCATATTGCAGACGCACGGCGCGGCGGGCAGTCCGGTGCTTTTTCGACGAAAATAATCACCGGAGTCCCGCCGCGACTCGGCTGCATTCAAATTTCAGCCAAACGCGCTGTTTTTGTTTCCTTTTGTCGTAGAGGACGATGGAGGTCGGCTGGCGGCGAGCGAAAACGCAAAATAATCAAAGGGTGTAATTAACAGACCGATGGGTTCGATGAGAATCGGTATGGAAAGCGGGTGATGATAGCAAAACATGAGTAGAGTAGATTGTGGCGTGGAAAGGAGCATATAGGGTTGAAAACCTACAAATATGTTCAAAAAAAAAATTCAGGTTTCATTGTAACAACTTTTTGATGATGATGTCAACATCACCACATTCTTTGGCAAATATTAAGGTACATTTACTCTTGAAGAATATTTTTGTTGGCGATGTGTTTTTTGAAAGTGTAATATAACGAAAAAAACCTTTCTCCTATTGTGGAAAGATAGTAGTTCACATGATCAGTTGATAAACTGATAAGGTCTGTGAGTAAAAGAGGAGTTTCGTCAAATAATGGTACTCATAGTGTCCAAACAAGTGTGGCTACTGTAAGAAGACGTCTTAAAAAGCATATTTTGAGCTTCCGAATTCCTGAAAGAGGACTAATGTTAACGGCAAATCATCGCAAAACGGAACTGCAGCTTACTCAACGACATGTGGAATTTTGAGGATTGGAAACGCGTCTTATTCACGGACAAATCCAGGTTTTGTCTATACAGCTGCGACAGCCGCCGTAAAGTTCTCCGACGGCCAAATGAGTGTTATGCACAATGCAACGTTCGACAAATCGCCTCATTTAAGGGAGGTTCCGTAATGGTTTGGGGAGCGATTTCTTTGACAGCTCAAACAGAACTTGTCTCTTTACGTGGAAGTTATTTGACGATAATGAGACTATAAACTGGCCTACATGCAGTCCCAAACTCAATCCAATAGATCATTTGTGAGATAATATGGGCACACAACTTTGGAACCGTCAGCCACTGCCTGTCTCTCTTGACGACATTATAAACATGATCATGGAAATATGGAACAACATTGAGCAACGCCAGATTAGGCGACTGGTTTCAAGTATGAGGAAACGATGTTAAGCTGTTATTAGTGATAGAGGCAGCAATACGAGATATTGACATGTTGTTTTCCGGGCTGGTTCCCACGTTGCTTATTTATTCCCGGGCGGTGAAGATGGTGTTGATGTTGAGTTGAAGAAACGTCTACAAGAAGAGGACCTGGATGAAGAACTGGTCCAACTAGCGAATATCTGCCTGAAATGTACTTTCTTCAAGTTCCAGGAGAAACACTACGAGCAGACAGAAGGTGCTCCTATGGGGTCACCGCTTTCTCTGCTTGGAAGCCTTCAACACAACTGCTTTGGCATCGGTACGCCTTAAACCTAAGTGTTGGTTTAGATACGTGGACAACACTTTCACCGTCTGGCCGCAGAGGGAACAGAACATCTAAACAGCATCCACAGCGGCATACAATTCACAATGGAGATGGAGACCAATGGCGCCCTACTATTCCTGGATGTGATGGTGACAAGGAAACAAGACGGCATGCTAGGACCGCGGGTCTATAGGAAGCCAACCCACACGGATCGCTACCTGCATGCAGATTCACACCACCACCCCGCCCAAAAATAAGGAGTCGTCAACACGCTGATGCAACGAGCGAAGCTAGTCAGCGAACCAGACCACGTCGAAGAGGAATTAGAACATCTACGCAGAGCACTACAGAAGAACGGATATCCTAAGGCACAGATCGAGAAGGCTACCAACATGCAACCTCGGAGGAAGGAACCAGAAGAGCTCATTGCTGCAGCATACCTGCCCTACGTCAATGGATGTACTGATAAAATCGGACGGTTGCTGAGAAGACATCAGATAAATACCATTTTCATCGCCCCGGAAAAGCTGGCTAAGGCCTTTCCGAAATGTCGTTCGACGATTGAGGGGCTACAAACACAAGGTGTGTATATAGCATCCCATGCAGCTGTGGGAAGGTTTACGTCGGCCAAACCGGAAGGCACATCAGCACGAGAATTAAGGAGCACATCAGGGATACCAGAGACCAGCAATGCGACAGGTCAGCTGTAGCAGAACACCGAATGGAGACTAGTCACAACATCAAATGCGAGGAGGCACAAATGCTGTCAAGGGAAGCGAGATTCTGGCAGAGAATGAGTAAGACTCCGACATGAACGTCGAAACGTCAAGGTCAAATAAGCAACATGGGAACCAGCCCGGAAAACAACATGTAATCGACAACAACCACGGAAGCCTTCAAATGWTTTTTTTCGATCTTTCTKGTTCTTATGACATTTCTTGTTACCTGTAGGTAGCTACTGTTCTTGTTGTTGTAGTGTTCTTAAGTTTAATTTTGTTGTGGTTTAGTTCTTAAATTTTTACAAAGAACTGGTACACTTAAAGACTATAATAACAAATATATTGGTGTGAATAAAAAAAGAAAATGTTTAGGAAAATGAGGCTACAATTAAATTCCAATTGACATCACCAGTTGTAGCTAGTGCATCGTTTAAACACCCTGTATCTAATGTATACTGAAATTGAAATGAAACCTTCTAAAACACCGTCATTGCTGATAAATGAAGCTATACAATTGAAACAAAAAATTATAAAAATTGTATTAGCCAATCCATTTTAGAGTTGTAATTTTGTAGCCAATTTTTAATGGTGCGTTAATTTTGACGTGCAGATTTATAGTTTCCTGTACTTGGCCACCTACTACTTTTAAACGACCATTGCATATTTTAAGCAATTTGAAAACTGAGCACAACAAATTGCAGCCGACCGCATGCTACGTCTAATGGTAAGCAATTCAAGCTGCCAATGCATCAAAGTCTGCGGGAAATCTGCAATTCATATTCTGAATTATTCTAATTGGACTTGTAATACGCTACTGTGCTATTTCGTATCTAAGGTGATTCATTTCGCTACACGATTAAACATGTTAAAATTTGCATTTTCAACCAGCCTAATTTGCATGTGATATGTGGGCACAAAGAACAGAACCTTAATCTTGCTGCTGCAAGCTGCAAGGAGCCATCTAGCCAGCCCGTTTAATATGTAAAAAGACGTGCTCAACAGTGCAGGATGGGAGAAACAGAGTGTGAAACGATGACACCGATAAGGCAAGCAAAACGGAGTTTATTGCCACCCAGTACTGAATATTTAAAACGGCGGAAATCCTCCGTTTAAGATATCAAATATTTACAATTAATAAAGCTCGTGATTTACGGCGTTGTAACGTGATTAGGTAAAAGTCAGGTTCAGTTTGGTTATAGTCTTGAAAACCTGTTGATTGTATGTTATAGTGTTTATGGCTCTAATAGGATGGTCTATCTAATAGCGTGAGCTTTTTACGACGTAAGCAATTAGGAATATAAAAATGTCAAATGGGCTTGGAGCATTATAGAAAGTGGGACTGTCGACCACGCCTTAGGGGATGTTTGTAAGTTTATAAGTGTCTCTTTTTTTGTGTGTTCTAAAACATATCATTACTTAATTCAGATCTTGTCGCTCTATGAAGCTTCTTAATGCATTTAGATGGGAATGGTGTAATCGATAGCCACAAAGAACAACTTTGAGAGAAAACAAAGGTAACGGATGTGTGGTAGACACATATCATTATTAACTTAACTAATGGTAATCAACCACTTTATGAGTAAATCTGCCTTGTAGCAATGAATGCAAGCTAATTTATTTGTATAATATTTCATTAATTTACAATAATAGTGCTCCCGTAAATTTACTTTAATTAAATTGTAGGTAATGTTCACGTCAAAGGAATAAATAGTTAATAACGCACAGAGATAAATATTTCATTCCTTTTAATGTTTTGGTCGAAATCCATATTATATAATAATTAAATCATGACTTTATACATATGATTCAAATAATTACCTAGTCATTCTGAAATTCATATTTATTATAGGTCGGGCATATTTTGATGTGCAAAATAGTGGTGTCGTTGCATGTAGCGTTGTGTATGCCGCCAAGTTCAGTGATTGTGCTATAAGTCACTTGCTTATCTTCCGTTTTGGGCATACATTTTGTGGTAATCCCGTTTTGCAAGCCTGTATTTAACACATTCATAAGCAATGTTTTTTTAAATACGAATTATTGCCTTGATTATGTATTTTTGGATAAATGTCATTCAGTGACGCTTATTATTGGAGGTGGCAATAAACCTTAAATTCTATGCTATATATGGGAATGAGCAGTGTTATAGATTTCTTTAAAGTGCATGTTAAATGATTCGAAAACGTTCATAGTACGATTTGGATCGGCTATTGAAAATGTCCAAACTGTAGAGGTAGATTATGTGTCTACTAAAAAAATCGACTACTTTGTTGTATTATATATTATAAATCAGAGGAAGGGCAATCACCTCATTCACTTGTTGATAGGTATGAGTACTAAATTTTTCAATTTCTGTTTCGGCTGTATATTCCACAGGCACTCCAATCTCTTTAATTTTGTGCCATCAAGAATAACTTTAAGTGAAGAATGCATCCAATTACCTTGATTTTTGCCTACACATTAAAGATGGTTAGATAGTTTTATCTTTCTACCATTTTACGAAATATCCACTCTCTTATTCACATTTCTCAACTACAACATTTAAAAATTCCTTAATGCCTTCATCTTCATGAAGCAAAAAAGTGTAATGTTATGCCAAATTTTGCAGTGATAAATTACAAATAATTGATTTAAAAGCGAAACGGTTCTATCAACATACAACAGTTCACGACAGCTCGAGAAAGTTTAGTTTGTTACGGAGGAAAACGCGCTTGCTGATTAAAACAAAGTTTCTTCGCTGTTTACAGATCAAATCTGCAATGTTTCACAAAAACATTTCTTTGCTTTACACATAATTTTATCCAACTATTGCTGACATCGCAATTTGTAACTTTGACTTGTTTATGTTTGTAAGCATATATGTATCATGTTTGTTTCAGTTGGCTATACAGTAAGTTGTTGTGCTTCTAATAAAGAAAACCACACATCCTAGTCAAATAGTTCAAAAGGAGGCCTTTTACTTTTATTATAATTCATTGTACTCTAGCAGGTTAAGAGCTGTTTTGAACGGAATACCCATATTCAGGAAAAAAAGAAAACATTTATAAATGAAAGAAATTTGTTCGCAGTAAGGACAAGTAGTTGAAAATCAGTACACTGGCGTTGGTAAATTAATTTATCATGCATAATTGACCAAATGTACAGTTTTTGTACTTTTTCATACATACTTTGGCGGACGTTTCTAACTATTATACATTACAAACATGATTCAATCCCCACACTTCTTACAGTGCTATAGATTAGGTCATATCACAATAGATACCAAGAAGAAATAATACAACAAAAATTAATATATATCTATAATTTTTTAAATAATGTTTATATTTGTTAAACTGCACTTGAATTTTTAGCTTGTTCAACAACTCTATCCTTGATCATGTCGAATAATTTTTGTCAGTTTTGTCAGTTTTGCGGTTGGACACCTATTAATTATTCAGTTCTGTCATACGGCAGTCTGTAACAGTTTATTTTTTCATAATCAAAGTTTTAAGTTTTCTTGTTTTGTTTCCTTGTATATCTGGAGTTAACAGTAAGTGTTACAAAGTTTAATAAAAAAATGCCGGTTATGTATTTAATTTTGGTGTCCTGACGATGGGCCGATTATGGTCCGAAATATAGACAAAGTGAAAAAATCCATTGCTTAATTTAGCCCAAGCACCCTTGACGTTTTCCCGAGAAATTATTTACAATATATCCGGCAATTATCTATCGTTTTTTTTTTGCAATAGATACATATAAATATTACCCAGTACTCTAGTATTTCTTTAATTTGTTAAGACAAGAAGAAGTATAAAGAACGTTACAATGAAACTGGCGGTCAAATACTTTAAAAATCTCTTAAAAAGAGTGCTATTGCAGGTAGATAGAGTGTAAGTAGTAATTTATAGCACACTTACTACCCTCGACCGCGTAAGCAACGGTAACGCACTTGACCGCAAATACAACGACTATAAATGTGACTATTTCCAAAATAGTACTATGGCGTCATAGGTTCTCGGGCTACAMCCTCGTCATCAGTTCATTTAATGAAAACTCCATATTTTCTTTCTTTTTTAATAGTTCTTTGTATAGTCCAAATGAAAGTTGCTACTTTGCACACCTAATTTTACTGAAAAAATGACTAATTTGCTTTAAGGGTCCTCAGTCTGTAAAATTTTATAATGCATGTGAGATTTCCTCTGCCATTATAACCCGCAATACAGTGTCCCCATTTTCTACGCGAAAATGTGACATTAGGAAGAAGTCATACCAACCGTTTGATGGCACCACCCGCCAAGCATATTTATAAGACTTGCAGCTCCTTCGTTCTATAATTATTTAGTAAAAACGGAATAAGAAAAACTCATTCACTTATTTTAACAGTTTTTACTACAGGAAAATTTCTATACTTGTACGTTCGCTAGTGAAGAATGTAGAAAGATTACCCTTTTCTGTAAAGTTTACAAGGATGTATTTTTGTTGAATATACAAATACAGAAAAACATATCCGAGGAAAATTTAGCTTGGTTGTTTCCTATTCTGGCTGTATTTTGAAGCTAACAAGCAACCAAGTTATAGTGGCAAGCGAAAATGTCTACAGGCGTCAGAAAATCTTAATTGACTGGTGTCCCTTAAGACTTCACCACATATTTGAAACTGAAACTCAAGGAGTTTGGTACTACTTTCGTTTCGGCACTGTCCTTATTGATGTTCAAGGCAGCATTGTTCAAACAACAATAATTTATTAATTTAGACGAACAGAAGAAAGCCGGCCACTATTAGACTTATTAAAACAATATTTTTAGCATATTCAATTTTTAACCTTAGCGTTGATGAGAGTATGGTATATTATTGTGGAAGGCATTCCGCCAAATGGTTCATACGTGGCAAACCAACAAGGTATAGCTATAATATATGTGGTGCTTGCGTGAGCCACTTAGAGAGATACTTCCCATTTCCAAAATTAGTTAATTTTCTGCAATACATATGCAATGATGGCCTACCGAACTGAAAAATGTCTTCTAAAGATCAGAAAGTCCACGGAGAAGGTGGATAGGAGTATTATTATTAGCTATTTCCTGGTAGAATACCAAGATAAATTGAATTTATTATTTCCTCAGTAAAGTTGTTACGCAAAGTTAGCAATACAAAAAAAAACTTAAGCATACCATTAAAACAAATTGATAAAGTCGCTGCTAGGAAATTACTCACGTCATAATTTTGTACATCAGWATATGACTTATTAGAARATCAAGTGGCCCGAGGATTTTGTTTAAACACTAAATAAGCGAGTTAGGCTCTTTTGCGTCACGCTGTCACCCGTATTATTTATTACAAATATAAAGCCATAACAGTAGAGCCAGGCCAATGTACTACAAAACAAAGAGCGTTGCAAATGTACTTCCACTTAGCACAGTAGCCCAACACAACGTATAATTAAGCTATTCCTTCGCTAAGTATAATAGCAAACCGTCCACTCGCATCCTGTCAAATTAATTACATCTGCTGGGGCGCCACAGAGCGCAAAAACCCGTAATTAATATTTGCTCTGTCCTCCCGTTCCATCTACCACGGTAAAAAGACAGCTCCGTTCAAAGAATCTTGTTCTCCTAATTACGCAATTACTTTGGGTGCTAGTACGCAATAAATTTTACCACCACTTCGCATATTGCCGCTTTGTTTACGACAAAATTCCTTTCTCACACCGGGTCATGCGGGAGTATTATTCCCGTACTTCGTCTATCGTACTTCAAAGACAGTGACAGTTGGTCAGTGGCGTCCTAGAGGGAAGGGGGAGGAAGCGCAGGACCCATGCTGTGAGCCTCTCAGCGGGCCTCTATCTAGCCGTAATTAATAACAACAAAGACATTAAACATTCTGTGAGCCGGCTGTGTAATTGATTTATGGCGCGGTGTGTGTTATTAATAAAAATTGGGAATTTTTCGGATGTCGGCTTAGAATGCGTAATGAAGCTGTTGAACGGTGGCTATAAGCTAATTATTAGAAGGGGCGAGCGAAAACCATTAATTGGGAACAAACCTCATGACATTACAACAGTCTGGTGTGACGTAGTCCATTAAATCATTGACATAAAGTGTAAACAGCACAGACCCAAAAATGGAGCTCTGCATGGAGAGCGCCAAATATCATATCCAGTTGACTGGAAGGGGAACGAAACCCACAATCAGATCACCACCAATCCGAGACCTCAACATATTGTCTTGTACTTTTTAGATATGACATAAACCATTGCCCAACAATACGACGAATGCCATATTACCTGAGCTTTTTAATAAGGATAGTATGATGAACACAGGTTACAGAAGACCAGTCTTCATTTACTAAATCCAAGCAAAACGGCCGTAGCATGTTGCAGATTTTATAGTTTCTTCTATATGTAAAGAGATCATTTGAATTATCGTCACAATCAAAAGAGAAATAGATATATTTATGAACAGATATTGTGTGGCTGCTACCATTATACATACATTTAGTGTGCCATTACTAACAATTTGTTTTAAGTTAAGTGAGTTCATCAGAGAAATGAGACTTCTTCTTTCTCTGGAGTCATTGAAAAGATTAGCATTAAAATAAAAATTGACCTGAACCAATTATATGTACTTAGATAAGTACTTTAACAATCCTGATGATTGATTTCTGTTTTAACAGTGGCAAGGCAAGTTTGAACAAAAGTACATAAGTTTGTTAGAGTGTATTATAAAATTCGCGTTTCTGTATTTGGGGATCCTTAACGTCAAGATGAGATTAGTAAGCAAATTACAGTAACTAGAAACTACCGGGCACTAACTTTTTAAATTCAGGGAAGAACAGAATCAGTTGTCTTCCTACGCTCCTTTCGTTCACTTCTGGCTAGTTCAGCCAAAGAATGCGTTGGTACCCATTATAAGTCGCCACGTCATGCTTGCAAGCAGAAACATATTCTATTAATTTCTGGGGCGTAGCTTAGCCAGTTGCTTTTAAAATCAACCGCTTTGTATTAATTACTTCCCCACTCGTTTGATGAGTTTTCGTTTGTTGCGGTGCTTCCAGCAGCACCATTATGCATAAGTGAATTAATTTCCTCAAAGCTGTTGATAGTTCGGCATGATTAATTAAAATAGTACGAAAGAATATTGATACGTATCTGCCCTACCATATAAAACGCCATAATATTTTAAAACAGAATTTAATTTATACAACCTAATCCGCAGATGAAGAGATCATTGAGCTCCAACTATCTACATCGAGTGAACTACCACTGAATACAGTGAATCAAATAATGAGGCATACCCAAGTTCTCCAGAGATGGACGACAATCCCAATAATTCTGAAAATCTGTCAAGTGTACCAGAATCAACCTAACGCGTAGTAGAAATGTGATGAAGTTGGATGTGCTTCAGATGACATTCAGATGACAAACAGATGACAAACAGAACCGTTGATATATTAATTGAGAATGGACCTAGTAAAATAAATTCCAATTTTAAGTTTCCTTGTGATGAAAACGGTAGAAATTTTTTTTGTAGCTACTGCAAATCTTTAGTAAATGGTAAAACAATTAAACGCATATAGCTGTGTTACGCTAAGAAGCTATTGTTACTTCTAGCTATCCAGATTGAAGCCATTGTTCAGACTACTTAAATCGGCACGAAAATAATATAGTTCGCAGCATATTAAAACTACTAAAAAGTTGTGTGAATAAAAAATGAAGCTTAAAAAAATTCAGTATAGATAAGGATCTTCAAATGCTCATAGAACGAATGACTGCAATAGTTCACTTTTTGGCAAGCCAAATCTTGCTTTTAGCGGTTCTAGTTCGGAACTTTACAAATGGGATACTGGTAATTTTTTGAAGACTGTTGAAATGTTGGCCAAATTGGATCCCATAATATCAGAACATGTAAATAAAAAAGTGAAGTCTAAAGACACAAAGAACCGCATGCTTCATTATCTAGGAGTTCATCTTCAAAATGAAATTATTGAACTTATTAGCGGAAGCTGGAAAAGATATTATTATAAAAACAGGAAAAAGCGCGAAGTATTCTGCCATCATTCTTGATTTAACGCCAGATATTAGCAATATTGAATAAATTACGCTTGTGGTTATATGTGTAAAATATTCAAACAATGCCGAAATAAAAGAATTTTTCCTGGAGTTCTTTCCAGTAGTTAATACAAGGTGCGAAGAATTAGGCAATTTTTTATTGGAAACTACTACTAAGTTTAAGACTAGATGTTCAGGACATTTATGGTCAAGGTTATGATAATGGGGACAATATGAAACGAAACAATATTGATCTTCAGAGACGGTAGCTAGATATTAATCCAAGGGCGCTGCATGTTCTATGTGCCGTGTTTACCCTAAATTTACATAGTAGTAAATGATGCTGCGAATAGTAGTAGAGAAATTGCAACTTTATTTGAAGTAGTACAGAAATATATAGTTTTTCTCAGCTTCGCCGTACAGACGGGATGTATTTAAAAAACATGTTAAAACTCTTATCTTTGAAACCTCTTAGCGATACAAGGTGGGAGAATAGAATTAATGCAATTCGGTCTCTGCAACAAAATTTAAGAGAATTGTTATTTGGATGATGTTACCAGAGATTTAAAAACAGTAAATACCTTAAGATCATTAATTGAAATGATTAAGTCTTTTAATATTACTTGTTCTGTTTTAACTTAGCATGATTTGCTATTTAAAATAAATATTGCAGGCAAAATGTTGCATAATTCCAAATGTAAGATGGCTGAATGCGTATACGGCCAAAAAACTTACAAGACTATCTTAATTCAGAAAGAAATAATGACAATTACGCCTAATTCATTAATTCTGAAGCATCTAGTCCAGAAGAGTTGAGAGTTGATTCAGAATTTTAAGTCTAATTATGAATCCCAAAGTGAATTATTAGAACCTACACGACAATTAAAAAAAGTCTATTTGCTTTGTTAGACCACGCATTAACTTCTGTGACTGAACGATTTAACCAACCAAGTGTCATCAGTAGATACAGTGAACAATATTATATCTAAAGACCTGGTTTCTTGTTTTCCAAATTTTCTGCTACCGGTTTCTGTTGCAACTGGTGAGCAAAGCATTTCTGTGTTCAAGTAAATAAAATCTCCGATATATCATGTCTTAGGATCGACGGTCAAATCTGGCTATCATTTTGATTGACAGTGTCGTTTCTGATATATAAATTTACTTTCAAAAGATCCAGAAAAGTCTTTTTTAAATAAAAAATTACCAAAGCTTATTAATAATATCTAGGAAAACAGATGTCATTATTTTTTTTGTTTCTCCTATTATTGTTACTTTATTTTTATCATTACATAGTTTTTGTTCTTGTTGTTTTATACGCATACCTACTGTTCCTAATTCACTGTATTTAAATTAGATGAAATGTGATTAATTAATGCATTTACAAAACTGTCCTAATACTTTAAAAAATGAGGCATTGTTTGTTACGATTCCCTTTTTTTATTTTTAGGAATATTATCTTCTTTTAATACTTTACATATAGTATCCTGTTTTTGGTTTTGGTATTCCACGATATTTCCTGCAATCTCTTGTCTTTCGGAAAACAATAGCTTTCATTCCCTTTAGTTTTTCTACTGTAAGAGTATTGATTTGTTATTGCACCAACGAAAACACACGACTCGATGAACCCTTTATAATTAAATGTTAAATCATTCGTTCTATTTTATTACTATATTTTATTAATGTATGATAAGAGCGGAAACATATAATACGCATACTGGCGGCCAAGGGGTTAGGAATGGCTTTAGTGGTATACGCATGGATGCCCAATTTAATATCAGCGAACACTATTAATTAGTCCATTTTAAATCTGGATGCAAAATGTAATTACAATCAGTTGAATGTTGCCAAACTGCAACTCATTCATTCCATTATTTCATTTTCAATTCCCGCATCATATAATATTATAATCATCATTTCAAGCGCTACTTACAGAAAATTTACAGTCTCTGCCTGTTAACCTACTTAAACCCCAGCAGAAACCTTGCCGGCTCCGGAATTTGCATTTCGATTTATTTGTGCTCTGCACAGCCTCATTATGGTCTAGTGGATGGCGCTTTAGAGTAACTTACATACTTTGGCCATTTGCATACATTTCACGCACAAGTATATTTGCCAATAATTATAATGGATGGTTATGGCTGCAAGCCCTCGCCGGATGAGAACAAACTGGTGATGTATGGGAATCCGCCTACTAGACTCCACAAGCCTTGTCAAAAGCGGAATGTGCCATAGTGTGTGATATTCTGAACTGCGTGGTGAATGTATACAATAATAGCCGTCAAAAATTGTACATATCACAAAAATAAACAAATCTCACAGAAACGTGCCTCCCCCTCTGTGAGATTTGTCCATCTTTGTGATGTTTTATGCTCTAATTCTAATGACACTGTTAGTAATTTATTGTGTTGTATTCCCTTCAGGCCTAAAAAAGAAACAATATAGTTTCGAAACGGTGCCGTAAAAATTCATTGTGTTATTATATCCCACGCCCTCAACAACAATTTTTAACAATTTCAAAATGCGAGAAAGAAATTATGTCAATATACAATAATATTTTTTATATCTCCTCTGGAAATGGTCTGTATATAAGATGATTCAATAAAGGTACGGAGCGGCTGTATCTTGAAAACCCCTCACGCTATCGCCTTGAAGTTTTTTTTTAGATCAAAACTTACTAAATATGTTTGGTTCTTAAGATTCAAGCTAGGGGGAGTATTTGACTTTGCGTTACAAATAAACGCAAATGAAGCTGGAAAATAACATTTTTAGAATCCCTATTTGCTTACCCAGAAGTTTTGTTACAACATTTTTTTCTTTGATTGCCATAGTAACGTCGCTACAAACCAAAATAGCCTCGAAACTTCTAAATACCTTAATCTTTAACGAACTAGAAGTCATTTTATAGGAAGTTTCAAGGGGATTAATATTATTGGTAAATTGTTTAGAAAGATGGCAATGCCATCTGTCAGCAATTAACTAACACGGTGACAAAACCACTTAGCTACCTTAATGGGTGCTACCTCTTAAATGACATGACATGTAATCTGACAAGTTGGAATTTAATTGTAACTTCTGATGAAAAAAAATATACTTACTTTATAATGAATTTGCAAGCTTTCCAGAACAATTTTATTCATAATATTTTCCCCAACTTTATTAAATGCTTATTGGCCGTTCTGGACTACTTATTTAATTTATTTAAGATATACTTTTGTTTTCAAACCAAAGCAGTTGGGCACTAGAAAAAAGAAATTAAAAAACTCTAAAGCATGCATTTAAAAGAAACATTGTGAAGCAGGTATGCCAGAGACAGTAGATAAGTGACATAACCACCAGTCAAAAATGTAACATTCATACTATGTATGAAGGTGTAGAAAATTTTTAGATAAAATGTACGTTATGACACATTTTATTTAAAAATTTTCTTTGTCAAATAAAATAAACATGAGCAGCATGTCATGGCTAGCATGTATTCAACAAGTTCGTATTAAGAAGCAATTCTTTGCAATATATCAATGTACTGTTGGTCTCCCTAAGAATCAATACACAATGATTTTCTGTGGCTGCGTTATGACCAATAAGGTACAAAACCGCAATGTATTATGTGGTTAGGCAGCCCTTTTTCGACAAGTTGCTCAATCTGCACATTTAATGATACAACGCTTTAGTGCTTTTTTCGGGGTATACTCGTTATTAGTCTATATCTCTTTTTTTTCTTACATTTACTGATCATCATGAAATCCTTTGTAAGTACTATGTAATCGTATTAATTCCAAAATCAGTTATGTAATCCGTGTAATCTCCAGTAGGATTCTCTAATCTTTAATGATACATGAATCTCTCTAAAATATTATATAATCTGTTTTTCTGATTTTCTCTTAGTTGTTACCCTTCGGTGGGTAGCGTTCTGATTTGAAAATATTTGTGAAAAAAAATCGTTAAAAATGTTTATGCGACTATTTCGAAATTTTGATCCTTTGCTCAGAATGCTGGCAGATTTTAGATATCGTAAGAGGGCTTTTGCGAAGAAAAAAATAAGAACGCTGAATAGTGTTGCTTGCTATTGTACACAACTATAGTGAATTATACACTATACATTTACCACCACTTTAGAGTACCTGCCAAAACATGCGTTCTGTTACTTACTGACACTAAGCAACAGAGTGTCATAAATTTTTATTTCCTTACTCAGTTTAATATCTGATTAACTGTTAAATCGTTAATTACAGCATGAAGACGGAACAACTTCAAACCGTCTAACTGCACAAAACACCCAAGAATGTAAATTGCCTTCAAGGAAGCAAGAAATCCGAAATTCATGGAGTAGGCACAACCGCAGGTATTAAATCGTTTGTTGCTATTTCTGGTTAGATTACACCGAAACCTGTAAAGCCATAAACCACTTGAGACGTTTACTGCTAAGGTGAAAAGTCAACCAGCTGCATTAGGTCTGCCGCGGCAGTATTAAGTCCTTTGCCCGGCCTTAACTGCTTTATGGCACGTGTAAATCAAATTCGTTTAAAGCCAGTATGTTCAAAAGAAAGCCATTAAAATATAAACATCCCATACTATAAAACTTCAAAGTTAAATTATAAATTTAAGATCGTCGGGGACTCCGCGAGATTTATACGAAATAAAACACGCGTTACAAGCTTAAAAATAATCTAATGATATAGATAGTCGTAAAACATCATAAACAGATGCTAGAACTCGTGTTTGTAAATCTTTTAGATGTATGTAATAAAGTTTCTGTGATCTAGCGAAGTATATGAGTAAGACGCATTCATTTGTGTCTCCTCTTCTTTCCTTGTTGGTACCTAGATTGCATATTTAACGTATTATTATTATTATTATATTAATTAATATTGATTTACAAGAACTGATTTACAAAAAAACCCAATAAATTAGTAGCCTGTATGTGATTACATTTCAATACTTATGAATTTACTATGCAAAAAATTTCATTGTATAGAGAATAACAAACAATAATACAAAATGTTTTAGACATTCCAAGACCAGATTCCTGTTTCCGTCATCCAACAGCCACCTCTTCAGATACTTTTTAAAGCTTTTCAAACTTTTACTGGTTCTTATTTCATACGGAACCTTGTTGAAAAGACGAGGATCCAGGAAACTAATCCACCTTTGTCCAGCATTTGTGCTTTGTTTAATTGTGGCAAGGATGTGGTTTATTGTAAGTAGCCTTCCACTAAATCATTTTTCTGTGTGGCATAGGTCTTATTCAACTGTGGTTTTAAGCTTTTCTCAAGATGTATCTCTGTAGTAAAAAGCAGCATGAACAATACAGAACAATATCGGTCCCAAGACTGTGCCCCGCGGAACTCCACATTGCATCACCTCCTTATCACTAATATATGAACGAGTTTTGACTTGTTGCGTTCTGTTCAATAAATATGTCCTAAAAATGTTATTTACCAGGTCCATGACACCCACACTTTCTAGCGTTTCAAGCAGTAAATTTTGATCAACAGTATTAAACGCTTTCTTGAGATCTATAAAGACACATAACGACGGTGCCGCATCATCAATTCCGCGTCTTATACCTTCCACCAGCGACACTATGACATCATTGGTTGATTTTCCCGTAAGAAAGTCATACTGGTTATAGTGAGTTATAGCCAATCTGTTCATGTAGGCCAGCAACCTATTTTTCAGAACTTTTTCAAATATTTTTTCTGCATTTGATATTAAGGAAATTGGTCTGTGGTTCTGCATGCAATCTCTTTTACCTCTTTTATGCAAAGGTAGCACCGCTGTTGTTTTAAAATCCGCTGGGCACAAACCCTCCTCAAAAACGCGGTTTATCAGTGTAGCAATTGAGTTGGTTAAGACTGTCCGGAGTTGCTTAATATGGTCAGTTGTTATCCCATCTATCCTAGGCGCCTATCGACTTTTCAATGATTTTATACAAATCTTGACTTCTGTCTCATCTGTTGGAGTTAGGTACAAGCTATGCTGACTCATGTTTGTCGAGAAGTGCGGGGCAAAAGATGGGCTACTCCTTATCTCATCAGCCAGTACCCTTCCAACCGAAGAAAAGTATTCCATAGCATTTACAATTTCTTGTTTATCTATTGTTTTGTTATCATTTATCTTTAAGGTGTGTATCATTTGATGTGGGCTATTGTTTCCTGTCAAAGTATTTATAATTTTCCATACTTGTGAGCTGGATTTGTGGTTATCTAGGAGAAAGTTATAGTATTGTAATTTAACAGGCTTTACACCTGAGTTTACTACATTTCGGAAAAATTTACATTCTTGTTTTTTGTTTAATTTTGTTCGTCTTTTTGCTATAAGCGATATAATTCCTGTTTCTGTTTAATAACTGTAGAATACGTTCTGTTATGCATTTTTTGGGCGTAGGTACTTGAAATCCTTTCTGCGTAAGTAGATTTATTTATAGCATCCTCCATACAGGCCACTAAGCAATCGGATGCATCACTATGATTCGAAAGTTTTGGGATAAAACTTATTGGTTCGATTGAGTGACAAAACTGCATGTAAAAAAAACATGTCATGGAAATAAAATGCCGCTCTTCATGTCATCTGAATAAACAATCCAAAAGTTTTCGATTTCAGCTTTGCATAATGTCTTACAAAATTGATCTTTGTCTGGTTGGGCGAATGTTTCAAACGAGACAATGTCAATATAGGGTCTAGGGAAGAATTTTAATGTTGGACAAAGCGCAGTGTTTAGGACCTTATCAAGTAAGAATATTGTTTTCCGAAAAAGGAGAAAAGCACCAAAATACACGGAGGCTCAATTAGAGAGAATTCTGAGAATACTTTTTATAAAAATTTCCATCGTCTGAAATTTTTTCCCAAAACTTTCGAATCATACTTACTTGTTACGATACGATTCCAACATTAAGATTCTGCTTTTTCAGGCCTTAAGTTTCAATACTTATCACCTAGTAATATTATTTTATTTGAATACATTTTGGTACACATGTTTGTATATACAAATATTGAAATATTAAATATTAATATTAAGGCAGTTGTTACTGAAAAATTCTAAAACATAGGAAATTTAAAATGATGGTTTAGAAGGATTTTTCAATGTAGTTTCGTTAATTGTGAAGGATACATAGGAAATTGCGTTTGTTGCATGAGAAACGCAGGAAATATTTACAAATTTGATGTTGGATAGCATGTAATGCTGGTGGTACATTAATTTTGCTTACCCAAGAAAGATTTGATATTTAAAGGATTTTGTGTAATGGCTTCTTTCGCATCATATTATATATACCTATATTGTGTACTATATTTGGTATTTTAGCATCCATTTCAATTCAGTGAATGAGCGATAAAAATGTTTTTTTTTATGTTTTTGACCGTGGTCTGTATCTCTTGAAAGTACTTAAAAAAGTTTTAAATAATTTGTGGAATAACATTCGTTTAGACCTTTTTCTCATCTGTGCAAGCGCTCTCATTTTTATGGCTGTAATGTTTACAGCTGCATCACTAATTCAATTTTCTTTATTAGGCGGCCGCTTTCATCAGCCCTTTCATAGCACATTTCTTAGTTTTTTTTTCATTAAAGCACCCCTCCCCGAAGAAGGTTTCCAAGTGAACCACACGAGGACTAAGCTGGCCGCGTATTAATTATTTAATCACGTTTTCGAATCAACACATTAAACTAAGAGTTCCTAAGAAGGTCTAATGAATTAAGACTGACAGGCAACAGACACGTCGGAGCAGTATAGCTGGTCTTAATTAAAAACTTATCGCGGCCTAGCATCTTCGACGAATAAATAACCCAGGGATCAGGATGAGTTTGTTTTTCACAGACTACTGATGCGAGGCGATCGAACTAAACGGTTAGGACGCACGCTAAAGCTTCTTGTTTAAGTGTTAAATTATTTACACGGTGAATAGGTGTCTTCGGAGACTGTCTCGAAGGGAATTCTTATGCTGTGGTTGTATTCTTAAAGTTAATTTAATTTACTTTATTCTAATCTACATGACAAATTTTCCGTCATATTAATGAAGCATAACGATTATTACCAATCTCCTTACATTTATATGAACGTATGATATTTGCCCTAAAGCAATCCACATTTTCTGTTGTCTATAGTAAATAGTTTCTGTATTCTCAATGAAGCTTTATTTATAAAAATCTCTTTTCCAACTCTGATTTTGAATACAATAGTGAAAATCTATCGGCTTTATTTAGCATTTATCATTAAATATATACACAGTTGCAGTAACTTAACTTACTCGACATTTACAGAAATGCAACGATTTTATGTTTTTCTCATGATACAAAAGAGAATGACCCACTATTGGGAATATAAGTTTTATACATGTAATGTGGCGAGGTGCACTTTTATTGATCCAAGAACATAGCATCCGTCAGCAACAGGACGAATGGTGTGGACAGTATTTGGTATGTTTATATTTGCTAATCAGTGGTACACAGCAGAAGAGAGTTCGTTTGAGCCTCTCCTTTGCTCTGCTTCGTTCCAATGGTATATAAAAAAACTTGGTTCTTTTGACGGTCAAAAGAAAAACTCAACACATGTTCCCCCTTTCCTTTAATAAACTATAAAACTCCCTTGCTTTCATTTTGTGGATTCTATTTTACGTCATATTTTTTTTGCTTCAACGTTTTGTGAAGTTTTAATTGGATCATTCAAAGAAATACACGTGGAACATGTATCCGTTTAATACAGCCTATTAAATGTTTTTTTTTGAAAAAATTTTGCTTCTCTTTCAAATTTATATCGTTAGTTTTTGCGTCATACATGCACCACTTTTTATATTAAGATCTGAACGCAGATAACTTCTTTGAGATGTCTTTGAACGACAGTAGTGGTTCTCCATAATTTTAAATATTTCTGTAAAATTCTGGACGTTCCTTGCTCTATTCACAAATGCATTTGTCTTTCATCGCCTCCACATTTAATAAATCTCTGAATTACACCTTGATCTCTGTGCTTCGATATAAGTAACATTCCCAAAAAGACTTTTTGACGTACATTAATCCCCTCATTGCTTCCCTTTTTCACAAGTTTTTCTTTGACAAATAGTTTTCTTTGTTTTCCCATGTGAATGTTATTTGCCTGGATGCTTTAGATTTGCCATGATGCGTATAATTAAGAATGAAACAAAACTTCCACTTTTTTCGCTGGAACATTTCCACATCAATTTAACGACAGCCTTTTGCGTTGCAAATGTTCTATACACTAACTCTGGAAGACAATCCATTTCTTTTTATTTTAATGCACCAAAAAGTAATAACCCAGCATTTCAAACTAACTATATAAATCCACAGACTTATACATCTAGGGATTATAGGTCGCAGAGACATTTACTTCCAAGATCTGGGTGATTTTAATCTGTTTGGCGACAGTGACATCTATTTAGAAACGGCTGAATTACTTTAATACGTAAAACTGCATTCGTTATGGAGATAGACGGATTTTAAACTAAAGTGGATTTACCTAATTACGAAACGGAACAGACAACCTACAAATATATTTAGGGGGATAGGTATAGTCGTTACTGGAGTAAAACACTGTACGGAAAGCTAAGATATTCATTTACATATGCGTTTTCTGCAAAACAAAAAACATATTTTCAACAATGTGGAGATAGCTGATTTTGAAACGACTCAATTATTATTTTTTTTACATTTTGATATAATTATTCGATTCCTGCATTTTGTTTAGGTTACTCTTTCATGATGATGTTGACGCTTTCTTGAGTGATTTCTTTTGTGTTTATTCGTTCGCTTGTTGGAGCTCTAGACGGAATGCTGTTGCTCTACCGGATATTCCTTGTTTGCGTTATTTTTTTTTCTAATGAACATTCCTTACCACTGCGGACTTATGGCGTCCTGATCCCTAGACAAAATATATAGCGCTGCCATAATGGTTCCCTACACCTTCTGTCTAGTGTTGCCACCTTGATTTCTTCTCTTCAGCTATAGCTTCTTCAGCTTCTTATTCGAGGCAGATTAAGAATACTGGGTGTATTTTCTTCGTGAATGTTCACATGTTTTGTATGGTTTGATTTACAGCTTTCTTTAAATTTTTCTTGTCGGGTATATTTGTTCTTATTGAGCAATCATTTCCCCAAATATTTTGTGAGACAATGTGCTTCGCAGCCCTAAGTGGGTTTTCCTTTTCCTTAATCTATTTTGTCTTCTATTCTTTCGGTTTCGTTGAGTTCTTGTAGATTTTCTTTTTACTAAAGGGACGTCTGAAAAGACGAGGTTTATACTTACAGTGCATGTAAAATTGGTAATAGTAGACTATGGATTTTGCTAGTATTAGTAGTGCTTCAGTTTTTAGTGATTTATGGTCGCGCTTGAATTGGTAAAAAAATTTTAAAAGTAGGAAGCAATGAAAGGTCTTTTGTTTGCACAACTCGTCCCGCATACGGAGAGGACAGGCACCCATAGGTAATGCATCAATATTCGATTCTCTCATTGGGAACTGACTGTAACTGTGTATATTGCAGTTGTCCTATTTTGCTATAGAGTTATATAGAATTTAAAAACATTTCTTACGAATTATGTACACATGCACAAAATAAATTTGTGCACCTTTTTAGAAACACATTTAAGAACACGACTATGTAGACCATTTTTTGGTAATTATTTTATGTGTGACACATGTTAAGTAGCTGGACTAAAATAACTATAAAGAGTAACATTTTTTCAAAGAGCATCACGTTGTTATTCTTTCTGAATGAAAGGTGATCAAAATTCTGATCCGTTTCAGAATATCTATTGATATAAATATCGCATTTTAAAGACTCTTCCCTTTCAGAATTCTTCTCACTGATGGTGGCGAGTACTTCACTCTTCTGGACAGAAATACAGGTACGAGGACTGGTTAATAAGGTACTATTCTACATTAGCTCATTGAGCTCTATACAATCCAACATTACTTTCTCATACTACAGGTGGGTGAGTGCCTGGCTGTTAAACACGTGTAAACACAACTTCTGTATAGCCGAACGCCCATTCGTAAACATCGATTTCCATGGTAGGTAAACCGAGTTGACTCTGACAAAGCAGATTACATCGGAACTGCTCTTCGGTAACTAGCGAAGTTCGGTGCATCCCCCGCTAATTAAGCCGTAATCATTTTCAATAACGGCCCGGGAAATTGTACTTTTCAGGGCGGCAGGCAGCCATTTGCATATTCGCGACCGGCGGCGATCCGTAACTGAAAGTATTTTGCGAGCATCCAGAAAGTTGGAAAGTAATTTCAAATTCTGCCATTAACAGCATAATTATCGCTGTGTGGATCTAGATTAGTCCGGGTACATTCGGGATTACGGTGTCGCGCTGTCTGGCGGTGGAGAGTTTGGGTCACTGGGTTCGAAATTGAAGAAATCAGTTCTGTTTCAACCGGGCTGGCTGAGGATTTTGGAATATTTGTTAGTTCTTAAATAATTGAATCTGCCTTATTATTTCTTTTGTATCATAACGGATATTAGGAAATATTGATATGTATCTAGCCTACCATATAAAATGCCACAAAATTTTAAAACAAGCATGATCTCCTTTACGGCTTATGTTTACAAACCTGGCTCTACAAGCGAGTAGAATAATTCATTTTCTACTTCTTATATTTTTCAAGATTTTGTAGAAAGAGTTGTATTATTTATTATCGTAATCATATTTTCATGAGATAAGCTTTCGAAAAGAACACTGAATCGGCTTTAATGGAATTGAGAATAATGTTTTCTACTAATTGGATGCCTTCGGCTGCATTCGGCACAAAAAAATTATTTATTTCATTCCTTAGTTATAACACTTTATTATGTTTCCTGAAGAAACCGACATCAGATAATCAGAAGCAAAGTTTTGGTATCATATTTTATCATAGTTTCAGAAGAGGACTCGAGTGGTGGGATTAGACCCGAGAGGACGTGTTTTTGAGCGCTATGAAGTGATTACCTAAGATCTGAGTGTTTGTTTTAATTTGTGATTAAAAAAGACTACAATCGGCACACATTAAATAAAAGTGAATGGCGATTGGGTGTACGTATGTGGCGTGTGTCGTTTGTTGGACTGGCCAGCAAGAAAGGAGAGTAGAGGAATTCAACGCCGATCACGCCAACATTAGCTGGTGTTTTGATAAGCAGCTAAGTTTTAGTACAACTGCATATAACAGGAACATAATTTGTTTCATACACAATAACAATTTCCCAAATTCAATATCAGATATGTCTTTTTTTCCCTTAGAATAAATGTAGCAGCATCATACAAAATTTTGCCTCTTACGGTGTCGGAGGGCAAATAGCAGACCCTTAACAGGTTTAAAGACGGCAAAAAGGCTCCGATTCTGGGAAATAGCCTGGACCGGAGATAGCAAGTTGTTTATGTTTAAGAGGGCAACACGCAGAGAAATGGGCATGTTCAAAAATAGGTCAAAATGTAATTGTATCGACTTTTTTCAAGCACGATAACGATATCTAGAAAACTCACATAGCATTAAGGAAGCTTAAAAAACAAATACATACCGTAGTAGGAACAAATAGAACGAACAACTAACCAGCAAAATAATAAAAACTACTTTAGTCTTTTCAGGCGTTCTTTCAGAAAAAACAAACAAGAAATCTCTTACAGTAACAACGAATCAACGAAAGAAAACAAGATAAATGTATAAGGAAAGGGGAATATACTGGCAACGTATATAAGCCCAAATATTAATACAGCTTGTGTTTAGCTCACGATCGGCGACACACCAAATAATTGCTATCAACTCTTAGATCTCTTCATATTGTGTTCTAGTGTTACGTTCCTGTAATGTAGATATTGTTGGTGTTGTAACAGTGATGTAGTTCCGAGCGTCTAAAAAAAAGTATATACAAGGAATCACACAATTGTGGCACAGAAAATCTCGGGAGACGGCAACCGCCCTCGAAGCACATTGAGTCACCAAAGGTACGGGGAGAACACTACCCAACAAGAAGACAAAAGCCACCCAAGAAAAATAAGAAGAAAAGCTGGAAGAAGAAATTATAGTGACAAGAACAGAAAGAAGCAGTAAGTAAGAAAGCACTGTACAGAAACCAGGAAAACACGGAAAGAAGTCCAGCCACAAAATATTTGGGATAGTCTAAAAGAAGCTCCAATGTATAGGAAAGAAAAGAAACTAATACACAAGACGAGAAACTTCCCGGTGGAGTAATATCATCCCATCTAGAGACCCAACAAGCGAATGGATAAGCGCATACTAAATCAATCAAAGTATCGACCTACCATCAAGAAGCGGCAACATAAACAGGAATCAAACGATTATTTTAAATTCTAAGATTTTAAGTTCATAGTGTTCTAGTGCTACGTTCTTGCGTTTACCTACATTGTTATTGTGATTATCATTACAGTGAAGTAGTTCCGTGTATCTAGACAAGTGTATATACAAGAAATCACGTAATCGTGGAAAAAATCCAGCAAGACCGAAACTACCAAATATACATTGAGAACATTACCAACCGCAACACAAACATCTTGTAAGACAAATAGGAAGAAAAACTACAAATCACAGACGAACCATATGCTCAGCGCGATCCTGGAAGAAACTATTCAAAAACCACAACCAAAAGTCAGAGAAAGAGAAGAAATCATATCGATAGCAACAGAAAAGAGTAAAAAACCAACAACGGTGGAGAGAATCATAGCAAAATCAAACGTAACTGAAGAAAAAAACAATGGTCAGAAATCGCAAAAGATTAGAAAACAATAAATAAGCAAGTCCTAAAGTTGTAAACAATCTCAGGCAGCAGCTCGTCCGAGGAAGAACAAGAACAATGCAGTCGAATTAAGCTAACATCCAACACGGATGCTAATAAAAAAGTATCGCTGGTTGGATGCCCTAAAAACCTCCCCGTTCCAGTCCCCAAACTCCTGTAACATGCGCTACGTGGGAGCCCACTAGCAATAAGCGTGTAACCCCTCCAACCCAGCGTAGACGTAGCCGGCCCGGCGGTATATCCGGGAGCGGCAGAAATGCCTACCGTACGCTGGTTCAATCAATCAATCAATATTTTATCATAGTTTCAGGATATTTTCAACTTCTTCTGAAGTTAGTCCAGTGTCTCGTCCAGATGTGAGTTGGAAGGTCTCACACAATTTGCTGAAAATTGATAAATACGGACGACCACGTAGATACTCAGCGGTGGACGCCCGAGAGTCAGTTTATATTCTTTGGGAGACAATTACGTGCACGATGAATTCGGCCCTGAAGATGCTTACCACAGCAGTGGGAGAAACGTCAGCGAAAAAGAAGTCGCCACGACCTGGGCCAACTAACCCGGAATCATCTACCAGTACGAAAGACGGTTCGTTTGAAAGCTTGCATTCAACGATGGATATTTCGTGTCCTACAGTCCACGATTTTCATGGTGGATTAATGTTGATTATTCAGGAGAAACCGATCATATGCAGTCGAAGCTGGGAAGAATCGACTGGGAATTATTGGCAGGTGAAGTTTGTGCTTCGTCCACCTTAACTGCGAATTTCTATAAATATTGACAAACCAGTATCCTACTATGTCGAATTCGGCAGTTCAAATCTGTCAGCTAGCTATCTGTTTCTCTCATTTGCAAGTTTCATAAACAGATTATATTTATGATATTCACGAATGCTAAAAATGGGCAGCTGCGGAGCGTGATAAGATTAATTCTCATATGAAAGCGGGCCTATTTTTCAACGAGACAAGATGAAATCACTATGAATTTTTATATGCCCATTCGGGGTGGTCAAATCGTCATCTGGATCTCCGGCAATAAATAACCCGGTTTATTTTAGTAGACGCTCCGATCTAAATAACAATGAGAGTATCATTAAAGGACGCAGCGACCGGCCATTGTGCGGACGCGCCTTTATTTTATTTCAAAGGGATATAGATGTCACGGCTAAAAATTAAATGCTTTGTCCGCGGTACACGGCTACCGTGATTGTGCACCTGCCACGGCGAATTTTAATGGGATTAATACAATTTCTTTGTCGACCGGAAAAATAAGGCGGTAAAAAATTAATAGTCTGAATTACGTCAACACTTTCGACAAAGAGGATGTTAAAATGAGCCCTTTCATACTTTCCTCGTCATTTGTTGCGCAGGTATTATTCATACAGAGCGTTCTGCACGTAAAAACGCTGTATGCGGAGGTATTCCTCCTTTGACCCGCTTTTTAAATTGGCTAACGGGCGCGGCAGCTTTGTTGTCATGGGAACGCGTGAAGCATTGCAGAATTCTGTAAGGTCAAAATAAAAAAGCTTCGGGAACATAGACTTTGTCACCTTTTCTTATTTCCCTTGCAGTCATACAACCAAAAACAAAATGTACATGCCGTCCAGAACTTTCGGGGGTATCTGGGTAACCATAAGACATTTTGAGGTTCCTGGACGACGTTTCATGTCGGCATTAGAGACCAAAAGTAAAAATTTTGGAATTTACAATTTTACATTGATTTTGACTAATTAGATTTTTAAAAATGTGCCAGTGTCTCTCATTGCGCAGCGGTTAGCGCGTCTGAGTGTATACTAAGGGACTCGGGTTCGAATCTTGTTGAGAGCAAAGATATTTTTCATCAAAATGTCAGATGTACCCACAAAATCACATACCAATATATCATTATCTACTAACATTACTAACACGACATCTACTCAATTAATAATCTAACTCTGGATTTAAAATCACCAATCAACATTGGAACCACCCCACTCATCCGACTGCAGTGGCAGGACACGGACTACAGATAGTGCATCTTGCTCGACACGCTGGTTTTGTACTGTGCATAAAAAAGGCATCACGTTCTTTAAATTTTTTATGGGGATATTTGATAAATTAATTGTATAAAACAACCTCAAGCACAATACAACAATCGTGATAATTGACGCGGACAATTGATATCGCGGATTGGGCGAGATCGCACGCACTCAAAATCAGTTCCTCTTGCCTCAAATATTATGGAATTAAAGTATCAAGCAACGATCTATGAGACTGACTTATGCAGAGGGTTTTGCTGGTCGGCCGTCCTAAACTATTGGAATTAGTGGCACGCTTCAAAGTTACTAAATGGGCCGTATTAAAAAAATATTGTTAGCTAAAATTTTAACTTTTCCACTATAAATTTTTGAAATTTGTTAGTTGTGATAATTTATCAATCAACAAAACATAGAAGCTTTTATAACAAATTTTATTTAATGTAGACCTGATGCTAATTGGCGCGACCCGCGATCTATTTTTATGTAATACTTTATTGGGTTTCACTTTTCCGATGTATAAAATACAAGCCTTCGCATGTCATAACGAATTTATACAAATTTAATATAAAAACATACAAATTAGTAGTGTAGTCCTCTTCAAAATATAAATCTTCTTTTCTTAAAAACTCTTGAATGGTTGCCTTATTATTTGTTGTATTTGGAATTTTATCCAGTTGCTCTGAATGGTAAATAGCGTTTGGTGGCAGTTTGAGCAATAAAATGTTTTTGAACCAATTTTCAAACACTTCCGCATTCATATCAGAATGATAATCGGCGCTTGTTTCTTTTAACTTCTTTTACATACAAGATACAGGGCTCCAGGAACGAACCCATTTTCACCTCGCGTGTAGAATCGTTATTCTTTTTCCTTTTGACGCCGGAATATTGACGCTGCACTTCCCTGAGTCATCAACCCATCCTTTTTTTTATTGTATCATGGGTATTGTACCATGTTTCGTCGAGGAAAAATATGGGACGATTTTCCTGCCTATAAATTTTTATAGATTTTAAATAATCGTATCGCCAGTTTCCATCAAGCATTGCTTTTTTTCCACCTTTTTCATTGAAAAGCCAATGGCTTTAAGATACTTTTGCTGGGTATGCTGGGAGCAGTCGATTAAGCACTCAGGTATATGCCGCGATAGATCTTAGTGATAAGAATGCACATATTTAATTGTTTCGGAGGTACTCAGTTGCCCTACGGTTTAAAATCAGCAATAATGTGTTTGACCAGTTACCCTACGAAATGTATTTGTCACAAACGCCTCTTAATTAGTGACTAAATGTAAGCATATATGCTGTAAAACTTAAAAATATAAGCAAGCACATATGCTTTCAATTCCGTTTATAGTAGGAGTAGAATAGTTCCGATTTCTTCTTATTTCCAAAAAAAATATACAGGTAGAAACTACGTTTATGACCCTCCGGATCAAAAGAAAATTTTAACCTGTGAAGAAACAGGGCAGAGGACGATTGCACACCGCGATAAAAAATTAGAAAGTATGGGCTGCCGCATTGAAATTGGAATGTTTACCATTCATGGTTACAAAAACAGATACTGCTCATTAAATTAGGAAAGAATACGATTTAGTCAAACATTAAAAGCTATTAGATTAGAAATATTTGTAGTTCAAATAATAATACCAAATAATGCTCATTGATTTATGTATACGGAAAAAAATTCAAAAACAGCCTAAACACAATTTTTGGATAGGGTCCACTCCGCTGCAAAACAGTGGAACGTGCCGAACCCGTCTGTTATTTACGACAGCCTCAGGTAATACTTGTAAACCATTGTGAGCGGTAATCGGCTGTTCATATAATGAGTTTCATAGACTGTTGCTTGCAACTATAAAACCCTTATAATCTCTGTCACCAACAATAAGAAACATGACGGGAGAAGGTGGGCAAGTGCGCTCGACGTCGTGGGGTTAAGCAAACGTGAATTACAAAAGTTGTGCTGAGGGCGCCAGAATCTTGATGCGCGTTGAGTGACCTATCCTCCGGATTCAAAACGGATACTACACTCCGCGCTACGTTCCTGTAGGTAGATATTGTAGAAATGATAAGAAGGAAAGACAAATGCGGCTGTTACTGTTCAAGAGTTTAATAATGATATTGATTACTAACAATTAATAGGAAATTTTAGATCAAAAGGCACAATTTAGTAATAGGAGTTAACTCTAAGATAAATATAGCATAACACTAGTGGTAGGTATGTGACACGCTAGACGAACGAATTACATTCGATAAGTTAGAGGTAAGTATTTAGTTAAGCGAAGGCACAAATATAGGAAATTCGGAACCGATCGCGGATGCGCACCAGCGGACGACAGCAGCGTATAACACTATTTACACGGCGAATAGTTTTATTTATTAGTATTACAAGTACCTTATCGTGAGTACTATTCATGGTTTACCCAAAAGAAGGTTATGGAACACCGTATCGCTACTTCGATCTCTAAACGTGGCAGTGCCGATACTTATCTAGAGTGACTTTACAATGAGGAAGAAATTTCGTAAAAGGTATCTTTAGCAATCCAAAAATATAAAATCGACTTTGTGAAAGATAGTTAAGGCGGTATCAGTTTCTGCGGCACAAGCAGCACGGCAGACACGACAACACGTATTGGTTTCTTGCAGAAAAGCAGGCCGGGTGGTGGTGGCGTTGATCCGTCGGTATTCGGAAAATATATGGAGAGATCTGACCTTATTCCGTTGGTGCAGTGGAACCCTTAGTCCGGTTAACGAATGAAATTCCTGCACACTTATCCCTGGCGGATGCAGCCCTACAATATCATTTGAATAACACAAAGAAGTTAGATATTGCCTGTTATTAGACTTACGTAGGTGGTAAACGGCTTATCTAAAGAGTGGTCACTTGCAGGTGGCGACGAACTGGCTTTAATCCGGTCAGCACCGAAAATGGGTAAAGTCGAGGTAAAGATAAACCAAAGGTACACTTCAACCACTTATAATTACACAGTTTAGCGAAACTAATCCCCAATGCAGGCTTATATTCCGAAGAATATTTTTCGCTACTAATGACCTGTCAAAGTGCAAACAAAATTTTGAAAAACCCCCGCTAACCTCTCGAAATCCACAAAACTCGTAAAAACGTTATACCACAGAATTGAATATATGCGCCAACTCATAAATTATGGAAACTGCGAAATAAACAGAAACTAAAGATTACTAATTCGACCCGTTACATCTTGTAACGAAATGAAGGAAACGTAATGTATTCCCAGCTGTTATTTTAAATTTTTGAGCTGATAGAGAGTCTGGTATCATCTTGGATCTTGCGAAAAACATTTTACCTATAAAAGGAGTCCATTTTTAAACGGTAATATCACAAGATCTTCGTAAATAGTCAACTATTTACATTGTCATCAATTTAGCAAGCCCAATTCATCACCCATCCCTCTAACCAGCTAAATGTCGTTACTGCACTGAATACGAAATTTTAGAAAATTAATCTATCGTTTCTTGTCCAACATGTCTTCGTATTTTGGGTAACCTTTCTACCAGCCATCTTTCTCGATCGTTCAACCCCAACCCCTTTCCGCTTTTAATTCCCGAGTTTCCCGCAAAAACCGCCGCGCCCCTAATGGACTCACACGACGTCCGAGGCGTTTTAAGAACGTCCAGGGGGACCCGCAGCCGGCGGCATCGTCTTCACAGGACGGGACAGGGGAATCCATTAGCGAGCGCGCCGTACAATTAAAGCTCCGCGGTAATTAATCTCACCGCGGGGGCCCACCACGCGAGGGGGGATGCCCGGGGTGCCGGCGACTCAAACAGTCATCTTCGATCAGGACCGTGTGTCGTCGTGAATTATTTCGAGGGTTTGCATGTTGGGAAGTGATTCGTCTTGGAGGGCACTCGACGGGATGTTGCATGAAGACCTGAATACGTCTACAGCTTCAAATGTTTCGTGGCTGGAGCAGAAATACGTTGTTGCATTAATTGGCGACGCCTATGCATGGACATACTGATTTTTTTTAAACAAAATTTAATGTACTTAACATAATTTTCTTTAAGACGTTTGGCAAACCACTCCTCGACGGCACATTATGTTTATATGATTATTTGTCGAAAATATCTTACCTTACAAATGCTTTTTTTGAGCTTTGGGAATAAATAATTGCCAGACAGTGCTACATCAGTAAAATAGGGCGTGTGGCCAATCAATTCAAAACCAATTTTATCAATTTTTTGCGTTACCTCGCAAGTTGAACACGCCTTTGGCTATTTTTCCAATTGTTTTTCCAGACTTCCTTGGCGTAATTTAATTAGCAACTCACTATGGTATGCTCCTGTGGCAATTCTATCTGGTTCCAAGAAATCTAATAGAATTGTCCCACCTTTGTCGCAGCCGACTTTTGTACACGAAAATTTTTCGGTCGCGGAAAAGCAGAATGCTTTTGACATTGTTCTTTAGTGTCTGGACATAAATTCATGTTTTGATCAGTGACAATGCCATCCAAAAAGTTTAAGGAATCTTCAAAAGGTTGGCACATTTTTCTTAACATTATCACATCAGTGTTCAAGCATTTGGGAATTAATTTGCGTTTTGCACAGTCTTTCGAAAAATGCTTAGAAACCGGTATATTTTATTTGCTTATGGACATATAATGAAAGACACTAAAGGCAAAGCACATATCTGTATATCTCAGGTCAATTGTGTAGTGTCACAAATTTACAATTTTGATGGTTTTGGTGTATTTGACATACCTCTTCGTCTACTTTCTAGAGGTAAAGTGTATTACGTCTAGAGCTAGAGGAAATTTTAGAATTATAAAACAGTACTAAGTAACAAGCATAGTCACTGGTAAACTGTAACAAGTGCTTCAGAATTGTTGACCTTCAGTTAAAGGAAAGTATTGAACCCACTTAATATTATGTGTAACTTTAAAAAAAATCAAAGGAAAGATTGTGAAAGCCCAACAGCTAGGCAAGGTTTGTAAAGGGACATGTACAGGGTGTCCCATCTTCATTGTAATTGTAGGGTATCTTGGTAACTATTAATTCTAGATGGTTGCGGTTTCGACATTACTTTATTAGTTTTTTGTTCTGAGTTCAGCTGCACCGTCGCCATTTTTGTATCGTCTTTTGTTCTAAAGCCATAGCCAACTTTTGGAAAATGTGACATTTCTTCAGTTTTAAATATCTCGATTGGCTATGTAGACACAAAAAAACTGTTCAGACATTTTTTATAGATATTTTTATTCTGAATTCAGTGGCATACTCACATTTTTGAGATATAACATAAACTTGAATTTTTTTAAATGGACACCATAGTTGGCTTGGCTGTGGTTGAAAAGATTCATTTTTTCTGATTAAGAAAATTTATACATTGTTAGGTTTATCTTTAATAATTCTGGTATTATTCCAATTTTTGTAATAATTTAATGAGATCTTACGTTTTTTCGTCAAAATGGATGTAAATACTTGATGATAAAAAATGCATAGGTACGTATCTACAAATAAACAATCATTTTCATTAGTTGCATGGTCTCCTAGATTATCGATAAAAAAATGCATGAGCGCTCTTAGGAGTCTTATGTATGTATTCGAATATGCATATATTATTTTTAAAGGATTAAAATTTTTACTTAATAATATAAATTATATCATGATGTGCATTCTCATTGCATAGCCTCCTGGATATAAACGTAAAATATGATTAAATTATTTTAAAAAATTTGAATAACTCCTTAATTAGTAAAAATAAACCTAACAATGTATACATTTTTTAATTAGAAAAAAATAGGCATTTTCAACCATAGCAAAGCAAACTATGGTTTCTATTTAAAAAATGCAAGTTTGTGTTATATCCCAAAAATGTGACCTCCTAATAAATTACAGGGTACGCCACTAATTCAAAATAGAAATATCTACATACCCAAGCGAGAAATTGAGAGCTGGAGAAAAACTACATTTTCCAAAAGTTGGCTATGGTTTTAAAACAAAAGACGATACAAAAATCGCGATGGTACTGCTGAACTCAGAACAGAAAAGTAATAAAGTTACGTCAAAACCGCAACGCTCTAGCATTTATAGTTACCGAGATACTCTACAGTTACAACGAAAATAGGACACCCTGTACACAGAAATGTTTTTAAAGAACTTAGGAAGACTGGAAAGCCGAAATTTTTTCGCATGTTCAATAAAATTTCTCGTAATGTAAAAAATGCAGTATGAAATCATATTTTAAAATTCCCTCTGATAGAATCACATTACAGCCGTGAGCGTACCTCCAAAAAATATCTTGAAAATTATTTAAATTTGTGCCGAACGTATATTCTTTATAAAGAACAGTGCCTTTAAAGTAGAATAGCTTTAAAAGAGTGGTTGTACTCAGATATTTCTGATACCGAATTTAATTATTCTTTCAGATCACCTGATAACGACACGTGCTGAATGCGATAATTCCTAGTCATATCGATCTAAACACATTATGATCTTCACAAAACAAACATTTTACACGTAGAAAAATATTATTACAAGGGTTTAATAAAAATATCTACAGAAATGCTAATAAGTTTATTAGGATAATGGAAATTATTTGGAATGGAATTTTGTAGTTTCCTTTTACTAAGTAGTACAGATGTACTTAGCAGGTAGGTAGGTTTTTTTAATCGATCGGGTAGATTTTTCCAGTGTTTGTGCAAGTGACATTATTTTTTACCGAAAACATAATAATAATTTAATTCAGAACAAGCAACAACTCTCTTCAGTCTTCATGATTTCGCCTATTCGTCCAAAAAGCATAGTTATAAAACGTTGCCGACTTTCATCAGACGAGCGGGCTATCGTCGTCAAAAAAGAAATTATTTATGACCGTATTATACGGTACTTTAATTAAAACACTAATAGAGTACAAATTTTCACGGATATTATTAATAGTTATTTAGTATTAATTACATTATGAAATGGCACGGCCATAAATTACGCGAGTCTCGTTCTATGATTTATGCTTTTTTTTCGGACAGCGCCGCGTGATATTACACTAATGTACCGTTGGAATACATTCTATTAATTTATGATGCGAGATTTATAGCCCTGTTTCGTTATTATGTTATTTGTCCTCTAATATATCATCGGAAACTGGACGCGGTGCTCCTCGCTTACCTAATTTAAATTTTTGGAAGCCCATTGACGAGATTAATCGGAAAATTACCTCCTTTAACAAGTAATTTCAAAGTTATATCTTGTTTAATGAATTATCAATCACCACCAATTGGATCTCGGTAGGCTATCGTGCCTGGAACAATGTTATGGTTTAAGCCTTCAATCAAAAGTACCTACTATCCTTACTCAGCTATATAGACAGCTTGAAGTTGAAGCTAGAACCCTTCTTTATTCGTTCTGAAATACAGTGAATCGCAAGCTTAAATGTTCCAGTTATATTTTAACCGAGTTAACTACTAATCGGCATACAAATATTTGTTTTTAAGGTAGGTACCAAAAGAAATAAAGAAATACATGTTTGCCAAAAGAATTTGTAATTAAAAATAATAGGTGATATGTTACTTCACACTTAGACATTTAGCGACATTTTATTACTAGATAGTAGGTTTTAAGAAAGATCCCTATCAACTTTCGACTAACAGGTAGTCATCGTCAGTACAATATAGGTCAAAACATAGAAAAATGAAACTTTTATAGTACGATTGACAAAGTCAAAAAAAATAGAAACAAGCAAACTTGACTACAAACCATAAGTAACCTAAATCTAAAAAGGAAATTTGATTATTACTTTCTGTTGACAAAATTTAAATATTCTTTCTGTACAACTTATTTTGATGACAAAGTTAAGGTTTGGTTTCTTCTTAAGTTTGCTGGTCAAGTCTCGGTTACCGTGTCTAAATTATTTTCTTCTCATGGAATAAATATTGCTTTTTCTACCGTAGGCAGTGTGTTTTCCCGTGTTGTCCGCAATAAAGACCAAATTCCAGTTTTAAATAATTCAGGCGTTTATAGTTTTTCATGCAACGATTGCAATTCAGTTTATGTTGGACAAACGGGAAGACCTTTTTTAATAAGAGGTAACGAATAAGTATAAGAATACAGATATTGTAACAACAAATTTCTCGTTAGCTAACCACTTATTGTTGAATAAACACACTGCCATGAAAGACAATTTAAATTCATCACAGAACACAATGTTTATTTGGAAAAATTAAAAATCATTACATTAATAGTAAGTAACTTGGCATACAAGCAGTAAGTCATAAAAACCATTTATTAGGAAAATCCCKCTAAAAATATATATTAGTAACATGTTACTTACAACAGCAAATTACTTTTGTTTCTTGAAAATCAATTTGTTCTTTATGATTCCTTTAAGAAGCGTAGTATTCATTTAGCTTTAGGTAACATTAAAAATTATTTCGTTTTCTTCCAACTAACCCTTGAAAACGATGGCTTTTAAACGTAAAAAATTTTCCACTTCCACATATTAAATGTAACTTGGAAATAGCAAGTGTTCTGTAAATAAACTAGTTTATTAAGATATAGCACTTCATTTTTCTGAGTGTTGATATGTGCAGGAATTCAGACATGATCCTCGTACTTTGCTGTACGAGAATTGCATCTTACTATTTGTGATGTATGYAGAAAATGGCGTGAGTCGACTGCTTGGGCAAGCACCACTATAATAATTCCAAATTTGTTACTAACTTCCAGTGGTATACAGTTTAACAGCCGTTTGCCACTATACTTGTTTAAGTATTGAAATAAGTTCTTAAAATTATTATACGGAAACTGGATGCGCGCGCCGTTTCAATACAAGAAATTAGCCCACGTTCTATTTTCCTGTACTGAATTTCCATACTTCGTGTTAAAACTGCGCAGATCGATGCGCACTAACCTATTTTACCGTTTATAAACAAAACGTTAATAAAACCTACTTTTCGAACCTACGCAATAAGCAGTGTCCTGAGATTAGGCAGCTTTTGTACTGATATCGGCGAAATAAGCTTTTGAATATAGGTTATCAGTTATTTTGGGCTGACTTCCTACCACCAGATAATTAATACATGCAGTTTTAGGCCTCTTAAAATATGTATATTGGTTTGAGTAAACTTCTGACAACCCCGGGAACGTGATGTGTTGTCATGCTAGTGTAAATGAAACGGAAGGAATGCTTTCACGGAATTGTGTACCTTGTTTCCCTATTTTGTTATGGACAAGTTCAAACAATTTTTCAAATGAAGCATTGCACATTTGTAGAAAATTTTTATATGCTGCTGGATCTTCTATTAGCAGCTCTTCTTTCAGCACATTTAAGAAGCCATGAACATTCATTCTCCTTGCAATATCATTGTTAGTATCAACGCTAATGCATTTAATAATTTTTTCAGTCAACAGGCATTTTTTTTATTTTTAAATACAAATTGTGTTAATTCAGGGTGACCACAAACACAAACAACAGTAAAAGTAATTGTTTATGAGTGGGTTACATCTAAGGTCTACTTTTCTCTAGCAGTAGAATAGACCGTATGTTGCATTTGCTATTGTATAAAGACGGAATTTAATAGATTGCGTTTAGACTAGCTTTATGTTGAGAAAATCACGATTAGAACTACAAAAGGGCGCACCCGTACGTATTGAAATACTTACTGAAAAGAATTGGTAATAGCAAATTGAGAACAAAACCCCACGCTTATTTCTTGTATTGAAACGGCGTGCGCATCTAATTTTCAGTATAATAATTTTAAGAACTTATTTCAATACTTAAATAAGTATAGTGGCAAACGGCTCTAAGACGGACAGACCACATTATTTTCTTGACTTATAACTTTTCTCAATGTATATCCCAACAGTGGTAGGGTAGGTAAACCAATATTTACGAAAAGAAAACTTAAGGCAGTTTTTGAAGCGTTGTACTTCTAACCAAACTAATTTCCATTCAGCCAGGCGCGTCGCGCAAAACCCCGTATTCACTTCTCTTTTGCATCCCCTCTTATCCCGGATGCAATATTTTACAAACTTATCTGTACAAGGGGGCCGCCATTCTATTTAGCGCACCTGTATAGGCCCTGTTTGAATGCCCTTAATAAATTACATTCATCACAAGTATAACTCCGGCACTCTCCCTAATCTGTGCATCTTCATAATGCCTCCTCCCTCCTCTCCGCCGTTAATTCATCACGGCGGAGGACGAACAATGCTTAAACGCTATTGCTAATGTGCAACCTTAATTGCTTATGTTTTTTGGTGGGCGTCCACCAAAACAAAACTTTAACTGGAATAAAGTGTAACGCTCTGGATTTGGGGAGGGTTATTAATGATGCCAGTCGTTGCGGAATAATTTGTTATATTTCCGAAGCTCATTAATTTTGCGTCAGATAACGAAACGCTGCACATCGACGTCGGTGCTATTTTTACTGGCGGAGGTGTTTCGGATTGTAATTCGACGCGGGGAACGCTCCAGCTACGAGATCGGTAAAATTGACGTCGGTCGCGTTTCTCTTTTTGTGACTCAGTGAAGTCAGGCTTATTTTGCCAAAGTTGGAAATAAAAAACTTTCTACGGCAATAAACAGAAGCACGCAGCTCTAGCCTTGGCCGTCAAAAAAATCAACAAAGCAGTGATGTACGAAGCGGTATTTTGATATTATACAAGTAGCAGATACATAATTTCTTATTTTTCTACTTAATTTCTTTTATCCAATTGCATTACACCCTCAGAAGCATATATTACAGACAGTACTGTAGAATGATCTTCGATATTTCCTTTGAGTTCTTCACAAGAAGGCAGAGAACTATGGTGAATACCAAAAGTTCTATATATAATCTGACAATCTGTTGAACTTTGTCGCAACATCAACAACGTCCTAAATTGATGCGAATAAAAACGGTTTTGCATCTATGACATGCATATTCCATTTAGCATGCCAGAAAATCGTTAGCATTAGCATTTTCTTTGTGTTTTGGTTTCATATTGCGATCCCGATAAAGTTCCGAAATGTAATCTCCGATGACAGTTCTAGGAAGGAAAGGTGCTATCGAAAGGGTTTTACTTGAACTTCGAACATCATATGCTGTATCTGTCCAACGAACATCTACAATTCTCTTATGCATAATGATATACTATCAAATCAGTTTAAACTATCTACACTGAGTAATAGAATGCAGGCCTTCACGGCCGTTGTTCATCGTAGAATGTTCTTCCGGGTTTGATACCAGCGAGGTACGGACAGATCTGCAATAGCCGAACACATAGCAGTATGACAACGTACGGACACTCGCAAGGAGCAGCCATTACCACCAAAGAATTGTGAGAGATAATGAAGCAGCCCAACAACTTTGAGAGAAGACGGCTATCGCTTGAGCATAATTTGGAAGACAGTACTTGATCACCGGACCGGAAGCTACTATATAAGTCACGACAATTAATGATTTCACCAGTTAGAGTACTTCTGAAGAAGCTGAAAGTATGATCGGCGAAATGTCAAGAGCCAATTCTACCACGGCATCAAACCCGGAAGAACCTTCTACGATCTACACTTACATTATCGCGAATTACAGAAATCAGTCGGTGCTAGTTTACGGTTACAGTATTAATGATGTTAAGCTACCAAGAAGAATTTTCCAAATAACAGTACTTTGAGTTCTCTTTTTACCATTTTAAAACTATGGACAGATACTATTGTTAAACAGATTCAAACTTTTCGCTATGATTTCTTTTTCCCAACTGTGGTCTTTTGGGTCATGTTACCTTCATATATTTCGTGAACCAAATTTGCTTTATAGGCAGCGTTTTTTTGTGCCACAACGATGTGACAACAATGCCAACAGCAACACAAACTCAAGGATGCAACACTAGTACACATTCTTAACGAAATTCGTTATCTCTATTGTCTCCTCCTCTTTCCATATTCCCGCGCTCTCTTTGAGCCAATGATATAAACCGCCACGTAGCCTCATCTATGTAATAAGCCTTGCGCCTAAGATCGCTAAAAATATGAATTTAGATAAAATTTACATTCTGGTCATGAAGAACAACATAAATTTGGTAAAACTTAAAATCAAGAGCGTTGTTTTTGACGATTTTATAGGTGAGGCCTGACCACACCTTGGAATGGCAATTCTTTCTTTTTTGGCAAATGCTTCAGGAACGAAATCATTTTATCGGAATGTTTAGCGAAGTTTACAAATGTTCGGTGATGGGCGCGTAGAATACGCCATGTAGATTACGCCGTTATCTACGCGTAAACTATGTAATATTCTACTTTGAAAGTCTACTGTAGACAATAGTAATGTGTAGATAAACAGAAATCTAGAAATATTTTAGTTTTTTTAATCTTATTTATCACCGATACTGCTCAGGGGCAGATGACTTGACTAAGCAGGATAAGTGTGTTGTCAAAAGCACTTTGGAACCCTCAATAGAGTCAGTAGGCCAAATGGACTCCTCAATGATTGCAAAATGTGATTTCTCTATAAACGGAAACAGGAGGGCAATTTTAGAGGCTACTCTTATTCTTTACCGCAATTTTTCTAATCGCAGGTCAATTTATTTGTGCTGTGTTGAAAGGGTATATAAGCAGTTCTTATTGCTGAGCTAGATACATGTTGATCTCAGACCGCAAGTGACAGGTGGTAATTAGTCGTAGGAAATACCTTTCTTTAAAGAAAAATCAACTTGTATGTAAAGCATGTAGTTCCGACTTTGTAGCATGTAAAAAATAGCTTTCTTAGAAATAAACCTAATATAGTCATGGAAGAAAAGATTTAGAAACATATGCTTTGTCTTGTATATGTCCCAAGGAAATAAGAAAACCATTTGGATACCACGATGACTTATTCAAACATGATATGCAAGTTTGTTATACAAATATGAAATAAAACTGTAGTCGACACAAGGCGAAGTGAAAAAAACACAGGGAAATTAGAACATAATAATTTCCGTTTAGTTTTAGTAGGTACTTGATACACTTTAGCCATAATATACTCGTCTTACATTGTCTACCAAAAATCTACGCCAAAGTGCTTTATCTACATTTTCTACATTGTAACGTAGAAAATTATAATTTACGTGTAAACGCCCATCACTGCACATGTTCGAAGCGATCATACTCGTACATAAATTCGAGGACATTATCTTACAATATTTAGGTTTATATCTATAACACAGGATTTATAAAATTACCAATTGATCTAAATCCAATTGTCTAAATTGCACTAGAGTTAATTGAAAGAGTCAATTATGAAAAGCATGGGCGTACCGAAAGGGGGGACAAGGGGGGGGCAGCTGCCCCCCTGGACCTTGGTTGCCAACTCTGGGCCCTTCCAATTTCCCATACATTTAGCTGCTTAATTATGTGTGTAAACCTAAAAATTGTCTTATTTACAAAATTGTAAATTCAGTAAAAGTAAAAGTAAAAAAAAAGTAAAAGTGTTTTTCACAGTTTTCATCCAGAACTCATATTTGACCCTTGCAAATGACCTCTAATAAGTCGTTGTCAAATTGTTTCCAAGCTTAATCGATGCCATGTGCGTTTTGAAGCTGTAACTGCAACATTCTTGTTGTTACAAATCGTTGTCTTAGGGCGGATATAGCTTTAAAAGACTGTGTTGGTCAGGATGAGTCATAACACGATTTCTGCTTAGTTCAGCTCTTCTACCTTTTCCTATATTGTTCAACTAACTACTGTTATATGGAATCACATCAGAATCTGTCATATATTCAGTGATAACTTTTGTACCAAATTTCTAAATTCACATTACATTTTAACAATTAATACAAAAAAAAAACTAAAAATCCATCCGAACTCACGTTTATGAAAGTCAATTTATTTAATATAAGTTTAGGAATCCAGTAAAAGCATTACTGCACGAATTAAAACCCGGTGTTTTGTTAAAAATGCAATTAAATATATTTAAGTTTATTTAAATCAAGCTTAATTTGGTTAAAATATTAAGTATTCGGTTAATTTTTGAGAGCAATGCACTGGCGATCTAAGAAGTTTGGCTTGACGCATAATGCTGAGGTATTTGTCATGCTGGGTTTTAATAATGTTAGTTATCCATCGAGTTTCTTGCCCTGGGGAGTAAATACTACTACAATTGTATTTTTAGCACCTATACATATGAACTCTTAGCTTAAATTTCTAAAGCCTCTAGTGTGAGAATTTTAAACTGTACTAAAAGCGTATCGGTTAATGCATTAGTCTTTGATACGTGTTAATTCTGAATCAGAAATCGTGGTCCTATTAGTGGAACTTTTAAGGTAAAATTTATGTTCCTTTGGTACTTCATATTATATCTTTATACAATATGTGGATCGCAGATTTTTATTCTCCCAAATAAAATGTATCAAATCATCTTTTGCTAAACGCGAGAGCGATACAACTGAATGCGCCTCATCTGAGTTCATCAGTAACTGAATTAGTAATAAAGGGGATTTGTATGATCAGTGTACATTGAAAACATATAAATAATTTGGGTCTTTATTTCACAGAAGATGTTTTAAGTCGCCTTGCGTAAAATCCACGAATTGAATAAATTGTTCATTAGTTACTTAATTACCTATATCTTATAAACGTTTATTATTTCTATTTATGTTGAATTATACTCTGAAGGACGTTCCTGCTTTGCTCTCCCCTAGACCATAAGCTGGGTACGCCCATGATGAGAAGCAATCCTTCCGTAAGCTTTTAGAATACATCAATATGATATAAGAATTAATCCTAATTCCCTCTAAATTTTAGGTTTCGAAAGCATCTGTATTTCTCATTTCATTTTGAAAATTATAAAAATAGTATACTGTATCAACTAATTTATTTGTACTTTTTGACAAATAATCCCACCAAATTAGTATTGAAGTGAACCAAAACATGGTCAACGACTATATCCTCCAAGATTTAACCCATCGGAACCGCACATTCGCTCTTTATGTGCACTAAATATTCCACACCACCAAGCTTTATTGTCCGTTTAAATTTCAAAGTGGGAATGCGATCCTGCTGGCCTGCCCATTGTTCGTCGCTTCAGACTGACATCCCAAACCCTCGCACATGTGCTTTTTTCATGTACCTCCGCGCACATATATCTGTTGAGCTGCCAGCGGAGGCCATAATTATACATTTCATAGATTTCGCAAGTCAACAGCATAAGCGGAATCAGCTTTACGAGCCAACTGCGCCGTGACACGTCCATGAATATGCAAGTCCAGCGGACTATTATATTCGAAGGGTGCAAGAGTCGTGGATGGATTGTGCCGGCGTTGCCACATGGGAATTGAAGGAAATTGTCAACGAAATTTAACCAGCTATAGTAAAATCAATAATGTGAACAAAGAAAATTGTCGGTTTACAGAAATTGTGCTTTACTACCAATAAAAAAATAAAGCAGGAATGTAGCTAGAATGCGAACAGTATTTATGATGAATTTGACCATACTGAGTCAAATCATACATTACGTTACCCCGGAAAATAGAAAATTTGCCATCCCGTAAGAATATAAATAAATATATTTGTAATAAAGATACATATAGTTTTTATGTTGATTTGAATAATCAACTGGTATTTAGATATTGGATATTCAACATAACGAAAATATTGAAAGTATTTACATATGTGAGCAAAGCGAACTTCATTACTAAAAATCCCATGCCGTATAAGTGAAACAAACAGTTTTAGATTATTTAACCGTTTGACGACCGCTGGCGTATGAAAAAACCAGCACCGCGTCGTAACGTTTTTACCTCCGCATCCATGCAAGTTTTTTTACCGTGTTTTGAACTGGACGAAGCATTTATCGTACAAAACTTAATTAAACCTTCCTATCTAAACGAATTCGAGAATACAATCGCATAAACGCAACGAACAAGTGCGTAATTTACCTATACAAGGTGTTTCAACGCGATTCCTACGCGATAAAAAGAATTAACTAAACTCACCGGTATCTCTTCCCGTGCGAAACCGATAAGGTGGCCAAAACTAGATTAGTCGAAGCACCACGTCACTAAATCACTACGAAACGGTCTGTTTCACACCGCGGTCCGAATTTTCCACCCAATTTTTGTGAAAATTTGGGAAGCTGCACGCGCACACCGGGCTTTCCAGGACTACTGACGCTTAGCCGTGTGACTGATTTCTCGGCGTTTTCCATGGCCTCCTTGGTATTCAAAAAAGCCGTATTTACATTGCACACGTCCAATTATTGCAAATTTTCGGGGTTTTGAAACTGAAGTGGGCCCTTTCGTTAAAAAAAGAGATGTATTTACGCATGGCGCATTCCATACGCTGAAGATAGTAGAATTAGAATATATTTATACACCAAACTTTACAGCTAAATCTTTCGTGCACTGATTGAATACAATTTCTGTTCTTCAAAACTTTGTTGTCGAATAAAACTTACAAGTTGAATGATAAGAATATTGCCAAAAACTGCTTTGTATAATGGAAGATTTAAAAATCTAAATAAACTATACCTATTGGATCTGCAAGAATCTAACAATCACAAAGAAAAATGAAGCCAAAGACTGCGAAATCAAGCTCTTCAGAAAAACAACAAAATCTATTCCGAAAACTTGCAAAATCAGGAATCTAATGGCAACGACAGAACTATGGCATCCTCTACGAGATAATCGATGGTGATTAACTATTTCCAACCAACAATCGATTACCATTATATGCAAGAACAGTCAAGCTGAAGAAATCTCCATTTCCAAAATCGGGATTCTACAACGCGAAGCAAATTACAAGGCCTACACCGAGAACATCATGCTAAAAAGTTTGCAGTTATAGTTGTTAATTTTTTTATCATAAAAACATTTGCGCGATGATTTTTAGAAGATTACTTTTTGAACAAAAAGTTGCTTATTTAATAATATTTAATTCTATGTTTTTTCTTAACTTAACCCACCCTTAGACACAATTTAGCAAATTTTCTCATTGTTGGTTATTGACAAGATGGTCTTTTATATAAAAATAAATAACTTGTTGTTGTTGTTTCACTCAATTTGGCGACAAATAGAGCACACTGATTTTATTTAAATTTATAGGACTTTTTTCAGTCACTATAGGAATTTCTGTTGCAGCTGTTAAGTATATCTCCGAGGTGCATTTCGAAAAGGCTATAAATGCTCTTGTCGGTACTGTGATCCACATTGAAATTAATTGTTTTTCAGGAAAGTTATAATATCCCTATATTTAAGACGTGTCTTTATTTTAAAGACTTACTAGAAAAAAGACAAGAATTTTGAATACTTTCTAGTCTTAGAAAACAACAACGAAACAAGAAAAATGTGCCACTACAATTTTACAAATAAAGAAAGCATCACTGACTATTCAGCTTGACAGATGCAGCATATTTAATTATTAAATAATACTAATAGTACGTCTAATGCACATAGTGCAAGATAAAGCTAAAACTTGCTTGTTAAAAAACAATAAAGAGTTATTACTACTACACTTATAGCTCTTACTAATTATAAAAATGGGGAGACCGTGGAATGGGGTGGAAGTTTCCCACCTACAAGAAGGTGAAATCGACGTCAAAGTTGTTAAAGAATTCGAAATGGCGGAGATGTTTTTGACAATAATGTTGAAAATGATTAAACGGAATCATAATCATTTACCACCTGAACCTGAATGTTTATGAATAGATAAAAACGTAGAAGGGGAAAGTGGGGTCATCATAAAAACCAGTAGAATGACATGACCAATATTTCACAATCAACCGTGAGAAATATAGTTGTAAATGGCATTCTGGACAGAATTTGCGAAAAGATGTTGATTCGTCGAAGGTTTTCAAAGATGATGACGCAAGTTTAATACGACGCGCGATGTATATGATTTATGAGGCATACAAAATAATTTTGCATGTACTATTGTAATACTGTAAATATAAAATTTGAGAAACTTACAGTAAATGATTAAAATAGCAGTCTTTGGCTCCTCTTGATCCACATCTGGCATTGGTTAGCACTAGCACAACACTAGACACCTGGAACAATGAAAAAAATATATTATAGACAGGTACAAAGGTAGCCAAAAACAAACTAAATTTTATCAATTGCAAGACTACACCTTTGCGTAAATATTTATGAACATTGCGTATTATTTAAGAGTCATGTCGTTGTGAGTATTATGTTTTCAATATGTCTTCAAACTTCTTCGTTATTTTTCCTTCATGTGACTAATGCATAGGGAGAGAGTGTGGTCATCGCAAAAATCAGTAGAGTGACCAAAATTTCACAATCAACAGTAAAAAATATAGCTGTAAATGAAATTCAGGACAGAAAGGTGCGAAAAGACAGTGGTTTATAGAGGGTTTTCAAAAAGGGTCACGCAAATTTAATACGACGTATGATTTATAAGGCATGCAAAAATAATTTTGTATTGACAATTGAACATCTATACAAGAAAACTAAAGCTGAGCTTAAAATTAACTGCTGTACCAAATTAAGTTTGTTCATTGTGAGTAAACGAACAATTATCGGGTAATCGCAACTTTACAAGAGCAATATAACCTTATTTCATTTGGAACAGCATAATAAGCTATTGATATACATATAGACCTACCCTTGGTTGATTTAATTTCATTGACAAGTTCAGTTCCCTGGACTCTGGAAGCTGGCAACTCTAAATGAAGGATCTGCGAACAGAAGCTTAGAAAACAATTAGTAATCTCGTTCAAAAGCAGACATGATTTAAGGAAGGGGATTGGTTTGTTTTATTTTATTTTTTCCTAACATGTACATAACTAATTAACTCAAAAACTCCGTTGTAACCATCAGATTCGTTGAATATCTCCTGAAATAAAAAGAAACTAACATTAGGCTTTGTTACTACTCGTGAAGGGGATAATTCAGATAACTTTATTCACTTACCAGTGTTTTGTGAAAATTTTGCTGAAAACGAGAGATTATGATATAAATATAACATTTCATAATTACTTACATACATTAAAGCAAGGCACTACACTGTCACGCCCCCTTCCCCTAACGCACGCCCTTGTATAGAAACGCTTATGCGACCCAACATACAAATAATCAAAAAAGCGCGCAAAACAACTAAATTTCATCGACTTACCCAACCAGACACAGCAGTAACTGCTCCCCCTGCCTGAAACGAAAATTAGGTGTCACTTTTCAGGAAAAAATTGAATTTGAGAAACTCACAGTGCCTGGTTAAAGACCGCAGCTTTTGGCTCCTCTTGATCCACATCTGGCACTGATTGGCACTAACACAACACTACACACCTGGAACAACGAAAAAAATATATTAGAAACAGGTACAAAGGTAGGCAAAAAGAACTAAATTTTATGAATTGTAAAACTATCATGTCAATAATTTATTTAGTTTTTAGTATTATCTTTTCCATAAGTATTCAAACTTCCTTTACAAAAAGAGGAATATTATAATCGATCATCGATTAAGCGATTAATCGAGAGGGAGAAAGTGGGGCTATCGCAAAAGCCAGTAGAATGATGATTATAATTTCATAATCAACTGTAAAAAATATAGTTGTAACGGAATTTAGGACAGAAAAGTGCGAAAAGACGTTGGTTCATCGAAGGTTTTCAAAGATGATCAGGCAAACTTTATACGACGTATGATTTACGAGGCATGCAAAAATAATTTTTGACAATTGAAGAATTACACAAGAAAATTAAAATTAAGCTTAAGGGTTTACGTATTTACTCTTTAAGAATAATGGTGTTTCATTATAAAGCAAAATTAATAAACGTATGCTATCTAACGAGACTACATTGTGCCTTTCAAAAATCTATTTCGAGTGAATTTCCATTTCGACCTAGGTGCTTGATTGTTTCAGAGTTCACTTAAGTTGTGAAATTCTTCAAAGCTTCCAGCTAGCGAAAATTTCGACCGCACGTATAGCATCATGTAGAGAGCATCCCTTACAGTTTAAATGCAATGTAGTGGGGATGTGTTCCTCCACCAGTCCACACACGTCACTAACACTAAAAAGTGAATTTTGAAAAACACCCCGTATTCACCGGCACATCATCACGCACAGTTATCATCGGCGATACTAATTCAATAAACGACGCATTAAAAGCTACTTCACCCGGCCCGCAAATGGACTGGTCCTTTTTTGCCCAATAATTGCTCACGTACGCCCGGATACGCCGCAAAAAAGTGCTCGCAAGAACGTAAACACTGAGTATTTTATTTAACGGAGAAAATTTAATAGAGGCCCGATTTGGGTTTAAATTTTTGGAGACCTGGTTTGTAAAGATTCCTGTTTTATCTTTTTGAGCGATTAGGGCATACGTGGGTGATCCAAAAAGTCGCAGTGTAATGAAAAGTATAAAGCTTCATTTTTTTCATCAATTCTACATTCGGTTGAAGCATTCTTTTACTGTAGACTATTTTACGATCTAAATAGTTAGTACGTGACTTGGCCGTTTTTTATACATAGAAGTAGCTGAATTCAAGCAAACGATGCAAAAAAAGCTTATACCAATTTGGATAACTTTTTAGGGGCAAAGTCGGGACAACGCGTAGGGTACAATATCCTTTTTGACTATGTGCCTACCTAACTAGGAAACTATTGATTAATTATTGTTTTGTAGCTATTGACAATGCACTGAACCATCATCTAGGGACTAAGGTCCTAATGTATCATTTTCATGGTATACTGAAGCATTGATTTTTGTAGGTATACCATGTGTGTACTATGTACATATGTATTAACAATCGAATGCGGATTTTCGACTTGTCTATCTCCTTAGAGATGTCATTTCCAAATACCACATAACTTTATATTCTCTTTAAAGATTAATTGTTTGTATGAGGACGTACGTTTTTTTTATAAATACTGACTATGCTCAAAAAAGTATATTTAGAGAAATAATAATAGTAATAACCATAATAATAATAATAATAATAATAATTCGTCCTTATTTGCTCACTACATTGACGTACATAATAGTATTATTATGACTCTGAATAGCAGGATTTGTAGCAGAGCAAAACGGCAAATTTTAGTAGCAAATGACACTTATGATTAGTTGCATCGCCCCTCTCTTCCACTCAACCGTAAAAATGAAAAGAAAAACAAATTTAAAATTTTACGCGTATATACCTGTGTATTAAGTTGTTACTGATTATAGCCGTGTAGGTGAGAAACAATAAAAAACGAAAGAAAAAGCAGTTATCTCAATTTAGATGAACGTTGTATAGGTGAAAAAAATATGTACAAGAAGAATTAGTAAATGTCAACCAGAACTGTTCAGTTTTTTTAAATAGATCATTGTAGTTTTATTTTAAATAAGTCTAGTCCCGTATTTCTTAGTTTTACTGGTAGTGAGTTATAGATCTTTTATATTCTGCATGGAAAGCTGCGAATAAAAAAATATGATTATGTTTTGGTACAGTAATAGCGTCTTTGCATCTAATGTTTATATTACGGATATCTGTCCTTTTTGGTTATTACGGATGTATATCTGTGTCCTAACACAGAGCCCTGAGGAACACCACACTACCACCGTAAGCAGAGGAATTGCCATCTAAATTAACAGACTGAAGTCTATTATATAAATAAAGCTGCTTGCCCAATAACAATATGTTCCAAAGTAGCGTAAAGTATCTGATAATTAGCAGTGTTGAATGCTCTTGAAAAGTCTATTTTTGAAAGAATTGGTAAAATGTTAACGGGCCTGGTGTCCTTAAGCTCTGTGGAAACGGGTAGTTTGATTTGCGGCCTGACAACAGAAATTTTCCATGCATCAGGAAATATAATACATAATATGTAATCGACACATTATATCATTAACGAAACTCGAATTGCCAACTCAACATTGGGATATATTGTTAATTCCATTCATTATTAAAAACCTTGATCGTGCCATTAAAACTTGCTTTAAAAGTATTTTTGTGGAAGAAGCTACTTATGTAGACAGCAATAGTGATTTACAAACATAAATAGGTCAGATCAGCGTCACATGGAATAGATTTATACGTAAATATATGAATTAAATAGTGACAAAAAATGCAGTGTAGAGACCTACGTAGTTCTTCCTTGTTATGGTGATACAGATAAAAAGTACTGAATTATGTTTTAAAACCTCTGTACTGGTATTTAGATGTTGGATATCCAACATAACAAAAATATTGAAAGTATTTACCTATGTGAGAAAAGCTAACTACAATACTAAAAATCCCATGCCGTATAAGTGAAACAAACAGTTTTAGAATACTTAACCATTTGACGACAGCTGGCGTATGAAACAACCAGCACCGCGTCGTAGCGTTTTTACCTCCGCATCCACGCAAATTTCTTACCGTGTTTTGAACTGGACGAAGCATTTATCGTACAAAACTTAATTAAGCCATCCTATTTAAACAAATTTCGAAACTACAATCACATAAACGCAACGAACAAGTGCGTAATTTACCTATACAAGGTGTTTCAACGCGATTCCTACGCGATAAAAAGTAATAACTAAACTCACCGGTATCTCTTCCCGTGCGAACCCTACAAGGTGGCCAAAACTAGATTAGTCGAAGCACCACGTCACTAAATCACTACGAAACTGTCTGTTTCACACCGCGGGGCGAATTTTCCACCCAATTTTTGCGAAAATTTGGGAAGTTGCACGCGCACGCCGGGCTTTCCACGACTACTGACGCTTAGCTGTGTGACTGATTTATCGGCGTTTTCCATGGCCACCTTGGTATTTTAAAAAAGCCGTATTTACATTGCACACGTCCAATTATTGAAAATTTTTGGGGTTTTGAGGCTGAAGTGGATCCTTTCCTTAAAAAAAGAGATGTATTTATGCCTGATGTATTTAATACGCTGAGGATAGTAGAAATAGGCAGAGTATATTTATACACAAAACTTAACAGCTAAATCTTTCGTGCATGCTTTGAATACAATTTCTGTTCTTCAAAACTTTGTTGACGAATAAAACTTACAAGTAGAATGATAAGGATATTGCCAAAATTTGCTTTGTTTAATGGAAGATTTAAAAGTCTATGAAGTAAACTATACGTATTGGATCTGCTCTTCAGAAAAACAACAAAATCTATTCCGAAAACTTGCATAATCAGGAATCTAATGGCAACAACGGAACTATGGCATTCTCTACGAGACAACCGATGGTTATTCACTATTTCCAACCAACAATCGATTACCATCATATGCAAGAACAGTCAAGCTGAAGAAATCTCCATTTCCAAAATCAGGATTCTACATCTCCAAGAAAATTGCAAGGCCTCTCCACCGAGAACATCATGCTAGAAGCTCATTCAGTAATGTTCACATCAAATCTCACAAATAAATTCCATTCATTAACATCGATGAAGATGATTGATGCATTAAACTCCAGGAAAATATTATTATCAACGAAATACACCTAGACCCCATCAATTAATTAATTAATTATAATACGCACAAGCAAAGCTAAGCCAATTTGACGAGCAACTTCAGCAACAATTAAATAAGCCGTTCATCATAAAGAAATCATCGTGGTACACCACAGCTCTATCGCTACTAGGAAGCATCATCGTTCTAATTCTGATCTACAACTTCTTAAAATGGTGCGGATCTTTCCAAATTCTACGAAGGTACATATGTTGTACAAAAGAACCAATAGAGCCAAAATCTTGTCTACCATGTTTTCAAATATTTAACCAATGTTCAACGAAAACGTCAGAGCCACAGGTAAAAAAAAAGTGGCAAAACTAATGCTCGAAAATACAGGTATTATAACGCTTTGCTAGTGAATTTTAAAAAGCTGCACACGAGTTTCTTTCCAAAGCAACTATTACATGTCCATCTAAATATCTAAGTTATTTCATTCCACATTCAATTCATTCGCCAGGCACAAATTTTCAACTACGTATAGTTCTGTAGCTTCAGGTTCCTCTGAAGCTCAAGTGCTTCCTCCATTGATTGGGTAGTCATGAGTAAATTGAAGTCATTAGCATTTAGTAAACAATAATATCCAGCAATGAACAGCGGTAGTGGACATAGGTATTTTTCTCTTTATATAAATCAAGATGGCAATATGACAAGCAAGGGGGATAATTCAAAATGCTGCACAACAGTATGATCAAAATTATCAAACGTTCTCCAAATACCGACTGCAATTATTCATATAGGGTTCGATTTTATATCAATCTGTATATGCAAAGTGTAAGTTGCATATGAATAGCAAATGTTTAACATTTACAAATTTCGGTCACGGCTGGCAATAATTTTGCATTTCATCTTAATCTAATTGTGACTATTTATGAACAAGGGTGAAGGACATGTTTCGAGCTTACCAAGAGGTCGTTATCGGTTAAATAATAGCAATGCACTTTAGTAGAAGTATAACTAATGTTACCTTCCACTTACAAATATGTATATGCTTGAAGTGTCGAAGAGAGGTTTTGAAGGGGCTGCATTTTCAAGATAAAAATTAAAGCTATTTTGCAAAACTGCTTCAGTAAATAAAGTTATGCATTAGGAGGTTATCAATATCCACGTGAAATCGATAAAGTCAATAACAGTAACATGAAACGTCGAATGTAAACAAAAAATTAAAAAATATGAATTAAATTAGTTATAAATCTATTGTTGTAAAATTATCTAAAAAATGTTTTTTATATTTTAGTGATATAGCCGTAGTATTACCAGATTGACTAGATTATATACTTCTGCTCTACTTTCTTATTTGAATTCATATCTTTGTTTTTTAAATTACCTAGAGCTTGTAGGAAGTTTCCACAAAMCGGCATCGCTGCGRGCCCGACCTCCTGGTGGAATGCATGCATACACGTATGTGAGCATTGACAGCGTGTGGGACTCGATAATAGCGGGGTATAAATTATTTTTCAAGTCGCCTGGGCCGGACCCAACATGCGACGATTTTAATATTGACTGCGACCCGCAGACATGCGATCTTTCTGGGCTTCGTGCCATCGGCCTTCGGGATGGATAAAGGAACTGCACGAGAGGGACATAAAAATCAAAGAAAGCTTAAAGCTGTACACACATTGTAGCAATTCTTTGAACAATTCAGGTTTGCTGCGTAGAAATCCAATTGGGGACCTTTCACTTCATTATTTTTACGGATTAATTCACTCTATGGTCTCAAGGAGAAATGTCTTACAGCTGATTTAATCAACCTTTTAGTAAATAAAATTGCTATCTCAATTGCCTCTTAAATACGCTGATGTCGACATTTGGTTATACAAACACGATGTATGTATATTTTGCAGTAAAGTATCATTTTGTATGTTAAGCGCCATCTATATGGCGGCAAAGAAAAGCTACTGTGTTAGTAATAACCACATACTACGGTATATGCTGATACATCATATTGGCAGATTCTTTTGCAGCGATAACTTTTCCCAAAAAATTGGGCTGCATGCGAGTAATCAATTTTAGTAACATACACTTTAGTCACAATATATATTACTTTCAAGAAATCTAATCATTCCGAGACGCTGTTGGTGCTTCTATTTACTTTATTCATCTTTAATATAAACATTTTGGACAGTGTCCTAAAGGAGTATGCTAGGTATTGAATATAAGAACACTTCACATATACCCATGGGCGTACCCAGCTTTTGGTCTAGTGGGKGGGGGCAAAGCTGGAACATCCTGTAGAGTATAATTCAACATAAACAGAAATAATAAATGTTTATAAGTTATGGGTAATTAAATAATTAATGAAGTATTTATTCTATCAATAATCTTCGTGGATTTTCTGCAAGGCGACTTAAAATATCTTCTGTGAAATAATGACCCAAATTATTTAAACGTTTTCTATGTACACTGATCAAACAAAGCCCCTTTATTACTAATTCAGTTATTGATAAAATCGGTTAGGTGAAGCGCATTCAGTTGCATCGCTCTCGCGTTTAACAAAAATGAGTTGATACATTTTATTTGGGAGAATAAAGATCCGTGATCCACATAATATATAATATCATATACTAAGTACTAAAGGAACATAAATTTCACCTTAAAGGTTCTATTAGTAGGACCACAATTTTTGATTCAGAATAAACACATATCAAAGACTAATGCATTAACCGATGTGATTTTAGTACAGTTTCAACTTCTCACACTAGAAGCTATGAGTTCATAATGTATAGGTGCTAAAGATACAATTGTAGTAATTTTTACTCCCCAGGGAAAGAGACTCACTGGAGAACTAACATTATTGAAACTCAGAATGGCAAATGGCTCAGCATTATGCGTCGGCCAAACTCATTAGATCGCCAGTGCATTGCTCTCAAAAATTAACCGACTACTTAATATTTTAACCAAATTAAGCTTCATTTAAATAAACCGAAATATATTTAATTACATTTTTAACAACACACCGGGTATTAATTCGTGCTGATAATGCTTTTACTGGATTTCTAAAACTTATATTAAATAAATTGACTTTCATAAACGTGAGTTCGGATAGATTTTTATTTTTTTTTTGTTTTTTGTATTAATTGTTAAAATGTAATTTGAATTTAGAAATTTGATACAAAAGTCAGACTTTATCCATAATAGATATATACATGTATGTATTTATTCTGGATAGAGTATTGAAGAAAAACGCAGAAAACTCCAATCAGATCTCTATTGTCTTAAGTTGCCAAACAGAACACCATCCATCTTCAATGGTATAAGGAGCAGAAAGGAAATCTTCTGCCCACAGAGGTTTTCTAGAAGTTAGCCGAGTTGTAGGTAGCTCTTACAGAGCTCGGGAAATCAGAAACTCATTAGCTGATTGATATTTTTGCCAAGCTTTGTATGTAGCAAACTGTCTGCGAATCTCCGTATAACAGAACAATCTTTATAGGAAAAGGTAGAAGAACTGAACTAAGCATAAATAGTGTAATGCCTCATCCTGACCAAGATAGTCTATTAAAGCTATATCCTCCCTAAGGCAACGATTCGTAACAAGAATGTTGAAGCTACAGCTTCAAAACGCACATGGCATCGATTAGCTTGGAAACCATTTGACAAGGACTTATTAGAGAAGGTCAGTTGCAAGAGTTCTGGATGAAAATTGTGATATACACTTGCTTATAAATTTTACTGTATTTACATTTCTGTAAATAGGACAATTTTTAGGTGTACACACATAATTAATCAGCTAAATTTATGAGAAATTGGAAGGGCCCAGAGTTGGCAACAACCCATGTCCAGGGGGAAGGTAGCTGCCCTCCCCCCTTGCCCCCCCTCCCCCTCGGTACGCCCATGCATATAACTATCTCAGGCTCATCAGTGCAGTTTAGGTGTAGTGCAGAATAAGGTAAATAACTGGTTTTGCCTATACGTCAAAGCATCCATCAGAAAAAAAAACCGAACTTTCACTAGTTGGTATCCACCTGCATATTTCAACTTTTCTTGAGTTGCAGATACACAATATCATTATTATGCATTAAATCTTAGAGTCACTGCCATTTTACTCGGCTATGGATTGCTTATCSGCCTCTCTTCTACCAAATTACCTTAATATGTGACGCGSTATGAAGGAGATGTTATTTAAAATTTATCCAGACAAAGAGCGTTGCGTATTTGGCACCTCGCTGTTGCAGACGATTAGAAGCTGCAGCTGTTGTCTGCAAGCGAAGTTGAAGCCAAGTCTAAGGCTCCCCGCTGTGAGATATGCCTCTAATTTTTCTTCGATTATTATAATTTTGACTCGGCATTCGCAATACGTCGTTGCAGCTGCGTTTCCATTATTGTTGTTTCACTATTCGGATTAACACGATGTAGCTGCAAGGGGCGAGATTTGCGAATATAACAATTATACGAGGTTTATAATGAAAGGGGCAGGTGCATTTTGGATTAAATATTAAGAGCAGCTTTTGTGCTGGCGACGAATTTGTTAAATCTTAATCCACTTACATTTAAGTTGTAATGAAGACCTTATAGTAACCACTTAGAGTAACCAAAATAATCAGACTATGATGAATCTGGTTTGCCTGTGACGATTATGCACTAGGTAGAATTCACTCTTCAAAGTAATTTTGCTTAATGTCTTTGCTAAAATTGCTTTAGATGTTTAGTTTCTGAGGTAGATGGGTTCTTATCTCTTCAATGCCGGACCAAAGCTAATCAAACGCGAGAATAATAGCTCCACGTTTAACAAACGACACACACGAGCATAATCCGTAGTAAATGGTGTAAAGGGTTAAAAATTCTCCAGTGATACGCGTGAAATGAGCAATTATCCTTCTCGGCAGTAAGAACACTGGATGCATTGTGCCCACGGGCACCATAACTTGCGAATAAAAAATTCGCACCGCCGTAATGAATTCTTCACAAAGCGCTGGTAATCTGTAAGCTGCAGGGATACAAAGACGAGTTTATTATTTTCCGAGAAGTGATCGCGCTCATTTGAATGGAAACGATGAACGCGAAAGTGATTGAACTGAAGATGAGATGAACGTGTCAGCCTTTTTTTGTTTCGCTGGGTTAATCGAGCAAAGTACGTGTTAGTGCATAAAAATATAATAATAAAAATAAAAATAATAATAATAATAATAATAATATACGTCTTTATTTGAAAAAGAAATATTTGAAATTTAGCCGAAAGGTACTCTTACATTTAACCATGGCACAAATAACTAGCAATACTAATAAGAATGAAAAAAAGAAGTATTTATACGCCTAAAGCACTAAAATTTTATAGAAACATAATTTCATTATTGTAACCTAATTACTAATGCTTACAGCTTATGTTCGCTCAATACTTAAAGAAAAAGAATCCAAAAGTTCAGCCCGGATATACTTAGAAAATCTGGTGACTGATGCGTTCTTCAATTGATAGTTTAAGGGGTTATATAATTTTATGGCATTATAATGATAAGATCTCTGAAACATTACAGTAGAATGCCTGGGCATAACAAATATATTGCCAAAACGTGTATTAAATTCATGGGTTCCTACATCTGCGTTGAGTTGAAATTTATCAAAAAGATAGGAAGCACTTTTTGTCAATAATATACGATGAGTGCATGTTAACATGCTGTACCTCCACATCCCATCCAGACGCAGCCAACGTAATTTAAAAATTTTTATAGATACATGGTCAAACTTCCTTAAACCACATACAAAACGCGCACAGCCATTCTACTCTTCGAGGCCTGGTCAAGACAAGGGTAACATACAACGATGCAGTACGTCAGAACTAGAAATATGAGTGTCTCGCAGGGTTTTTTTACGAAATTTAAAGTTCAAAATATGTCTATTGGCAAAGAGGAGTTTCATTTTACAAAAAGCAGTTTGCGTCAAATGGGCCACGATTTCTAAAACGAAGCAATTCATCATAGTGGACACCTAAATTTTTAACACTATCTACAAATTGAATTATGTCAGCGTTTAATTTCAATTTCATATCTCCATGACAATAACAACCTTCTTGTTCTTGCATCCTATGAGTAAGAAACCATTGACGCAGTTTTCTTAAAATTTTTGTTAGTACCTGCATTATCTCTGTCACTGAAGACTTCTGCTTGGATGGCGACTTCACTGTGTTTAAATATATTTCAAAAACTCAGGTTTGATCTAAAAAAATTTAGGGAAGTTTCCGCTTTGTTGTTTATAAATTAGCTTCGAAAAAGATTAAAGAAGCGAGAAGAAACATTTACTATGTAACGACAATTAGTATTAGTTAAAGAGCGAAATAGGCTTACTTCCGGCACACATTTATAATCGTTTTACAAATGCCGTGTTTGTACAGCAATAGAAAGAGTACGTTAGGTTCTACCAACTAAGGCACATACATCGGAACGTTCTATTGTTTTAACCTTAAGCTTGCAACCAAGTACTAACTTGTTTCTCATTTATTGGAAACTTTACTGAAACTCAAAAGATTGACGAGAACTAAATCAAACCTTACGATTCCTTTTTCTATAAATTCCCCGATAAAATCAATTATCAGCGGGTGATTTAAAGGACTTAATTGTTTCTGTACAGTGATTTCAACGTTCTGGAAAAAGTATCGACAGGAGAAAGGAGGCGGCTGGAAGCAATTACATCCTAAATGCGTAATGGAACGTCTGAAATTAAATTCTCGGGGCCTCCCCTTTATCTGCTTTAAGCAAGTTTTTATTCCTGAATATTAAAGATACTTTAATCAGTTCTGTTCAAAGGGAAGATGCCCACTAAGTTAAAGGGAAACGCTTGAGTAGAAAATAATGAAATAACGTCGGATTTATTTTTCCTGGCTGCAGAAAAATAACGGATAACAGAGCCGCCCACACATCACAACCTTTTGGAGCTTGAGTATTATATTTTATGCGAAGCGATACTCCAGAATTTTGTTGTTTTCTAAAAAATAGTTATGTTATAAATATCTTTAACCATCTTCAAACTTTTCTGATAATATTTTGACTACTCCGATTTAATACTTTTCCCGAGTGGTTGTAAAAACGTGCAGAAATCAGCTATATTCAAAATGAGCATTTATAATTCTAAATTATCTTAATTCAGTGACGCTTGCAGGTACCGCTATTTATTTTATTGCTTTAATTTCTTCCTGCAAGCTTCCTATCCGTATCTTTCAATTGCATGTTTGAGTTACTCAACTAATCTTGAAGGAAAACGTATTTTTCTATCCTTATTTTTCAATCACAATACTTTAAACGTTTTGAAATCATTTGAAGTATATAACAATGTTTATCTCATGTTACTAAGAAATTATATAAACAACAAATGGCACAGATTATACAAATAAGCATTTGTTGCATTAGATTTCAGATAATATTGGAAGCATTCATATTATAAATCTGTTGGTTGTTTTTTATGGGTAATGCTTGATTGTAAGCATCAGTTTAGTAAATGTAACGTACTTTTTGCTATAAGGGGGTAATAAGCAAAACTGTAGCCAGTAGAAACACAACTTTTGAATGCTGTTCATGCGTTAATGGAGCAAATCTCCAAATTGGAGTATTCAATTGCCGAGATCAGAGGTCAAAGTGAAGATAAAAACGCCATACAAAAGCGCAAATTCGTATACCGAACAGTATAACAGACACGAGTTTTTAATTAATCGTTCGAACTCTCCGAACCGCTGCCGCTGGATTTAAAACGTTTTGTTTCCGACTGCAGCAATTAATACATCGCATGGTAAGCGCTTCCATCGGAGGTGAACAGCAATTATCGTTCTTGAAACATCTCGATCTTTATCTCGCCTAGAAAGTGAAGTGAGCTTAATGTGGATGCATGTAATGTCTAACGTTTCGTGACATACGTTTGATTAATGGTGCCGATCATTAACCACTGCCGTGTAGCGATGTACAAAAAATGAGTTATGGTGAACATCTCGAATTTAGAGTGTACCAATGGCTGTCCTCGACAGGGGCAATAAATAAAACATACGACTTGTTGGGGGTGGGTTAATGAGGTCGTTGATTTCCTGATGAAAGTACTACAATTGTCCAAGAAAGTTATGAATATTTTTGATAGTGAAATTGCTAACCTCGCCACTACAACGCAAGTACTAATTGAACTTCATTTATTATATGTGCCCTTTAGTAATCATAACAACTTTAATCCATCGTATAGAAAGAAATTTGACCTTTATTAGTAACTAATTATAAACTATATGTTTAACTGGTACCATGTCTAAGAAGGACAGTTATAACTAGTAAGTAATCGTGACATTTTAATTCTCATTATAATACTTGAACAAATATTCGAACTGTAACCAGTGTCTTACCATTTAAGTTTGCTAAATTATTGTTGTAGAAGTATTTTGCTAGCTGGACTATATATTATGTAATCCTTTCGATTTCCAGAAGTTAGATAACTAGAAGTAATAAATAAAAACTTTTTTTTCAGTACTTTATTCATCGATACATATTGTGATTCACATGATGAAATCAGATCACAACAAATCTGTCAAATACTCTGAGGGTTGATCGAATCAATAGTTTTATACATTACCTGCAATTGTAAAACTCACAGCTGGCTTTGTGGACATTTGACGACAATACGTCTTTCATCTAGAATGGTTGTTCCTATACTTTTGCTGTATAGCGGACTATAGGCGATGAATGAATTTTTAAGTAGCGCTACCATCCGTGTTATTTAGTGATACTTAGCATTTTTAATGGGTAAACAATTCACATTAGCTGTCAGTTATATGGTGTATGCTGCAAACACTGTAGCCTAGTTTAACTAATTATCTTATTTATTCCTGTCTAGCGATCAAATAATTAGACCAGTAGATATATTCTTTGACAGTAATCAACATGAGTGCTGAAAAAATATGTATGCTCTTTGCGTGTAAGTAAACAAACTTGCTGTGTTGTGGAGTGCAAGAGTTATAAAATCACAGACAAATCGATTAAATTTTACTGCTTGTCATCCAAACCTCATGAAGAAGAACGTGGCAAGTTGTGGATTAGTAGGTAAAGCATTCTACTTAATATTGCGCTAATTGCGCAGAATACCGGACCATCTCCGAGTTTTGCACACAACTAAAACACTGTCTTTTGAAGATAAATCTGAAATAAATTTCCTGCGGTTGCGTTTTGTTTTTAAAACATTAGTTTTTATCCGTGGACCTGCGTTACGACGCACGTGTTGTTTCGTATGCGGTGTGGTGTCGCTACTCGCGAGTGTGGTTTCAAACATAAACAGCGATTTTTGCGGCTTTTAGACCGTGTTTTTCTTCGTGGTTTGAAAACGTTCGCGTAGCACGACCGGACGTAAAGGAACTATTAAGAAGGCATGCGACACTATGCAGTACCTAGACAGGAAGAAACACAGTGTGTGTAAAATAATTGGAAATTAAAACACTAGGTACTTAAACACTTACATTTCGGAAATAAGAGGCGACCACAAGAAATGGATATTCATGTTTCGGAAGACTGTGTTCTAGGAGTGTGCAAAATTTTACTCTATTTGACGAAGGTACGGTATAATTACCTACCAATATTGCTGTTTAGTATTTTTATACGTCCCATCAGCACCATGATTAAATTCTATGCTTGTACCCCAAAATATATCACTGTATCCATTTTCTGTGATTCAACTGCCTTTTGACAGAAGGTCATGATTACCCACGAGAAATGTGTGAGCTACCCGCTGCGAGGCGCTGTAAAGCTATATGCGCTTATAGCCTGTAGTCAGCTTTCAATAATTAGATAACTTTTTTCTCATTTTCTTATACGTACATCGGAAGCTAGAGCCGGTAGTGAAGGTTACTTTCAAAATCTGCTTATCAATATCTTGTGTATCGGCTGTTGACATCCTAACTAAAAAGAAACTAGCCACGGTAGGACTATTAGCTTTCTCTTCTTTCCATCTAACTTCTATTCCACTTCACAGTTTGGTGTGGTGGGTTTTCTTTCTGTTTCTGAAAACAAATCTATTTGTTCAAAACTAACACACTTCAAAACGCACTCATGCAGTTATGCAAGTTTTATCAAACGTATTAGAACTTTCGACAGCATAGTTGAAGTAAAAAAGGCTTTCTTCGAACAAAAAACTGCAACCAATAAAACCAGAAGTTTTTCATCAGGTCGAAGACCTGCAATCTTGTTTGGACATCAGGTGCGTTGGTCTGAATTCGCATTATTAGGTAACTGTATTGCTTCCTAATAACCCTAAGCTACGTGTTATAATTCATTTTCAAGCTCAATGACATTGTCATTATTGATTCTGGAATTAAAATTTTACTTTTTTTTGAGTTTTTAACGTGCACAATATTTCTTGGCGACATGACAATGTTAATTCGGTAATTAGACAATCTGAAATCACTATGGCCTATGGACTGCATAAATTTTGGCAAGATTGCTATAGAAAAATAGTTTTGTGTGTTCGGAAAATAGTGTATCAAGTTATTTCTTTAATGTTCGTAATTTAGTTAAGGAACTTGTTGTTAATGCGCTGGTAACCACACGTAAAACATCACGTCGCATCATTTAACTTGCAGACTAAGGTACAGTTAAAAGTGACATATATGGTAGAAAATGACAAGGAGGATTTTAAAGTTTGGACATAAATAGGGGTTTTAGCATTTTTGTTATATTCTTGATGGCCTATTCGAAAAGTTTGTGCTACCGAGCATCAAAAAATTCTGCTATTATCTATACTGGTCCTGAAGGACAACAATCCATACATTTACAAGAAAAAAATCTCACAGCCTTAGGGGAAAATATGCCAGTTGAATGTGAGCAACCTCAGAACAGGGAATGGGTCCTGGCCGGTAATTTTTATAAAGATATGCATGGAAAGTCCGTAAAGTCTTCTTCAAATAATCTTTGTTAATTTGAAGTAGATTTCCTAGAATTTTGAAGGACGCTACTGCTAGGCCCACCCTTAAATCAGACGATTGCCACCCGTTGACTATTTCATAAACATTAGATTCTTAAATAAGATTGCAGCTGCTATAAAATCAATAAAGGTCTTGGATTTAGTTTTAGGATTTGTTCCTGAAATTTTTTAAATCACTGTTCAAAGCTTAGTTTAATAGTATTTTGAATTATGTTTCAATTATCTGCAATCACCTATGTACTCTTTACATAAAATAGCCTTGAAAGAATTCAGAACAATTTTTTTAAATACGTCAATTTTAAACTATAGATGTCTTAACCTGCTTTTCGAAGGAAAGCTTTCAAAGCGTATATTCAATAACACCAGCACGCGATTGTAGTAATGTAATTATAAATTTATTTATTAATTTATAGGATAAAATAGTTATTTGTATTTTGCATATTCTTACTAGTTTGCTTTTTACCTATGCCTTGTTAATTTTATTAATTTACGTACTTGCCACTTCGTTTGTTGTGTTGTGTAAATAAAAAGGTAGTTTTTTATCCAAGAAGCTTATTGCAGCTTTCACTATATGTACAGGTTCAGATGTGACAGGCATGTATTGAGAATACAGTTGTTGTGAGTCAAATATTTTATAACATACACTTACACTTCTTAAAACTAAATTTAGAAGCAAAAAAGAAGCGCAACTCCAATCTTTCATTTCTTTTTTAAGAATCAACATCGCCGAGAAATCTTAACCATTTACTTAATGCACTTTTCAATCCGACTAGACAACCAAACGGACTAATTCCGAAAATTGCCGGCTCAGACTCGAGCAGTAGTCTCGTTCAGAAAAGAAATCCAACCTAAAACGAATTGCCTTCGCTTCTGCACCGGGTTCATTTGGGAGATGCACCTGTGCGTTTCCTGCTAGGGCGTAATGGCCCCTTTTCTCCCGGACAACAAAAGGTCGGCTTAGCTGATGCCATAGCAACTGTTTCTGTTAATGKCCCACGCGGGGGCTACGGCTAAGTCCGGGGATTGTCCACCCTTGCAGCGGCGGGAGCTTTGCGTTGTGCCGCCTGCGGGGGCCTTCGTAAAGCATGTATGAAGTCGCAGGAATTATTAATTCGTAAGCATTTATTTTGATATTTTTATAGAACCGAATATTTACTTTTCCTCTGGCAGGTTGGTATTTCCTTAATTCCTGCAAAAGTATACTGCCGTGTAAGATCAAGGGTCGTAAGCTTTGGTATTTTCTCTTCAGCGATTGATGTGCTTTATAGACTCTAATCTAGACAAATTCAAACATGGATAAGAATTAGAACCACTTTCGTTTAATATAAGGTTATTGTCGCTATGTCACAGAATAAACAAATACCTAACCAGAATACGCACTCCTGTCAGCACCCTCTGTTTTTTTGTTTCCCGGCCGCCATTTTGTCAGGATATAAAGCTGCATTTACACGATAGTAATAAAGGTTGCTTTAACTTCTGTTACAGAAGTTTCTTTTGCGCATCTGTTGTTGTGTTATTCATAGGCACTGTTAAAATATCAACATTTACTATTCATATGACTGCAGTAAAATTATGTTATTACATACCTACCAGCAAACATCTTTAATTTTTTATCACCTTCGAAACTTGTCGATAATGCCAAGGGAAGTACCTCGTGTGTTTGTCAACTGGCGTAAGTGGATGAACAAGCAAGAATGGTACTGCATGAGGTTGTAATCGGTCGTGTAATAAATCAATTAGAAAGATTTTCTCTTTAAAACGTTAACTGCACACTCTATACCATCAATGAAGATTTTCCACATATTCCATTAGGTCATCGGCACCACACGCTGTTGCTCACTATTTAGCTGTGCTTTAAATATTATGCAAGTCAAATTAAGCAAAACCATCATTCGCAACAGCAAACCTCCGAACATCCTTTGGAAAGCTAAAAAACGTAGTCTTTTCCAGCATATCTACGTCTGCTGTTGCACTGCTTTACAGCACAAACACGTCCGCAAACACTAAGTTGCATTATTATAAATTATAACAATCACGCAAAATTGAAAAAAAAACATACAAAGCTCAAGTCAAAATACGTAATTTACATAACACGTATGTAATCGTTTAACGGCAGTGAGCGGTTGACATTTGTCAGTCAGTGTCAGTATCCTCAAAACATGGCGGATTGAAATTGCGCGGACCCTTCCTCACACCCAGAGTGCTTATTCTGGTTGTTTTATTTTTCTGTGGCTATGTCCTGCTTGTGGTTCGTGGAAATTTTTCGAAAACTGGAATACTTCTTCAATTGATATCAAGTTACAATAGCATTTGACAGTTGGTGACTGTTTCCTATTAGGAACTGTCATACTTAACAGTAGGAGGACCAAACAGGACCATTTACGCAAACAGCTCCAGTGTTTGGTTCGATGCTAATTTATTCGAGCGGTGGTGTCTTGAAATCTTACTACCACACATTTCGAAAACCAGGGAACCCAATAAGCAGGTTATTGTCGTTAGAGATAACCTGACAAGTCATTTCACCCCTTGGGTCATTCTAGCTGCTGAGGAACATGACATCTACATGGCACCATTCCCAACAAACGCAATATACTTAATGCAGCCCCTGAACGTGGCAATCTTTGGATCTATGAAAAAGGAGTGGAGAGCAGTTCTTGACGCCTGGAGAAAACAATATCGGTAGCCAGGGTCAATTCCAAAGGAACACTTCCCGAGATTACTGAACAGACTGTGGAATAAAATGTTAGGCACAGTTGGCCTTTTTTGGGTTTAGCGCAAGAGGCCTTTTTCCGTGTAATCCCCAGGAGGTCTTAAAACGCCTTTGTAATACTGACGCTAATGAAGCTGCCATTGCATGACATCTTTCTTGACTTAGGTCTTATTGAGCTGTTACAAGAGCAAGGAGGAATCAGAGACACTGAAAAAAAGACGAGGGAAAGCTTGAACCTGGTCAGAGGATGGTTTCGACCAATGCTCAAGGCAAAGAGACTCCAACTAAAGACTAAAAACCTTTAGCATCTGCAACTTAAAACCTTAGTGAACCATCAACATAGGAAAATCAGACGCAAAACCGTAGAAAAAAAATGGGGCTCAAGAGACTCCCTCGCCAGGTGAAATTCCAAAAAATAATTTAAGAAAAGGCCAAGAATCGAGTAAATTTGGATAAAAAGCACCAAATGTTCTTTATGGGTATGCGGCCTCTGCAATGAAGACAACATTTGCCCTAAATGTGACGACTCTGTTGAAGAGTCATTTGAAACCGATGGAAGCGATGAATTTCTTCCAGATTTGTGCCTTTCTGATGCCCATGAGCTGTGTGTGTTATTCTACAGAATTTTTAAAGTCAGTTTGGCAAAACACTTGGTTTACATATTTTTATAGAGAAAGGGTTTTGATCATATATGGTGTTATATCCATCTTGTATTAAATTATATATTATCTGATGCTTGTATACCTACGTGTAACGATGTGACGTGTCTCATGTCCTTTTGTAGACGGTATAGACAAATAAATAACATAAACATGTTATTTTATTATAAAAGCATGTTATATTTTTGGGAACACATATTTTTATTTGTGTATACTAAATGCTATTTTTATAAGTAGAAATGTTATTTTGTATTGCGGATTAAAATGTTTTGTTTTCACTTTCTATTACAACTTTGTCACCATATAAATTATTTTTATACAAAGTTTAGAAAAAATGATTACGTTTCAATACATGGAAGGTCAGGTATTAGTTAAGTCAGTTCAACTACATTTTTTCACATCGATATTCCTAAAAATAAGGAGAATACGAGCAAATATTTGCTAACAACATGACAAAGTATCACCGTTTTTAGGTATCGTTTAGAAACTCGCAACAAGGCGTAAATATTATGTTAAGAAGCTATCCGGTCAAAAATAAAAAAGTTTTCTGTACTTTAAGGCAATGGCTCTAAATCCTGCATAAGCAGTATATAAAGCACAACTACGGCACAGAAAATATTGACTTACTGCACGCAACCTTCATTACGACCGCAGCAAAAACTGAAAACGCAGCTCTTTCAACGCGGAACTTGAAAACAAAAATTAATCCGCCTAATTTCCGCCCATGAAAAACCGCCGCTGAGAGCGTTCAAAGCGCAATTGCTCTCAATAAACAGCCCCGTTAAAGACCGCATAAAGGACTTTCGTAAAAACGCTTCAATTACAGCAATACAGTTAGCCGGCAGCCTTTTTTTGTACGGCGCAAACGTCATCGTCGCTGTAAAACAGAAGCCCGCAAATTAATTAGGTAGCCGAGTGTGTGCGGAAAAAATGGATGCGCCGTTTCGAGTCGTCCAAATTGCGAAATTATAGGCTATTACTTGCGCCGCTGACATGATAACAAATGGTCGGGGCCGGTCGCGGCCGCCTGCGTTTGGTAAGTTACGGGAAGACACAGGTGCACACGGGCGAATGCGGGGGTTCAATGCTGGATTGCAAGTATTCGAGCGCGTAAGTCATAAGGGATGGAGATTGTGGGGGAGGAAAGCGGTCGCTGCAGGGTTTCCTTTTCTTTTCGTAAATACCGCATCAAGGGAGTAAAAACACCATTTGTTTCGAAAGTTCTTTAATTATTTCTGTTCATAAGGAAATGAAGCTCTCGCTGAACCTGAGGACATTATTTCTTAGGCTGTGAGAGATAGTTGTCCTGTTTCAGCGAAACAGTTGTGCCATCTTCCTGGCAGACCAGACAAAACGCCACATTGTTTTAAAACAAAATTTAATTTAGCAATGTGATGCAGGCTTTCATGGCCGTTGTCCATCGCAGAAAGTTCCTTTACTTACTTACTCTTAACGTTTCGCCGATCATAGTGTCGGCTTCTTCAGAAGGAATCTGACTTCATTGCCGTGACTTCTATAGTTTATTCATGCTTACCGGTTTCGGTGCAGTGATCAAGTGCCGTCTTCCAAATTCGGCTCAAGCTATAGCTGTCTTTTCTGTTAAACTTGTTGGACTGCTTCATTATCTCCAGAGGTTCTCTCAGAATTCTTTGGTTGTAATGGCTGCTCCTTGCGAGAGTCCGTACGTTGTTGTACTTGATGATGTGTTGTTTGCCTCCTGCTAAGTGTTCAGTTATCGCAGATCTGTCTGTGTGTCCATATGGTGCATCTCGTTGGTGTTCCTTTATACAACATTGTATGCTGCATCCAGTTTGCCCCAGGTAGACTATTCTGCACTGACATTGGAGCTGGTAGATTCCATTGGTGTTTAGTTTCGGTATTTTGTCCTCTTGCGATCTTCTTCCGCAGTATTTTCTTCGGTCTGTCCATTACGCTGGAGACGTATGGTCGGTAGGCGTATCCTTAGTTTTGCAGTTTCTGTATTTCCCTTTGTATGTTTCTTCTTGTTCTTAGAACCTTTTTAGAAGTGGTCGGGGACTGTGATCAGGCTGTTGTCTCGCAAAGAGAACATGTGGTGAACCAAACGTGTAGCCATTTCTCACCCAAAGAAGTGGCCAAGGAGGGAAAGATTGTGGCAGTTCGGGAGTGTGCAGTGCTAAAAACACTGAAAGCAGGGTAGTCGTAAAAGTGCTTAATCTATAGTGACACGTAAAGCTCCATTGATAAATACATCGCAACGATAACAATGATCATACTATCCAATGTCCTGATTTTTGCGAGATAAAATTAGCGTAAACGGAGACCATCAAGTTTCAAGGTGAAAATACAACAAAGGGGCTAGCCTATGCCCTTTTTCAATTTTTTGTGGAAATTATTGTTCGCTCAAAATCGGCACAGTGATGTATTTTGAACTCCAGATTCCAAAAATGAAGTCAGAAATGAGCTAGGACGTCCAGAAATTAATTTTTCGCAAATAGACCCTTCTACTCTAGGCCGCTTTTCAGAGGAACCGTTTCCAGCTAGAGACCAACTGATACCAGTCCCAAATGCAGCAGGTCCACATTAGTAAATACACATAAAATTAGCGTAATCGGAGACCATCAAGTTTCAAGGTGAAAATACAACAAAGTTGTTGTAGCCTTTGCTCTTTTTCAATTTTCTGTGGAAATTATTTTTCGCTCAAAATGTCCACAGTGATGTATTTTGAGCTCCAGATTCCAAGAATGCAGTCAGAAACGAGCTAGGACGTCCAGAAATCAATTTTTCGCAAATGGATCCTTCTACTCTAGGCCACTTTTCAGAGGAACCGTTGCAGCTAGAGACCAACTGACAACCGTCCCAAATGCAGCAGGTCCACATTAGTAAATGAACATAAAATTAGCGTAATCGGAGACCATCAAGTTTCAAGGTGAAAAAACAACAAAGTTGTTAACCTTTGCTCTTTTTCAATTTTCTGTGGAAATTATTTTCCGCTAAAAATGGCCACAGGGATGTATTTTGAGCTCCAGATTCCAAAAATGCAGTCAGAAACGAGCTAGGACGTCCAGAAATTAATTTTTCGCAAATGGACCCTTCTACTCTAGGCCACKTTTCAGAGAACCGTTGCGTTGCAGCTAGAGACCAACTGACACCCGTCCCAAATGCAGCAGGTCCACATTAGTAAATGAACATAAAATTAGCGTAAACGGAGACCATCAAGTTTCAAGGTGAAAAAACAAAAAAGTTGTTGTAGCTTTTGCTCTTTTTCAATTTTCTGTGGAAATTATTTTTCGCTCGAAATGGCCACAGTGATGTATTTTGAGCTCCAGATTCCAAGAATGCAGTCAGAAACGAGCTAGGACGTCCAGAAATTAATTTTTCGCAAATGGATCCTTCTACTCTAGGCCACTTTTCAGAGGAACCGTTGCGTTGCAGCTAGAGACCAACTGACAACCGTCCTAAATGCAGCAGGTCCACATTAGTAAATGAACATAAAATTAGCGTAATCGGAGACCATCAAGTTTCAAGGTGAAAAAAAACAACAATGWTCTAAACCTTTGCTCTTTTTCAATTTTCTGTGGAAATTATTTTTCGCTCAAAATCGGCACAGTGATGTATTTTGAGCTCCAGATTCCAAAAATGCATTCAGAAATGAGCTAGGACATTCAGAAATTAATGTTTCGCAAGTGGACCCTTCTACTCTAGGCCACTTTTCAGAGGAACCGTTGCAGCTAGAGACCAACTGACACCAGCAAAATTACCCTCAGGTGGGAGGATGTTATGGACATTTGATAGCGCGGTTAAAAGTAAAACAAAAAAGTTTAGGTTTTTGTCAGCAGTCAATATAGAAACAAAAAAAAATCATTTATAATTTTTTGAATGAGACAGTTGTACGAATTGTTAAAGAAATGTATAGAATATTAAACGTTGACTGCTACACCAATCTCTTATTTGAAGAAAGTGTTAGTGGAAAACCGGTAGATTTTCATTGCACTAAAAAGTAACCGGTGTACGCATTGTGCCCATGATGTCTTTATGGCACGTTTTGTGCAAGCATACTAAGGTCGCATATGTAACTATTGTATGACAACTTTAATATAAACCCAGTAAATCACTCTTGGTTTTAGTCCCTAAATCCTTTCTGGCATGCATCTGCAGGTCCATAAAGGTTTTGTTGCTTCACTGGTAACGTTTTTCAGACGAACCTTGAATGTAATCATTTCAGAGGTACATCCTGTCCTCAAACTGTGAATCCCTTCAGCTCTTGTGGGTTTCTTATTGTGATGAATGCTATCACTGATGCTTTGTTTTTAGGGTTGACCGTTAGTCCTTCCTTTGTACACTACCTATGTAGGGCCTTAGTAGCTCCTTTGCCGGATTCTAAAGTCTCTCCAAACTTCTCTCACACTAGGATGTTGATATCATCCACATATCTCTGTGCGTAAGCACCTTTCCGGTTTAGTTTCGTTATGAGATCTTCATAGTAATGACAACAAGATAACTTTCTTGCAGACAACCTTTGCTAATTACGATTGTTCTGGGTATATGTCTTAAAAAAGTCCTGTCCCTTTTAGCGAAGGAGCATCACGGGTCCATAAAATGTTCCTGCGCTTTATAGTCCTCTCTTTTAGAAGGTAACATTTCTCGTAGGCTGGCAATAGATAGTCTCAGATTCTTCGTCTTCTGCCCATGTCAACTTGTTCGCGAAGTGTTTCTATACTAAATCTTACATGTCAGTGATACACCACTCTCATTGATTGACGATTTGTTAATTGGTTACAACTCGCAACTCGCAAGTACAACCCACGTCTTATCAGTAGGCGCTTATGAAACGGAACGATTGCTTTTTCTGTCTTCTACCTTCTCATCCGATCACACATTCGCCGGGCGCATTACGTGAGGGATTCAAAGATGCTCAAGCGGAAGACACGGCTCCTTGGACATATGCTACTCAACATGGTAGTTATTTCTTAATTTATGTACTTTCCAGACAGTCTCTGTAAGTAAACACAAACCTGTAGGAAACCAACTAAGTATTATTATCGGAGCTATTGATTCCTTCGACAGTTCTACACTCTAATCGAGCAAAATCGCTAAAACCGAATCGATATATCTAAATATTCGGATATGGCTTTGCATGTTCATAATCAAGCGTAATGCTGTTATCTTCCGCTAATAATTCCTTACAAAGTATGTTAAAACCAGGGGGGTTAAAACGCGAAATAACACACTGCATCATCCAGCTAATAAGTTACGTCTTTAAATTAATACATCTCGGCATTAAACCAAGTACGTCATTAATTAAGTCGAGATCTACATTAAGCCCTTAACTAGAGGTATCTGCAGTGCGATGCATCGGATCCGCGCGGCTGTTAAAATAAAGATAATGGCGAATGTCTTGCAGAAAACCGCTTTATTACATCGATCCTGCACTAATTAATACAAGCGCAGAAAGACACGTACGCCCCGAATACCCGGGAGAACACTAAAAATTACACAGTAACTTTACTGTCCATAAATTTTACGGTCTCTTAATGTTGAGCCATCGCGGAATTAATTTGCCCCGCCATGAAGTGCGCCAGGTCTTTACGGTCCCCGTCAGCATTACTGGCGTATTCTTACGTGTATGCAATTGCCGATACATAAAGTCGAGTCGGTAACGCGGTAGATTAATATTCATGATCGTAAAATTCAATTTTGACATGGTACACGAAGTCCGCTCATTCCGACGGTCGGATGTGCGGACCGGAGTCACGACATGTGTGGATTGTCTTAGTCATCCCGCAACGAACAGTTGGGGCAATATGTTCCATTAGAGGGCCCATGTAATCACATAACTGGACTGGGATTTTTCTTGCCGATCGTGAAATAATAAATGACCTATGCATGATGTGCGAGAGGAGTTATTGGCGACTGGAGACGAGTTTTTCTGATTGTGGACGATGAATTGTTGTTTTGTCCAAGCATCAGGTATCGATTTGTTTCAAGCACCGCTAGAATACTTCAGCCTAAATGATAACACTAATATTTTTATTCTGTTTTATTCTACTACTGAGTATAGGAGTATCACGTTTTCACTTACATAGTTGCATCAAAAGCTAGCATTTACAGTTTTAGAATGTGTAGTTAAATTTTAAAAAAATGTCAGGAAATAAGTAACCATGAATAATGGCAAAGAAGGAATCAGGAAATATAAACCGAAATCAGATAGAGAAATAGAGAAGTCAGTCAAAAAATCGACAGGTCGGGTCTCCAAAAGGGCTATGCATAAATGAACAATTCAAATACTAGATAGACAAACACAGATACTAGTCAAGGATCTGGGAAAACGATACTGCAAAAATAACAATGTACCCAAAATGTGTTATACTCTCTCTCGATTCGCACAAAAGGCAACACTTCAGAGACGGGTATCCACACATTGACTTTAACTATCTACTTTACTCGACAATTATATATTGCGTGTACAGTGCGGATAATGTCAACAAATCAACAATCGCTTTTAAGTTATGTTTTCACCTCTCAACTTGTCTTTTGGTAACAGCACATTCATTTATTTTATTTTTGATTAATATTAGGTATTTTCTTAAAATAAAAAGTAAGTGCATATCAAAGTCAGAGTAATACTTAATCAAAGATTAGTAATAAGGTAGCGGTAACGATAAAAATCAACAGGTATAAAAGTAAGAATTTAGGATGGCAATGCCATCTGTCAGCATTACACTGACATTATGACAAAGCCAMCTAGCAGKTGCAWGCCAATTTGTCAGGCTACAGGTCACTTCCTTTAGGAAGTAGTTCCCGTTAGGCAGCTAGGTGGCTTTGTCATCATGTCAGTGTAATACTGACAGATGGCATTGCCATCCTAAATTCATACTTTCATCATACCATTGCTTTGGTATATAAGCAAAACCAGTTCTATGCCGTGCTGTCTGCACTAGACCTAAACTGCACTGATGAGCTGTAATGACAGCGAAATAGTACTATCTGCAGTTGGTTGAGGTGTAGACAGCACAGCACAGACATGCATTTTAATCAACAGGTATGTTTATCAAGCCCAAGTCAAAGCTCAAATTGCTCAATTGAACATACAATGGATTCAAATGAAGTTAGAAGGATGGAACATTGCTTAGTTTACAAGATTTCTTAAAAGAATGTTTAAATACTGGCAAAAAGGAATCTAATTCAGTTGTTTCAAAAGCTGATTAGTTTGAAACTACTGGATCTGAGACTGGGACCACAACAAACAGTCGCGTATACCTTCAGTTTATTAATGATGTTTATCATCAGTACTACTTGTCACTATATATTATAAAACAATGGCCTCCGCCGTTTCTGTCTGTCGGTCAGTTTGTTATAAACTCAAAAAGTACTAAACGGATTTTTATGCGGTTTTCATGAATATACAGTGATTCATGAAGAAGGTTTTGTGTAAATTGGTTGAAACATAACGATAATTTTTTTAAATATCGGAGAAATGTCAAGCCGACTGGAAGCTTTCATCGAAAACGCCGTCTAATACCTTCGAGGTATAACGAAACAATACATGGTAGGACATTCCTCTTTTATATATCTACAAAAAAAAGTCCGGAATGGCACATATCTAACTTTGAAGTATAATTTACTCTATCCATTTCATCTTCTAGAAACACGTTTGCTACCTTAAGCATTTCATGTACATTATTATAGTCTTTTATGCCGAAGTATTTAAACAAATATCTTAGGAGCAAAAAATTAACGCGCGCGTAAATAAATTCAAGCGCGTTTCTAACACCCATGGCGGGACTCGCTTTATGATATAATATTCGCGCCCTTCTTCCATCTTACGCTAAAATTTCTGTAGAATTAAAGAAATTCGCAAAAAAAATAATAATATAATATGTTAAATGTCAATTTTTGTATCTGCGTTATTATTAAAATAAAAGGTGTTTTTGTACGTTTATTAATTTCTTGCTATGATTAGAATCGCTGTTAATAAGATAAAAACTAAAATCGAAGCGAATGCGTATGCGTGCGATTAATTGTTTTGGCGACAAATATCAGCGTCGCGAGGAGATGCAAAAGTAGGCAATGAGTATGGATGTGTCATTTTTGACAGAGAGAAATGTTCTTGATTTTGGCTCAGTGAGAGCGAGGTCTTTGGCCATGATGTGCCTCAGGCAGTGAGAGTAAGGTCTTTGGCCATGATGTGCCTCAGGCAGTGAGAGTAAGGTCTTTGGCCATAATGTGCCTCAGGCAGAGAGAGTAAGGTCTTTGGCCATGATGTGCCTCAGGCAGTTTTAAACCCCTAGCGCAGAGTGCCCGGTTAACAGCCGTGGTTCCTTCGAGTGGGTGACTTGCATTCCGGGGGGTAATGCGGGCTGCTCGAATGACATAGTTCTGGTGGAGAGGGTAGCCTTATTAGGTGCCCCCGATCCGGGCTATTGGAATGCGACCCTATAGGCCTTAGGGTGAGCGTTCGGGGAAGCCTCTACTATTTCAGGTTGACACTAGCTAGTTGTTGAAGAGAGAAAACTAACAAGGTATTCATAACCACCATTGATTCATGATGKAATCTAAGGGATATAMCATGGACAGGATAAGGATGAGGCCCTGGGGTGAAAACCCCTCTGTGAGTCTTAACTGTATCTATCTGAGTTTAACGGATGAGTAACTTATGTTTTGTTTTTGCATCTCCCGCGCATATGTGAAACCGCCTTGTCTGTCCACCGGAGTGACCGCATTGTTATGACCCACGGATGAAGGCGGTGATAATGTAAGTTTTTCTTGGATATTCCCGCATTAGTTATTCTATGTTTTTCAAATATAACCTTAATAATAATAATATAACCTTCACACCTCCACCATGATTTTGGATGATCCTAGTGCCATGATAACATTGGAGACTCTTGTCAAACATACCATGCGGCATAGTACCTGCAGTAGCCATACTATAAATCTTGCAAAAGAAGTGTTGGGGAAAAAGCTAGTGGAAAACGTTACTGTTCTAAAAAAATTAAAGCTCCAAACTTTGAAGAATGCATCGTGATGAGAGGTGGTCGCAGAATTAAATTACCTGTCTGTTACAAAATATTGATTGGAATCCCAAAGATATTTCATTCATTTTCAATAAAGAAAAAAATGAAAATTCAATCCCCAATATGGAATTAAATAATTATGAACTAAGAGAAGAAGATGCTTCTGTAGCTTATGCGGCAAACATGTACGGATTGAAACTACCTGATAAATTAGTTTCTCCTACATTTTGAAATGGAATGCCAGAAAATCAGTAATTTGCCGCTGAAATTACTTAAGAAAAAATGCAGAAATAATACCTTTATATTGGGGTTACAGGATCTTACCGGAAATAGACACACATTGGAAAAATATGAAAAGCTTCTTCATATTTATTATATAACTAACAGTAAATATTCGTTGGAAAACTAGAGTGATGAATAGAATAGAATAGAATTAGAGTAGTACGCTTTCCCAAAAGGCATATTGTCTATCTTATGTCTGTCACACTCATACATAGCTTGAGAACAGTTGAATGGGCTCACTTATGTCTTGGCCTAACGATGATTAACATGCCTTTTTTGCTAAGAAATTAAATATATGTCAACGATATAAAATGCGCTAGTATTTCTTGTTTCTCTTTTGTTTATTATTTTTACTTACGTATGTCTCTAACATTTAATATTCATGTCTTTGTTTTCCATTAACCAGTTACCAAAAATTATAAAATCAGGGTTCACTATTTTTAAATTGTTAGCACACACTTGTTGTAGGTGAAGAATTCAACTGAATCCTCTGTGACTGATATAGTTGGTGTAGTATACATTCTATGACACACAAGCACATTCTAATAAAGGTATCAATGATCCTTGAAAGCTTCTTTTTTTCTTGTAGTAAGCCCCAAAACTTTAAGAGGTTTGCCAGTCATGTTCATATGTGCTTCAAAAATAAATTTGAAATCTAGCACCACACATAATTATTTTTTCTGGTTTGTGCCATTTATTTGGCAACTGTAATCACAATTTATAATCCCGCAATAGAATTGATCAAATATAATCGAAAAGCGAATGAATTTGTATTTTTTACATTCACAAACTGTTTATTGAGTTGAAAATACTAATTTATAAATTTAAAATACTAAATACTAATTGGACATGCCAATTTGCAATTTCTTGTAGTCATCCTAGCAAGAAATAGGCCTAATAATTACTAAATTATTAAAAAATTCATAAAGGAGTGGATGACCTAAGTGTAACCCCTGCGGAAAAGTGAGAGTTACATCGTGAGAAGTCAAAAATACTAAATGTAACAAAGTAAAACCACGCTAAGAAATTGCTCTGCATACCAATGTTCTTGGTTTTGGCAAATAGTATATTATAGACCTTGTAAAACGGTTTTGAGAAGTTAATTTATACATCATTTTAATACAGGCGCACATTTGAGAACTACTCAGGAAATTCCGAAACAAACTGACAAGTAAAAAGCATGCCATTTTGGACTAATTACAAAATTAAAAATAAATGTGGTAAAGCTTTCAAGAATTATCAAGAAAGAAATAAGTACTGTAGTTGCTAAGAATGTTCTTGCTACTCCCCTTATGGACTGGAACGATAACACAGCTTTTCTGATCTTCTCCCTTAAAGTACAACATAACAGAACCTCTTAAACAAAAATAAAACTACAGGTCCATACCGCTGGCTAAGTTGGTATCCTCAGAAGCATAACGAGTATATACGAAACTTCACAGCGAGCGCACAATACATAGTTTCTCCAAACTTAAGAAACTTATTGAAAACAGTACTTAAAACACTCGATGGGTGATTTAGCTTCTGCAGGCACGATCCGACGATTTTAAGCATTATCCTCAACGTCTTAATAATTTGACATTGTTACCCTATGAGTTAGCTGTCTACTAAAGTTTTGATCACCGAATGTGTAGCCTTCATAGAACGAACTGTCGACAGTAAGAATAAACACACAGATTTAGTGCATCTCATTCAGTCGTATTTATTACCTACATACTTACTTCATCATCGGAGATAGATACTAGGAAAAAGGATCCGATGCTACTAATGTATTCTTCAGTTTTTTTCCACATTTTCACGGAATCCAAATGGTTCTGTGGCACTAATACTGATCTCTAGATTTGATCACACGGTAGAAAAGAGTTAAATTTCTCACTAGATCACTATACAGAGTCATGTGGTCAACTTTCTTCCCTCGATATAGTTGTTAGTCGCATTCCTGAAGACAAATACTCTGGTGTGCATTGATATCCCATACATTTGACTATTAAATTATTCTACCGTACGCATTAAATGTTTTTGTAGCGCTAATAATATAAGTAAAGGCCATGTTTTGCAAGAATTTGTTGGCAAATTTTGCCCGCCTTTACGGTCTGGCTCGCACAACTTTGCCTTTTAATTATCCTTGGAGCTTCTCCATTACTTTTCGTGCAGGTTTTACCAACGATACGATATCTCGTTAGCCACAAAACTTTGCAAGTTTGAGCGATCCCCGCCAGAGGTTACCGCGAAAAGATAACCATGAACTGTTTGTAAAGTAATAACCATGAAGTTGGAGTTTAATGGAAAAAAACTAGGTCTTCCGTAGATAGGGAAAGATCGATAATGTAAACAAAGCCGTATAGGTTCTAGCTGTACCTTACTTTAAATCAGATTTAAAAATCCGACGAAATCGCGTGATTTCAGTTTAGTAACCAATGCTTGCATCCATGAACCTGTAATGAAGGATTTTTTTACTACTACAGATATTCATGTAGGATGGGCTTTGAACCAGGTTATTGTAAAAGGTATGCCTATATCTGTACCTCAGAGGTCAACTGTCTTAAGTCACAAACCTGTTCATGTTTTTAGTGTATGTGGTATACCTTTTCGTTTACTTTTTCAAAGTAAAGCGTTTTACGTGTGAACTTCCTCTATAAGACAGCCCTAGTCGCAAGAAAGAGCTATTAATCAAAAGCGCAGTTTGTGGCATCCATCGTCATTGTACCACATAATTGCACAATACAATTTTTAATGAAATTAAGCATAGTATTTCACCTAACGAACATGGATTCTATCCAAAACCTTCTACTGTAACTAACTTAGCGCATTTTATGCAGGATACTGCAAATATTATAGATAATAAAGGTCAAGTTGATGCAGTGTACACTGACTTCTCGAAGGACAGGGTGGACCATTGTGTTCTACTTAATAAACTAGAACAGCTTGGATTGAGTAATTATCTCGTTCAACTAGTAAAATCAGATCTCACTCAACGTAAATTATATGTTACATATAACGGTTTTAAATCATGCAACTTTTTAGCGACCTCCGGAGTTCTTCAGGGGTCTAACTTTGGGCCATTTCTGTTTATTTTGTTTATAAATGGTCTACCACTTTCGTTAGAATCTAATCATCTGTTTTTTGCGGATGACCTGAAATTATTTTCTGAGGTATCCGGCGAGGATGATTGTTTAGTATTGCAAGGGCAGGTCGTGTAGCTAGATGGTGTGAATAGATTGCCCCTTAATATTGACAAGTGTAAGGTTTGCACTTTTACCCTTAGAAGGCAAGCTTTAATATTTAATTATACAACTAAAGCAGTCGAGTTGGTGCGCTGCTACAGAGTTAAAGATCTTGGCGTGAGTTATGATTGTAAATTATCTGTTATATGTTTTCATATTTGGTCGATAACAAGGATCAACATTTTGTTATTTTCAATTAATTGGTTTATTTAGTTTGTTTTTTCGGGCACTTATTTAGGGTACCTAGTTCCTATCTTTCTCCCTGAGTCCTTCGGTATGCGCGAAGAATCACGGAGCATCCGTTAGTTTTTGAAGCACACACGTACAGACACAATTGTTCGATCGCTTCTTCGCAGCTAGAGAAGTCCAGCTAGTGCATCAAGTCCACAAACACAAACACCTTCACACTCACCCCATCTTACACCAAGGTAAGTGCCTGAGCCGATTTGTGTTGTTATTTGGTACGCATTAAGGGAGCTCATTTTGAGTCCTACGTGAACATTATCTTTCACTGGTCACATAGACTCAACGGTAAAAGCTGCCTATAAAGCTCTAGGTTTTATTGTTTGCAACTCAGCATCGTTTAATAATGTTAGTGTAGTGAAATCTTTATATTTTACTTTTGTTCGTTCCAAGTTGGATTACTGCAGTTTGATATGGTATCCTCATTATCAAGTACACATAAACCAAACAGAAAATTCAGAGACGATTTCTTAAGTTTTTGTCGTATCGAGTAGACAATTATTATCCGCATAGTGGATATAATCATACACTCTAGTTGCAAAGGTTTGATGTTAGTTCTCTGCAAGCTAGAATGATACGCACTAGTTTAACATTTTTATTTAAAGAGAGATAGAGGTAGAATAAGTACAGAAAAATGAAAGGCAGTTAAGAATATTCATTTTAAGTCAATTTCAATACTAGCATATTTCATACTGAAAAATTTTCTGGGGTTTAGGGTGCGCGCTGTTTGCGTTGCCGAAGATTGGAACCTGTAACAGAACTTGGGACAAGGGCAGGAGTGATACGACTTAGGTCGCTTTAATATAATAATTTATTAACAACACAAAAATAAATCTTTAAACAAACACAGCTTGTGAAGTAAGTAATAAAACATTAATAACCCAACTAGCAACTGACAGCTTTATAATGGTCAAGCAAACGTTTAAAAAACAATATTGATAAAACAGTGGTACTCTTGTAAACATTGTCACAACGTTTATAGAATGCTTAAAGATGCAAAAAGGCGCATCTTTATAAAACATTTTAGTTATATACAGTATCCCATAATGGTTTTAGTAGGTGTTATAGAATAGTTTTGTAGATAGTTACAGAGGTGATATAAAAATTACTATAAATCACTTACAAAACGGTTTTATAGCAATTTATTATAAAACAGTTTTATAAATATTACGTCATTATCTATTATGCGACAATTCTGTTGCATTTAGCATCCTCAAAACGATCTTTTGGTGTTTTAACTGATTTGACGGAGAATGATTTATTTCTTAATGATTGGGTAAAGTTGCAACCCATGTTCCTCTTCTGTAAAATAAAACATGTCCTCAGACCGAAATATATACCGTACCAGATGACATAAAATATATGTAGTATCGAATTGTAGTCACAAGAAACTACTACCAAACAAAATTTTCTGTGAAACATATGCACATATGTGTACAAAATTTTTAAGCGCTTCAAAAATAATAAGTATTTCATCAATTTAAAAGAATTATTTACAAATTACAAAAAAATGTTTTTAATCATGTGGCATCTTAAGCCTATCTGCAAAAATTATAAAAGCATTTTATAATCATTTTTGCTAGAAATATAACTTTTGTACATTACTTTTTTGTAAAAAAATAATTTTTAGTGGGCTTTATGCAATGGCGGCCATATATGTGCTTATAATCATGATAATAATATGGCTTCCTCTTTATAAAACACGATTATCACAGAATAAATTGCTACATAACAAATTGTTTTTTTACAGGTGTCAAATCAACACTTAATATAATAGTTTTATAGGTGTAAACAAGATGACAATTCAGTGTTGAATAATACATATTTAAACCCTTTATAAAATAATTTGTCTCCACTGGGAAAATGTTCTATAAAAAGTTGTGTAAACCTTTATACAATGACTATAAAACGGTGCTTAACACTATTTTATAATTTTGCTGTGAAAACATTCCTAACACTAAGCTATATAACAATTTCGTGTGCTGAAGCTGAATACTCGTAGGGTAATACCTTATAAAATGAAATAGACGTTGAGGAACAATAATAAAACAACAATAAAGCAAATATGCCCTGCTATTTGGAAATTATAAAATAATTTTGCTTGTTGGGAATGACGAAAGTAATCAAACAAACGTTGGAACTTACATTGTTGCTTGATGGTCAGCTCCTGCCTGGGGGTCTTCGACTCTAAGTATTAGACTGATTTATGATTGATTATTTTCACTATTTATACTAGACGCGTAAACTGCTGAACTAGCGCATAATCCGCCGTTCACGGGAAGTGCATCATTGAACATAATAATGCTGATACCAACGTTAACAATGAAATGCATTTAGAATTATAGTTGAATTGAATAGAAATAAATTTGGTAAATATTCTCTGTTTGACAGTATATTAAACTCGAACTGCTTATTTCTTAACAAATTCTCCAGTGACACGATAATTTATAAACGCCCATCACCATCTAAACAACACCATCGATCTCCCCAGAATATTTCCATCGCCCGTTCCGTCGATAAATCTAGATGGCCGTGGACCGGACAGATCTAACCAGCAGCCGAAATAAAATTGACCGTATCGGGTTGATGTATGTGCAGGACAGGAAGTTCGGTCGGGCCGACAGGTCCACGATGGATGCCCGGCCAGTATGTAAATTTTGTGGTTTAATGTTAACAGTGGCGAACCACTGGAATTAGCCAATTTGTCGCAGGTACGTAAATCGCGCCCGGATGCTCCCAAGCGGACGATTCCGTTGTGTTCCCGTTGTTGCCGGCGAGAGCGAAAATTGGAATGCTTGCTCTTTGAGTTGTGTGCCAATTTCTGTTGAGGAACTTTAGATTCAACCTATAGTAGTGATTACTKGCATTTTTAAGAAGGGGATKTATGTCAAAAGTTGAATATTTTCATGGCCATCTGTCTTTTCTGTCCTCTTATGTTGGTAACACTTTCTGGTGCCTTTGGTTGCTGTATAAAAAAATCAAATTAGTCCTTGATAAACTGTAAAGGTAACAAGGTGTGTTTTATTATACAGGGTATCCGAACATGATGAACAAAAAAAATGAAGGGGTGATTTTTCTCCTACTAAGTTTCTATATCTTTTTGTCAAAACTCAAAGGTAATGAAGGTACAGGGTGTCAAAAATATTTTTTCGATTAATTTTTTTTAATAACTTATTTTGTCTATGTATTCATTATCTTCAAATCTGGCACATTGTGCATTTCTTGTCCAAATTTATAAAGCAAATCTTTCAGTGCTTGAGGGCCTTAAATGCCATTGGCTTTTAAACTATCACCTTTTTTTTTACAATTTTTAATGGCCTTAATTCCTGTGATATTAAAATTTATAAATAATCACAAATATAAAAGTTCTGGGTTATAGTTTAAAAGCTAAGAGCAGTTTAGGCACTTTATGATTGAAGGATTTGACTTAATTTGGTCAAGAAATGCACAATTATATAGGAGATACATGTGCTAAATTTGAAGATAATCGATAAACAGACAAAAAAGTTACTAAAAAATAATTGAAAACAAATAATTTTAGCTCCTTGTATTTTCCTTACCTTTGAGTTTTAACAAAAATGTTATAGGAACTTGTGGCATTCCTCGTTTTTCTTAGAACAGGTAAGACAAACGCAACTAGGTGGGTCACTAAACGACAACTTGACATCAACCTCTTTTCCTTTTATACACAATCTTTACTTGTCACTCCATTTTAACTTGTTTCTTCCCATGCTCATACATTAAATATACGAGCATGCCCTAACTACTGCAATTTTTCTTAATTACACCTTCTAATACAGACTGCACATTTGATACGCGTTTTACATCTTCATTTCCAATTTTGTCCGTTAATTGTTACACTCTTCACATTTTTCAGGTACTTCCCTTCTACCGTTTGCACTCTACTTTTGAGTTTATTGCGCAGCGTCCACGATTCAACCGAATAATAAAGTGGTTTCGTAAATCCTTACATAAGAAATTGCCATTTAGTACGTTATTATGACAGTCACGAGCCAGTCCTCTGGTACTTCACTGCACATTTATGCCTTTCTACAGACTTCTTTTACAATTATCGTTGCACTCACTCTCATATTTCTTAGCATCTCTGGTGCAATGTTGTCATGTCCAGCAGCTTTCGCATTCTTAATTTATATGCTTGCCTCTTCTAGTTCTTTAATAGTAGGTTCATCACTAAAGATTTCCCCTTCCTTATCTATATATTAACTGTTTGCCTTCGGCGGAGTCATGTTCTTGAGCAGTTCTTTTTGCCACCCTTCCAACACTTGCCTTTCATATGTAAGTGTGTTGCCCTCTTTATTTTTAGATGATTTAAGGTGAATATCTTTTGAGTTCTTAGGTTTCTGAGGACTCTGCAAAATAATTTCTCGTTTCCTTTACATTCATTTTCAAGACATTTTTCTTATAACTACTAATTTCGTTGCTACTGTTCCTTGTGCTTACAGTATTTGCTTTTACATAGTCCTGCCACAATTTCTTACTTGTTTTTGTTTTCGCCTTATATCCTCATTCCCTCATTCTGTCTGTTTCCATGCCTTATTTATTTCAAACATACCAAATGCTTCCCTGGCAGAGCTTTTCAAAACAGTTTTGAAAGTTTTCCGGATTTGCTGTGTATCGTACTGGCATATTCAGGTTCCTTTTATCTATTCCATCTTCTTTCAGCACCGGTTTCAATTATTATCGGTTTACTGACAGTGATTTTAACACAATTACCTTTTTCTGAATCAACCGTTCTTTAATCGCTAAATCAACGTCAGTGTAGACATTAAGTATCTTGCAGTTTCTTTCTGTTTTTCAATATTTCGAGCTTTTGGGCCCTGGTTTTCGTTCCTACTATACCCACATTATATCGCCTAACTTCTCTGAACTCTTGCATACTTTCAGCAAATTCTCTAATATCATTTTCATTCATTTTTAGGACCATATTTTCCGTATCCCCAATTATAATTATTTTATCTCAACCTTTAGCTGTTGATTTTATTTTTCCATCTTAGCAAAGTGCTTCTTCATTTCCTTATTTTCACTTTAATCTAATTTCATTTAGCATTTCACGCAACACATCTTGGGTGAATGAAGTATTAAGCGAATTACAATTATCAACAAGTGAATAAAACCCAGTCCTGATAACCATTTCTGTAATTTGTTTGAAAATATGATATATCACAAAATTTTGGGTGTCGATCACAGTTTGAAAGAAAATAAGGGTCTGTAGTAAATGAAAATCAGTTGCAAAATAATGATTAAACAGAATTTTCGCAGTTAGATACACATACGTAATACAAAGGAGATGTAGTCCCTTGCGGGCTCGCCTGCACTCCCATAATTACTTCAACTATTTCTACGTATTAGACAATCATTTAAACCACACATGATTACCTTTATCATAATAACCTATAGAACTAGAAATATATTACATCGGAATGTAGAAACGGAAGAAATGATGATACAAAGTAATTCTCAATTGATTGTGACTTTTTGTTTTACCCTCGTATGTACTAATCGCTCAAAAGGTAAAGCAGACACCTGTACAAACATTATCACGCGGTGTTACTTTGATTTTAAACCCAAAACGGGCCCCTATTAAATATTCCGGGTTAAATCCAAATCCACATGTGTTTACATTCATGCGACCACTTTTTGTGCATTCCACACTTTTTTTATCGGCTTGTACTGGCCAACGGTGCCTCAGCGACGGCAAAAAAAGGTCCAGTCCATTTTCGTGGCGGGTGAGGTAGCTTTTAATGCGACGCGGCGTTCTGTTTTAAGTGTTTTAGTATCACCGGGGAGAGGCGTGACTGCGGTTAAATACAGGGTGTTCTCAGTTTGCGTTTTCGAAACTGACTTTTGAGTGTTAGTTATACCTGTCCACTGGAGGAAGGACATATTCCATGCTGTAACTGCATTCTTCACATTCATGTAAGTGACGTTTACACAGAATGCCCTACTTGGTTAAGGCAACCTTAAGTTTATATTATTATTCAAGAATTGTGCAAATTATTAAACATTTCTCAGCAGTTTTCTTTTAGCATTTCGATTATTATTGTGCGGTTGATCTTCCATTAGTTTCCTGTGATAAATCAATACTCAAACTTTTCAGATTTAATACTAATTTCATCATGTTTCTCATGGTTGTTGCATACAATCGCGATGTATCAGGCAATCCTAAATTGTTTTTAATCTGTTGAAGTTTGTAGTAATACTTTGTTCTTGTAAGATACATAGTTAGTTTCATTCCTAGTCGAATTTAAGTAATTGAAATTAATTCTTTGCTAATATTGATTCTTCACCACGTCTTTTAGTGGACGTTATGTCTATAGACCACGAAGKTAGGTTCTTATTAAAATTTCTTTTATTTTTGTTTATTATTTACATATTATTTAGTCTTGATTATTGCACTATAACTTGATTATATATTCAGGTAACAATTTCTGACAGTTAAAGTATTAGTTGGCCCTGATAGAGTGTTTTTACAGATTTTTTTTATTATTCCTCCTTTTATTATTTTTGTATAAGTAGATTTACTCTTTTCCGTGATAGTTGAGGTGGAATAATCAAAGTATATGGATTGCATTGTATTATCATTTCGTAAATTCTTCCATTGCGTCAGCTTCCCAAGAATCTTCAAGAATGTTTTGTTTCAACTGGTATAAATACTCTTTAATAGTTACTGGCGGGGTAATATTTCGACATTTGCTGCCTGTGGAATGAATTTAGTGTTGTATGCTTCTCACAGACTGCGTATTGCACACATAGTGTGCCGTTGCAGTAATGCGTCCAAAAAAAGTTTTCGTAAGAATAATAAAAGTCTTTTACGAATGAATGAAAAGAGCAGATCCCTAATTAAACCAAAAATTTCTTCAATTAGGTAGCTTGCAAACATGCTGATTGAACGTAAGTGCTTTGTCTCACTTTGTTGATGTATTAGGTAACTCTGACGATCGTTTCATAACTAACAATATCTACAGTGATTTTCAAATGCTAGTTCATAAACAATACCTCGTACAATTAAAATAAAAAAGAGTTAAAATCATCTTAGTCAATCAAAAGCAACAAACGAATATACGAAAAACGAAAAATACATTGATCCGGTTTAATTCAAATAAATATAAACAAAATTGTCATCCATATTTGTATAAGGATCTAATGTAGAAATCAAATTAATAAAAACCATAACAAAATACAGATAATTCACTAATCATTTGTAAGGCGCATAAAGACAATACCATTGTCACTTTCAAAACAGATGAGTACGAGGCTAAACTAAAAAAGGTCAGTGCCGATCTGAACTGAAGTTGGCTAATGATATTTCATTCCAAATGTATGATTTGAAGCATTAAAATAACCATCACGCAACTGACGCAGTCAAACTTTCTGGCTTCCTTGTGTTGTTTTTTTTTTTTTTTTTGTAAAACTGTAGCTAGTTTTCTGTGACAATTATCTTTATAAATATATGCTGTTTCCCCAAACCTTGAAGTCAGAAATTGCGTAAACCTTGAAAGACGAGCGTCACAATGCATACCTGAATCTATATTAACTGCTTAATGCAATAAGTGAAAAAAGAACGCTTTACTCAGAGGCTCTAATTTTCTTAGGAAGCATTAACTCTGTGAAACATCATACTTAACGAACTTACCTCTATGTTTACTCCATTTTTACTTTCAATGTCTTACGTGGTTTGTTAAGATTTTCCCTTTATTACCATTTCAATACATCTTAGTTGATTATCATTAAAAATATTTTATTTAAATATTTCTTGTGTGGATCCAATACTTAAATATTTCTCAAAGCACATTATTTTTTTAATAAACGAGCTAGATACACGGCAACAAGCATTTTAATGCATATTAAATAAGGCTGTGCTTTTGCACGACTTATTGCAGTTCGTTTTGCGAGTTTTTAACTTAGTACATATGCTCGTGACTCCCTTTTTGATAGAAAAGTGTGAACTATTGATACGTTAAAATTTTATTACCTTTACATCTTAGAATGAAATATTTGATTTTATATTTTTTAAAATACTCCCCAATAAACTATTTTTTTGAAACAGAGATATCTAACCCGAAGGTTATATAGACTCTCAAATTTTTAATAAGCTGTTAAATAAAAAAAAGATAAACAAAAGCGGTAGTTGACTTCAACGCTTTTCTCGCACTTTCAATATTTACCCCTGATTTGTTGGCTTTTTTAAGTTTGCCTTACTTTTGCTGTTTGCCATTCCATATTTTCACTTTTATTTACACTACTTCCTCACTCATACTATTTGTCAAACATTTAAGTAGCTTTAAATGGCCAAGCTGTAGGATATATGCTTCAACCTTCCTAATCTTTATTAATACTTGTTAGGAGTGGAGATGAAAATAAAATAAAGWATGACTCCTTTTTTTCTACGACAAAGTCTTTATATCATCAACCTTTCCCTTAATTATGTAAAATGTTATCCCTTAATTATATCACAAAACCAGAATATCGACTTCATTTTTTAAACAAAACCTGCAGGTGTCCAACCCTTCCAGTGCACCCATTTTCTTGTGCTCATTAGCTACAACCCTCGATTTGTTTACACCCCTTGGGCGTGTGTAATGTTCAGTTACAGCGACGAGGATTGCAGCGACCGTTGGAAAAAAGCGTTCCGGCAAACAGAGCATTATATTCAGTGAATGACTCGACTAATCCGATAGGGCTGAGCCATAAGCTTAATGAAGCCAACGTTTTGTTTAATTAGGCATTCTGGGCGTCCCCTCCTTAACAAAATAACCCGGCTCCTCTTCAATTATCCCGGAATTACATCATTTACAAGAGCAGACCTCGGGGCCTTGAGCTAAATACACACCGTTTTTGGTTGTTAAGGAACTGGAGCTGTCCCTTTGTGGAGGGACGAATGGGTGTTTGGGGTTGAGAAGGTGGTCCAGAGATCTGGGTCAGCTTGGTTTAATTCTGCGCAAGGAGTTAATCTTCTGTAGTTAGCATAGGTGGCAAGTCTCAGCGATTTACGTCTAATTATAGCAGTTTGTAAGATTTCTTTCGCCTCTTACTCAATATTATGAAAGTGAAAATATTTACTGTCAGCTGCAAGTAAAATTAGCATGACAGATTCAATCAAGTGGAAAAAAATCAGACTTATTGAACACCTTGAGGCTCTTTAATACGAGTATTAATGGTTTTACGAACAGACATCTTAGCACGAAATATAAAACAAATGATTTTGGTGTTKTAAACATTGAAATTCAGTACCACATTGTTAAGAGTTTTTAGCTCTTTCAATTCCTCACATTTATTTATTTTTCATTTTTACGCTATGGATCTACTTCTTAGCCTAGAGCAACATTTTCAAGCTCTTCAACACAAAAATTTTGTTCTAAATTACTGCTTGAATACATGTTTGTGGATTATTTTGAGCTATACAGAAGAGCCGGTGTTCGTTTTCAGAGTAACAATGACCATAAAAATATTTAATCTTGGATTAATAAAAAAAATCTAAAATTAAGGAAGTAAGGATATGTACTCAGCAGTCGATTTGCGAACACATATTACAGTCATCGAATAAAATTAGTCTTTTTCACAAATGGTTATATAGGCATCAAAAAATTACGCCGTATTGCCGTCGAAAACATGTTTTCATGCATTTTTTAATAGCAGTTATAGAATTAGTAGGTTGTAAACAGCTGAAAAGTTCTTTTTTTTTGGAACAGATCTGATAAAAGTGGTCCTTCGCTGCGTGGGCAGAATTTAATGTTGTATATTTATGGAAGGATAGCTGTCACTAACCAAGAATTATTAATCTGATGTTTCTGTTACGCCTTTATTCTTTGTTAAAGATGAGAACCTTAAAATATCGTCTGAAACGAGTTCAAACAAAATTTTGAAAGTAAATAAATAAGTCACCAAGGAAGCGAGGTGTCATAGAAACAAAGTGCCAACCCAACAAATTTAAATCTATGGACGATAAAGGAACTACCTACCTACTAGATAGACACGATCTGCTTGTTGAAAGAACTACAACATAGCCTTCCAAATGCAAGGTACATACCTAAATTGTATGGTTTGCCCAACAACCATGAAAGTAATGTCCCTACAGTCAATATGGTCTATAATCAATACGATAGGCAGCCCTTGTTATAGATTGCCAGAATTTTGTGCTACTTAGAATCTTATGTGTGAAAAAAAACAATAGTTCCATCGAGAATTCTTCTGACTTTATTGACGTTATAAAAGGTTTAAGTATTTCAGAAGGTGATATTTTAGTTAGTTTTGACGTGGTTTCTTTATTTACGAAAGTACCCTTACCTGAAACGATATATATCATCAAATCCAAATTTAGCAGAGATTCCTTATGTGACACGATTGCCAGGTTATCTAAGCACAGTTTAAAATCAACCTATTCCTTATGGAACAGTAATTTTCACGAACAAAAATCAGGTTGTGCAATGGGTTCACCGCCAAGTCCTATAATAGTGGCCAATTTGTTAATGGAAAATTTTGAAAGGTTCAACAATTTTCAGTTTAAGCCAAAATGTTGGTATAGGTATATAGATGATACTTTTGTTATTTGGCTCCACTTTTATATTTGGGTTAGGTAGGTTTCTAAATAACTTTAAAAAGCAATAGTAGTTTACTTTTTTGGATATACAAAACACTGAACAGTTAGGACGCAACATTTACGGAAAATAAACGCACATAGACATATATTTACATACCACATCTCACCACCCTGCAACTCAAAAGTATAGTGTCGTAAGGTCTTTACAATAAGAAGTATATGATCGTAAATGAGTTGAGTTTGCCTTATGTGCAAGGCCTTTCAGAAAAATTAAAGGGGATACTTAGAAAACATGATACTTTAGTTGATAGCAGGTACCTATAATAATTTAGATAAAATTTCTAGTTATACTAAAGATAAAGCACATTTAAAAACATTTATCAAACACAGGTTTGGTACTTATCTGGAGTCCGTAGGTATATGAATCTCCACGAAATGAAAAATTGGAGTGGGGTGGTCATCATATCATACGAAAGCTTCAAATAAATCAGAAAGAAGCAAAAACCATAAAACTCACCGAAAAAGACTCTGATTGAATTCAAGCTATATATTTGTTTGGTATACAATGTATAGTTGGTGACTAGTTTTGAGTAATTCCATACTCATTGTTGTCAAAACATGTGTACCACCAGAATGAAAGGATCACATGTAAAATTATATCCCGAAAGGCAGCAAACTTACTTAATTTTTTGACACCCTTCTTCTAATAAGTGAAAATTATCTTTTGGAAAACCATTTTATATATGAACTTTCATTCTAGTGACCCAAAATTAATCAATACCAACATCATTGGTCTGAGAACTGGATGCTGTACACCAAACAAATATAGAGAATCAATCAATCAGAGTTTTTTTAATGAGTATCAACATATCCTGTTATAAAAAAACTGTTGACTAACAGTCAAACAAAAAAAGACATATTTAGGTAAGTTTAAGTATTGATTTTTCTGGCTTGTTCTTTGCCGAACTGGTTATTATTAGGAAGTATCCAAATTACTTAATAAATGTCTCTTCTCCAAAAAAATGAACGCATGCAGTTTGCTAAATAATAATTCGTCGCTATAATTTATAGCGGGAATATTAATATTCAATCCTGTGGTTATATTAAGGAAAGTGGACTCTATTTGAGGATATTATGCAATAGCTATATCTTTCTTGCATTCGCATAAAGAATATGTTTAAAATAAGTGCATTGATCCAAAAAATTATATACTATATTGTCGACATATTTTTTTGCATAATGCTGCAGCAACCTTTTGTTATTCAAGAGTTAGATATAGCTTTAAAACACAACAAAAAAGGAAGAAAGTAACGTTGAAACCGCAACCCCCTATAACATTAATAGTTACCGATGTACCCTACATTTACAACCACAATGGGACACCCTGTACACCAAAGGCATATGCCCTTATTTTTTCTTCAAAGTAATGTTGGGCGATACGTATCGATACTTTTGTTTTCGATACCCCATATTTTGTATCGATATTTGGTGTTTCGATATTTTGCTGGATCGATACCAATGGTTTATTTTTTTAAGTGGCAGCGACTTTACTAAGTATAGTGTTACGTTTTGAGTAATAAAACACTTTCTAAACTTAAGATATATATTAACGGAACGAACATACATGCGGTACTGAGCATCGCAAAACCCGAAGTGGCCATTTCTAACTAAATATAGAACTCTTATAAAAAGTTATCATACTCCTGCTGTATAGCAACCTTGCTAGGTACTCGTACGATACAACATATAGCATTATATTTTTTATACCTACTCTCAAACCATCTAGCATGATTATGATTTTGATAAAAAATATATCATTAAAGCAATAGGAACTCTTTTTATAGAACAACATTATTACAAATTACCAAAAAGCTAGTCTTTAAAAGAAAAATTTATTAACTAATTAATAGATGGCGATGGCACAGTTGCCTTTCTATTTGGATCAATTATACTATTTGTGGACATTTGCCTATTGGGAGAAGATTCAATAATAATAAACAAAACCACACCATATCCAACTATACTTCTGCAGGGGACGGCCGTCTGCAACAGGCGCCTCCGGTGTCATAAACCGGCGATGTTAGCGCGGCCAGAAACAATGCCCAGGCCGCAGGTCCAGAAATTCACGGTTGTCGTTTCGCATACGCTGCCCCATATCCGGCTGGGGCTTTTACAGTTCACTTCCCTTTACGTGACCAGGTTATCGCCTGCCATCCCGGGTAGTACTCCCAGTAGGGATTATTGTCTCGTGTGTTGACGTTTATGGATAAATGTGGAAAGGGTAATCGCGTCCAACGAGGGAAATGTTCAAGTGGGTTTTTAGCTCAACAATGGGTCTTTATTTTAAACGGGTGGATGGAACTGAGAAGTTTTTTGGGATAGGGTTTCCTGGTTAGGTACTCATCTATATAACAATGGAATGGTAGCGAGGTTTTAATATATAGCATATTACTTCTATAAAATAGCAGTTTTATGTTAGTACCATTGGTGACTGCTTCAAGTGTGAAATGTATAACAAAACATAACGTATATATCGATTAAGGGAATTCCTTCCTTTTCTTAACGGCAAATTTGAGGATGCTGATGACGTAGAAAAAAATAACTGTCGAACGTAGAATAGAAATTAAATGGGATATCACTTATCACGGTGGGCAGAGAATGATTGACAGGACCATAAAACCTCCATAAAATGTAAATAGACTTTTGGGTTTGGAAGATGCAGAAAGAGTGCTCAAGTTCGCATCTCACAGAGTTTACAGAACTAATTTTAATTCTTCAAATTTAGCATTCTAATCATCTTCTTCCAACATGGAGCACTGACATTATATGAAAATAATTTTTTTATACTTCTTTGTTCTACATAATTATATCAAATCAAACGCTATATATTAGTCAAAAGGAATCGAATAATTATGACAAAGTACAAATCATGATCAGTTTATCATATGAGAGTAAAACTATAGAATAAATAACTTATTAAAATGATAATATTCGATTTATAAGAAGTTAATTTTCTCTTTAAAAAGTTTACTATTCACAACCAAATAATAAATAAATAAGTTATCGAAATTTATTAAATGAAAACCCCCAAATGTTTTTAACTATTTCGAGAGTTGTTTTTATTATGGAAATTGCAATAGGTACAAGAGTATTGAATTTTACATAAAATATGGATCCAATTTTGAAGACTATGATAGTATTGATTACGTTCTCCTAAAACAGTACTCTGTATACCTATTAGGATGTTTTAATTTTGACATATTCAGGTAACTTTTAGATGCCAGTAGTGTGGATACCAACTCTTTGGTGCATGATGCATTTAGTTTGTCTAATAGGTTAGGAAAAATACTACAAAATACAAAGACAATTTTAATTTTCTTGTGTAATTCTTCAACTGTCGATACAAAATTATTTTTGCGTGCCTCATAAATTATACCTCGTATTAAATTTGCGTGATCATCTTTGAAAACGCTCGACGAACCAACGTGATTTCGCACTTTTCTGTCCTGAATTCCATTTACAGCTATATTTGTTACAGTTGATTGTGAAAGTTTTGTCATTCTACTAGTTTTTGCGATGGGCCCACTCTCTCCCTCTGTATTTTTGATGTATATATCAACACATTCAGTTTCAGGCGGTCAATGATTATGATTCCGTTTAATGAGATTGGACTGCTCGGGTAGGTATACATCATTTTCAACATTATTGTCAAAAATGTCTTCCGCCATTTTGACTTCTTTAACAACCTCTACGTTGATTTCATCTTCTTATGGGTGGGAAACATCCACCCCATTCCACGGTTACCACATCCTTATAATAAGTTAGAGCTATAAGAGTATTTCAGTTGGTAGTGTTTTCCCTTAATAACAGGCAACAAGCGAAAAACACCGATAAGTAGAAGAGCTCGACTAATTGATATACAAGAAGAAAATAATTGTTTCTAAATTTAACACAGGACAAGAAAGTATTAGAAGATATTAAATAGGTTCACAGATAAATATTCCAGAGAACGTTTGCCGGTGCATTTCCAGGAATTAAAGCTCTTTATACATATTTTCTTAGAACAATTAAAAGTAGGTTGCAGGTAAATCTGTTCAAATAGATAATTGGTATTCAAGCTAAAATTGAGCATGACTTATCCTCACAGACATCGTTCAAATATATTCTAAGAATTTGGGCGTCATTACTTTCATGGAGGTTTACGGTCGACCCGTAATAAAGTGCTTAAACAATCAAAGAACCATATTCACAGACTATCTCTGGTCGGCCTTTAACTTCCCTTATCATACGTCCATATGGCGCAAAATGAAATTGTTTTTAAATGCATATGATTACACTTCTAACTCAAGCTATTATTTTTATATACATGATGGACAAATTTATTTAAGCCTCGGTTCATTTTCAAATTGGATCTTGTGAAGGTGTTAGTCACTTATTCTGTAACTTTCAGAAAACGGGCGCCCTAAAATCAAGCATTGCCTGAAAATGATGGGTTTTARATAGTTATGTCATATTTTCTAGCATATTACAACAGTTATTCACTTTAGCTAAGGCGAAGCACACGAAAATGTTCTTTAGACGTTTATGCTCTGCGTTTAGAAGTCATGTGCAAGTGCTAAAATATAGGTTTATTCACCAAATATTGAAACAATTTTCGCCTGCTTCACTACTATTGACTGGAAATCGCCAAGGAAATCGTTTTGATTTTTTGTCTCTTTAGGTTTTTTAATTATCTTTCCTTATTTCTCACAACCTGTCTTTGCCGCTCCAATATGTGTTTGTACTATTTTAGAAGCAACCTTTTTGTAAGCTAACATAAAAGATCTTCAATATTCCACATAAACATCATTTTCTCGATAAATGTCATTATAAGTTACGCCATTATTGGCTTCTCTCTAGAATGCACATCATCTATCCCGCAAGCCCCTCGCAGCTGGCTCTTTGCAGGTTACTAGGCCGACCAAATTCGAACAGTATGTCATCATATGAATGCCGCCGCTGTGCGTACGAGCGGCTTCCAATATTAGTTTGAACCGCACAAGGGCCATTGTGTAATAAGAGATAATAGATAGTATCATTTATTGTTTGGGCAACAAAGCGAAGATGACAAAGGACCATTGTGCTATTTCCATGAAAATAACAAGCGTGCATTATTGTTTAACGGGCGGATACCGTACATGGGCACAGGATGGATGATACGGTCCTGTGACCTTCAATTTGGGGATTATAATGCGTGGTCGCGAGTGCAAAGGGCAAAAATTGTCATTAATTTGCGTAAATGTGGGCCCAAATGTTATATCCCTAGAGCGTAAATTCGATAGTCTCGAACAATGTCATTTGTGCTACTCTCGCTTTGAATTTACTGCTCTTAGCTTAGTTGATTTTACAAACTGATCTAACCTTTCCTAATTTTACAGGAGGTAATATCTACAGTAAATTAAGATCTTTTTGATTTGAAATGTTGGATGAGGTCCCTCCTACCACATTCTGATAAATCATAAATTCGATGGTGAAAAAACAAGTGCTGTCAAATTAGAAAGGTCTATCTATAGAGGGCGGGTAGTTCACTCAGCTTATGTCTAATAAATGCTCAAATCTGGATAGTTCATGGAGCGCGTCAATGTGCATATATCAAAATTCAAACACTGCGCGAAAAAGCGGTTGGCGTACTTCACGATGCGTGACAAGAAGCTTGCCAGGAGTCGTGTCTGAATAGTTCAACAGTAACTTGATGGAGTAAGCGTTCCAGAGCGTTCGACTAGTGTTACACACGACTACAGAAGTTGGAGACCTTACACTGCTACTGACAACACTTTTGCTGCTATTGCGGCTACAATAACTGAAGAAGACTGCATGGACAAACAAAATTCTTCCACATCCCCCGTACAAGTCTGACATGAGTCCTCTAGATTTCGTTCTCTTCATCCAGTGCATAGGAGGAAGAAAGAAAGAAAGAGAGAGAAAGGAGAAGTCCGATTTATAGATATGGAAGGATAAAAACCCTGCAATAGTATGCGTTTCAACTGCTGAAACATCTTGACAAAAATGGCGTATTTAACGACAAAACATTAGTATTACATTGATCCTCGTATTTTATAGTGTTAATTCAAATCAAACATATAACTTAACAATGTTTTATTCGAAAAAAAGTTAATATTACATTATTTTATGTCAATCATAACTATATATTATAAACTATAAACGCTAAATGAAACTAAAGACTCTCTATAAGTCGAGATAGCTTAGATTTACAAGTATATAATTACCTGACAAAATGCAGGCCTTTATAAACTAAGGGTAAAACGTCTTAAACAAAAGCTTGGTATTACAATATTTTAGTGTGGTAGCAACCTACAAGAATTTTTATTTTCTTCAAGCCTGACAAGAACGCAGAGACCGCTCAAAATACGGCTATTTTGGATGTACTTTCGCGAGATCAAAATTAATACGTCACTTATATACAGTGATGGGCGCGTAGAATACACCATGTAAATTACGCTATTATCTACGCGTAAACTATGTAATATTCTACCTTAAAAGTCTACTGTAGAAAACAGCATTGTGTAGACAAACAGAATTCTAGAAATATATAGTTTTTTTAGTGGTGTTCTGGTGTCCATCATCAGTAAAACGCCTGAAATGCCAATATTATTTTGTTTTTTATAATTATTTTATAATATTTATTCTTAATTAAACAAAATACTTCTTTGTTGTAATTAAGTTTGACTAGATAAATGTTTAAATAACAGTAACTTGTTTGGGTATACGTCAATTATAGCCAGAAGACCTGAATAAGCAGGCTAAGTGTGCTGTCCAAAAGCACTTTGGCGCACTTTGAATTTTATTATCTTTATTCTCTATAAACGGAAATAAATGGCCAATTTTATATGCCACCCTTGTTCTTTCACCAAACGTTTTTAATTGCAGGTCAGTATGATTGTCCTATATATGTACCTATACTGAACCAGGTACATTGATCTAAAGAAGCAAGTAACAGGTTATGGTTGATTACAGTAGAAGTTACCTTTCTCTGGAGAAAAATCAACTTGTATATGAAACATGCTGTTCTAATTTGATATCATGTGAAAATAGGCTACTTAAGAATGTACTTAATATAGTCGTGGAAGGAAAACATAATGCTTTGTCTTTTATGTTCCAAAGAAAACCATTATAAAAAGGAAATCGACACATGAAGAAGCTAGCAAAACAGAGAAATTATAAACAAAATGGTTTCCATGCAGGTTTATCGCGTACCTACTTGAATTTTCTACTCAAAATCTACGCCAAAATGCTTTATCTACATTTTCTACGCGTGTAACGTAGAAAATTATAATTTACGCGTAAACGCCCATCACTGCTTATATAGTGTTGTAAATCTTTTAAATGCCTAACAGCATTTTTCTTATCGAAGTGTTTCTTAAATTTTTCGTTTAATTAATATTTCTCATTATCGCCACCATATCTATACTCATATCTAGCGCACAATAATCATTGGTCTATTTTAGGGGAAATACTAGCCTTATTACTATAAGTACAGCTTATCAGCTTGACGCACTATACACTTCCTTTGGCAATTTTTATCACCAAATGCGCACTCTCCACCAAAAAGCAGATATCTTTGAGATTCTTCAATGGTTTAACAAAACCCCTTTCCTTTTGCACGTGTCAGCATATAACTATTGCATTTTGATTTTAAGCTTCCAGAATAAACTGTTTTTAGTGCTTTTACCAATTTCTGTTCATTAATGATGTTTTTTTATTTTTCATTTTCTTATTTTCTACCACCACCTGCATATCAGGTGAAAAAAATTAGTTTTTAATACAAAAATATGAAATTTTTGATTTGCTTTGTTTACGTTACGGTCTTTGCAGCCAGTATTATCCAAGCAGTGTCCATAGTAAAATAAAATGATACACCGGCAACAGGAACTAAATAGCTTTATCTTGCAGTTATGAGATTTAACTTCGCAGTTAGTGTCCGGCTTCTGAAGAATCACTAATTCGACGAATGTATATCGCATTAAGTATCTATCACTGCACCACTTATTTTCGTGTAGTATTTTTAATTTACTTCCCTTCTTACGCATGCGCGGAAAAAGTTGTTTAGAGCACTTTACATTCTAGGTATCGCCGTTCCAGAACACCAGCACATCCATTGCTTACAATTATTACAGTTGAGTTCAGCACTCTACCAGTAATATCTATAATGCTCAATTATCAACTCTAGAGAAATACGAATTGGTACCTGCAAATTCGTATTTTTTACAGTTGACTGCATCCTTAGCAATTCATCTACACTACATCTTGCTTCCAAGAGACTTCGACAACCGATTAAATTTTGTCGCAGGAATTCTGCAAAATATCATGTGATCTGATGAATCTCGATTCCATAATAATGATGATATAGTCGACAAACATAATTGTCGTTATTGGTTCCAACCGAATTCACATTGGTTGAGAGAAACAAGTTTTCAAATTATTTGGGGAATTAATGTGTGGTGCGGATTTATGGACAAATTATAGGGCTAAAATTTTATGAAGATACACTAACTCGAGAAATTTGCTTGGAATTTTTTAGAGATGAACTAGGCTCAACATGATACTACAATAAGACCTCTGCATTTAGCCGGATCAGTACTTACTTAGATAGAACTTGTCCTGGTGGAAGAATCGGAAACTGAAGTTAAACGCACTGCTAAGTACCTGGACCTCTCATTCTTAGATTTTTCTTTGGCATTGTCTAAAAGAAAGAGTGTATATGACATCTCCAGCTGACGTAGACGTAGATTTAATGAATTACATTCAAACCGAATGGCGTGTACTCCATCCAGATGTAGTCAATTGTGCATGCACTCAGGGAGTTATGCTTACAAGCCTTAAAGAATTATTATAATTAAGATTGATTGTTTATTACTGGTTATGAAGCATTCGTGTTGTTCTAAAATAAATACATTGTTCTAAAGTAAAATTTCTTCTTTTAATAAAAAGTACTTAGTCTAGAAGATATTTTGTTCAGTTCAGAAATTTTTACACAAATATTATGTTGCTTATACCAAAATTCAAGTTGTTTATCTGTTTACTGAAAGCAAACTGTAATATGGTATACTTTGCTATTTTTTCTCGAAATTTTGCCTATGTAACACTATACTTTCTTCATATGCTAAGATGCAGAAAAACGTTTTGTATCAGAACTGACAGAAAATGGCGTGCCATTTGAAAAAAGGACATCATTCATGGCACCATTCAATGCAGTTTAACATGCGATTAACGAATATGTAAAATTTATTACATAATTGTTAATAATCTAAAACATGAATCGTTGAGCTACGCCACTTTGTAAGATGAAAAGATCACGAAAGATATGCTCGATAGTAGTCTCAAAAACTGATTCTTTTTTTGATACGTCACCTTGTAATAAAAACGAAGAATAGACATTTATCAAAAGCAACTCCTATAGTGCCATTCAAGTTTTACGCCAACTTTTCCTTCCGCTAGATGCTGCAGCAGGCTTCTTGTTCTTTCAAACTTTTCCTTAGAGCATATCAATTTCAGTTCCTTACCTGATAACGCGTTTTCTATTGTTTCGCATAGCTTGAAGAACCTGGCCATAATCTGGCGGGAAGGGTTCGCTCTGGGGGTGAGACAAGCTGTCTCTGGTGGGTTTACCCACCGGGCTACATGTTCACCGTCGTACTTGGGAAATATCCTTTGGAAAATGCATCCCCGGGGATAGAAAAGCGACGATTCTGGAGCGCAATGGAATGGGATTAAAACAGATGGTTAAGGAATTAAGTTAATGTTAATATCGCTTTGGGTGTAAGGGAAAGTCGGCTATGTTTGCAACTTGTTTAAGAGTTAAACTTGGTTTACTTTATAGTGCAGACACTTATTACATATCGTTTTACGTTTAGTGTCACCCTGTCTTTACAGAATTCACTAAAGTCTTTTGGCCGAGTTAATATTGAACTTCTTAGTTATAGACTAGAGACGTATTTTTAATCCTCTGCTAACGCGGTTGTTGCGTACAGTATGTTAAAGTAGATGACACAGTATAGTAATGCAACTCTCTTACCGTTTTTACAACCCTGCAATACTATTTACCTTTCATTTCAGGCACAGTTGGAACGACACGCGACCCCTCATAAATCAAACCCTCTCTTTGTGATTTTGCGAATTTCCAGTGCCGCCTTTAAGTCGTTTTAGAACTCGTGTTTTGTTTGTGTAGTGTATATTATTCTAAGTAGTTTTTAATCATTCGGTTAATAAGAGGTTTTACATCGATCGTTTTTATTTACGTCTCAAAATGAATTGTACGTAGCAACATTATTTTGCACAAACAAAGTATATCTAGTTATTATGAAATTTGTAATCTAACTAGACAACATGCATATCTGAGCATTTTCTAATATGCAAAGAAAAATCTCGCATTCCTAAATATTTTTATTTTGATTTTTAACATTCCTGTAATATTTATATCCTGTGAATGTGTCGAATGCTGTGCTAGCCGAAAATAATAAACAATACATTTTTATATTTTTACAATCTTTTAACTATTGGAAACATGCGGTTAACGGTTAACATAACTAAATATGTAACTAAAGACAAGTATTTTAAAAGAAAATAATAAGAATATGTTTTTTTATCTAAAGCTCTAAATAAAAAAATAATTCCATACATCTATTATATTTTTACAAAAAAGTAACAAGGTTCACTGACATAACTTAAATATATTAATCATTACCGTCATCACTGCTGTCAAATTCTGAGTCACTTCTAGCATCATCATTAACATGTATTATAAAATTTTGAAAATTTGGGGATACATAGCTATTTTCAATTTCAATAGCATGCTTAATACAGCTTTTCCACAATTCTTTCATTATACTACTTACCTCTCTACGCACTAAATCTACAACTCCCGAGCTTAAACGCGGACACGTATTGTTTCTTCGTATTCCTTTTTAAGCGTACTCCACACTAATTCAATTGGGCTGAGGACGCAATAATACGGTGGCAAACGCATACCTATATGTCCATGTCCTTTCGCTAGTTCATCAACTCGATATTGTTTAGGTACGTTGAGATTTTTTATTATTGTCAACAGATCTTTTCTGGTAACTTTTACATCCGGAATTGTAATTTTATTCTTTTTCATGTATTTATATATTTTTTTGTAGCTGATGTTGGCGCCTTGTTCATTAATTTTGAATGATAATTCGCGTGCTCCATGACTATAGATCCTGGTGGTAGCCCTGGCAGTAACTATTGCTGAAACCAAGTTTCAAAAAGTGCAGAGTCCATGTCGCAATGGTAGTCAGCGGAACAATTTTGGATCTGTTTCGCTGACAATAATAAGCCATTTCCCACCCATTCATCACTTCCTCCCGCATGAAGAATTATAAGTCCTTTTCATCTCGAAAGTGGTGCTTGCAGAACACAGTTATTTGTCCCATCTGTCAGACCTTTTATTATCAAGCCGTGGGTGTCGTACCACGTTTCATCCAAATATACGATATTACGATTTTCTTGGCGGTACTTTCTGATTTCGTTTATATATACCCATCTCATTCTTTTTAGTCGGGTTGATTCCATTATGGACAAACGTTGGTTTAATGTACTATAATTAAAACCGATGCTCATCAAGTATTTTCTGAACCACTTTTCGCAAAAACTTATGTCATATCCTAATTCCAAAAGTTTTAATTTCAGATTTGCCGTAGTTGGAACTTTATTTTCCTTATACATTTGGTAAATCACTTTTTTAATTTCTATCCCAAGCTCTTTTGATATATTTAGAAATTTTTCCGAATTGCGTGATTTTCTCAGTCGTGTAGGGGACACTGCACTCTTTTATTAAAACATTGTATACATTTTTTATGATTTCTTTGACATCTTGGGTAAGGTAACGACGATTCCTCTTGTTTTCTTCAATTTGCACTTCCATGTCAGCGTCAGCAACTTTATTCTGAGCGGTACTTGGAGCAGCTTTTTCCCAAGGAGGGAACATTTTTCGCTTCTCTTGTCTGGCGCACAGAAATTCTAAGACTGAATGCTAGTGTGAACTTTAAATAATCCGACCCTGCTTAACCATCTTCCGAAAATCGGACCTGCTGTTCGAGATGAAAGATAAATTTTATTGCAGGGTTGTAATAACGGTAAGAGAGTTGCATTACTATATCTTCTATTGTAGTTGAGGTCTCATCTGTGGTACCACAGCGTTCACGGTTAGGTCCAATCGTATTTTTAATATATGTTAATGTTTCAATCGAAATCCCAATCATTCTCGTTCTTGTTATTTGCGGATGATGTTCAAACAATTGACTCAGGGCAGACAGTGCCTTGCTTCGGCATGAATTAAATGACTTTGTTTCTTGGTGTGCGATTAACTCCGCAACTATGACTACTTTATGCACGTCTTTAGTATGTTCAATTTTAGAATATTGTACATTAGTAAAGTGGTTTTCTACAGCTTGACTTTGGAAGAACATTTTAGAAAAATTATCTGTTTGTTAAACAGTTAAATAGGAACCATTATTTTAATGCGGAATATAATTATTTAGTTTGAATGTAATTTGAAATAGTTCATTAGTGGTGACAGGGGCGCCGACTCCATGGGTGCTCCGGTGGTCCAGCACCCACGAGAAGTAAATTGTGGGTGCGGAGCACCCACGACCAAATAGGCTTCAACACATGTACCATAAATTCAAACTGACTTATCACAGATATAAAAACGAATTCTTTGCAAATTTATCAAATTAGAGCGTCTACAGTGCTGTCAGATTATTCAAGCTCACCCAGCCTTGTCTTAGAATTTCTTGTGAAAGCAAGTACGTGGAAATGTTGCTCAGTTTTTTAGTATCTGATTTTTTTATTTATTATATTGGAATTTTGATTTATGTGAACCATTTCAAGTATTAATCTCTTGTTTGCATTACTTTCTTTATCCTTAATACTTAATATGGTGTCCATGTGTTCCATAAGTGAGCATCTATCCCTTTGTTTAGTTATATCACTTTTGTAGACGGCCAATCTATTAACCATCCATTGTGATACCTGTCCTATGTGTACTTGCCTTCACAATCCTCACATTCCAAACATATATTATAGAACATTTGCATGATATTTTGCAGGTATTTTTGATTTTAGTGTTGCGAGTAGGGTTGAGCCATGCTTTTTGTTCTCAATTGTAATTTTTATGTTTTCATTTTTTAAACGTTCTGATTAATTTTGTTGTCAATCCAGTAATGTTTGGTAGGGATACATACATTCTATGATCTACTGTTTGTAGGTTTTTGTCAACCATAGGATCATGATTTACCCTCTGCCCCACGCCACCCTGCATACTACCGTTAGCTATGTTTGCGTTACATGAAGTGTTGATAAATCAGTAGTAGAATACAAGATTTTATTTATCAACGCTGTCGGGTATGAATTGTGTATTAGTAATATTCTAAATTTTTTATTTTTTCTCAATAAATTGTGCATATGTTATTTTAATAATTCTATGTTTCATCTGATTTACAAAGTTTATTTTAACTTGCGTCGAATGATTTGAGACGTAGTTTATATACCTCCCCGATAAGGTTGGTTTCCATTACCAATATAGTATTATTTTATAATTTTTTCGTATATCTTTGGTTTCAAAAAAGAGTAGGTACTCCACATTCTACCTCTCGTTCTGTAGTGAATTGAACACAGTTTCTTTCATAAAAAAGTTTGTTGATGACTTAATAATGCTGGTACCAACAAAGGCACTAGAACAAATCTAGCATTTTTGTACTTATTTTTGGCCTCTTATGTATCTTTCTATTTATATCATACATATTTCTGTCATATTGCATGTGTACCTATTGAGCTCTATTGGACGGATTCATAGATACGATTTTCACCATTATGTTAGCATGAGCACCCACGAGGTTTTCTAAAAGCTGGCGCTCCTGAGTGGTGAATTAATTTCTAAGAGCAGAATATATAATAAACATCAGCTTGGTGCTAAGCATAAATTACTAAAAATAAAGATATTTACTTGAACTGCTGACAAAAAAAAACTAGCAGTATCATTCAGACTTCTGAAAAGCAGGTCTCTTCTTAACTTTAGGTGGTCTAGCGGGGGTGACAACTCATTTACGAAAGGCGTACGTTGCCCTAATCGCCCGGACTCCTCGATTATGCACCAGTGTACAATAAAACGAACTTAACCGTATAACATCGTGATCTAATCGAAGTTCCCGCTAAGACATCCGCTTGCGGTAAGCACCTCAAATCGATGGCAAACGGGAAACGACTTATCCAAACAGCTAGGGCGGATTAGTTCGAGTTTGGCAAGTTGGGTCGCTGTAAATTTAGTGTACATATCGTTTGTCTAATGCTCTGCAGCGCTGATAGGGTTCCACGATGGGAACTGCGACCGCTGCCGCGAAACTAAGCCCTAAATCGATTACTGGGGAGTGCATCTTGCTATGAAGTGGGGCTATCAAGTGATGGTTGTAATAAGAGTGTAAAATTTGGAGGTTGATTAACAAAGTTTTCCAATTATATATCAATTATAGATGACACTTGGTGATATTTCATGTTTTGTTTAGTTTAGCTTCTTAGATTTTTCGGCTTAGTATTATATTTTCTTTGATCATCTTTAACTGATATTTGGTTGTGCAGTGGGTTCAAAATTGAGCCCAACTTTGGCACAATGTAGCTGACACTTTTGTTATTTGACCCCACGGTAAAGAAGAGTTATATAGCTTTCTAAATCATTTAAACAGTCAAAATCCTGACATAAAATTTTTACAAAATAAACACTGGACAGTTAGGACACAAGGTTTACAAAACACCAACACATACAGACAGATATTTACATGCCACACCTCAAAAGAATAGTCTTATAAGGACATTATTTGTTAGAGCACAAAGGATCTCAGGCGAAAGTTCTTTACAAAAAGAAATATATCATCTTAAATCAGCGCTAGTGGGAAATGGTTATAGCGATAAGAATATTTGGTCAGTTTTTGGTGCTCATCCAAATCAAGCAATTTCTCAGCCAGGACAAAGTAAATTGAAGTTGAGTTTGCCTTATGTACAACGTCTTTCTGAAAAATTAAAGAGGATGCTTAGAAAACGCGATATTTTAGTTGTTGATAGTACATCTAATAATTTAGATAAAATTTTAAGTTCTACTAAAGATAAAGTACATTTAGAGAGTGAAGGTGTTTATAAAATTACTTGTTCTTGCGGCAAGTGTTACATAGGTCAAACTAGAAGAAAAGTAGGTATGCGTTTGAAAGAGCACATACGTGCTACTAGACTGCAACAGGTAGATAAATCTTCCGTAGCTGTAAACTCATATTTGACTAAACACATGATTAAGTTTGATAGAACAAAAATTTTACATAGCGAAAAATATTATCACAAACGTCTAATAAAAGAAGCTATTGAAATTTGTAGGAATACTAATAATTTCAATACGGATTGTAGAGATTATCACTTAGGTGACATTAAGAAGGCTATTTTGTAGTTATCATTTACCAAGTAGTTCGTGTATATCTAGTAGGTAGGTAGTTCCTTTTTCGTAGATAGGTTTTTTTATCAGGTTGTTTCTATGWCGTCTCGCTTCCTTGGTGATTTGTTTATTTACTTTCAAAATTTTGTTTGAACTTGTGTCAGGCAAATTTTCAGGTTCTTCGTCTTTGACAAAGATTACAGGTGTAATCGAAACGTCAGATTAATAATATTTTGTCAGTATTTTCAAGAGACAGCGATTTTTCCGAGAAAATATTATCTTATATTATGGACGCTGAAAGCATTCATTCTCGTATCACAACAAATTGTCACTGTTTTTAATATATAACTGCGACCCACACATCCGGTGGAAGGAGAAAGTCAAAGAGTAGTACCCTTGTCGTCATTCCTGTAACTAGAAACAAAAATAACGTCGTAAAACCATAACTGCACCGGGATGATACGTTGTTTTACAGGTCTAGCCGTTCCATCAAAATTAAAATAAAGTTTGTGAAACAAATGAAAATACAAATAGAACAGACCTCGTTTAGGTTTTGGAGGGTCTACTACATGACCTTTTATTATAAAAAAGACAACTAACTAAAAATGCGTATTTTGCATATTTCATTGCCGTTGGGCTTGTTTTGTCAAACATAACATATTTGAACAAATCATTCTAAAATTTCGAAATTGAAACGATAGAACAGAGATAATCTGGAGATTAAAGCAAACAAGTACATGTAGGTTCTATACAGTTTCACCTAATGGTCTGCATTACAGGGGTGCGTCTCCCATGTTAGTAGGATACCATTATCTCAATAATCTTATTGAACAAACACATGACGAAAATGCGTTGAAGAAAAATTTTTTTGACCAAATATTTTACTACATTTCTAGTGATATACGTTTCTTGATTATAAACAACTTCATTTACTTTGAAGAGATGAAACAACATATATATGTCCTTATTATATAGCTAATTTCAATGTGGGGTCCCTCAATGTGCTAGCAAACATAGCAAATCATATTTAATAAATTCAAAGAAATTAAATCGAACCAAAAACAATACAATAATAACTAGATTTATTTATGAAGGATTAATACATTTTTTTCTCCAATTCAGCACGAAAACATTATTTTAATTTTGTAAAACATCGCAAAGCAAAATGACGCCATCTGTTATTTCTTTTTAGTTACTTAGTTTTATTTTTTTCTGTTTTTTATTTACAAGTTTTACAATTTTACAAAACGTAACAGCATATTTATATTTTACAAGACTTTGAAGTAATAAAAAAGGTTGTATCAGAAGAATTGTCCTTAACTGATTCCGTAAACCTGACAGATTTATGTTACGAAAAATTCTGAAATCCTTAAGGAGTTGGTAGATTAATTAAAAAAAAATAGAAATTGGTACTGGACAAAGACGAGGGGTGCATACTCAGTTCCTTCATTAGTTTTCGTAGATTTTAATATTTTAACATATTTGTTTTGTATTTATAAAAACATGGCTAGCTCTGCTTGCTGATCATAGTGGTGTTCCTTGAAAATCTTTGTACGTGCTTACGCAAAACTTTCAAATAAAATTTAAAAAAAAACACTACTGCAAAACCTCTGGAGGTAATTTAATTAATAAGATAAACAGTTGTGTATTCTACTTTCTTTGTCTTTTTCTGCTTTGCATGCACTGCTCACAGCATTGTTTCAGTTTTTTATGCTATTTATAGGCACTAGTGGTTTTATCTTCTTCTGTTTGTTGATCTTTAAGAGCAAATTCTGTAACGATAGTGATTTGTGAAAAATAATGTCTGTTATATTTAGTAGTCTAGGCTAAAATTTATATGTGGCATTGTTGGTTGTATTGTAGAAAATAACCAAATGAGACCTTATTTTAAGTTTTTTTTATTCCTATTTTCGACTGATATTATATTTGCGTTTGTGTCTGAATTAGGCACCTCAAACTTTAAAGATATGATAGATACCAAAATTCATTCTAAGAAGCATTTCAGTAACATATCAACATGTAACAAGATTGAATATGGTTAGCAGAAAAATTTTCGATTCATACAAGCTTATTAACTGGTTTTGTTTTGTTCTGATGTGTAAAAGTTAAATCAGTTTACTAAGTAGTGGTCTATCCTCATGACTAAGTGAGTAGTACTGAAGTTTCAGTAGTTGAAGCTCTACTGACTCAAATAAAAGTTTTATTTGCTTCCAAGTTTAAGTTGAGTCATTGTCATAATTATGTGGATCTTTTTTTCGGTAGCCAGGCAGGTCAGTATTTTAGCACAAACTTTTTTTGTATTGTACACAAGCAGCCTAAACATTCTAAACCGCTAATTAGCTGTCATGTTTCAACAATGATGAAGAAGTCTGGAAATTCCTTAACCACGTGATCAGACTTAACTTTTCACAGCACCTGATAGTTACTGCGCGTGGTACCTGCACCATTATTAAATATTCTCACTAATCCATTACCCCGTCATGGTGTTCATCATGACGATGAAATTTTGGGATAGCTCCAACAAACGAGCCGCTCTAATTGAACGCCTAATTAAATCTGTAAATTGCGTTAGTAAAAAACGGGGTACATTATAAATTACTCGCGCATTATGATGCAACAGTTGTGACAAGCTACAGTCGCATTTAATCTAATGACATTATAATTGGATGCTATCATGTTAGCATTTTCGCATTCGAATTTAAAACGAATGAACCGCGCACGGAATATAATATTCAAGTCACGTTTTCCGAGTGGAGGAAAGAGAAAGCAATATGTGCATTAGAACACAGCTGCATTCGTTTAGCTTTAAAAATTTTAGTATAAACGTCAGTTGATTGAGGGTTAAAAAGCACAATGGGGAACATAAACTAACTTAACCCGGAAACGTCCGTGCTAAAAATTGAGCATTTTAAATACTGTGGAAAATATGGTTTTCTACCTATTATAATTCACAAATTGCGAAAATAATTACACAAGCAAGCAAGCTTTTTATAATTATACTTCAGTAATTTTCTGTATAATATAGGTACATTAGTTGAGTTTCTGTGTCTTACGTTTAGAGGAAAAAATAGAAAAACTTGTAGTACAGAAATTCACAAAAAAATATTTTTTCGTTTTAAAATTTCTCGCTAGGAAGCGTGTTTTTACAAATAAAGCCAGATAATTTCGAAATTCGGTGATAAAGCGGGGCTGTAAATATTTGATTACCTATACCCAAAAACTTTGTTTTGGTATACTTTAGCTAATAAAGGTACTGTAAAGCTAAATTCCCTATAATATTTTATACCCCTAAATAAAATTTAACAAGCTAGAACTCTTTTTTTTTCATTCAGATACAATAATTACATTACTAACCAGTAATTTGCTAGTTTACCTTCCGTAGAGACAAGTCAATGTTCGGCACTTTTAATGTAAGCATGTAATTGAGTATTAAGCTGACTTGTAGATATGAAGTTATATTTTCTGATGGTCCATATATCTCTCACTTTTTGCTACTATGTTTCACAGCACATCTTTTTGTTGATTTTGGAACAAAATGAGGTAATTTAGAGAAATGCTGCATTGAATAAAGATCCTAGTAGACATTGACATTCAATGCTTCAAAATTTTAAGCATCTATTAAAACTTTAAAAACAATTCTGTGACCACCATAGTAATTGATTGCTGAATGATAAACAACTGGATATTTATGTTATACTATTCTTAAGGTTTCATCGAGTTCATGCAATTCAGCGAAATTTTCAGTTAATTGTGAATGTTTTTATTAATAATTTCTCGAGGTTTTAAATTTATGTGAATTTATAGGTATGATGAGTTAAGTGTTTCCCTTATGTCATGAATATTATTAAAATATGGTTAATTTAAGACAGTGTAGATTATGCGCTTGCTCAAGCTTACAAAAGAACAGATGTCAGCAGTATTTGTTGTACATAATATATTTAATTTTTTCCATTAACAATTTTGCGCTTGGTTATGAACAAGTTTAAAGAGTTACTTAGTATATATAGAGAGTGCAAATAGAGATGAATAAATCAAGTGGTTCATCGACTATTTTTATGCGTATACCATTCAAACAATATAAAAACATTGGGTTTTGATAATCCCTTGGCATTTTTCAATTAATAGCCCAGAAAATAAAACGATAAATGGATAGCTGTACCAAACTTTTAGAGAAAAAAATAAAATTAAATTAAAATAATATATAAGTCACACCCTCGATTTTTATCAAGGAAAAACATTTTGTAACTGCCTACGGTAGCTCCTTATTCCGTTTAAAATCCTTCCAGAATAAATTCTAGTTCCTTAGGCTTGATGGAGGCGTTTAAAAGATACAGCATGCAGAAATTATTTGTCTTTGCATTATCGATTCCACGAAAACTAAAGGAAAAATGCTTCTTATCATCTATCTTTTATGGGTGAGTAATGGAGTTACTTACAGACCTAGTAAAAATTTCGGAATTTTGAGATAATTTTGTGAATTTATCTCCCTTGCCTATTTTAAAATTTTCTACATCAGAATTTTCAGGTAAGAAAATCGCGATTATTTTGGTAAAGATAGCAAATGCTATAAATTAAAGGATGCGGACGCCAATACTCGACTTTATGGATACGATACATAGAATAATTTTATATTTAAGATCACATAACACTCTTCGGAGGCTACTAACATGCAGTTCCTAGTATAGTGCTTGAACAGCATAGAAAATCTGCTGTTACAATTTTAGTTGATCGCGTAAGCCTTAAATAATCGTTTATAAGTTGACGCTTTATACACAGATTTGTTTAAATCTTTTGACGGTGTAAATCATTGCATTTTGTTTAATAAACTAAGCTGCTTCCGCCGAAGACCTGGTGAGGTGAATATCCTCCAGTTAACCGATATTTCAAGAAGGTCTTCCCTCTACTGAAAATGGCAAGCTTAGCTGCCGAAATAGGTATTAAAGCTTTCTAAATCATTGTGGTTACAGTTTTTCGTTTAATACGCTATATTAGTGCTGACGTAATGACGGCCATTTTTCTACGGTACGTCAAAGTCCTGGATCCTGACAAACCGAGTTCTCATAACGTGCATAACGGACCTCAATGTTAGGTGCAATTTTGTGACTTTAAAATAATATTTTGAAGTGTTACTGTGCTTATTTGGATAGCTTACACTCCTGCGTTTTGCTTCACAAGTATTACAAACCGAAATTACATTTAGTTTAGAGCTTGGATCAAAACAAACCAAGTTGTCATAACGTGGATAAGGGAGTTCAGTGTTTGGTGCAATTTTTTAATGTTAAAAGAATATTTTAAAGTGTTACTGTGTATGTTTGAGTAGCTGACACTCCTTCGCTTTACTTAGCAAGTATAGGTCCTTGGATGTTCTTGTTATAATGAGAGAGAAACGTATGCACTTATTTTAGACTGTCTTTTAACAATAGATTGCAACTTAATGTAATTTCGGTTTGTAATACTTAATAAATAATGCAGAGGTATGTAAACCATTCAAACATACACAGTAACACTTCAAAATTGTTAATTGTTAATTTTAAATTTTGCTTATATATTTGTCTTTTTTGTAATTTGTAAGAAATAATGTTGTTTTATATTTTGTTGTATATTGTATACTTCTCCGTAATGGACAACTTGTCTGTTAAAATAACAAATATTACTATAATTATTATTTAAGAATGCTGGAAATGTACGTTTATTTTCTGGTACTGCCGAAACATGAACCATTTTCACTGTTTAAAAGCCTGCCTTTTAAGCGGAGTATAGAAAAAGATGCAACGCTGTTAATTATGTCCGCTCCCAGAGTTTTGATTACAGCCCTCATATTACGAAACTCTCGTCACGTCAACGAAAGAAATCCCGACTACCCTTCATCCCGATTTCGCGAAATTGGACGATATTAAGTTCATTTTAATAAATTACACTCCCAAAAATCGCATACTCGCGAGACAGCCGGCAATTTGAATGTATTGACGGATTAAAATTCCCAATTTGCATAACGAGCATGATTTTCATTTTCCAGGCAAACGAACCTGCCCTTTTGCTTATGAATTATTTAAAGTGGCTGCCATTATCTTAATGCCGGATAACTATGCTTTCGCGGAAATGTTGCTTTTTGGGTTAACTTTAGGCGTATTTTTTAAGTCATGTGCGGACATTCGATGAAGCTGCTGTTTCTACATTGACAATTTTTCATGTTAATTAGGTAGACAGACAGAGTAGTTAGTCTTTTGAAACGTTCATTTTGTAAAATCATCTATAAATACTGGTCTGTACGCAGTATGTCAACAATATCAAATAAGTAAAATAAATAAAAACTATCAGTCCATAGCAAGATATTTTGTCGCAGTTATTTCGCATTTCTTCTATAGCACACTCTTTCTTTATGTATCGGCTTTCAAAATGCTTTTAGCCGGTTGATCTATTTACTCTATCATCTTTTCAAAAAAGAACCGTTTTCTTAAGTTTGAAAAGTAAATCACAGTCGTCAACCTGCCGGCACATTTTTTTTTGCAAGGACATGTGAAATCAATATGCCGAGCTTTGAAATTAAGCCTAAGCATTTTAAATGATCATGAATGTCTTTATTGTGTCTTCATCCATTTGAATAACTAGCCTTCCAGATCGCGGTGCATCTTCCGCACATCAAAATTGCTGGATCGAAATTTTGCATACTAACGTAGGCACTGGCGCTCTGTCGGTACATCCATATATAAAGGATATGTAAACAAAAAATCCGTACGTACCTTGTATGCTTTTCTTGTTAAAATATAATAGGCTGTAAAACCTGTCATTGCGGTTTATAGGTTGAGACATTACAAGGAGAATATTGCAGTGTAAAACATTTTTGTGAAATGGAAGATTCTACCACAAACAATGTATGATGTTATTAGAAAAGTATGCGAAGGAAAATCGCTGTAAGAGCGCCGGGAAGTGCAAGAAAACCTCAAAAAATAATTGAATACAGAAAAAAAGAAACTGGAGTCAGAAGCTATTGGTAAGGTCGGACAGTCATTAAGAAAACTAGGTCGAAAATTTAAAATATCACATTCATATATTGAGAAATGTTCTTAAACAAGAAAATGTGACTCTTAGAAAACGAAAGTCTGTACCAAAATGTAGCCAAAGGCAGTTAGAAGGGCAAAAAAGTAAACTGCAAAATTTACTTGTAACTCATTTGAAACCATTTAACGATAATTTTGTTATCATCGACGATGATTCTTACTTCACACTAGACGGCAGTGATGCAGCGGGAAAAAACACCTACTGTTTTAAGGAGGGTGGTGAAGTGCCCAGTGAAGTGAAATATCAAGGTCATGTCTCAGAAGAAGTTTTTGATATGGTTAGCATTCAGTTCAAAGGGAATTCCCATTCCAGGACTAAGTATCAATCAAAATGCGTGCCCTTCCTCAAAAAATTTCATAATGACGGCAAATAATTGATACTTTTCACCAAGAGTATATAAAATATATTCCGCGTGCGGATAAGTTCCTAATGTACCTCACATGGGACCGCTAAAGAGATTTTGGGCCATACTAAAACAATAGGTATACGACGGACGATGGGAAGCAAAAACAAATTACGAACTACGGCGAAGAATTTTTAGCAAACTTCGCCATTATAAAAAAGAACATTAATGGCTAAAATTTCTACAAAAGCAACTGATTACGAGCCGGATTACCTATTATCTAAAATCATTAATCTTCTTGTAAATGCTATTTTTAATCCGTTTCCTAACCAGTAGTTTAAGGAACAAACTTATTGCATTTGTACGGTTTTTTTGTTTACACACCATCACATGGGATAATCTCTTTTGCTTGAACAGTATTTTTTCGATGGTGAACAAAGTAAACTATTCCTAAAATGCTGCTTACCATTCTCTTTGTTTGAAAGTGTACCAACTGCTCTGTAGAATCGAATGGAATGATTTTGTGGCTTGAATTTGAAGTTGGCTGTAAAAAGTAATTTAAGACCTCTGTTGGAAAAAAAACAGCGGAATTAACTTTCGAATGACGAATTATCGAGTAGGAATTTTCTTCAAACCTACCAGTGATCACTTGTAAACTGCACCATGTAGCCTCTCTTCTATAATAATAGCTATGTAGCATTTGAAGAATTTTCTTCATTAACAAGTGCATTTATCAGTAGTTCTCATTGTGTTATTTTTATATCGCTCAATCAACATTCGTAAAAAGATTTTGTGACATCAGTCAATACGCCTATCAGGTTAAATTACGAAGCAGTAAAGTTTTTGTTCGCGTTGTAATATTTTCGATACGTATGGCTTTATTGTGAGCTCTTGGCTCGTGAAAGTACTAATTTCAAATTGATGGCTTTGAAAAAGCAGTCGCGTGTGTTATTGTTCGGTGAAAATACAGCGGAAAATTGTCGAGGTTCCCAACCAAGTAGGTCGATGCCACGAGAAAGCTTAAATTACTAAAAAATACGTTTTATTCTCAAATTAACACAACGAAATATGTACATTATAAATATATCTGTTTCGCAACTTCCCCAAAACCCAAGATATCATTATCCAAGTTGTGTTTTACGTCACGGTTGGTTATAAACAAAAACAGCCCTCCTTTTGTTTTGCCGGCCTGCAGCAACCCCCATAATGACATTAGTTGTCGTTAGGGCTTTCAAAAAAAAGGAACGAGAAAAATTCGCGTTTTCCGCATACGCAGTTTCATGCGCTGTGTATTCCCGGGCGGAAGCGGAAACGTAGCGGCGGAAGTAGAATTTGATTTTTCTTGTTCCTGTTTTGTGTAATTTGTTTGTGTTTTCTTCGGCGGACATGGGAGCCCTGCCCTTTTTTAACCAATTACTCACCGCGGGATAAACGGATAATGGCTGTTGGGTTGCGGAATTATGCCATGGGGCGGGATTCGGATCCTTTGTTTAGGATAATTAAAAGGACCACGACACGGGGAGCTGCATGTTAAATAATTTGAGTACAGGGCTTATATGGGGTCATAAAATGGTAACATTTGTTTAGGCTGTGTCGTACGGCTAATGCTAAAGTAAATGTCAGAAATTATTCAACCAATTAATTCACGTTATGTCACAAGAAAAATTTTTGGGTCTATTTTCAAGTTTGTACAATAAAACAGTACACAAACAATGTTTGCGCCATTTTTTTTCTCTATAATAAAAGGGAAACAGTAACTATTATTTGAGGATCCTTTGGACTAAGCTATATCATTTCTATACTTTATGTAAAGTGCAAAATTAAGGCATGGAGATGTACGGATAATCATCTTAACTTAATTTATTTAAATGGACAGGATATCATTTACAATAGCCTTTCTCTTTGTGCAAACCGCGGTATTGAGAGCTAAAAAATAGTTTGTGTACTGATCTTAAGGGGATTCGTCCCTTTTCGTAACAGTAAATTCGAGGGTGCTGATGACGTAGACAAAAATAACTGTCGAACGAAGTGTAAAAATGTCACTTATCACGGTGGGCAGAGAATGATTGACAGGACCATAAAACCTCCACAAAATATAAATAGACTGTTGGGTTTGAACAATGCAAAAAGACAGCTTAGGTTCGTCTCTCACAGAGTTTGCAGAACAAATCGTAATTTTTCAAACTTAGTATTCTAATCATCTTCTTCCAACATTCATTATATGACACTTTTTTATACTTCTTTGTTCTACATACTTATCTATATTAAATCAAACGCTATATTAGTCAAAATGAATCAAATAATTATGACAAACTACAATCCATGATCAGTTTATTATTTGAGAGTAAGGGCCGGTATTTCAGTCAAGGCTTAAACCAAAATTGTCAAGATAAACTGGTTTACCAGTCGCGCAGCGCATTTCAGTACTCGATTACGAGTAAAACCGGGTTAAATTCCTCAGCAAGTTAAACCAACCCATCGAGGAGGGTTAAACCCGTTTTTCGGGTTAAGCCTGCGCACTGTGCGGTACTAGGACTAATTGCATTTGGTTTCGGTTTGTTGTGACAGCGTGCGGTTTTGTCTTTAACGTATATTTCTGTTGTGTGGGTTGCTTTTTATATCACTATTGCTAATAATGAAGATCGAAGAGTTTATGCACTAAAAATTTCGAAACAAAGGAAATCGATTTGGTAAAACTACTTCAAACTAATATGAAAGTATTGGAGAGCAAGGAGTTAGGGGTTGTTCGCAATTAACCAAAATAATTGGCATTGATGATTCTGACGAAAGAATTTAAAGCCCAGTCCGGTAATTTTCCCAGAACAACCAGCTGAAAATGATCTCTTTCCAAATTGTAGTTGTTGTCTAGGCATTTTTCTTTTTTTTTTGTAAGCAAGCGAATGTATAACTTGTTCCTAATCAGAAAATTTCGAACTGAATGAACACGAGGTACAACGGCAAACTGCCGTACTGTCAATTTCATTTTAGAACTTAGAACCATAACAGTATTTTATTAGAAGTGACAATGAGTTTATATGTCAACGAACTGATACGTAAACATACTATGAGATTATGAGCATTACGACGCGAGCGCAACCACACGGCAGTAGCGCCAACATACATTAAAACTGTCGACTGTTAAACCGATTTTCACTAAACCAGATTTGTGAACTGAAATACGCTGATGGGTTTAACTTTGGTTTAAAAATAAAACCTGTTTACTTGAACCCAAAGTTTAACCTCTCACTCTAATACCGGACCTAAAACTTCGGAATAAATATTCCATTTATAAAAAAAATGGTCGAACATGCTAATTTTCTCTTTAAAAGTTTACTATTTACAACCAAATTTAAAATTTTTACACCTTTTTGTTTTTTAGAAATAAGTCATCGACATTTTTTTAATGGAAACCCCTAAATGTTTTTAACCATTTCGAGAGATGTTTTCATTATCGAAATTACAATAGGTACAAGAATATTTAATTTTACATAACAATCCTTTCGAATAAAATTCGCTCAGATAAGTAAACAACGTATTGTTAACAATTTGATGTTGTTTTTTTGCTAGTTAATAATAGTTAGTTAATTAAAATTTACATTATTTATTTTTTAATAATATCTGCTTTTACCACATCATTGTAGTTAAGAAATACGCAATTTTATTGCAAAAATGTATTGGAAGTGAAGGATATAAATTGTTGCTATTTGTATTTCTAAACCATTGCATTGCATTTGCACTCCTCCTTTTTTTCACAAATAACAATAGATAAAAACATAGCTTTTTATTGCACAGCTAGCTTTATGAAAATTTATTGAATCGCTCGGTAAAATGAGTACATGAAATATTTCGTTTTTTTTTCATATTATAATATTTGTACAATTAAATTTGCAGCACAGTTGGAAAGTTTACTAACTAGCCATGTGCACTATTAACTAAACTGATTAGTATATTATGTATAAWTCTACTACTTTCGACACCAGCGATTGTTTATTAACAATTATTATTATTATTATTATTATACAATATTTCCTCGGAGAGATCACTGTCGTTTTAAAACTGACGTTTCGATTACATGTAGAACCTCAAAATTTGTCTTTGACAAAGATTACAGGTGTTATAGAAACGTCGGACCAATAATTTTTTGTCAGTGTTTTAAAACGACAGCCGTTTTAATCTTTTTCAAAGATTTTTTAACGATCTTAATTTCTATGATATTAAAATTGAAGGTTTTGCTTTACATTTTAAAAAGAAATGTGTTCAGAATTTTAAGATAATCGGTACACAAACGAAAAGTTATTAAAACGTAGTCGAAAAATTAATTATAACATCCTGTATTACGTTACTTTTGAGTTTTGACAAAAATGGTATAGGAACTTGTGGTATTAATTTTTCGAGTAAAATCAACACCTAAATTTTTTGCCCATCATTTCCGGACACCTTGTATAAAAGCATACCAAATTATTTCTTTTGCCTGGTATATTTAACGATATACACGATTAATGTAAAATTTAACAATTAGCAATGATAATTGCCATCATTTGATAAACCCTAAATTTAATTTTACTAACAAATGTTAATTGTAATTATGTAGACTAAACACAGCTATGTATGTATCAAGTATATGTAAAGGTGTTTTGTTCGATGCAGAGTTTTATTAACTTCGAGTATTCGTCAATCGAGTTTATTATGTTCGAAAAATTCTAAAGCTTCAGGTAGTTACTAGTACGCTATTAAACAGTGATTCGACATAAAAAATATTCTATGGTTAATATGTTTAAATTATTTTTTTAATTTATTCATTAAATCTAGAGATTTTTTTTATAGAACAGTCATTATTTAGCGTTAGTTCTCTGAATTCATTCATTAACCAACCACTTTGCTAATTGGTAATTTGGAGGCTGTTTACATGAAACGCAGTTCAAACCATCTGCTAAATGCGGATCTCACGCTCTTAAATAACCCACATATCGCAATAGTAAAGTTAAAAATATAGTATAAGCAAATTCTTTTTCCACACCACACAACTATGCACCTACGACATGTTTAAATGTTTTTAGTGATTTAATTTAGTCATATCTTGGCTTGACACTGCGGCGAATATTAGCGATTTAAGCTAATATCGTAGATCTGCATTCACAATCAACCCCAGTTTGCCTCTAACTAACCATGAGCCCCGAACAAACGTATGCAAACATTTTGACATGCCCAATAGATTAATCCATAATTCGTTGTAAACAGTGGAATTACGCGAGCTGCATGTCGAAATCGTCGGTACAACCGCGGAAGCTTTGTAACAATTAGCCGGCCGAAACCCAGTTACAACCCCGCGTACATATTTAACGAGGGTGGCCGCCTTTTTACGTTCCGCGTCCGATTTGCGCTGTTTAACAAAGTACGAACAAACGCGCGCTCGAAATAAACGGCCGACTTCCATATCACGGTCAGTTAATCATTCGAACACAAAGGACTATATCGATAATGAAATCTACGGGCCACCGCTCGTTTTTCACAGGGGGATGAAAGATGCACGCCGGTTGAACACAACCCTTTCGCGGGGTGGACGTCCCCGATGCAAACTGAACTAGTTTGCATTCTGCTGGTCGCTTTTTGTTTCCACTGAGCGAGCGGAAGATTTATCGGGATGGCCCATGAGAAATGTTTTTAAATCGACAGTGCTGCCGACAAGCTGAATTTATTGTGGAGCGAGCTGGTCTTCTAGTGTTACTGACAGCCATTTTCAATTCCATGGATAAGCTGATCATTAAAACATCTTAATCTATAGATTCAACTCTCGTGGTGTGCATTAAATGCTGCGAGTGATGCTTCCTATGGATCTCTTCTAGATCTGCAGTTCTTTTCAGTATTAGTAATGTTATGTGTTACACTTGGTATACCACAAATGACGCAATAGCTAAAGTGAACATAACAATTGAAATTTATCTAAAATTTTATATACAGGATCGTCACCTTAAATATGTCCAATGTTGGGCTCGAAACGATAAGAGATAGGAAGTCGCGAAGCTTTTAATGTGGCCATAGGTGTACCGAAGGGGGCGCATAGATTTAGCTGGTTTATTATGTATGTATTTACGAAATTGTAAATAAAGTAAATTTATTTATTCGCAATTTTCGTCCCGAACTCATATTTGATCTATACAAATAACATTCGTTGTCAAACGGTTTTCAAGCTTATCTTGGTCAGAAGTCATAACACGATTTCTACTGTGTTCATCTCTTCTAATATGTTTGCTATACAGATTGTTCAACTATGCATGATTCTGTTATACGGCATACCCAGAATCGGTCACGTATTTGTATTTGGCGGTAATTCCAACCTTCTTCGTTCCAACTTTCTGAATTCGCGTTACATTTTCAAAAATATCAGTTATTTCGAGCAACAATCCATCCGAACTAAGAGTTATGAAGGTTATAACATAAGTTTTAGGTATCCAATAGCATTATAACCACGAACTAAAACCCAATGTGCTGTTAAAACCACTATACAAAAGTCTTTTGAAAATCCGATTAAATATATTTCAGTTTATTTAAATGAGGCTAAATTTGGTTAAGTTATTAAGTGATGAGTTAATTTTTGAGAGCAGTGCACTGACGGACTACTGAGGTTGGCTTAACTTAAATAAAATGATACCTAAACGAAAAATGTGATGATCAAACCCGATGGCTAAATCTAAAAAAAGATTATACATCCTGTACAGTGTTCATAATAAAGCAAGTCTTGTATAATATTATGCCAGTATCTAATTCTGACTTTACACAGTACTCATAATGTGTACAAAATCGTTGTCACACATTGAGATGTTGCTATCATGTTACCGATGTGTTACAGTGTCTGGTTATTATGTAGCATTGATATAATCGATTCAAAAGCATTATTTTCGATTTATGCCCGGTCATTATTTTAACCAGAGAGGAAAAAGAAGTACTCAAATTTGATTTATTTAAAATATTAGATTAATGCGATCACGGTCTATAATCCAAAATTTGCAAGTTTAATGGAGTATTATCGATGTGCTCATATTCTGTTTCAGATGACAACATTAGGCGCTTTAAGCATTTATGCATACCTGATTAAAGTTAAAAACATAAATTATTTTTATGTCACATAAAAGTTGCCGCAGAAGTATTAATCGAAGTAAAACGTACATTGACATAATAAGATTAATAGATCATAAGGAATACATACATTTTGTAAGAATTTATATTGCGCGTTTAATTGCTAATCCTTGCAGATTTCAGTAGTCAAGTATATTCCGTAAAACGGAACGGAAATGTTTTCATGCCTTTATGGTAAATCCATATTTTTGCAGTCACTGCTGCAGATTTTTCTTGCAAATTAATGCTGTTAAACATGTTTTTATTTTAGTTTTGATGGTATTATTGAGCTATTTACAAAATATACAAACGGTAGAAACAGTTTAGACAACTGGATACTGGTTGGCACGCGCATATATAATAAAATTGTACAGTCAGTAATCTCAGCATCCAGATTTTCCACCTGTTCAAGCACTTTGTTTCAAAGCCGCCATTATCAATATCTCTACAGTTATATCAGATGAAAAAGCATTTTCTGGATACTGTTCGCAATATACACTTATTTGCAAAACTAGAAGCTAGGTATTTTTTATTCCATACAAAACTGTGAACAAAAATTGTGGAAAATGACCAGAAATCCGCAATTCAGAACTGATCGTCAAAAGTTATATCACAAATTCTTCTTTTCAAACATGATCTGATGCTCGTATATAAAAAATACCTTCTTCATGACTTATTATTTGACGCGCTGTATATGCGTTATTGGTGGATTATTACTTACTTAAATAAGCGAAGACTCTTATCTTAATATTTTCTTATAACGTGCCCTGGCCATATAAATCATATTTCCTTGGCGCGGCCAGGCAAACACTCCGTTTCCTGTGATTATTCCACCATCACTTCGAGCGTACAGCAAGTGTTTTAATTACAGAGGACGATGAAATTGTGTGTACATTTGAATAATGGACTAGTTTAACACCTGGATTGTATTAAAGAGCTTGAACTGAATGCATTCAATGTAAATGCAATAACATCGAGAGAAAAGCACAATATCCACTCCGAAATAATACTATTAAGTCGATTTAGCTTACTTGCCGTTTTATTGTCAACCGAGAAAATTCCGATCAGATCTCATATTAGTGATAGTTGCCTTGATTATTCAGTCGGATCCACAGTTACCTAGGAATTTTACTGTTTTTACAGCTACACACGCAGCTATATAGATTGAAAGCCAACTCAGGTAGTTCCCACTAATGAACACGTTATGAGAACTCCAACACGTTAAATGTTTTGCATAAAATATAAAAGTGCACATTAGTTTGTAAGGAATAAAAACAGACAACTATTGATTTCTTAAAATGGTATAGTATATGGTATATAGTAACATGTAACGCCTAATCATTATTGCCTTTAGTTTCGTCCAAAAATCTTAACCAACTTTTTATAGCAATTGACATCCCAAGTAACATTTTAAAAGCTAAATTGATTTTCTAGATTTGTGATGGCTTTATCATAACTAGAAATAGTACAGTAGTTTTAGAGTTGTTGGTATAAATTCAATTACACTTGCAGACAATATGTATAGTTTAATAACAATGGTTTATGAAGCCCTAAAAAACTGGATTGAAAAACCCTTTGTATTTCAAGTGATTTACTCTTAACACTACTTTGATGTTGATAGATTGCCACCACTATTAATCAAATTGTATTTATGATATCCTCAAACGTAATATGATTTTATAGAAGTTCAACAGTGTCAAAGGGTTTTAAAGCGTTTTTCAAGACACTTTTATTAATATAATCTTTCAATGACTCGATTAAATCTATCAAWTCCGCTACTAAGTATTTCATAAAACTATGCGTGTACATATTTTTGAAGTTTCTTTTTTTGGCTAACCCAAAGGAATGGCCTTATAAAAGAAATGAGTTTATGCTACTATCTTTAAAACTATGTTGCTATTTATGTGCTGAACCCGATTTCATAAAATATTTGTCGCATGCGTGCGTACTTGATTCTTTGTTGTACTTATAGGTCAACTGTGTGTTGTCTACTTTTTTAACAAGTGGTTACCTGCAAAGAAAGGCGGCAGTTATCAACTATGGCAATTGTCTGAAATGATATAAAGAGTGACAGCGCACAGCTGGCAAGCTTTTTAAGTTATGGTTTCTGCTCTTCTGCCGAGGCAAGCACGTAGTCTGACAAAAAAAATAATCTTATAATTTAGGATAAAATTCTTATGATATTTTAGTTATTTTTAAACTAATAGTTCTGCAGTAAAACTTTATACTTTTATAAAGGGTTTTATAACTATTTTAAATACCTAAGGAGAGTTTTATAAACGTAATTAAATAAACCCTAGATAGATATTTTTATATTTTGGTCTTCAGAACTTCAATAAAGTTCTCCCCTTTTTKCCTAAGATTGTTTTATTTTAGTTTTAAAGACGTAGTCATCAAATACTAGTTTTAAGCAAGATATTGAGGAAAGATTTTAAAGCTTACCTGCAGAAAAAATAAAACTTAAATGGTTACTTAAAATGTTTATTTTGTAGACATTTCAAGTTTCAGTGGTKATTAGTATTTTCATGGTCATCCCTATGCAATAATTATTAAAATTTCTTCACCATACGTCCTTTCGTTGTAACATACGTCTTACTCACCCGTCTATCGCCATCAATATATCAACACAAATAATAGCAACGCGAAGCCACATGCTGGCCTCACCTGGTCCCCAAATGATTCCACTGTCAAAAGAGACGTACCGTATAATTTACGTACGGCCCATTGTATCTGGCCGTATAATAGACGCCTTTTGTACCTGACGTCGCGTGAGGTCACACGCATCACAAAGATAACCTTAACAGCTTTGGAACGTTAGGCCTTTTATGTCTCACTTATTTAGGGAGAGTTTTTGTCGTCTCGAAATGTTTGTAAACATCGAACTGAATGTGTGGCACTTCGCTCAAAGTTCGAGAATGCGGGTAAATATTGCACTCGGGTAGCTCAAATCGAATCCCGTTATTGATTTTGGCGAATATCTGAAGACGGTGAGTGTGTATTGTAAAGACTTCCGCTCCATTTGGAAGAGAGACTGCATAGTAGAGGGAACTTGACTTCTTTTCAATTTCGCATCACGCGATGGTTTGTGTTCGTGAAAATGAGGTAAAGCGTGCGTTAAAATGGAGTTTGTATTTAGAACTAGTATGCAAGTTGACATATCCCATTCAAGTAACAACGGTTTCTACATAGATTTCTTACTACGCAACTTAAGTGAAAACATTGTATATAACTGGGAATCCATGACAGCTGTGCTACCAGTCACTGTATTTATTAAAATGATAAGATGCTTCTGCTGATGCCGGTTTATACAATAACATTTTCCCAAGTAGGAAAGCTCCTGCCAGCACAGCTTTTGAAAAGCTTCAAGAGCAAACTGTACACCACTGGAAACATAAAAGGAAACAACAGTAACAGGCTCTGGAAATGCAGTACACCGAACAATCAAACGCAATTAATTCTATCCGTATCAGTTGCAATTAGTTTAAGCTTTAAACCAAAGCATTTATCCTAAAAGACTAGCTTTCTGCAACGTTCTTCCGGAAAACCAAAACTTGAATGCTAGATAACATTTATTTCTCAGGTAAAGCAACATTTTCTAATACTGTTGGAGTTAATAGACATAATATACATTACTAAGCGCAGAAAATCTTTGCTGGATTCAAGAAATACATTTTCAAACCATCTTTTCTGCACATGTCTGGTGGGTAGTTCTTGGCCTTGATAAGTTCATAAAAAATATTGAAATGAATTAGTAATCACTTTTTCTAAATTCAATAGTGATTGTGTTACTAAACTGCAATGATATAGTGGCCCCCAAAATAAAAATATTTTAAAAGAATTATGACGCCATTTAAGAATTTAAGAGTGAGAGATGCTTTTACACGCATTTTTTCAACCTTGAACAATAAAATAATTGTCTATTTTTATAGAAAATCTTGCTATTTTGATTTTCAATTTTTTTTCCTGCATTGTGCACTGCTATAATGTGAATCACAAGCATGGTCAGTGTTGCAGATATAAATATTCAAACAAGAATTGAAGCTTTTTGGCGCCATAAGCGACATCTTTTGGCATTTAGGTATCCAAAATATGTGCACGTATTGAGCCTCAACGCAGCAATGGAATAAATATACCCAGCTGACAATATCAAAAAATGATTTTCATAATTCGCAACAACTCACAACCTTTCCATTACATGTCCAAAAAAATCAAAGACCCTTTAATTAATATTAGGTTCAACGAAGTTAACCTTCTTTTTATAGGATGTGGGGTAATGGCACTAAGAGAAAAAAAAATGTAGTTTTTAAAAGTTGACAGTACGTACCACCACATCCATAGTCAGCTGGAGTGTTAATTCATTATTAAGAGTACGTTCATAAATCATGTGTTAGTAAAAGCGTAGGGAATGATTCTTTTTTAGTGCACACGTCTAAAAAAGTATTTAAAAATTATTCTTTACTTTTTATTAGAAGTTAACGATATTTATTAAAACACTGTACTTGTAATTTAAGCACGAAAAAGTATTTCAAATTGGATCTTGGGATATAGCTAGGAATTTTCTGGATATTAAATATTTCTTATCTTTAGAAATAATAACTGACCCTTGTAGTGACAATAATGTACTTTGCAAGGAAATAATAATTTATTAAAACTGAAAGCACGTGTATTTTTTAAATTTTGGTGAGAACTAGCGTGTTGTGGAATATTGAGGAACAAATTCGTCGCTAAAGGTTTACGGCACCTGTAACATCTGGAGTACCGCAGGGCTCTTATCTAGGTAGTACGCCAATTCTTATTTTTMTTAATGATATTGGTAATTTTATCCAACCCTCAAATTATGTGCTGTACGAAGACAATTTGAATATTCACAGAGAAATAGCTACCATGATGCACTGTTTTTTAAAGTGGATTTAAAATAACCTATTTGCTGACCTATATATACCTATACCTAAACCTAGATAAGTGTTACCACATCACTTTTCACGAGAAATAGGCTGTCGATCTCCACTAAAGATGTAATAAACAACCATACCCTTAGCACTACCAATAAAATAAAGCACCTGGGCGTTATTCTGGTCAGCAGGCTAAAGTTCGAACTGCATGTTGAGGAAATAATTCAGCGTTCACTCAGAAACGCAGGTTTTATTTTTAGAACTACAACTAAATTTATTAGTATAAAATCTTTGAAAATACTTTATGAATCCTCGATACGCAGCCATCTAGAGTATGCTAGTGTCGTCTGGAGTCCGCTGTAGTAAAAATACACTAACCGAATTACGTACAAAAGAAAATTTATTGGCAAGCATAATTATAAATTTAACAGAGATCTCCACAGCTTGACTTACTAATAAAAAACACAATACATATGGCAAGCTTAAGAAGACGTCGCGAAATTTTAACGTAAATTTTCTGTAGAAAGTAATTAAATCAGTATTGTCAACATTTTTAATTAGGCTTGTATATATTAATATTCCTCCACACTCTTTCAGGACTAAAAAAATATTTTACCTTTGCGACACGAATCAGTGTCAAAATTCATCCTCATCTCATGCATTTCACACTTATAACTCTGTTATTATACTCATCACGACATTTTTTAGCTATTATTAGCATCTCTTTTTAAGAGAAAGGAATATAATTGTTAAAAAGCTATATGGGTATAAAACAGCTTCTCTCACCACTAATACCTTAATTCATACAAGTTACTGAATGCTTCCCTGTTTTTGAGTTTTCTGAATCTGTTAGAAAGCCAATTTAATAAATAATTTAAGACAAATAATCATCTACGTTAACTCTGCAAGTGTATTTCGGGTTGCACTTTCAAACTCGTCAGCCTTATTATAGTGCATGACACAACAAAAATACAATAATTAAGTTTGAAACTTTAAAAATGCCGTAACTAGTTTTTTTATTAATAGAGCCTTTGGAAGCAAACTTTTACCATCTTTTGATCTCCTTGAGGTATACTTTAGCCGCTGACACATAGTTTTGGAGATAATTCTTATTGTTTCTTAGTTTTGGATGTCAAGACGAAACTTTCAACGAATGAAACAGTTGATTTATATTTCTCTGACATTCATACATCAGCAGAGTACTCCGGCATTACTATTACCAGATCATCAAATTCTTAGTCTGTGTACCTAACTATCATTAAACAACACAAATTGAAAAAAAAACATAAAATAAACACTGTTTACTGTTTGGTATATGTTGATGGCTAGTTTCCAAATTTACTGTAAAACGATGAGAGATACTACAAAAGTATAAAAAATCAAAAGCCATAGAAAAAAGAAATAACAAAGTTTATGAAAACCAAATTGTTGTTGAAGCGAAAATCTAGAATAGTGTTTTAACATTTTTTTTGGGATTTCAATAAAGTATATATATGCTTAGGAAATTTGAAATTATTATAATGTTATATAGATCAGTATTGTTTTCTCGTTATGAATTATAATTAATAATGGTATATTACTGATTAAGACAGCTTAGAAAAGGAACAAAGCAAAAAAAACAAGTTACCTGTCTCCAATCAAAATAGCCATTACCAGATAACCTTGTCCATGTAAATAATTAATCACATTTATCCCATGCAATGCGTCTTGCATGATGGACCGGTTCAAAGGTGAACATCGAACACAGAAATTTTTTGAGTGGCATGTGTAGCCGACTGGATTGGCGAGAAAAATGTTTCCGTCATTTGATGTTTCTCTCCACGATCAACCATTGGCGTAACAATCTGAAGAACGGCGAGCTTCGGGTAAAATCGTTTCAGAATTAGCAGCTTACGGTTTACGTGATGGATAGAACAACTGACAGTACTGCATTTAGTTGATTTAGTTGATTGGTCAAAGATAAAAATACTTTGGGGCAATCACTAACTAACTATGGTATATTACAAAAGCCTGCTAAGGTATAATACACAATACAAACTTTATTTCATCACTGATAGTTTTTAGAAGTAGTACACCTCCTTTGCTACGCCACTGGCAGTCATCTGCTGCCTTTATGCTTAAACGATTGGCCCCATGCTGGGCCGAGCTTACAGGCTCCCAAAATCCTGTCAGATCCAAACGCGCATTTAATAATTCGGGGGTCAGTCATAAGTCATGTTTATGGCTCTTTTCACTTCCGTGTTACGTAACCTGGATCGTTGGATTGTCTCACGCACAATGCAATCCTAAATAAAAAGGGGTACTTAAGAACGTGTCGTAAATGTGGGTGGATTAAGCTTAAACAAAAGATAGCGGGATATTTGTAAATTATGGTAATGTCAGGAGCAAAATATTTCGTAAATGGAAATGTACGTTGCTGGTGTCTTTAAAAAAAGAGAGAAATGACAATGTAGGAGGTTTGAATTTCCTAAATGTCTGTGCATAGGTAGTTTTGGGTATCTACCTACAAGTTACATAAATAATATGCAGATGAAACGCACTTTTAAGATCCTTCAGAATTAGAACTGGCATAAACTTTCATCAGTTGCTCAAATTAGTAAATATAACCATTAAGGGATTTCCCACCCATGTAATACTATAACATAATCCTCCATTTTATTAAGTACCTAGTGAAGCTCTATTGCAGTAGCTACGTGACTTAATTACATAGTGACAACTTTAAAAGGACCCGGCAGTTATAATTTTTTCAAGACTACATAACCCAATTCCTTTGCGCAATCAACGAATAATAAGAACTTAGTTGCAGCCCTGAGGCTGGGGGTGGATCTGAAGGTTGGTACACATAATATGCCCGTAGATTCTAGGCCCAATTTTATAACTCAAGTATCTCCCATGGTCGAAGAAACTGAATATAATTCCAGAAAGGGATACTTCAATCATAAACGTATTTGGAAAATCATCTAAATAAAAAGAAAATTAAATCTTATGATCTCATAGTCACTAAGGCGGACGAAGGGAGTTGTGTTGTTGTTTTGGACAGGGCGAGCTATATTTATAAGGTTAAACAATTTTTGTCTTCTGATTCTTTTAAGGTTATTCCAAGGAATCCTACTGTCCGGTTTATGAATAGAATAAAATCCGTAATAGAAGAGGAATTTCAAAATTTCAGCATTGCTGTTACGCCCGATGAACCAGGTACGTAGTTCCTAGGTTCTAAATTACAAAAAGAAATTCCTTTACGTGCGGTTGTTTCTTTCATCAAGAGATATCCCCCCTCCTTTTAACAACATTTATTCTGTTAAAAATTTAATGGATTTAACTAATAAAATCAAAAATATTTCTCCCCCACCTAGTACTTTCTTGCTTAGTTTTGATATATTAAACTTATTTCCAAGTATATACTTACAAGCATCGATCTATGAGACTCATTATACGAACAGCCGATTACCGCTCACAATGGTTTACAAGTATTACCTGAAGCTGTCGTAAATAACAGACGGGTTCGGCACGCTTCACTGTTTTGCAGCGGAGTGGACCGTATCCACAAAATGTGTTTAGGCTTTTTTAGAATTTTTTATTCCGTACACATAAATCAATAAGCATTATTTGGTGTTATTATTTGAACTACAAATATTTCTCATCTAATAGATTTTAATGTATGACTAAATCATATTCTTTCCTAATTTAATGAATACACTGTAAAAAATGACCGTGATTTTACATCATTTATCCTGTTAATTTTACACTGAAATTCATGGCAGAATTACAGTCTGTGTAAAGTTACAATTAAATTAGGTGTACAAATACATAAAGCAGGTAAAATTAGATAAAAAATGGAAAAAGAAGTTGAAAAATTATGTAAAATTACAAAATAGTGTATAAATTTACATTATTTTGTTGAAAATGCCACAAAATAGTTGTTCTTTTGCACAATTTATTGTAATATTAAACTCTAGTGGAGTAATACTACATCGTGTTAAAAATGACTTCAATATTACACTAATTAACATGTTAATTTTACATTGAAATTCATGACAAAACTACAGGCTCCCTAAAGTTACAATTAATTGGATGCAAGTATACATAAATCATGTAAAGTTACACAGAAAAATAGAAAAAACCAGTGGAAAATCTGTGTAAGATTACAAAATAGTGTATAAATTTGCATTGTTTTGTTGAAAATGCCACAAAATAGTTGGTCTTTTGCACAGTTGATTGTAATATTAAACTCTAGTTCAGTTATATTACATCGCGTTAAAAAAGGACTGCAATATTACACTAATTAAGATGTTAATTTTACATTGAAATTCTTGGCAAAAGTACAGGCTCCCTAAAGTTACAATTAATTGGATGCAAATACACATAAATCATGTAAAGTTACACAGAAAAATAGAAAAATCAGTGGAAAATCTGTGCAAAATTACAAAATAGTGTCTAATTTACAATATTTGATTGAAAATGCCGCAATGAAAATGTTTTTTACACAGTTTGTTGTAATATTAAACTCTGCGCATGTAATATTACAAATAAATAATAAAACGACTGCGATTTTACACTAATTAGCATGTTAGTTTTACATTAATATTTATGGCAAAACTATAGTTACAATAAATTGGATGTAAATATACATAAATCATGTAAACTTACACAGATTAAACAGAGAAAACGGTGAAAATCTATGTAAAACTACTAAATTATGCAAAAATTTACAATTATTTTCTTGAAAAGTATTAAACTATGGCACAGTAACATTTTATATATAAAACAGCAAAGAAATAAATTAATCAGATTATTAGATAGGTTTTAATAATCAATTATATCTAAATACTATATTTTTTGATCCTTATATTGTGTGCCTGAATTGAAAATAAGTTTATTTTTCAATTTTAATATTATTATATTTAACTAAACGTGATAGCCTTATATACGTATTTCTCTATATATAAATCACATTTTGTATAATGTTTACAAATGCAGGAGTGGTGGTATTTAATGACTTTGGCCCAACCGACAATAATATAACTCAAATACGAGACATAATACCATATTTTTTTAATCTGGTACATACAAAGCTGATTTGAAAACTTTAAAGATTTGAATAGTTAGTAAAGAGTATCGAAAACAAAACCTTACGTCTAACACAATGTGATTTGCCTTTATCACCATACTTCATCACATCCATGAATATAATATAGAATATAATATAATTATTATACGGTTGCTCTTTAAAGCAGGGTACAGGGCTACAGGGTCTTCGGCGACCGGCAAATTTAGGGCCATATAAAATTTGACCTTTCTTCTATGGATACTACGCCAATTTTTGAGATACTTATGTATACTGGTCATGTAAAAACATCCTGTATGCAGGGTGTCCCGCATTATGTGGGCAACCTCTCGGGATCCGAAAACTGGTAAGAATAACACTATATTACAGTATAACTTTTTTTTTAAATAACGCCCGCCTAGAGATATTGACTTAAACATATGGGGGAAGAGAAACAGTTTTTAAAAAATATTTTTTAGACTGGTTAATATAATTTTGTAGCTATTATTATTCGAAGTTGAGGCTTTAAAACGATGCGCACATTTTTTTAATAAATGTTGTGGGGGAGGGAGGGGTCCATCCCCTCACATTTTATCCCCTAACCTTAAAAGAGTTAACGATTAAAAAAAATCGTGTATTTTTATCTTTGGGCTTTGTTAACAAAAAGGTACTCTTTGTTCATGAGGTTAAAATTGACCTTTTCGAGAAAATTGAGGTTGAGTGTTAGCATTCACACTTTTACTGCTTAACTAAATCAATTTTTTATCAAATTGGCCGTGATAAATAATAAAGCTGCGTTAAATGTCACTGTTTTATTCATCTTTGGACAAAAAATTGTGATAATTCTGAAATAATAGTAATGAGATATTCATATAAATGAGTACGTTGGCATATATTCATTTATATTATTATTATTTCAGAAATTTTGCAGCAATAATGTAAAGTATTGTCAAAATGTCAATATCACAATGACATCAAACACAGTTTTATCATTCATCACGGCCAATTTGATAAAAAAATATTTAGTTAAGCACTGAACATGTGAATCGTAACATTCAACCGCAATTTTCACGGAAAGGGTCAACAGAAACAAAGAGTACCGTTTTTGTTTAAAAGGCCCAAAGATTAAACAAAACGACACATATTTTTGAAAAAAATGCTTAACCGTAAAGTTAAACGATGAAATGTGGGGGGTTTTGTAAGTACCTACCAGTTTTCAGATTCCAGGAGATTGCCTACATAATGCAGAACACCCTGTATATCTAGAAAACAGTTCATTTTAGGACATATAAAGTAATAGCTCCATCTTGTATATACTTTTTGCTTCAGAATGATCTCAGAAACATATATACCAATTATGGCATTGGAGTTGTAAAACACCCTGTACTTATGTATGTACCACACTACTTATTATTTATGGACACTCGACTTATAATCGAGGCGTTGATATGAAAAACGACATATGTCCGAAAGGTAAGTTCTGAGAAAATAAAAAAACAATAACGCAAAAAGTTGAAGAGCTAATGCAATTTTTTTTCTGTCGTCTTTATATATTTCGGTGTTTATATTGTTTTTACCAGAAACAACAATGGTATATGGTGCAATACGTCTTAAAAATCCAGTGACGCCAATAACTCATTTATGAATTTTTCGACATATATCGTTTATCATATCAACGCCTCAATCATGATTCCCGCTAATTTCCTCCAAGTCCTTATATGGAATTTGCGCGCTTTCATACATTGCTTCCCGTGCCCTGTATCGCGGTGCTGCCAGGACAAGAAGATTTGCGGTAAATCCATCATTTTTATGTTTTATTTTCTACAAAGCTTTATATTTCTACCGCATTTTCAGTAATGTTTAGAAGCTTCTTACGGGTCTTACTGAGAGCTTACTTTTTATTATGTGTAATAATAAAAAATAACATAAACAAACAAAACTGTGCGTGTGTTATACAAAATTATGAATTACATATACAGGGTATAACTTTTTCTGCCTCTTAACCTTAACATAGTATGGCAGCATCGCACGTATGACGTATGCGGGAATTGAACACGTGATCCGCCATCGCGAATCGTAGGGCGGTGTGATCAGTTTGTGTTGGTGCAGCGTGGTGCTTCTGTTCATCAATCTGCCGGTTTTGTTGGTTATTTTAGCATTGTACTTTGCACATATACGTCTCATTGTAAGGTAAGTGCCGTAGTATAGTTTACCATAATGAGTTATATCTGTGTAACATGTAAATTTGCAAGTTCGAACATCACAAAATACAATCTCCATCAGCGCTTGCATCGAAACGAACGCGGAGTTAGGTTTGTGTGTAAGTATCTTGAATGTACTCAGGAATTTACGAAATACATTAATTTTAACATGTACACAGTTCGTTGTCACTCGAAATTCAATGATAATTTAACTAGGAATGCAGTAAATGTTGAGTCGTTTGTATGCAACGTGCAGAACTGTTCGTTTAAATGGTATTTGCCTAAAGATTTGTTATCACATACCTTAAAAAGTCACCTAGCTTTGGATGGTAAGACTATTTGTCCACATCCTGCTTGTAAAACTAGTAACAAGAATTTTACCAACAGTTCTCAGTTTAAATCTCATTTTTATAGAAAACATTCAGCGGTCGCAATGAATGTAGAAAATGTTAACAAACAAGATTGTGACAATATTTCGACTCCGAATGTCGAAAATAGTAATGWATCTAAGAATGTTGCCGCAATAAATGACCAACCATCAATTAGTAATAGTAATGATTGTCAGGACGAAAACACAACTACAGAAAATAATTATTTAAATATATTAGCTGTTATGTACGTGACACTGCAAACAAAACATTTTGTTACTGATGCTGCCTTACAAACTTTAATTGAAAGTTTGCAAGACTTGAATGAATTATGTAATATATCCGTCCAGAAAAAATGAATGAGATGGGACATGATTCGCCAGACAGTTTTGTAACTGCTAACAATTATTTTCATTTGTTTCACAATAAGCAAAATGGCCTATTGAGAACTGCATTCGCTAGAAAGCAGTATTTAAAAAAAACTTTTAATTACATAGAACCTGTTTGTTCATATTACGAAAGCACAAGTAAAGCAAATTTTTTTTAAGTTCCAATTTTGAAGACCTTGTCTACTTTAATAAAGAATTCCAATGTTTACAGTTTTTTTACAAGAAAACATTACAAATAGTAAATTTCATGACATTTTATTTACCGACGTAACAGATGGCAAAGTTTTTAAGGAAAAAATATTTTTCCAGCACAATTCAAATGCCCTGAGAATAATCCTATATCAAGATTCTTTTGAAATATGTAACCCTTTAGGATCATCGAGAAAAGTGTATAAACTATTAGCTGTGTACATGATGTTAGGAAATATTCCATCTTATAGCAGGTCAAAAGTAGATAATATCAACTTAGTTGCCCTTGCTTTTGAAAATGATTTTAAAAAATATGGTTTTGAGGCATTTTTTAAACCATTAATAAATGATATCCAAGTACTTGAAACTGATGGTATAACATTGAACAATTCAGCAGATATAATTAAAGGTTCTGTTGTTTTCCTTGCAGGTGACAATTTAGGTAGCCACCAGATCGGCGAATACATCGAAAATTTTTCCACAAATCAAATCAAATGCCCCACACGATGTGCCTCCTAGCAAAATTAAAAAGATGATGAGCTGTAAAGCTGGTAAGTAGATTCTATTATCTCACCGGCATTTGTTAAAGTTTTGTTCCTACAGAATGCACAAATTGGTAACCAGAAGTTCAAAAAGAGGACAGACTCGAAGAAAAGAAGGACAAATTAAATAAGAGCTTAGGTGAACATTTCCAATTTAACGAAACACTTCTAAATGAAACTTATGGAATGCAGCGACTATTTTTAAACAACCCACAACCCCCCACTATGGAAGAGATTAAAGCTAACTGGCCCATACTCTTTGAACCACGAGTAATTGAATGGCACTTCGAAAAATTAATGGGTCAAAATTTATGCAATATAGACAAAATGTTTGAGTTAAAAAAAAGCAAGCTCATAGAATTTGGTTCATCAAAGAAATATATTGAAAAAAATGTTGCCGATTTGGGAACTGACCAGGAGTTCTTACTAGTTTTTCAAACAATTAGCAAATACTTTGGGGAAAACATTAATATCCTCATAAACCAATGGACAACTGTAAGTTTTTTTTTTAATTACCTCATATGGATAATGGTATGTTTAATGTGTTTACAGAAAGAAGATGACAGTTCATTACAAACATCTGCACCCTGCATTGTAATACTCACTGAAGGTAACTACTTGTGTTCTAATATGTGTTAATAAAAGTTTTATGTATTCATTTAAAGTTCACATTATGTTTTTAAGCCATATATGGGATTATAATTTTTCCAATTGTATTTAAAATCTGTTACAATACAATATTATAAAAACATTTTCATATACGGCTTAAAAGCATAAATGAGTTTTAAAAGTAAAATAAAACATATATGCCCTACTAGATAATAAAATTTTCAGCAATAATATCACAAGAGACTGAGAATAAATTAAAAATATTTTGACAGAAATTCGACAACGTGTTGCTCCGGAAACAGACACGAGAGCCCATAGGGCTCGAGTGCTTGTTGCCAAACTGGCAACGCATTGAGGAATTGTTGGAGAATTATTTTGAAATATGTATACCGAAGTCTCGAGTGGTATTCGAAGGGTTATCTTTTGACGTAACAAGCATAAACACTGTTCCAATATTAAAACTTTGCTCAACTTAGTGGTTCTACATATATTTTCATTGATCTTATCGATTTCATTGAGTGAACACATATTAAATCTTGTTCCACTTATTTTTACTGAGGTTGATGACAGTCGTCATGCCAACAATTTTTGTTAAATTATTCCAGCCAGAATTTGCCCTTGCGAAAATTCCCACTATAATTGTGTTTTGATTCGTTCAAAATTTCAGTTGACCGAAATTGAATATTTTGATTGGTTTTTAGAAACGTCAAAAAATAATCAGTGCACTAGGATAATAAAAACAGGGTGAGCCTTGCACAATTCAATTACATACGAGTTGCATACATATGTTCGATTAAAAAATGCTTATTTTTCACCAATAGTATTGTTTCAAATTTGCATGTCGATTATTTGAAACACCATCTTTGTTACCAGCCAAATTTTATTATTACACAAGAAACTGAAATTCGTTTTCCATTTCTAGATATTCATAAAACAAAGGAAAATATATCAATGAAGATTAGTATGTAGTTGTAAAGGTATCTCAAGTTGTTGTTTGAGTAAAAATTATCCTATACATCTCCTAAAAAAGTGTCAAAAAGATCATTCAGTCAAGTCAAACATAAAAATATTAAGAGCGCTCCATAGTGATGGTACAAATACATGGGTAAATTTAGATGTTTTATGTAATATTTTTGTTCATATTTAATTTTTCGCAAAAAAACGAAACGTAGCTCCGTTGACTAATTATATCTAGATGTGTTCCCAAAATATCACCAAATTTCCCTGTAAATAAGCAAGTATAATGATAATTCGCACCTCTCTTGGAAGAAAAACTAAATTACTCGTTTATTTACGGGGAAAATCTGTTGATATTTTGGGAACACATTAAAATATTACATAAAAGATCCAAATTTACTCATCCATCCATTTGTAACTTGACTGTGCAGCAGTGCAGCTCTCTTAATGCTACCCTTTGAATGTTGTCAGCCTTTATATTGATTATAATTCAGTTGCATTTGCATTTGACTACTAAACAAAAGGTGAAAGGTTCCAATTTATCCAGACTAGACACTTTTTTTCATTTAAACTAATTAACATTATTTTTCTTTATTTCAGAACATACTGTGCTTGCTAAGTACTACATTTTTTGTGAAAAACGGAAAATTATTTCTACCCAAGATCTAATGAGTGCTTTCAAGTTTGTTTGCTGCATATTACATTTTCAATTTGTTATCCTAGGCAGTTATCCCACACTTTGGAATTTGTACAAAGATATTTTTTAAGAGTAAATCCTGATCAAGGCACAAAAAACAAAAAAGGTACGATTTCCAAAATTGTATCTTTGTTAACCAAATTAAGGAACATGAAGTAAAATTTTCCTCATTTGATGCCGGCTAGAACAGAACAATTTTATTTACATTTTGGTGTTTTACAGTAATAATTACCTATACTTTTTTTGTTTAKTGCATACCTATTTAAACTCAAAAAATGTCTGTGTTTGCTACTCTAAGAATTGCTTTTTATCGACTTTTACGTTTTGTAAGTTTTCCACAATGTTTTGTGTTTCTTGGAAACTCTGAGTGGTAGAAGGTTAAAAGGGGAAAATATGTATGTTTTGAATTGAATTGAATTTCGAATTTATAACTTGTTAAAAAAGTTTTTTTTTACTGTTACTTTGAATACCTTTATAACTTGTTAAAAAAGTTTTTTTTTACTGTTTCTTTGAATACCTACCTTCATCCATGGTACTAAAAAAAAATTTTCACTATTTCATAAAATAATTTAATTTTCTATCTCCTTTATTACAGACCACAAGACTGAAAATCCATGAGTTTTAGATACTTTTTATTATTTAATCTTTAAAATAAAAAATATCTACTCATGTATTTGCATCTTGCAAAATCTGTAATAAACGAGAAAAAAAATTAAATAATTTTATGAAATAGTGGAAATTTATTTTTTTTATTATCTGAGTAAGACATTTTATATTAAAAAATTTTTCACCCTATTTAACTTCTAGCTCTCTACATAGAAAAACTCACCATATATACATTTTTCTTTACTTTATGCTTGCAAAATGTTGATGTTATATATTTATGTTACCAGCAAAAATTGTTAGTTTAGTTTTTTTACTGAAAGAATTATACTTTACATTTAATTATTTATTCATTTCCATTAATTACATTATTATTCTGTTCATGTACTAACCATTGTTCCTTTATTTTAATAAATATTTCCAGTACTTAATTGTAGTTTTACATTTCTTCTCCTAATTATTAACAACCCTGCAAGTAATTTTACATACAAATTATGAATATTACACATGTAATTTCCCCTGTTATATATGGAAATTTAATTTAGAAAGATGTATTTTTACATAAAGTTAATGGAAATTTAATTAAATTTCATGTATTTCTACATAAGGTAACTGGAAATTTAACTTATATGAATGTATTTTTACATAAGTTAACTGGAAATTTAAGTTTTATTCATGTATTTTTACATAACACTGCTGGAAATTTAAGTCCCATTCATGTACTTTTACATAAGATAGCTGGAAATTTAAGTTCCATTCATGTATTTTTACATAAGATAACTGAAGTTTTAAGTTGTATGCATGTATTTTTGCATACACGAACTGCAAAATTACACAAATGAAATGTGATAGTACATAAGGTTTGTGTATTATCCCAAAATAATTAGTAATTTTACATGCACCATGAAAATTACACAGTTTATCGCTGGTTATTTAGTTGCCTACGATTTTTTGTGTAATTTTACATGATTTCTTTTTACAGTGTAGTGTCTATTTTTATAAGCATGAATGGTAAACATTCCCATTTCAATGCGACAGCCCATACTTTCTAATTTTTGATCGCTATGTGCAATCGTCCTATGCACTGTTTCTTCACAGGTTAAAATTTTCTTTTAATCCGGAGGGTCATACACATAGTTTCTACCTGTATATTTTTTTTGCAAATAAAAAGAAATCTGAACTATTCTACTCCTACTATAAATGGTATTGAAAGCCTATGTGTTTGCTTATATTTTAAAGTTTTACAGCATATAAGCGTACCAAGTGCAATATTTTTTACTTATTCAGCCATACTTACATATATGCTTAAAATTTAGACACGAAGCTGAACTAACAAGTGTTGATGCATGGAGAAATTCAGTGCGGCATGTACTGGACATTGAAAATTGGTACAGAGCGAATCATGTACAAGAATTAATAATAAAAGTTAATCGTGATTTTAGCAGTGAAAGTGATAGTGAGTAATTTTCTTAGTTTGTGACTCTTTTAATGTGCTTATTAACAAGCTATAATGAACATAATCGATACCGTGTATAAATTTTATTGTGCACTATTGTAAATTTTCTTTAACAAATGTAAATAATTTTCTACTTACTAATTTGTATGTTTTTATATTTAATTTGTATAAATTCGTTATAACATGCAAAGGCTTTTATTTTATACATCGGAAAATTTAAACCCAATAAAGCATCACATTAAAATAGATCACGGGTCGCTCCAGTTAGCATCAGGTCTGCATTAAATAAAATTTGTTATAAAAGCTTCTATGTTTTATTGATTGTCAAATTATCGCAACTAACAAATTTCAAAAATATATAGTGGAAAAGTTAAAATTTTGGCCATCAAGATTTTTTTGAATACGGCCCATTTAACTTTGAAGCGTGCCACTAATCCCAATAGTTTAGGATGGCCGACCATAAGGTTGTAAAAACCCTCATTTACAATAAAATAGTTTACGGCCGCCGAGCATCAAGCTGTAAAACCCTCTGCATAAGTCAATTGCTTGATACTTTACCCGCAAAAGAAACTATGATTTTACTTTAAAATATCTTGATCGATTTTTAAACGTTTTTTTTTCTCTAACACAGATGGGGTGGTTCAATAGAATTTGTTTGAATTTAATAATGAATTTTATTTTGCCTCTTTAATAGTTCTATGAGAGATCTTGACGAATTTCTTACATACATTAATTCTTTCCTTTCTTCGATTAATTTCACTTATGAAGTAGAAACAGATGGGAAGATCGCTTTTTTAGAAACTCCTTATTACTAGAAATACTCAGTTCGTTTTTGAAATTTACCGAAAGTCTTCTACTACGGACGCTGTATTTCCTTTTGATTCGGCACATCCCTTATCTAATAGATTAGCAGCTTTTAATTCTATCTTCTATAGACTCTTTTTTACCTCTTTTTTCTTAGACTTTTGAAAAAGATCGCGAATAACGATAACGTTACAATATTTTTTTTTCAAATTTAGACTTCATTTTCCTGCTGCTACACTTAGCTCCTCACATTCACTAGACCACCCATCTTTGATTGCTATTACACATCTTGGCTCTATTTCTTTTAAACTTTCCAATATAATAAAAAAAAAATCAATCTATTGTTGGCTTTTAAAACTCTTAACAATTTACATTTGCATTTGCTTAGAAACAAGGATTCCTTAACCCTTTTGTTTAAGTCTGGTCTTTACCCCATTAATTGTTGGGATTGTACTGCTACCTATGCGGGTCAAGTACCATTGTAATTAGAATGAAAGAACATCTTCGTTATGTTTGATAAAACTATCAAACAAAGCCACCTGTTTGAATAATACTCCTTCTTCTTTTGCCAACCATTTGATTGTTGCAGGTACATTTTAATGATTTAAATTATTATTTATTACACAGTTGTCCAAAGAGTGTGAGATTGAAAGTTTTGGAAGCTTTAGAAATGAAAAGTTTGATAAGTGAGAATTCTCGGTTATGTCCGCATGACCAGTTAAATTTTTCCTTCCCTGTTTTGCACAATTTATCGTCTCTACTTTAGTAATCCTCCTTTTAATCTGTACTAGCTCTAGTATTTTTACTTAGCTTTTGCTTATTAAATGATTCCGAGAGAAGAGTTAGTATTGTATTAATTTCCTAAAACTGAACTAAATTCCGATTTGGAATTTCCATTCAATAATGTAACAAGGTACAGCGAACGCCGAAAAGAGCAGGGTGTGGCTTGACGATCTAGCTGGCATGAAAAAACTGCCCATTACTATTCTTATTATGACGTCAAACATACATCACGTTTCCAAGAATTCTCATCAATTTCTTGGTAACAAAATATGGTTGGATAGCATACAACGATGTGTAGCAAGTAGGAGGTTGCCATTCAAAAAAATGTGGTTGAGAGAGAGATGTGTGGGTGGTGTAACTTTCAATAGCACGCCATTCTAAACTCCAGGTATATGGTTACCGATAGACTATTTGACGTAATTTTCAGTGCAACTAGTTCAAAGTTTAGAATATAAAAGATACAATCGGGCAGCTCTAGGGCAATATAATAGAGTTTTACAGCAATTAGTATAGCACCCCATCTACCTCCCTTCCACGGTCACAAGAGAAACCCTACAGGACTCGGGAGAAATCTCACTAGAAGCAGCGAGGCGTGGTCGGCGAATTTTCCATCTGACACCTGAATTCATGTTACCAACCAGCACGAAATAAACCATTCAAATATTCAAAAACGACACCAGAACCACGACTCGTTAATAGTGCGCTGTTTAAAACGCAGTTACAGCGCGGATCCTGAAGCAATAACAGCCGTTATGGGATTAAAGCCTGCTCCTCGTGCCGCCACTAATTGCAAAACAACGACGTTGCTGGGAACATATTTCGAATGCGCACATGTGTGTTGGTCCCCTCGGCGGACATTTTTCCGGGCCCGGAGTTTGTAAACGAGCGTTTGATTGCGCGATGGTGGATGTAAATGGAAGCTCGGACCGTGCTTGTATTGTAATCGCCGTTTGAGTGCGTTCTCACTTATTAATTTATGGCGGTTTTTCGATGGGGGCGGCAATTCACCTGATTTATTACCGCAGATTCATTCATGGTTATCAGTGGGAAGAGCCTTTCGTTTTGTGAGCGGTACCCTAATTTCGCCTTCGTTGCATCTAACATATACAGGAATCCTTGTGAAAATTAGAAATCACTAGAAATCTCAATAACGATCTAAAGAATTCATTCATTTTCTACAACTCCACTTTCCACTTTCTAATTTACAATCTTCTTCTTCGCAAGGAAAGCTACAGAATGGTTAAGTATTCACCTTGTCCTAAGTTACTCTATAAGCAAATAGTTTTAGATGAAGTCACTACTATTGCTACCCACAAAGGGTCTTTCTTGATATAAAACGCTGCCATTTGGGTTGTCAACTGCACCAAGATGTTTCGTACAGCTCATAACTCGCTAGAGTTGTGATAAGGCTGTAACTATCTTCAACGATATATTGATCAGAGAAAGAGATAGCCACCAACACTTTGACTGTGTGAGCAAAGCTCTTCTTAACCCTTCTTAGCTTAAAGAGACACATTTAGCGGAGAGAAAGAAAATTTACAAATTTAATTTTATTAAAGCATCTGTTATTTATATGTATACTTGAAATCAACTTTTCCATGAATTTTTATCAGTTTCTTGGAAACAAAAAACCTGCCGAAATAACTCTGGGACTTATCGATTACTTTTTGTTTCTATTTTGACTCTTATTGTCATTCTATTTTTAGCACCATCTTTTTCTCCTCGACTTTCAGGTTTTCCAGCGTGGCAATTCTGCGTTTAGGCAATAAAAGTGGTTTTTAAAAATAGGTATACCGTGGTCCTACATAATATCTGAAATTTTTGACGTGGTAACGATTATCAAGTCATGCTGGATCTTGAGAAAATCATCACTTGGAAAAAAGTGATTTTACGCGAACCTTTTCACTAAATGGGTAGGAATGTTATTGTGGACCATAAATATTGTGCGAATACAACTTGACGGTCTATTTAACTTTTTTTTATTTTTACAACACTCAACCAAAGACCGCTGTAAAACTATTTGCCTACCAGGCGGTTGTCGTATGCATTACACGATCGCACTTGAAATATTTCAGTTGTTATATTGGAATTTAAGGAATAAACAAACACAAAATAAAATAATAAATAACAAACTTTAAACCATTTATTTTGTAAAAAGTATTACTATTTTTACATATTTTAAATTAGATTTCAGTCAATACAAAAACTGTCGTGGTTTGTTTCATCACCGTCGCCAAGTTGAATTATTAACTCCACCCTGTAAAAAAACTATTCTTCTGTCACATGAGTTAAACCAACCATGTGTTGCGAATTTCGCAACTTTTTCTTGGATAGTTTGTATTGTGCTATCACTAAATTTTGGTGTAATTGCGTTTTCCACGAACTAAAGCTCTTTTCTCATATTTTCTTATAACATAATTAAAAGTAGGTTGCAGATAAGTCTATTCAAATCAATAATTTATTCTACACATCTTAATCAATGAAAACTATATTCGCAGAATATTTCTGGTCGGTCCTTACGAGCAGAGTATGTACGTTTATTGATTGATAAACTCCCTGACAAGGCAATAACAATAGTACCCCCTTCCTGCCGTTAAAACGTCGTACAACAGAAAATGAACACAATATACATAATTTAGGGGCACTTATAGACAAAGTAATATAGCCGAGTCCCGTAGTCATTCATCTTGACTTATTGAAACTTAGAATTTCAGTATTACGTTCCTGGCGTCACACATGTCAGTTTCCCATCGGTTATCAAGACGATCATATTTAATAAACTTAACGAATGCATAATAGCTTTGTAGGCCCACGACATAATGATGAATTCTTCTGTTGTAATTAGTGTGTAAGAAGCCATTAGTACGTAATTATTCATGGTTGGTGTGTCTCATTAGTTTGGAATATAATTATAAATGAACCTATTCGTGATGCGCTTATGGGATGGTTTTTTCTAACTTATAAGAACGAGGTAGCTTTGGAAAATTAGAATCCAGCTGTTTGTTACATCGGTTGCCTTAACTGTAGATGCTTCATAATGGGTATACAGTATGACTTTGGTTTTAAGGAAGGAAACAACTTAAATGAAGAGGATTTTCATTATTGAATTTCTCAAGAGCACGAAGTGTTCTACTAAATTACCTATATATAAGGCAAGGAATATGTTTTTGGATGTTTGMATTTTTTTTATAGATTTTACCAAAGGTATATCAATTTACATCATCTAAAGTAACAATAAACTGCTGTATGTATTTATATCTCCCGTGTTTTTAAGGGTCAGGATATCAGCGCAAGTATTCGCCAATAGTTTTGCCGATATTCCCCTAAAGCAGTGTCCTGTATGTAGATTGACATCCTTGCTTTGCAGGTAGCTTGTTACTARATCTGRGCATTTTTGACAATGTATTTATATCCACTGGTTGATCTGTACATTTCCCTKGTTGATAATTAAAAAAAATCTTCTATTTTCTATATATCACTAAGCAATTAAAATTTTTGTTTGTATCACTAATCACAAGGAAAGAACGCGTTTTATATTTTTTCGTTCGAATAATGTTGATACTTTATATTTGATGTGTTATTATCATACCTTTCAAGTTTATTTCGCATACATGGTGAAAAGGTCTGCGAATTCTTGTGCACCACGTTTCGACGATATACCACTCATCATCTTCTAGTGGTAAAAGTTTAAAGTTTCAGAAATTTTTGATAAAGTCAAAATCTACTGCGCGTTGATTTTCATGTTGTAACTGTCCTGTCTCGACTGCCGGTGACCGGCGCAGTGTATGCTAACGCATTTAGATCTTGAGCAGTTGTGATGCCTGTATGACTTGAAGATCCTAGAGACATCGATATTCCAGAGGCTACGGTATTGTTTGCAGCTACACTCGATACCAAAGTCAACTTACTGGTTTTCAAGCCGCTAGCAAGCGCAGGCTGTCAGCTCTCCTGTTTAGGTTTTCTGGCCTCTTTTCAATTTCAATTGCCTCCCTGGTTATTCTGAATATAAAATTGTCCACGCTAGCTATTTGTATTGCTTCCTCAAAGTTTATTTTGATTTATCTTGATTTGGTTTTGCCTAACCGATGGATAGAAAGAGGTTCAATTAATCCTTCGCCACCGAGAAGCCCGTACTTTACTGCTTTGGATTTTGGTAAAAGAGGAAGTATACCAAACACCAATTGAAAGCGTAGAACATTTAGAAAATAAAATACGTGATGCATGTAGATCCATCACTCCAGAAATGTTAATGCATGTTAAAAGATCGTTTTGGGCACCAATTAAAGCTTGTGAAAACAGGGGAGGGCGACATTTTGAGCATTTATTTCATTAATGTTATTGAATAAACATTTTTCAAAGATAAAATTTGTTTTACAACACCGAATTTACTTATACCAAATGATTGAAGTTTATGTCAAAATTTACAAATGTATACAGCTCTCTACGTTTTATATTTTTTAAGACGATGAACAATTATCAATGTTACCTCTGCAAATGTATTTTGGGTTGCATTTTTAATTTCGTCAGAGTCATTATCATTCGTGAGACATCCCGTATTAGCCGACATATTATGTCTAGTAGGTAGTCCACAACCTGTCGAAATTATTGAAGAATATGCAAATGGCTATCGGAGGAGACTAGATATGCGCTGAATAAACCAAATAAGCTTTTGTAGGCTTTTTAGTAAGTACTTTAGGGTTTATAGTGATGGTCTCCCCTCAGTTCGGTGAATCCCTTCCCAAACCGAAATCCTGGATCCGCCGCTGTAGATACCGATAACAATATTGCCTCCTAATGCGAAAAAAAGTTTTTCTCATATGCACAAGCGTGAGAAAGAAATAAAGCGATAAACACAACTATAAAGAGACACTTGAAGGCCGTAATTGACTTGTCAAGAGATAAAAAATCAAAACCACCCCTTCACCACTAATCCCATTATCATAATTCCCAAAGTCATCGCCGCCTTTGAAGCCTAACAGCGTCCAACTGTCTTTGGCGCGGACCGCGGGGACCCGCATCTTATGTCATTTTATTGCCCCTATTACGTGTTATACGTCCCCTGAGAGTCGTAAGTGCGTGTCTTCGTCCAACTTTTGCACTTGACAACTTTGATATGTGTAATGAACAACTTCTTATCCGCTGTCGTCATCTGTTTTATTGTTATTAGGGCCGGGGGCAGCGCGGTTGACAAGTTTTTTGTTTGGGGTAGGAGGACACTTGATATTATTGTAAGTTATCCCAGTGGACCGCGCAAATGGAACGGAATGAGAGGGACACTTGAAAATGTTGTAATTGATGTGTGTTTTTGACGGGTCCGGAGATATCCTCTCTTGGGATTAGAAAAGTTGCAAGGTGTTTGTGTCAGAGAATTATTTGTCTTGTACAGGAGAAGGATATACAGTCATCCACAGCTTATGGTTCGAATCTACATAAAAAGAGGCACAATATCGTTGTTGTTTGCCAAATAAATTTACTATGGTGATTTAGAAAAAATCACTGATTTTTTTATAAAAAATGTATTTTCTTATCGATATATAGATAAATATATTATAAAAGATAATCTGAATTTATTTATAAATGAACATACATGATATTTCATTATGAAAATGTATGGTCAGCCTTGACCGAGATTTGAACTCGGGAACTTTTGAACACTAGTCAAACGCTCTATCACTGAGCTATCAGGGCATTATTCAGAATCGAAGTCAAGACGGCATATATACATCAGAGTTCACTATGTAACGCTGCTAAACTCTATCTTATGCCTGCAAACCGGATAAAGTATCACGTATGCTCATTTATAAATGTATTCAGGAGATAATTGTCTTTCATGATATTATAATATATTTGGGTTGTAATTAGCTGCTGGTCGCCATAATCTGGCCACCGCAGCGAATTACGCTCTGAAACTCAAAAATACTAAGCAACGAGCGATTCAGCTGCAAATGGGCCGGATGGCGTTCAGCAGCATTACATAGTGATGTATATATGCCGCCTTGACCTCGATTCTGAATAGGGAATAGGGCCTTGATAGCTCAGTGATAGACCGATTGATTAGCGTTCAGAAGGTTCCGAGTTCAAATCTCGGTCAAGGCTGGCAATACTTTTTCATTTCATCTTATGCCTGCAAATCCAATAAAATATCAGGTATGCTCATTTATAGATAAATATATATAAATTATCTGTAAATACTATTACACTCCTAATTTTACCAGCGAATCATTAGATGCCCGCAGTCCTATTCTAAATAATTTCCACCTATTTCACAACTTTTCACACCTCAACTGCATTCATAATTATTCTGGTCCGACTTTGTATCTTGTTTTTTTCGTATTTTGCTTGTGATGTTGTTGGATCTTTGTTATCTTTGGTTCGCGAACATCATTTTCTTCCTGTCCTATACATTTATTTGGACGCTTCACATCCGGTTGCAGCATCATTCGACATGAAAGCTGAGTGTAATCAGTTTAATTTTAAAATAGCTTAATTTTACGAAATTATTTACAGTATTTTTGAGCGAAATATATCCAAAATCAATTCAGTACGTAAGCGTAAGTTTACATATCCCCAATGGTTTGATACGGATATCATTCGGTGCCTTCTTGACAAGCTTAAAGCTCTTAGGCTATATAGAAGATGCAATTGTCATTACTACTACCGACAGTTTTGCCAGCTTAGATCACGATCAAGGTCACTGATTTCTTCAGTCTATAGGCACTACATGGCTAATATTGAGGCATCCATACTTGATGAACCTAAAAAGTTTTGGTCTTTTATGTTAAACAAGAGAGGAACCACATGCATTTCTGGTACTATGAAACTAAATGACCGCGAGTATCCAACTTCTGAGGATATCATAAATGCTTTTGCTTCATGTTTCCGGGAGGTCTATCTTGAGTCTAAATCTACTACTGCTTTACTTATGGAGCAGATGGTATTCCTAACTTTCTCTTAAAGGATTGTGCTGGTATTTTCCACACCGCTTTCATATCCGAATTTCTGGAAGAGATCCTTTGTATGTCCAACATTTAATTTAAAAAGTGTGACATAAATAATACTTCTAATTACTGACCGGTTCCTCTTCTTTGCATTTTTTCAAAAATATTTGAAACGCTTTTATATCAACAGCTATATAAAAGTGTCAAGAGCATGGTTTTATGCGTAAAAGGACAAACTGATGTCATGTACACGGATTTCCAAAACTACATTCGATCAACGTGACCATTTCGTTGTGTTAAGTATGGAGTGGTTCCATCATATCTGCAAAATCGTCAGCTTAGTGTTGAATACAGAAACTATGTGCCTACTTTATATCTTGCTACAACCGGTGTGCCTCAAGGATCATATCTTGCTCCGTTGCTTTTTTCTCCTCTATATTAACTATGTTGTAGACATAGTTCTGTACGAGATGCTATTTTTCGCAGACGACTTGAAGATATTCTATCGGAAAGACACAGACTTTACATGAATCTTTCTAAAAGTAGTGTTATGCCCATCAGTGGCAAACTCAATCCAACAATATATCCGTATTATGTTAGTAATGTGGCTCTTGGTAGGATATTCATCAGTGTTAAAGATTTAGGTATACTTTTTGATAATAAATTCCTTTTTGTAGACCAACAACAGCTACAGGCAGTTAGGTTATATTTGTAAAAATTGCAGGGACTTTCGTAATTTTCACGCTTTAAATGCACTGTTTTTCTCTTTAGTCAGATCCCATGAGGTACTCATATGTCATCCTTTATATAACATATGTATATTAAGCTAATTGAGGTCGCATAAAAGCGATTTTCAAAATTTTTTTCGTTAATTTTTGATGGTTATTACCCTTCTAGAAGTTGCGATTTAGCTATGTTTCATTTGATTCGCATCTTAAAGTATTAATTGCTAATTCTTATTTGTCTACTTATAATAATCACATTAACTGTAGTTTCTTATTGTTAATTTTGTGGTTCCTCGATTACATTCCTATTAAAATGTACTTGTACGATCATAGATAGACCCTTATTATACAACTACACAAACTCAATTGTGGCGATTTGTGCACTAGATGCCTTTATTACCAGGTTTGTTATCTTTGCGCTGAGCATAATACAGCAAAACAGTTTATTTATTAAAAAAAAAGATATTAATATTTKTTAGCATTTTCATCCACATTCAATGCACTTTTGCATCCACGAAAATCATTCTTGAACACAAACGGTTTATTTAAATTTTAAAGGCATCCACCGTTTCTTTAGCCATACAAAACGTAAACCCTGCAATTTATCCTTCACAGGCGGAGACGAGAAGAAGTCTTGCTAGATTTGGACTATACAGCAAATAATCCATCATTTGTGTGTTTTTCGGTCATTAAAATATTCATTTGTTCGAGCAGCAGTGTGATCCCGAGAGTTTTTTTTCGAATCTTGTGAAAAACCAGAGGCAAACGTACGATTATAAATTTAAAGTACGTCTATCCTCCAGTGCTACAGTGTAAATATTTCCAGTAATTCCAAAACAAGTGGCAACCATCATTTGTTGTTTTACAACCCGATAATAATGCCCATTGTTTATTGTCTCTACACTTATCGAACTTATAAACACTTACAAATTAAACTTGTAAGCAACCATTTAGTTCATCTTACTAGTTTCACCGAAAATTTTGTATCTTTACAGACGTGCTGCTATCCAAACACCAGAGGAAAATCGACAATGGAAGCGCAAGATGACGCTGTAAAAAATTTGAAGGTTCGTAAAACTTGCGACTTTTTTCTCGTTTACATACGTAGCGTAGGTATCTTACCACTTTATATGAATATAATCATGATTTTGTCATTACTTCTCTTTGTATTAATTAAATATATAGGAAGCAGGAGTTAACAACAAAAAGATAACTTGAAAACGTTCAGTCTAGAACTACCTACTTGCACTATTTTAGTATATCTTGTGTCTAGTGGTCCATTTCCTTCCATTGTCGTCAATGTTGCATCCTTCTGGAAGTATTTATATTTTCTTAAGCTTGGGCCTCCCTCGTAATGTCTAACCATATATATAATATCACTCAACTTCATTAATGTAGCATTTTCCTTTGCCTTGTTTATGTCTTTTACTGAAGTACAACGGCAAACTTTACATTGTTTTAAAGCACTAAGTATAATCCAAAAGATTTGACGTTTGCAACAACTAACAACTTAAAAATAAAAATTTCCCCAGAAATAAGAGATATAGCGACATACGGTTTTCACAATTCGCTAGGGCATGAAGAATTCTATCAGCATGTATCAAAATAAAATAAATATATGGTAGATTATATGCCCCTAAGTTTTAGAGTTTTGATTTTTTAACGCTACGGTATATTTTATTTGTACAAAGTAGTGCCTATTTTTAACCGATTTTGTTGTATTAACTATTTTGTTTTTCATTTTGTTATACTCAGTAGCTGCCTACATAACATAATAACAAATAAAAAACACAAATCAACGTTATTCATTGTTCTGCCAGACATATTGTATTCGATCCATATTTTGTGTTTGTACTGCGAGTTCTGTACGTCACCCTAAATAAAATAATCAAGGGGTGTTAAATCAGAAGGTCGTGAAGGTAAATTATATGCACCATTGCATGCAAACCAACGATCACCACATTTCTTCAGTGTATGTTTAGTTTGTGCTTCTAACAATAAAATACCACCCAAACCTTTCTGTAATTCCTTTAATTTCAAAGCATTGGCTTACATGGAGGGGGGTAAATCAATTAATGGTTCGTCTGATCACCTCCATTGATTCAGATTCTTACCCGCTGGGCTTCCTCATAGAAAGCTTGAATTAGATCCGCATCACTCATAAGTGATACCTGAAACCTACCAATTTAAACACAAGCATGACGTCACCCGCGGGTAGTCCCGAAGCCCCATCTAATCCATAATGCATAGTTCGTAGGAAAAAATAAACCTCGGCTGACATTACGTGCAACGTAAAATGCCCTGATCGCGCAATTACCGCGAAAGTTACCCACGAAAATAGTTGCTCTTAATCGCCCGATCTACATAATAATACACATTTATCGAAAAAATCGATCTAGCCCCAAATTCCACTAACGCTCTAAATTTTTGATATCCGAAAGATGGCTATCAGTTTAATCGGTCGCATTATAAAAATTACCAAGCAGCCGAGACCCGAATTTGAATAAGATTCAATCTGTCCCTTCTAATTTAAATAACTTACAACGCATATTCCAACAATGGCCACAGGCACGCTGATTGACCAATTTATATATTTTAATAAAAACGTCTTTTGGGCTGCCCACCTCCCCGCTGTCATTACGAATTTAAAAGAGACCCTAGTAATGCGAGTTTAACAGTGGATAATGACCAGCCTTCGACTTCCCGGGCTTCTTATTTACAATTCAGTTGACTGTTATTATATTCCGGCTTTTTTTTACGCGTACGTCCACGCTGTAATTTCGACGCTGTTTGCGGACGGTAATGCCTGGGCAAAAGGACTTAATTATGGAAATGGTGTGCTTGCGTCGTTCGCTCGAATGACTCATGGCTGGTTGCGGAATTTTTCTGGAGGTGTCCGACGAGGATTATGCAAACGTATGTTCATTGCGCCGAGAAAGCTGGTCACGACAGTAAAATTTAATATAACGGGCTGGGGAGTCTGTAAATCAGGGAAGGTGCTCCGTGCCTCTTTGAGTTAACTGCCAACCGGCATGTCATTTCGGTTTTTATTCCTTTTTCAGGACGATTCCAAAGAATTCTGAACTCAAGACATATTCTGATTTGACGTTTTTAGTAGGTACCTTTACTGTATTTTCAATGGTGTGTTTGAGAAGATTCTAGGGGTCCAAACTCCTTTCTACATTAGTGGCTACAAAATACTGCTCGCTCTTTAATTTGTTTTTTTTTCATCTTTATTCAGCATTAACTAAATTACAACATTATGTGAAAGACTATAAATACAAATATTTTCAAAGGTCGTCTAGGAAGTGTGAATGAAAAACAGCCATGTTATGTGAATAAGGACGTAACGAAATATAAGAAATAATACTAATAATAATAATAATTCTATTAATCTCCATTACGTCAAAGGAAAATGAAAAAGTACATTTTGAATTACATATTATAGAAATTCTATTTCAAAAAATTCCTGAGTGGTGTAGATGCGGTTTTTCAGCATTAAGCATCTCAAACGTTTCCTTAGCTTTGTTGTCACCAGATTTTTCCAGCTACTAGGCAACCTATTATAGAAACCCAGGTTCAGGGACCGCTTCTCTGAAGTTACCAGCCTATGTCTGTCGGTCGACAGATTTTCGTGTCTTCTTATGTGATCCTGATGTGCACCTGCTCTTGTTTGAAGTTGATCTTTAATGCTGTGGATGCATATTATTTGTCTGATTACAAATTCAGCTGTCATAGTGAGAATGTTGTATTTCTTGAATAGAAGTCTGCAAGGAGATACCTGAGAAGCTCCCTGCAGGGCACGAACAGCTTTCATTTGCAGAAGCAAGATCTTCTTTGCATGAGCAGAATTTGCCCATGCTTCCATGATGTATGTCAGGTTTGAATGGAACATTGCATTGTACGTTAGTAGTGCAGCTTTCCAGTTTCCTGTTTTTCAAATGCGTCTAATTGCGTAGACCACGTTGCTAAGTTTGCTAGCTAATACATCACAATGTGTTCGCCAGGTCTACCTTGTGTCTAAATGTAATCCTAAAAGCTTTGTGACCCCAGTTGGTCCTGTTTTGCGTGACGCTGTGAACATCATTTGTACGGCTTTTTCCTCATTTATTTTCAGGTTGTTTGTAGAAAACCACACTTGATAGGCCTAAAGTTTGGCCAGAGCAACTTCAGGATTTTTATCATGAGTAGCAATGGGGTATAAGACAATTATTGAAACGGAACAAGACAATCCCTTAGAATGATTCTATTTTGCTCTACTATCCTAATACAACCATCAGTTATTTAAAAAAATTACATACGAATAGTTTATAACAATTACAAATCTGAAGGGTCCGTTCGTCCTGGTTTCAAAGACTTGTCGAATTCGCGCTTCTTTCCAGCCAATCGCATTCAGTCTGTTGCACACTTGGCATCATTGTATGTCCTTGCCAAGTTTATTTACATGATCGTATGTGTTTTAAACTAATGGGTACTTTAGAGTTGTCGAAAACTGGGTGTATTAATACCATTTCTCAGTTTGTAGGCAAAATATCATCAGGAAGCATAAAGACTGATTCGAGCAGCTTACCGCGTATTGATCACAACATCAAATAACAAATAGCAAAATCTGCGAGTACTATACATAACCAAACACAAACACGTGCACTTTCGTCTTTCACTGTCATGCTGTCATTTGTCATTGGTTACGGGCATGTCCGTCAGCTGATTGCCTTTCTCTGTTGCCAAACGTTCGACCAGTACATACGTCATGATGACGTATGTACTAGCCGCATTTAAAAAGGGGCGTTGTCTCCCGCCAATTTACAATAATTTTTTTAGGGCATTAAACTCCACAGACGAAAGAAATATTTTGGAATTAGCATTAGCATACCTTTAGCTTCACAAAACATATTTTTCCAGAAAAGTGTCTTATACCCCATTGTTATATCATCCGCGTAGAAGAGGCATAAAGTATTCAAATTTGCTGGTAAGTCGTTCACATACAGGATAAAGAAAAGCGGCCCCAGTATCGTTGTATTCCACAACTTATGCCTCGTGCTGAACTATTCATGTCACCATACGACACAATATGAGCTCGATTGTTTGAGATTCCCCTAAATCCATAATATTCAGCCTTTTGCAAAAATATTTCATGTGACACGCAGTCAAAAGCTTTGGACAAGTCACACATTTCAGCTTGACACGTGTGCAGCTGCTCAAAGGCCTCTGTTATGTAACAGAGAAATTTTCTGCATAGGTCCGCAGTGCAATTTTGTTTTATAAAGCCGTATTGCTGTGCTGACTTGCAATTTTGTTTAACAAGGAAGTTTTGCATTTGTTCTGCTAGTAAAGACTCAAATTTCTTTCCAAATATTGGTAAAAGTGCAATGGCTCTGTAGTTTTGTTGGGTCTTTTGTATCACCTTTTTTGAAGACTGGACGAATACGTGCAAGTTTCATTTCATCCGGAAAAACTTCATTTGTGAGGCAGTTATTGTAGACTTCTCTGAGTGGGTCTACTATGGTGTCTATTACAGCTTTTATAAGGCGGCTTGAAGTACCATAAATATCAGAAGAGTTTTTAGATTTCATTTTCCGTGCATCAACTAAAATATCTTCCTATGTGATTGGGTGAAAGTACATATTTTTGCTATTTACCATAACTTTTTGGGTAAACTCTGCAGCACTAATAGGTCCATTTTTATTACTATCTATTGTTTTGGAGGCAAATGTTGTGAAGAAATTGTTGAATTTGTTAGCATCTGGTGCCTCTTGATGACTTGGTTGATGTTTTGTTCTTCCTGTTTCTTGGTTAATTATATTCCAAATGGTTTTGTCTATTCATGTTTCTGCATTTTTTTGTTTAGTGAACATGCTTCCAGATAAAATTGTTTCTATCTTCTGAGAAAAGGTAGGATCTCTTGATTCTTGGTATTGTTGAATACATCCTGGATCAGCCCTAGTGCTTAGCGTATTTGTCGCAGTTCAGAAATCCAAATTGTATGTTCTTTATCCTTATAAATATTTTGCGTTTGTGAAATGCTTATGTCTAAATGATACATAAAAAGTTGTGAAATAATTTAAATTGCACCTTTGGATTTTGTTGTTGCATGATACTTGACCAGACTGTTTTTGAGGGTGAGTATGGCGTTTCCATTAATAATTCGGGATTTTTGCCTTCGTATTTTGAAAGCTTGTAAGTGGTATTTTTATTATCTGTCCTGTATGAAAAGTAAAAATAAAATTGGTAAATCTAAAAATGAAATCCGGTTATAAATTCTGTTTGGTAACTGAAATCTATAGGAGCATCTGAGGAAGTTAAGTAAGAAAATTATTGAATTCACAGAAATTTTTGGTTAAAGACACAAAATACAGTCTTCGTAACGGTATCAAAATTTAAAATAATATGAGATACATGTGTTTTAATACATCTGTGTAATGTACCTTAACCAAAGTTACCATTAATATTCATGTCATCAGCGATCGCAAGCGTTTTAGTCTTGTTATGATGAAAACAATGTTTTTTTTGTTGATTTGGGAAGAAATGCTATTAACATAAAAATTACTACGGTAAAAATTGAATGGCAGAAGATTTTCATTTTTTTTCAGCACTAGAGTGAATCTTGTATGTAGCTTTTGAACGTAGTTTTACACCCTCGTATATTGTTGCATTTATTCTTTCCTTTTTTAATTCTAGGAAATATATTAACAGTACAGGTATATAATGTAAGATATTAGCAATGTCTCGCAAAAAATTTCTACGTGCGGTTTATATCAGTGCATAGGAATAAAATAAGTAATATGTAGCACTCAATATAAGGATATTCTTTTCTCCTTCAACAGTGAACGAGTTGAAAACCCTAAATCTGTTCATTATCATTTCTTGTCTTGATTTTTTGTTTGGGACAAAAGTGTTCTTCTACGATAATTCGCTGATAATTGGCTACTTCGTTTGAGACACCCTTATACAATCATGGGTACTTTAAGAGGGGCGTTTACCGAGAACGAAGCGGGTCATTTTAAGCACCTACCGTTTTACATTTTACCGAGTTATTCGAAACTTTTTCGAAGTGAAATTTCGACATGGCAATAACAAAAGATGTAGCTACAACGCAGAGTTCGAGTTTTTTCTGAATTTAGTACGGTAATGTAAATATTTGTTGTTATATTTTGCTTAAAAATGCGTATATTTTTGGTGACCTATTCCTCGAAAACTAAGGTACATAAACGCAAAATTCGGACTCCACGTTGTAGCTGCATATTTCTTTGTACACTAGCAAAAACATGAGCACGATAAATGAGTAAAAACATTAAAAAAAATCTAAAACCGCAAACCCTTTCGCACGAATCCGTTACGAGAGCGGAATGCGAATGCCCATCCCCACCAGGTCCGTCGTGTGGTATCCAGTGAACAGTGAGGCTAAGATACAAACCTGTCGGGAATGTTCGAGCGGTATACGATCTATTCCGATATAACTGGATTTCTAAGATTGTATGTCTAATTACACGTGACAAGTTTAATGTTAAAATCTCTTTCACATTAATTTACTGTCTGCCGAAGCAATGGGGAGGTGGAAGGAAAATTATTATAAAAGTTCCTCCAGAAATCATAGTCGACATGCAGTTAGAATGTAATGTTATATAGTTCATACTTACAGAAATAAATGGGTTATTCCATATTTTGAATAACCTGGTATAATATCATAGTAAGTTACTAATATCTTCCTTACTTCTTTATGCACACCCTACAGTCAGCAATTTTCGGAATATTAGTTTAGCCCGTCTGTTGCTCGTACGATCTTTGCATGATTTCAACCTATCGGCTACCCTCTTACGTCCCATGTCCCGCTGGTAATACGGGTTGCATAGTTTACATTTCTGCCCGATCGCTCCAAGTAAATGCCCCTCTTAAGCAGACATATTTTATTGAGATGTATTGCAAGCTTTTTGCATTTTATGGAAATGACCATTCTTCCTTTACATGATTTCTTATATATGACGTTACATCCAACACTTTTTTATCCACCAAGTAGTAGCCTGGATCACGCCACTTTAGAACTACACAGGTTGATTGATTCTAGCATGATAAACTCGGTTCTCTTTAAAACTCCTCTAAAGATCTTTCATTCGTGAGATTAGCATAATCCATTACGAACAAAGTGCAGTTTAAAGCCGGACACAAACAGAAGTATCGGCAGTCGTACGTAGCAATTACTTGTTCCGCACTACGTTCTCGTTGCTTTCAATTTGCCGGAATCCTCTGATCGTCGTATACGTCTCCATTGTTCCAATTTTCTCCTCGTGAAACAGCAACAGACCAAGAGCACCCTTGCGAGGATGTGCCTTCAATAAAGGAATTGTCCTGCGAGTGTTTCTCCTCGAGAAACTTCCAAAAGAGACTCCGAAGCATTCGAAACTATCATTATGCAACTTGTAACGTTAGCATAAAACCCCCCGACCGAAAAAGCAGTTCGAAAGTTTGGAAGCACTCGTGTGGCGGATTACCTCTCCTGCACACCGATAATTCCGGCTGCTTGCGGGAACTCTGCTGCAACTTTGCCCGCCTAGTTTTCCTAAGAAGCCATTTCATAAAGCATGCACCGATGCTTATAATTCTCTCCCGCGATGTAATGCAGCCACGGCGTTATTTGCATACATTTAACATATTGTATACTTCTCGTTTAAAGTGCGGTTCTTGTGAATGCTTGAGCACATGCATGCACGCAAGAGGCGGCCGTGCGAGAATAAATTGCGGGAGACAAGGGAAGAAATCTGGGACTCTGTCCCGTTTCACAAATTGTAATACAGTTTAGTCTCTTATAAGTTAGGCGCAGTACGTTATATTAGTGTGACGTAGATGCCAGCTATTTTGCTGCGGTACGTCAATAAATCAAGTTGTCATAACGTGCATAAGAGAGTTCAGTGTTTCGTGCAATTTTTTAAAAGAATATTTTGAAGTGTTACTGTGTATGTTTGAGTAGCTTACACTTCTTCGCTTTACTTAGCAAGTAGTACAAACCGAAATTACATTTAGTTACAATGCATTGTTTAAAAGCTTAATATAGACTATGTTCGTGTGTAGAGCATTACAATTTATAAGTTTTACCAGAAAATGGTAATTGGGTGGGGTCCCTGGATGTTCTCGTTATAATGAGAGAGAAATGTGTTACCCTAACAACATTTCTTTTAGGTTGTTTTTCAACAATGGATTGCAACTAAATGTTAATTTGGTTTGTAATACCTACTGAAGGAACGTGAACCACTAAAAAATACACAGTAACACTCAACGTGCAGACCAAAATTATGCCTTTCATTAAGTATTACAAACCGAAATTACGTTGAATGGATTCAAAGGTGCATTCATTGTGAAACATTTTGAATCAATTAGGTAGCTTGGAAACAAGCTGATATTATTATATATTAGGTATAAATACAGAATTGGCCTTGGACAAAGTAACAAGCGACGATGCGAAAAACGAAAAATACACGTGTGTGAATATGATAACAAACAAATACAAACAAAAGTACCACTCATACAAGAGTTCAAATGTAGAAATTAAATTAATAAAAAGCATTAAACAAAAATGTACAGAAAATTCACTAACTATTTGTAAGGCGGATAAAGGCAATACTATCGTTACTCTAAAAACAGATGAGTATCAGACTAAACTAAATAATTTATTAAACGCAAACAACTTTTCTAAACTTAATTCAGATCCCACAGGACAGTTCCAAAAAGACGTCACTAGTATTTTAAAATCTTCACAACACTTGACATCAAACGAAGACAAGTATAAATTAAGAATAATGAACCCCCGAGCTCCAATTCTATATGGCCTCCCAAAAATTCACAAAAATGGAATTATGCAAATTCGTCAACAACATTTTGACACAATCTATTGAATGCCAGTCCAAATACAGCGTGAAGAATTCCGTAGGTTTAGCGAACAAGGTAAAAGAATTATCAATACCAAATAACGCTATTCTTGTGTCCTAATGTGTCTAATCTTTTCACTTCTATCCCCCTAAATGAACTTTTAACAATCCTCAAAAATAAAATAGAGAACTGCCAGCTATCAAACACAGAAAAAACTGAACTACTGAATATTGTGGAAATTTGCATAGATCAAAGTTATTTTACGTTCAATGACACATTCTACAAGCAAGACGATGGACTGCCAATGGGTTCACCTTTGTCTCCAGTTTTGGCCGAAATTTTCATGTCAAATTTCGAAGAAAAGCTTTTTGCAAAGAAAAATGAAATTATTAAAAATGTATTATTCTGGACTAGATATGTTGATGATATTTGTTGTATTTGGGTGGGAACTGACAGGCAGTTGGATGTATTCTTAAAATTCTTAAATACAATAAATAAAAAGATTCAATTTACCCTAGAAAAAGAAAAGTATGGAGTTCTTCATTTTCTGGACTTGTCAATGTCGGTAAAAAATAGTAAAATAGACTTTGAAATTTATAGAAAACCAACACAGTCAGATGTTACAATCCCGGCTTCTTCAAATCGATCGTCACACATTAAGCATATCGTGTTTTATAGTTTAATAAAAAGACTAATAAATATACCACTTAGAAAAGAAAATTTCGAAAAAGAATTGACGACAATTAAACAAATAGCCTTTAACAATGGATACGACACAAAAATTGTGGACCAAATACTTAAAAAGCAATACAAAATTAGAATACAAAGAATGCTGTACAATCCTAACATCAATGAAAAAGAACATATTTTTGCCGCAGTAAATTATGTCAAAGGAGTTAGTGTTTGTGTTAAAAATAGGCTGAATAGACTCGGAATAAAAGCAATAGAGGTTAATAAATGCAATTTGGGAGGTCTTCTAGTTAACAATAAGCCAAAATCCAATAAATTGAACAAAAACGGCATTTACCAAATAAAATGCATGCAATGTGACATGATATACATAGGACAATCAGGTAGAACTATTAAAAACAGAATTAAAGAACATGTTGCGAATATAAATTCAAACAAAAGCACAACAGGTTTTGCTGACCATTGCATAAGAAATAACCATCACTTAGATGAAAACGACGTCAAAATTTTGCATTGCGAAGAGAAAGGTAAGAAACTGAACCTTTTGAAATTTTGGAAATTAAAAAGGCTCAGCATTAGAAAAAACGTTTGGCGAATACACAAATAGAAATACCCACGTCCAGTACGCCTTTGATATTGCCGAAATTATAATGTCGACCTTAAAACCCAGGCGAGAGATTTTAAAAATGTATTTTACAACCCCTGTAAAAAGGGGATGCAAACAAAATTCTGCACATCTGAGTTTAGTATAACGCTATTATTGTCTTTGACAATGACCGTTTTAGGTCGAAACGATCGTCGGAGTTATCTGATAAATCAAGTGAGACAAAGCACGTACGTTCAATCAGCTTGTTTCCAAGCTACCTAATTGAAACCGAAATTACGTTAAGTTGCAATCTATGGTTGAAGAACAATCTAAAATAAGTGCAGTAAAGTTTATACGTTACTCTCTCATTATAACGAGAACACCAAGCGACCTAGTAATTTATCAATTTATGGTACAACATGTAAACTGTAATGCTCTACACACGCACATATTGTAGGCTAAGCTTTTCAACAATACCTATATTGTAACTAAATGCAATTTCGTTTTGTAATACTTGCTAAGTAAAGCGAAGGAGTGTAAGCTACTCAAACATACAGAGTAATACCTTAGAATATTCTTTTAACACTAAMAAATTGCACCCAACCTTAAACACTATTATGCACGTTATGACAACCTGGTTTTTTTGTTTTGTTTTGATCCAGGAACTAAACTAAATGTACTTTCGGTTTTTAACAGTTGTGAAATAAAACGAAGGAGTGTAAGCTACTCAAATATACACAAAAGCACTGCTAAATATTATTTTAAAACTACATAATTGCACCCAACGCAGCTCCATTATGCACAATAATGTTTGTTTTAATCCAGGACCTTGAGGTACTGCAGCAAAATGCCCGACTCCCATGTCAGCACTAATATAGCGTGTTCATGTGAAAATATAGTTAATGTGACGGAGACATTCGTCATCTTAGTCTTTTATTGGTCTAGGAAAGTTACAATAAACCTAGATTTGTAATTCATCGCTGGTTATGTTACATACATGACGTGGCCCTGTGGAACAAATAGCGCATATTTAGTAAAGAAGTGGTAAAGTATATTACGTCTTAAAAAAACTCAACGTAACCTGTGACTTGTAGCGTTCAAAAGGTTTTCTTCTGATAGAACTACCGTGACCTTTCAAAAATGGAAAACTTACGACTGTCTAATGGCATGTCGCTGGAAGGAGACGTAGCTGTAAACTTCAAGAAGTGGAACCAACAGTTTAGGATATACATGGAAGCGTCTGGTATAAAAGACAACGAAAAGTACCAAAGAATTGTTCAATTGTTGAAAGTTTATTAATGCTACTGTGTGACCTTCAGCAGTAAAGCTGCTTACTTTTAGTATATACTGATGGTGGTCAACAGTTTTCCAACTATAAATTTAAAGCATTTGCTGCCAAGTCGAATTTAGACTCGTAATGTCGGTACTTATAAAAACATGTTGAATAAAGCTGAAAAAGTGGGATTAGATCCATATGTTACTGTTACCGTCCATACGGTAGCTTATAATATGATGTTCAGACCGGCTGCGCATTCATGTTTATAAGTTAGCTTTGTAATAATTTTGACATTCTGTTAATAAAATTTGTCATTACACATATGTAAAAAGTTACTTTTTCATCAAATATAAAGGAATGTGTCTGTAGCCCTGATAATTACAATAAAGCGTCACATGATCACAATCTTAGTGCTTTATTGTCTCTGTGGTCCTTCGAAAAGTTGAATATTGCTCCTACAATACAGAAATGTGGTAGACAGATCTTCATCGATAGACAGTGTTAGATTCTTCCAGCACAGTTACTTTGTTGGGGTATTGTAACCCACCCATAGATTCCAAATTAAATAAATCACCAAGCGAAATTATATTTGGACGGTCCCTGAAAATTTTGTCTTAAAATCATCAGAATGTAATAAGTTTATCAAAGAGGGTATAGATCACTATAATTATCATAATCAACAAACACACACTAAACCTCTCACATTTAAGGATAGGGAGGTAGTGTATACAAAAGATAAAATTAACAATATGACTGAAGCCCAAGTTATCCGTGAAGGAGATACTTTTCGTTCTTACAAAATCCGTCTGCCTTCAGGCAATATTGTTAACAGAAATAGGCATAACATGAATAAATTCTCACCGAAACAGAAGTTTATTTTAGATAAAGCTTGACAGTGAATCAAGTAGCTTTCAGGATCAGACAAGGATTGTAAATGAAGTTGACACCAAAATAACAAATGATTATACTATAGGTAACTATTCAGATCTTCATTGTCTGATTACCTCTTAGAATAATAGTGGGCAATGTTTTGTGCTCTCGTGTTAGATTGTTAATGAATTTATACAGCTTTGTAGTTAAAACCAGAAATATTTTTTTAGTTCTAACAAATTTTGTGCCTGCAATTACGGTTATACAGTTAATGCAATATAACTTATCTAATGGTGTTAGGGTTATTTATTGAAGCTAAATTTGTAATATCTGGTGAAATTTTATTAAATCTATTTCATTTCCTATCCTATTAAATTCTTTTTTGAAACCGGGATTAGATACCCCGTTATTATGAGTGTAACTTTTTTACTAGAAGTAGTTAAGTTCTTGAAAGCAAAAGGATTTGGCGGTGTTTTAGAGCCTTTTGCCACTATACTTATTCAGGTATTGAAATAAGTTCTTAAAATTATTATACGGAAACTGGATGCGCGCGCCGTTTCAATACAAGAAATTAGCCCACGTTCTATTTTCTTGTACTTGTACGTTCATAGAACCTACTTTTCGAACCTACCCAATAAGCAGGGTTGTGAGATTAGGCAGCTTTTGTACTGATATCGGCAAAATAAACTTTTGAATAGGGTCTATCTGTTATTTTGGGCTGACTTCTTACTACCAGCTAATTAATACAGCTTTAGGCCTCTTAAAATATGTACATATATTGGTGTGAGTAAGCTTTTGAAAACCCCGGGAACGAGATGTGTTGTCGTGCTTTTGTAAATGAAACGGAAGGAATGCTTTCACGGAATTGTGTACCTTGTTTCCCTATTTTTTTTGTTATGGACAAGTTCAAAAAATTTTTCAAATGAAGCACTGCTCATTTGTAGAAAATTTTTATATGCTGCTGGATCTTCTATTAGCAGCTCTTCTTTCAGCACATTTAAGAATCCATGAACATTCATTCTCCTTGCAATATCATTGTTAATAACGACCCTGATGCATTTAATAATTTTTTTCAGTCAACAGGCATTTTTTTACTTTTAAATACAAATTGTGATAATTCAGGGTGACCACAAACAACAGTAAAAGTAATTGTTTATGAGTGGGTTACATCTAAGGTCTACTTTTCTCTAGCAGTAGAATAGACCTTACGTTGCATTTGCTATTGTATAAAGACAGAATTTAATAGATCACGGTTAGATTAGCTTTAGGTTGAGAAAATCACGATTAGAACTACAAAAGGGCGCACGCGTACGTATTGGAATACTTACTGAAAAGAATTTGTAATTGCAAATTGAGAACAAAACCCTACGCTTATTTCTTGTATTGAAACTGCGCGCGCATCTAATATTTAGTATAATAATTTTAAGGACTTATTTCAGTACTCAAATAAGTATAGTGGCAAACGGCGCTTAGTCTTTTCAGAGGAACCTGCCCTATAAACGATAATCCACGATTTAGTCACTTGGTTTAGAAATTTGTATATCGTCGTAGTTAGTTATTGTTTAAGGACTAAAAGATCATTTTCTTATATTGACGTCAGATCAAGGTACAGTTAAATTCTTGTTACAGTAATTTTTACTTCAATCTTCTTTAGGCCTTATTTATCCCATATATTAAAATATGTTGGTATTTGATGCAATTAAGTTTTAGTTCAAAATAAGTCATCACCTCAAGAGGCTACAAGGACGAACTTATCGCTTATTTGTTTCCCGGATGACCATGAACGAATCTAACAATTGATTCCGGTTCTACCGGTCACCGACATCAAAAACTGGCACGTACCGAGAGATTTTTTCGCCTATTGACCTGTCAATGCCTCTCATGTCTTCTTCATCGACGAAAAACCTCGATTTCGCTTTGTGGCCGCCACAAAGGCCAGACCAACCTTTGACAGTCAACTGTCAATCAACCGTTTTCGGGCGTAATCAAATCGTCATGGGCGGCCGTGCTTGCATTCAACTTCTTAATGATCTATAAATAAAACGCGAGCCGCAGCAAGCCGTTAATCGATGGCGATGTATCATTGCTTTGTGAGGTGCTGGATAAAAAATTCCGCTCATTAAGGGCAACAAAAACGTAGAGAATTTTACAGCTTCGGCGCGTTTGGATAAGACGCGTTTTTGCCGAGGCGCCGATGCATTTTTGGCACGGCTCCGATGTTCTTATTATTTCGAATTTTTCTAGGTACCTACCAGTACAAGCTGTCATGGTATAGGTTGCCAATTTATGCGTAGGCTTTTCTAATAACGAAGTAAAATGAAATAATTCTACGTCACATACATAACAGCTAACGGGAATTTTGATAGTTTTGTCGAAAAACTTTAATTACTTCAGCTTTTTTTTTATTGAAAAAGTACATCACATCATAACTTTTTAATCCTGCGTAGGTACTCATAACCTGTTATCTGAATTTAACGAATCTCATCGACAAGTGGAAAATAACTGAGAATAGATTTTTGGAATAAAAAAAATGTGTCAAGGACGATTTTATATTCTCACAATGCAATATAAACATTTGTAAACACCGCCGAAACGAATGCCCTGTGTAGAGCTTCAACCACTCAAATAGCCGTCATCAGAGTAGGCTAAAGTAAATAAATCCTTACAAACAATGTGTTAAAGCCAAGTTAGCATGGATTTATATGTTTTTAATTTATTAAGGAGGTTCGAGTAAAAAATTATGATATTCAATAAAATAAGTATTGAGGCTTCTCTATTCATTAAAATTGGTGTCACTAGAAGATGTTATTTGCTGCTTGCCAATAAAAAAATATTTGCTAAACCTAATGTTACCAAATGTCGGCAAAACAATTGCATCCCCTGTACCTACTCATAAAATATGGTTTGACTTAAAAATGAGTGTAATATGTCGGATCCCATTTCTTAAGCGTAAGGTTTACCCTTAATTGCGAAAAAAAAACACCAGTTGCATCGTAACAAAATTTGTCCATTTTTGTTTTAACATTCAGGTAAAGAAATGCTCAAATAGGCAGTAATTGGAAACGCATTACAATCGCAAGTAACATACACCTTACGCAGGCTATGTTATTGAATAAACATTCTTCCATAGTAGTATCCCTTTTACTATTTTGATTCATTTATTTATTCATTTTGGTTTACAGATTGATAGCGTTCTCTGTGTTTCACGTTTTTTAAACGAAAAACAGTTATCCTTGTTACCCCTTCGAAAGCATTTTCAGTCTCGTTAGGCTCATTATCATTTGTGAAACAACCTGTATATGTACATTCCAGGCATTCTCCCTTACCGAAGTACCACCTAGTGCTTACTCCTAAAGCTCTGTATATACAGAGCTCTAGTTTACCGCTAAATATTGTTTCTCGTAGTATTTATTGGAACCGCTAGATGGTATTGTCTGTAGGGAGGAATTAGCGAATGTACTCCAAACAGACCTGTCGGCCATTGGATATGAATACCTTTAGTGAGGTTAGCTATTTTATTATTAATTATTACATTCACATAATTATTAAAATTCCAGGTGCATTATGGCATACAGTGCTTTCATTTTTGTATTGCACAAATAAACATATAACTTGACAAATAAAACGTAGTATGTTTGGATTAAAACGTCTTTCGCACATTCTACATTAGGTGTTACGTGACATACAATTTTGTCTTACGGGAGCTTGGACTATATAAGAATTCACCCATTTCACAAAAATACGAAGCAAATGTCAGTCTTCCCTTGTTAGTATGCCCCCTAACGCGAATTAGGCGATCCTCTCGGACATGCCTACATTATCCGACCACGCATACACAACATTACTGCTGCTTTGCACGCATTGTCGCTAATTCTGTCCCGGTTCCGTGGGCTTCATCAACGCCCCCTCCCCCGCAACAGTAATTGTTTGATTAAATGCGATGATCATCAACATCTCGCTGGTGATTAGACTGTCACTGGCGCAACCGCTTTCATCTGTAATGCCACAATAAGTCCGGTGGCGGTAATGACTGTGACGTCACAACCAATCGATCCGTCGTCCCGTTACACGCGTAATTAATTTTATTGGATAGAAAAGTAATGTGTTCTGATTTATTAGCTGTTTACGTGAGCAGGCGATTTTTTGGTCGTTACGCAGCGAACGGCCCTGGAAAGTGGCCTTTTTGGTTTTCGGGTTTAAAGCGTATTTGCGAGAGAGGATTTTGTTAATGCGATTCATCAGTGTGGGCCATTTGGCAAGCACTTTGTAGGCTCTTCTTTGATAAGTAAATGGAACTTTTTGCTTCTCGTTTCGTGTCAATTCTTATTAGACCAATAAGAATGTCAGTTGTAAAAAAAGTTGCTAGCAAGTTAATTTTTTTCAGAATTAATCTGTACCAAAATAATTGATTTTAGCGTATACGTAGATAGATTTTGAACATTATTTTGCAGCAAAGGGATAAATATTGTTAGTTCTGTGCGTTTCATATATTCATAAATCTTTCAGGCAGTAGAGCATTGTTAAAGGTTCGGTTATTGTAGTGCGGTCGAGATACTTAATTGGGTATTTGCCATGTATTTATATTTTATTAAATTGCATATTAATAGGTTGCATCTAATCCACAAAACAGCTGTGACAGCTTATAAATTTGAAAAACTGGATCGTAAGGTGTATTTTTAATATTAAAAATGTAAATTTTTAAAGGGACCGCCAAAACGCAAACGTATTGGCCGTGACGTCAGGTGTCTTGTAAATGGTCGCTTGTTTACATCTGGGGTCAGCGCGTCACGCGTCAACCTCAGCCCTTCAATTTATCAGTTTGTTGTTTGCGTCTTAGTTCAGAAACTCCACCAAGCAACGTATTTTTTTGAAAAGCTAGGAATCTTCAGTCTGTGTACCACCCTCTTAGAAACCGGAAAGAGCGACGTAGAATTATGTTGAGTAAAGTCAGGTAGCAAATCTTGAAAATTAGATTCGAAGATAGTTAGTCACGCTTCGCGGTATTTTGGAAATTCGTTGTTGTCAAAATTGTTAATTTACGATTGTTAATTTTCTCGTTTCATAGAGTTTAATATTCTAAGGATCTATGGAGTATTAAGAAGATTTGGATATAGGAGTTTTGTTGATTAAATTTTACTATATTGCGTTGTCCCAAGTACCGTTGGTCTTCCTCTTCACTTTTGTACTGCTGGCATTGCCTATCATATCTCCTTCACAGTCCTGCTTAAACTTGCAAACAGTAGCCCACACCACCCAATTGCTTGTTTTCCATACTCCTACAGAGACTGTAAGACCCCTAACTCTTTCCTCACTGCATTATTATGGACTCCGTCCATTCTTATAATTCTTAAGATTATTTTCAAGTACTTCATCTCTATTGTTAGTTGCCTACCTTTTACATTCTTGTACAACACCCAGCTATGACTTCTATACAGCTGCAGCGCACAAAATACTGTCTTGAACACAGATATTTTTGTCTTAGCTGTTCAGGAAGCTGTGTCGAACAAATTCTCTTATTTATTTCTCATCTTTGCAGACTGTAATTAAATGCCTAGGTACTTAAACAGGATATAATTTTATGTTGCAGATACTCCTTTTTCTTTGCAAATATTACCAGATCTTCGGCAAAGATACAATCTGAAATCTTCACAGGCTGTAGATTTCTATAATATGCTACCTATTTTTGTCTTACTTGGTATTTAACTCCTTGATATCATCTACAACCGTTATTCTCTTATTAAAAATAAGGGACTTAGTACACTACCTTGCCGTTGATCTTTATATTTGTATTAAGTTGTCCGGATACTGCAGTGGCTTTTATACATGCTGTCGGTCATTTTATTATCCACTTTTTTACGTCTCGGACTATTTCAAACTCCTATACTCGTACTACTAATTGTCTGTTGCATCATTGTCGCGAAGATGAATTATTAACTCCTTTCTTCTTTTATCACATGTGCACACGCTACTGGTTGTATGGTGCTATCACTAAATTTTGGTGCAGTATTTGATGTCCTTACATGACTCTCACGTTCTTGCCAAGTCATATCAATGGTATTAAATATACCGTGATACGGCGGTAGCTGTAAAACTGCGTGTCCATGCTGTTTAACCAAACTACCAATTCGGAAATGTTTTATCAAAACATTTTGTCTTTAGAATCTCCAATAGTTGTTTCTTTGTATAACATACCTCAATATATATCACGTTTTAAAAGGAAATCAGTGATTTTTTTCTTTATTTGAAGACTTATTTGGCATTTTTTCAATCTGAGCAGAATGATAAGAAGTACCCTCTAGTAAAATTACTGTATTAGCAGAAAGCTTTGGCAGCAGTTTACTCTTAAAACATTTTCCAAAACCTTCAGTCGTCATACTTTCATAGTAGTCTACCTTTGTGCCCTTCATATTTTTAACAGATATAAATAATGCTTCTTTCACCTATCCGGTTTTAGATCCCGCATGTAGAATAATTATTATTCTTTTACCATGTGACGCCGGTAGATTCGGCACAGCATTTGTTACTCTTATCGCAGCAACCATTTTCACTGTCTCGTGGGTGTCATACCAAGTTTCGTCAGCATATTATATGAATGGTCTACCTTCATCTCGAAAATTTCTAATTTTGTTTACGTAATTTACTCGCCATTCCGAAATTCATGAAGGTTCCATAAGCACCTGGCGTTTATTAATTTTCTTATAATAAAACCTTATTTTTCTTAAAAATATATGTAAACTCTCCTTACAGCAGTTAATACTTAGTCCAGATTTAATTTTCTTGTGTAATTTTTCAATTGCCAATACATAATTATTTTTGCATGCCTCATAAATCATACGTCGTATTAAATTTGCGTGATCATCTTTGAAAACCCCAGACGAATCGACGTCTTTTCACACTTTTCTGTCCTGAATTTCATGTTCAGCTATATTTGTCGCAGTTGATTGTGAAATTTTAGTTATTCTACTTGTTTTTGCTATGGCCCCACTTTCTCCCTCTACTTTTGTTCAGTTTTAGCTGATAAATGATTATGATTAAACCATACCTTACGCAACGCAAATAAAATGTATAGTCTTAAAAGAAACTGTTTTGTTGAGAAATTATACAACTAATAACAGGCAACAAACGAAAAACGGGCGAAAATGCAAGAACTCGACTGCTTGAAAACAAGCAGAAAATGATTGTTGCTAAATTTGACACAGCTCAAGACGGGATTAGAAAAGATTAAATAGGTTCACAGATAAATATTTTAGAGAAAGTTTGCCGGTGCATTTCCTAGAATATAATTTAATTTAGAATGCAAGTAAATAGATAATTTGTATTCATGTCAAAAGAGAGTACGGCCCATCCTCACAGATATCGTTTAAATCTATTATAAATAACTGAAGCTCATTACTTTTATGGGGGTTCACGGTCGAGCCCAGATAAAGTGCTTAAACAATCGAAACCATATTCGCAGAATATTTCTTTGTCTTAGCTAGAGTCAACATTTTTATTACGGTGTCGCTCGCTAAAGAGTCATGCTATGCTCAACAAATGAAAACTTTTTCTATTCTTTTAACATTTTTACTGCGACTATAACTAGGACATTCTTATTTCGAAAACTCTATCTAGTCGAAATTGCAGTAATGTGGAACGTAAGTATTAGGCTTCCGAAGTCGATTACTTAAGTATAACAGTTTTTAACAAGCAATTACCAGTAAATGGTAGTGCTCTAGTGACGTGAGACGGATTTCTGTTAATTGTGAGGTAAGTCAATAGAAAACAATTTTTTTTCACGTAACATTCATGATTTAAAAAAGATATTATAAATAGATGTATTTCTTTTGCAATTAATAGACATCCTACTTTTTTACTGTTTATGGATTGATGCCTAACATACAATTCTCTCGAATAAATTAACTGAATAGGCATACACTGGCAAGCTCTAGACCTCTAAAGCGTCGCCTATGCACAGAAAGAAACCCAGTGACAGCTTTCTCGCAGCCACTATCGTCTCTATCTCTGAATTGATGAGCGACGTGCACCTCCTGAGTGTTGCCCGTACGTGCCCCGTAAATTTATAGTGTGCAGTTCTCCAGACTTATCTTGATTCCCGTTAAGGCTAGGTATGTTAATGTCCCGTGCGATTTACATATGAAGGCAGTTCAGCATCCCCCGACATGGGCGAAAATATCGCGTCTGGATGAACTCGATGGAGACACTATGTCAGTGCCAGATACAAGATAGTAATTAGTTCGTTAATGACTCGCGAAGTTGTGGTTTGAGGTAAGTTATAGATGGGACACATGATGTCAATTTATCTTACTATATTATTTGACAAGAATGGTGAAGGTTTTTACCCTTATTTGTGAAAGTTAGAATTCGCATGACATGAGAATAAGTTTTTTAGCGAATAAATAGTATATCGGTCAAGCCGTATATGTATACAAGTATGTGATATTTTATTGGGTTTTGCAGGCATAAGATGAAAATTGAACACGGGACTTTTTGAATACCAGTCAAACGCTCTATCACTGAGCTATCAGGGCCCTATTCAGAATCGAGGTCAAGGCGGCATATATACATCAAAGTTAACACGTAACGCTGCTGAACGCCTTCCGACACATTTGCAGCTGAATCGCTCGTCGCTCAGAATTGTTCTTCAGAACGTAATTCGCTACGGTAGCCAGATTTTGGCGACCATCTTATGCCTGCAAAACCCAATAAAATATCACATATGCTCAATTACAATGAATTCAGGCAATAATTATCTTTCATAATATACACAAATATTACGTTTTGCTAAAGAGATTATACCTCTCAGAAAAATACGCTGCAAATTGAATCAATACTTCCTCATCCAATTGTCAAAATGACATTTACGTTTTTATTTCTAATACTATACGATTAGTAATCAGGTTTTGAGCATTTTTCTCTCTACACATTTTTTCTAAGACAAACAGTCCTCGTGCTATTAGCAAAAATATATAAATTTTAAAGTAGGTTTTTTCGAAATAACTCGAAAATTATTAACTTAACAAAAAATTACAAGAATGCTTTCTGATCAGAAATTTGATTTTCTATGTAATACCAAAATTAAAAAAAATCGTACGAGCAGGGTTCAAAATAGGTTTTTTAGAAATAATTCGAAAATTAAAAAATTTTGAATAAATTTTCTAAGACACTTTTTGTGAAAAATTTTATTTCCTATCTGATGGAATTTCCATTTTTTGAATATATTAAATATATTCGGCGATATTTAGGAAAAACCGCATTCTTAAAGCGACGCTTTTTGCTAAATCTTCTAAAAACTTTGCTGCACCGAAATTTATAAGAACGAAGTTATAATACTAATCACATACTAAAACGAAAAAACATAAAAAAAATATTTGCAAAAAGGGTAGTTACCCCCCAATTTCGCCCCCTTCCCGATACCCTACTTACCCCACAAACAATAGGTCGCTTTATTGGGTAGGTGAGATTTATACGTTTGCCAAATTTCAAGTTCATATATTAAGTCTTTCGAAAGTTATCGTGTCCACAAACAATACTACAGACGCACAGAAAATTTGTCGTGAGGTTGGTTCCATGGCTGATTGTCCTGCGTTTCAAAGGCTCTAGTTACGAATTTGTGAGTGGTGTGTTAGTACCTCTCAGTCCCCCCCCCCCCCCCCTTCTTCCAGAAAACCGTTTAATAATGCTCATATACCTAGAAGGAACACCATCCAAGACTTGGGAGTGATCTTGATTCTGGACTGTCATATAATTAGCATACTACTGACTCTGATTATGAGGCGCGTGCTAGTTGTTTGGATTTATATATAGAAATTATTCTGATTTTTAGAGAGTTCGTGGTAGCGGTCGTACCAGACGGACATATTTCTTAATATCTGTTTTGTGGGTGATTAAAATAAGAAAAGACTTTAAAACCAGCGCACATTACACTAATGTGAGTGGCGACTCAGTGATTAGAGGATTCAGCGCATGTGAGGTCGCCAATCACGCCAGAAGTGATGACGCAGCACCAGACGGTGTTACAAATACGCAGCTATAAGTTTTAGTACAAGTGTATATAGCAAGGAAATAGTTTTCAACTCAAAAATCACACATGAATAACAACAGCTTTCAAAATTTAAAATTAGAGAATTCTTCCTTTCGAGTAAGTAAGGTAGCGTCCTGGAAAATTTCGGTCACTAGGAAACCCTAGTAAGCAATAGCCTGGAACACAGAATACAAACTGTTTAATGTCCAAGAGTAAATAAACCACTTCGCTGAATTTCTGCCTTAACCCAATAACCAAACGAATAATTGAGAGAGGTGTAAAAATTACTCTTATTAGCAATATTAGATTTAATATGATAAAAGTGTCGCCTTTTTAAGCGTTTCGTTTCAGATGTAATATATAGCTACTGAAGTAGTAAAATAATGGAAATAATAAAAACAAAGCCGCTCACTATCCTAGTACATATAATACCAGGAGACGAAAACTGTTTTTTCAATACATTTGCTCACCAAATACATGAGAAGAACGTCACACAACATGCGCACCACTCACACACAAAGTAGTAAGAGCTACAACTTTTAAGTTATATCAGACAAAACCTCCAAAGATTTGAAAGTATTTTAGAGGGAACTGTAAAGGAACTACAGCCAAAATATCAAGAAACGGGAAAGAGAACGAATTTTTACTCTCAAACGACTTGGAAAGAGAAGAATTCTGATGAAGAGGAGAAATAATAGTCTGTACAGCATATGTAATAAATTAGAAAACCGCAGTTGACATGTAGGGTGGGGACATCATAAAATTTCGCCGTTCTGATAATGGAGTAAGCGAAGAATCCGCGGACTAAATAAATATCGCTATTATGTGATATGTGTCGGCGGATGGTGTGACACAATCAGCGCTATCTATGGACCCGAGTGACAGGCATGCAGATGTAGATACTGCAATCAGTTAGGTAGTGATCCTAGTAACAGATAGATGGTTGGGAAGATATAAAAAATGGCGTGGACGGAAGCTACTTTATATAAGTACGGGCTGGCGCATACCGAGAAGTCTGAAAACAGCGTAGCAATCGAGAACCTAGAGAACAGAGCGAACCGGGTGTTCAATGTGCTAGGGAGTGCAGTATAATGTTCTGAATAGTGGTTTACTAAACTAGTAGTGGTATAATGGTAGTTTTGAGGTGCTTGTGTTTAAATTCAATGTAGTTTGTCCTGATTGTTAAATAAAAGAAGTCCCCGTACTCCTAACAATATAGTATACAGAAAATAGGAAAAGACAAGAAACCATTAAGTGAAATAATGCTATGGGAAAATCAGACAAAAATTGAAACAAACCTAGGCGATAAGGATGAAAATACATATGGCGACGTACCAGTATTATTACAAATAATGCAATAAAAGGGGAACAAATTCAAAATGGCACTCATACCACACTCTGAGCTAGAAAAATCAGGTAGTAATCAATTAAATAATACAAACAACGTCCAAACCGACACAAGAGCGAGCGCAGTGCTTAGGCAAATCACCCAAGAAAATGGCAATCTAAGGCAAAAATATACTTCAGTCAAATACACACCATCCGCGCAGCAACAACGGAACTCTTTGATGACCTAACGATCATGAAAACAGAGGCCGTACTTTACATAGAAAACACAAGAGAAAGGATGATTCTAGAAGTTAGGAAAGAACGAAGAAATGACGAGGAACAAGAAATTAATCAAGCGACTCTGAAATGGGCCAATGATGTCAACAGCACCAAGAAAATATTAAAAAAGACCTTCAATGTACCTATATAACCTTCTCACTCTAGTCCTATTTTCTTGGCGTGCGCTAAGCAATCGCATGTAGCCCTCCAATCCAGCGAGACGCTGGTACGCTGGTTCAATAAGTCAGAAATTATAGTGATTTTCAGAATAGTAGTATTTTAAGGTTTCTTTTTATATCATTAATTCGCTCGAGGCTTGAGTACCAGGCGATAACCTGGTATCCATTTTGCAGTGTGTTTTTTCTAGTTTCTTGTCTATCTGGAAGATAGTGTTTCCCCACCTTAAAGGTATACTTAAACTCAACTCTTTGCACATGAGAACAATGTTTCTTGCTATGAAATTTTTTAATAACTTCTTAGGAATGAAGTTTCATGTTCCACGTCTGAACACAAGATTAGGTTTACCTTGTTACTCGAAGCCATGCAGGAGAAGGTCTCCTATTAGAAATGATACGAACTACATTCTCGGTGTCTTTAAACACTATTCATCTACGATACTACCTTGTAATTTACTAACTAGTTGTCATTCTTCAGGCATACAGCTGGGCCCAATTCCCACATCGTTCCCTCTCTCATTCTGATGGACGTCCGTCTTAAAAGGTGCCCATTTGAGTCGAAAAACGTCGGGAGATACATACCGCTGACTGCGTATGTGACGTGGCGGTGACGGAATAATAGCATAATTATAATTTGGGTGTTACAATTAGCGTGAAACGGCCGACGTATCCCGGTGTCTAATTCCGTCTAACAGCCTCCAGGAGATCGGCAAATTGCGAGCGGTCCCAAATGCATTATGCTAATTTTATGGGAATGTGGAGCAAAATGAAAATGGAAGAGTTGGCACGTTGATAATGGATACTGTGGATGGATATTGCGGCCAGGTGAGGCCGTGTGGGAAGATTTCCATACGGGTGCAAAATTTGTAGCAAAAGCGATGATGTTTTAACTTATAGTTAAAAGACTTGTTTCGTTAAAATTAAGTATTACTACATGAAACAATAATTGGAAATATACTAACTTATTTATTTTCATTTATTTAGCGATATGAATTACAAACAGATACATTCTTAACTGTAGTATTTGCCTAATCTGGTGTTGTATTCATAGGCTACTTGCTAGAATATCTAACAAATATATATAATCTATACCTCTTCCACTTTTAAGTGTAGAAGGTGTAATATTTATCTACATATATGAATATTTTGCTTTAGCAGTTTTACAGTTTACATTGTTCGATGTTAACCATATTTATATTACAGTATGTAGATGGATCTATCCTCTTAGGTCCCACTTAAACTTTCACTGCTATTTGTTACACCTTAGGACTTCTTTACTCTTCTCGGTAAGCACTCACCATGGATTTTCTTCTTTCTTTCTCTATTCCACCACTGCTCTCCAGATAGTTCTATCTTACCCCATGATCTTATCCTGGTTCCACTTTAGATCTCTTCTAGACATTATTACCTTGATTTTTTCATCCCACGACTTACTTGGTCTCCCTTTCTTTTTTCTTCCCACAGTCCTCGCTTCCTACACTTGTCTTACTTACTTATCACATTCTTCTTATTTTGCTGGTTACGTTCTTAATGATAATGATCGATGAAGATAATACAAAGCAATGGACTAAGGTTGCCTCGTTATCTAATTTCCTTTGTCGTCCTGCATCTCTCTGTCTCTTTTTCTACAGCAATTTTTTGATGATAACTAACAAAATAATATCCAAACCACAGTACAGAGATCGTACTTTAATTATGTAAGATTTGCTATATTCCTGTACCGTCTGTTTGAGAGTTCACACACTTTTGCAGAGTGGATTAAGTGAACGGGATCTTCTTCTCTAAGTCCCTAACCGTTAAAAATTTGTTTTATTTTAAACTCAACACCCTATTTCGTAATACTATTTAGAGCAGTATTGGTACCTACTGTACTACTGTACCTACTGATGGACAATTGGGCAACATACCGCTAGATGATACATGGCGAGATAGCTCAAAAATAATTTTTTTCCTTAAACCTTCGACATCGCTGGTAGAACGCTTATCGCTTTCACCTGCTTTTAATTCTACTGCCAGTTATACCTTCGAAAAAGGCCCTAGTGCAGCCTTTCTTCATCTATTAGGAAATATTGCAGAGAAAAGAGACTTGTTAAGTACATGAACAACAGTATCATTGCAGTAAGGGATTCCTAAGCGAAACATTATTACACTGATTCTGTCGCGTCTATATGACAGAGGTTTGATATCACAAAAAACTTTCACGGTAACTGCGTGTAGTTTAAGTTCAGAGGTTATCAGTGAACTAGTATACAAGCGTTAGCGAAAAAGTTTTTTGTCATTTGGCTTGTTCAAAGAATTACGATGTATGTTCCATTTGAAGAAGTGGGACCACATTTTCTTTAGATTCCTCTTGTGAAATGTCTCTTGATATTAGTTAGGCTTTTTCTCCTTTTATGGAAGGTGCTGTAAATTTATTCGTCGTGCTTTCTCTCAGGTCACTCTATCGTCAATGAGTGAACTGGTATGAATGGGCCCCCAATTCTCAGCATTTATCGTTCGGAACTCCGTTATTTTATCAAGTACAATTCAGCAGATATAGTATATCAATGATACAGAGCAACTAGCAACAAGGGTAAGTTCTTTAAGGTGTGGTTGCATGTTGAAATGTTAGTGTTTATATGGTTACTCGTCACCAGTTATGGTGATCGGAGTCATCAATTTGTAGCGCGTGTTGGTCCATCAGGCGATGAGAATTGACTAATACGTCGGAGGGTTGTACACACTATTTATTACACACACTGACTCTTAATAGCTGTTACTGACTATATGCTTACTATTAGAGACTAAGTTATGCTTAATTACATTTACCTATTTATATTGCTAATTCGTGACATCGGTCTACTTTTATTGTTTGTCCTACATAGCGGAACTATTTATAGTGTATTGGTATGCAAGATATGCATACATGTCTTTTTCTGTTGACACAGCTCGCCAATTGTCGTTCCTGTTTGTCTTCCGATAAATAGGTCACTACACCGCCCTCCTTTCTAATGTCTTGCATCTATCTTATTGTCTTCCTTCGGTGATTCGTTGTTACTGTAAGAGATGTCTTTGTTTATCTAAAAAGATTAAAGTCGTTTTATTATTTTGCTTGTTAGTTGTTCGTTCTACTTCTTACTGCTACTGAATGTGCCTGTTTTTTAAGCTTCCTTGCTTGCTGAATGCTTTGTAAGTTATCTAGAGGTCTATTATCGCGCTTGAAACAGGTCGGTATAATTGCATTTGACCTATTCTTGGACATGCCGGTTTTTCTGCGTTTTACCCACTTGATATTGAACAGCTTGCTGTCTCCGGTCTAGGCTACTACTCAAAAAAGGTTTCCTAGAAGCGGAGCCGTTTTTTCGACTGCTAAGAGTGTGCTATTTGCCACCCGACAACGTGAGAGGCAAAATTTTCTAGGATGCTGCTACATTTAATCTGAAGGAAAAAAGAGATATCTGATTCTGAATTTGAAAAGTTTTTATTGTTCATGTGAGATAAACTGTGTCTATACACTTATACTAAGATTTATCTGCTTATCAAAACACCTGCTAACGTTGGGGCACTCCTTCTGGCTCTCTTGCTGGTAAGCCCAGCACACGAAACACGGCACATACCTATACTAATCACGGAATTTATGTGTGCCGATTGTGGTCTTTTGCTACGCTGCCAACGTCAGTGAAGGAATTGATCCAGTAGTCTGGCACAGTGATTTAATAAACGTCATGAACAAGACTAGTTGAGTTTTTGGCACGATTCTTGCCATCACTAGTAGTGACTTGTGAATTTTTGCAGAATCGCCGTGTTTCCGATGGCTTTTGCAGGAATAATCTTGTGAAGACGTTATTAGTAATAAAACTAATGGGCTTTTTTGCCGTCAACTGTGTTATGCAGTTTCAAATGGAAAAACCGCCTGCGTCATGTGGATAACACTTTCTTGTTTTTCAAAAGCACGACGCTCTGTTGCTGTAAATTGATCTGTGCAGAAAATTTTATTCTTTGGGTTTCTAGGATTATCAGACTCCTATTTCTCCGCTGCGGCATCCTTCTTATGATTACTACCCAACCCTTTTTACTCTTTTTAACCATGTTGCTCCTTTATTCCAACTGCAGTAGCGCACCCCCAAGCGGCGATCCCGCACAAAAGGACGGGCGATCGCAATTCGCTAAAAGGATTACCGCGGACGGCCGTCGGCGCTCAACCGCCAAATGAAACATCATAAAGAGGTCTGTTCTCGGTGGGTCCTCGGGCGACGACGTCTGGCGTCCCTCTGGAGACGCGCATTTGTTATCCCGATTCGGAACACGTCACGACGACCCGCTACAAAGGCCACCCCCCTGCGCGACGCCGCTTTAACTATTTCTCTTTTGTGCCGCCTTCCTTAAAGAGTTTATTTCGGATCTCGTGTACTCCTGTCATGTCCAGCGACGACAAATCTAGTGGCGGGGAGCGTCGCGAGCGTCCCGCCGCTGATGTTGTAGTTAGCCCGTAATTCGTTCGTGGATGTAACGTATATTTCAGGTTTTAACCACCGGACAATGTTGCAAGCGACTTACTCATTTTTGGAAGATCCAGTGCATATCGTGTTAAGGCTAAGAAAATCTATACTTGTCCAAATGAAATAAGGTTAAATCGCAATTGTAAAATCCCGACCACCTAATAATTGATCGTTCTCTTACAGTAAACTATTGGCTATAAATAACTTCCTGCTTATTTAGAATTGACCGACATTGCTTTATGAGTACCATCTTAAGTAAAATAAAAATACAGTTTTGTTATGTATTTATTTATTTATTAATCACTTTCATTGTTATCACTGACATTCTCCTTTTCAATCTCTTGTCTTTTGATATTAAGAATACTGTTAAGTTTGTTTATTGTATCGTCTTTATGAAGCTATAGATCAGATGGTTGTAAAGACTTCACTTTTACATTTGAAATTTAATCCTACACAAAACTTTAGGTGAAATATTGCTAGGTATTCAGGTATTGTATAACATCGATATTAATATTTGTTTTAGAAATTTTCTAAGATTATCTTTTATTTTCGAACTACAATCGTTTTGTACTTGTTTTTAAGTTGTTAACAAAAGTTTGCTTTAAGTTCTGTTAGTTTACAGTCGTTAAAAAAATTGGGATATATCCAGTTAGTTTTGATCAATTTGTTTTTATCCATAGCATTATGTAAAATATTGTGGGGTAATCAAGTAATGTTAAGATCAATATTAATATATGGTTTTTATTATTAAACATGACCTTTATTTTCATTTAAAGTTATTTTCCAGATACMTAAAAATGTAACTGTATAATCTTAAACTAAATTTATTTCACACACGTCTGCTCTAATATGCCACGCCATGTAAACTTTTTTTGTCAGTCTTTATAAGTTTTGAAAGAAATCAAACGCAACAATATAAAATAACTTTGGATAAATTTTGGGAACTAAAGTGCCTCTAAACAGTAAGTTAAATAATAGGTAGCTAATACAGTTACGCTAGGGAGTTACACTGTAGGCGGTACAGTGTTCCATCGTTTGCTATTTAAACAATTTAATCGGGTGAAACGCTTTTCGTGTAGCTTTATGCGGACAGCGTACAAAAAATTGATAGGCAAATGGGCTTTTGAAAAGTATTCATGGTGTCAAGTTTGATTGTGTAATGTCATAACTGTCTGCAAGTTTCAAATTAAAATTTGCTTTTCGAATGGGCTTCCATTAAATTTCATTGCACAACTAGAATGACCGGAAATATATGAACGTGAGTGCGTTTAGCTCCCACACGCATACGTTAATAATTATAATAAGATTAAAATTTTAAATTCTCCAAATATTTAATGCAATGCTTTTTAGTACAGATATCACCGTGGTCTCTGTTAGTCAATTACATATTATTTTAGAAATTTGCGTTACTATGGGTAAGTTTAAACTTCTCTTGCGTTATTTATTTTATTGGCAGCGTGCTGGTGATATTGCTGCTTGAGAAGGTTATTTAACTTTGTAAAGGAAACTTTTGTTGGCTTTGACTTTGTCATTTACGTTCCCTTGTGGTACATGAAAATTTTTATCTCATTTATCTAAAAATGCTATTTTAGGATTTTATTTCCTCAACAGAACATGTGGTACTTTAAATATGAGGAACAAAACTAATTGCTTGCACATTTAATTTGCCCTCGCGTTGACTCTGACAATATTTATCTAATGGGGATTTTGTTGAAACCAATATCAGCAAATGTAGCGATGTACTGATCCATTCAGGCAGCTTCATCACTAAATAAAAATTTAGATTTTCATCACAGTGTAACATTAACTTCAGAAAACTGCAACAGGCCGTCTGGGTCATCCTTGTTTAGCATAACAGTTGTATGATAATTTTCTACGATTTCACAATATAAGATTGATTTAAAGAGAATTTCTTCAGTTCAAGCAACACATTTAGTTTGACTTCATCCTCTATTTGAAGTAGGTCTAAGTACTGGCAGCAAATACTGAACAACTACTGGTTAATTCCCCAGAGCTATAATGCTCTATTGCAAGTCTAAATCTAACAGTGCAACGATGAAGTTTTAATCGGGATATAACGGTATAAAACTCTTTTACAGGAGGATTTTTGTGCTTCTGTGTGTACTATGGAGAACGAGTATTTTGTCACTATCAGTCAGATTCAGAGTTCTACTGTGAGCTGTACACTAATATAAAAAAGCAAACCAACACAGTTATCTCACTCACAGGTATGGCAGAGTATCCTCAACTTCTGTTGATTTTCTTTAATTTATAAACTATATACACTATAACCCATAACGAACCCATAACCTACAAATTGCAAACCAACATTAATTAATGAAATCCATGTCACATACTTCATTGTTTCTAATCTAACCATATACCAGCAGGACGCCTGTTATGCAAGAATAACCTTATTCTGCTTCTGCTTTTAATCAGGTGGCGCAGTCAAAGCTGAAGAACTAGTATCTACCAATTTGTATGTATTGAAGGCACTTTCTCAGTAAATTTAGTTATGCAAGGTAGCAATTTTTGTACATCACCGTTTGAGAAAAGGTAAAAAACTGTTAAACACAACAGATGGTACCTAATAAAAAATGATCACGATGTCGTTGCTTGGAAACCAGGGACGTCAAAATACTGTAGGAACGTAAGCTTTCTTGACAAAGCCAAACTAACATTATGGTCTTTTTTTTGTTACACCCCAGCGGTTTTGGATATAATATAGACGTTTTGCTAGTTCTTATAAGGGGCATCATCAAGATAGGGATAGGGACGGCATAAACTTAACGCAAAAACCACGCCAAAGCTGAACTAAAGGAGGATTTGGTTTAGCCTTGGCAAAACATCAACCCTGTAGTATTGTGCTTTTGAAATGAAAAACTATAAGAAACAATTTTTTTAAATCTTCAATAAAGCAATAGTGAGTTTTATTCCAAAGCTTTGCCACGCGCTGTGCCCACAGATTTCTAAATACAAGCTTTTATTCAAACAAGGTGCTGCTTTTAAGTAATATTGAAGCTTTGCCATGACAAATTCATCGTAATAACGGACACATCTAGCTCTTAGAGCTAGTATAAAATGCAGCCTGTACTTCAAGCATATGGGATCTAAAATTCTGCTTTACTTTGAAACTGGGTATACAGACTGACATTGAAATAACCCTTTCAGACCCGACGTCCATTACAATGGACACTGAACTTAGAGGGTTCTGTAAAATTAATCTTAACATCTATTACAGTTTTCTAGTTGACCTTGTGTTAAAGAAACCTGTATTATCATAAATACATGCAGACAGCGCTTGCTGTTCATACTGTCATCAAAAAAATCTGCTTATATGACAGGCGTACAATGGCGGGAGTAGCAAGTTCTTGCAAACGTAAGTAAAATCCATTTTATTTTTAATATCGGGAACTCGCATTGCAAAAAATTTGTATTTGATAGTATAATAAAGGTTGAATGTAGTTATTATTGGCATTTTAGTAGCTCGTAAACGTCAAATGTCACTCAAAACACAGTATTTATATCACTGTCCATTATAGTGGACACTGGGACTAAGTTAAGTTTTTCTTAGGGCTCTACAATCCAGATAATCCCCTTGATGCCGAAATTCTGCTTTCATTCTTGGATGATGAATCCCTTGACAAAGAATGTGAGAGAGTTTTAGAGAGAATAAACAATTTCTCGGATCTTGAAGATGACAGCGGTGATGACGAGATCGTCGATATAAGAAATAGTGCAAAGTCTGCGCCAAGAACAATTGAAGTTCAAGCAGAAATTGCAAATCTAAATGAGGATCAACCTGAAGAAGAACTTCAAGGTGCGGAAGAATTTGCAGATACGGTTGTGCATGAAAATGAAGAAGAGGCTCACTTTAGGGAAGATAGATGCACAAAAAAAGCAGATATAAAATGGACAAAAAATAAATTTTCAAAAATCTCTTTTGAGAGTGAAACTCCAGATGAACAAAAGGAAGGAGACGCTGTTGTGATGGATCCAATAAATTATTTCTACAGATATATTCCTGAAGATATCTTTCGAAAAGTAGCGGAAATGACGAATATCTATGCTTTGCAGCAAGGAAATAATTTCAAACCCTGCAATTTTGAAGAGATAAAAAATTTATTTGGTCTGCATATAATGATGTCTTGTTTGGGATTCCCCCGCGTCAGAATGTATTGGGAAAAGTCCTTGAATATGACCTTATTTACTGAGACAATGAGTAGAGACCGATTTTTTCAATTACGCACCAATCTGCACATTGTGAATAATTTGGAAAAGCCTGAAAACAATACTGACAGATTATATAAAATTAGGCCATTTTTTGACAGCATAAGAAAACGATGCCATGAACTTGTTATGGAGAAAAATGTATGTGTTGACGAACAAATGGTGCCGTTTACAGGGCATCTTTCTATTATACAGTATGTCAAGGGTAAACCATGTCCATGGGGAGTGAAAATTTTTGTCATTTGCGGAAAAAGTGGGATGGCGTACGACTTCCTCATATACCAAGGTGCTACAACGGAACTTGATAAACACATGGTTACAAAATTCGGCTTAGGAGCTGCTGTTGTTCTCAAATTGGCAGAAAATGTTCCTGCAGGTCATTATCTATACTTTGATAATTATTTTTCGACCTATAACTTGTTTGAGGCGCTACAACAAAAAAAGATTCATGCAGCTGGAACAGTGCGGGTAAACAGATTTAACAATCCACCTTTGCTACCTGATAAAAATGCACTAAAACGAAATAGAGGATTCAGCGAAGAAGTCGTCAATGCAGATAACTCCATTGTACTTTGCAAGTGGGTGGATAATCGCACAGTAACTCTGGCTTCAAATTTTGTAGGAATTGGCGAAGAAGATACCGCTAGACGATGGGATAAAACTAGAAAAGAATATATTGAAATCAAACGTCCAGAAGTTGTAAAATTATATAATCAATGTATGGGAGGAGTCGACTCTCTCGACCAACTTGTAGGGCATTATCGCATTTTTATAAAATCCAAAAAATGGACGTTGCGAATGATATTTCACGCTGTAGATTTGGCTTGTACCAACAGTTGGTTGGAATACAAGAAAGATGCTGAAAATGCAAAAATTAATAAAAAAAACGTACTCGACTCCTTACATTTCAAAATTCATATTGCTGAATCTCTTATAAAAGTAGGAAAGCCTTGTAATTTGAAACGAAAAGCTGGACGGCCTAGTAAAGAAAACCTCTGTGATTCTCCTCAATCTTCCAAAAGAAAATCTGGTGAATGCATGCCATTACGGGAACTCCAGCTAGACATGTTTGATCATATGCCTGAATACGATGAAATGAAAGAAGCTACTAGATGCAAAAAATTAAAATGTACTGGTAAAACCCACGTCTACTGCATCAAGTGTAAAGTTCATCTTTGTTTTGTTAAAAATCGAAATTGTTTCAAAGAATTTCATGCCAAATAATATTTTTTGATCATTTTTCTATTTTTATTGTTAGGCACATAATTAGTTAAATTTGTATCTTTCTACAACATTTGTGACCCATTGTCCATTGTAATGGACATATTCATAATTTTTGAAAAAAATAAAAAAAACCAAAAATTTTCTTGTTTTTGCTATTAATTGATCATATAAAAATAAAACAACCATAAAAAAAATTTTTGGAGATTTTAAAATTAATTCGGGTCTGAAAGGGATAAGAATACTAAGTCAAAATTATTCTCTTTCAATAAACTTCTCACACTTGTTCGACCATCATGCGTACCAAAAAGTCTAAATTCGTCTCTAAAGAAAACAGGAATGGCTTCATTATGCACGTTTTCTATACAAGTGGGTAGTGAGCATGAAGTTTCTAGTTAAGAATAAGCATAACACCCAAAATCGAATTGATAAACCTGTAACTGTATTCCTTATCTCATTTTAGTTTAATCACGGTTCTTGTATGCATGGTTTTAGGGTTCATGATTTCAAACCCCTTCGTTCGATTCTGGTTCTAAAGACAGTAGAAAACGCCGTTCTTTGATATCCCGACGGTTTCTATTTTGGGTAACGGCAAAATTTGGCAAATGATTTCCCCAGAAATATTCTTACTGCTAGTAAATAGTTTCGCAAACTGGCAACGCCTATTGCAAAACCACCTCGTCCCATCTCAGTTTTGTTGGACTTATTTGTCATAAACCACTGACGTTCTATTGTCTCGCGATATGTGATCACGCTCTTCCATTTAAGCACACGATGTAATTGTACAATTCTTTTTAATTTGCACACCGTATCATTATTTGGGACAGGGCAAGGCTGCGAGAGCGTATTGATGCCGTCCCGGCCGCTGAAAATGTTGGAAGAAAGGTCGCGGCACAACCTGTAATTAAGCTGTTCCCTCGTTGTGTAGGTTTTTGTTGTTTTGTGTTTCTCGGGATGTAATGTCTGTCACGGCTTTCGAAAAACATTTTATGCAAATGGCAAACAAATTGGAAAAGTCGAGGTGAAATGGAAGTGTGTTATGTCTTTGGCTGAAAAAATGCCAGATGTGGCTTGAGGGAGGTTTAGGAGTGGTTGGCGTATTCGGTTTTTAAATGATTGACGTGGGCGTTTGTTGTGTAGCAACAATAGTGTAAGGTGTGGAAAAAAATTCTTAACAACAATGGTTGCTACTTTTCCATCATTTCTGGAGATTGCAGAATTGTATTAACAGTCATTTTAATAAAAGTCTAATCTCAGGTAAATACTTTTCGATAAGAAGAATACCAACATATAAAACGTAAAAAAACAGCTTTATATGCTTAGAATCTGAAAACAGCAATTCTCGCAGGTATAAGGTTGCAGTCAATAGGAGTTCTTAAAAAATAATCAAGCTAATTAAGCTATCGGGTATGCTACAAGAACTTCTATAATTGTGTCTCCAAAATACTGTCTATAGAAATTGTAACGGACCGGGTGAGTATTAAATACACACGTTACATAAATAAGAATATAATAACAAAAACGTAACAGGTAACACATGCAGCGGCATACAAGTCGATATCAACAATAAATACTGGTAAGTATAATTCAAGGTAATATAAATTTGAAAGAATATGTATAAATAATAAAATCTAAATGCTGTATAAATAATTTCTGTTTCAATTTAATGTGTTAATATGTGACATTGGACTATTAAATGATAATTAAATATATATGCAAACAGTGGTGGTTTTACTAAATCGTTTGTTTATGAAAATGCAAACCCAATTAAAGAACAGATAGGTAAATATAATATAGAACATTCAATAAACACAATATACCGCAATATACGTAAGTTACTTGATCAAGTACCCCCGTTTAACATTTAATCTATCTCGAGATATAACACAAATAATTGTAAAACATTTAAATATTGCAATATGAATGAACGACACCTCCAGCGCTACTTATCTTGTTCTTTATACTCGTTTTTGTCAGCAAGCTATCGTATCAATGGCAGTTGTTCTCTCTCGCATCCTCGGGATGTACGGAACCTCGATTCTGGTTGTTCATGAATCGTTATTAATAATTGCATCAATTGTTGACAATTTCCCTTGTAATGAGCTTTCCCATAGACGATTACGTGCGGTTGTATGTTTAGTCCCTTAATGATTGAGTAGTAGAAGATATAGGTATAGATCTAGATTTAGAGCCCCTCACTGCACTGCATACATACAATGTGTTTTAAATCACAAGGAGCTCTAATAAGCACAACCTAGCGAGCCAATGTGCTGCGCCGGAAGAAGTAATTCGGTCAAAAAACATTTATCTATACCTTCAATGACACTAACCCTATCGACAAATCACGCATGCACCGCTGCAAAATATATTTTAATGAATTCAGGGTTTGGTGTTTTAGCAAAACCAATGAAATATAATTTGTATTATTTTCACGAGTGTAATCTAAAACTTTTAATTGCACTGATCATGCTGAACTCGAGCTATAAAATGCTTGAAAATCTCTATGATAGCTAGCATTTGAACTAAGTTTACGTTTACTAGGAATAAGTATATAAAATGTGCAATCTTCCAAAATATTTAATAGTTTAAGTACAGGAAATATACCCATTACCCTTACTTCATAAACGGTGGCAGTTTTGGTCTTCTACACCCACTCTGAAAGAAGATATATAGTGTTGACAATGCTAAACTCATATTTTTCGTGTGAATTTTTTTAATATATTTTCCAAAAGGGTGCATTTCTATCAGACACCAATAAAAATTGGTAAGAATGCTGCAGATGTAACGTCTAAATATAATGTAAATATAAAATTTGCGGGGGTGTCAAAGGAGTGGAATAGGTCAAAATAATTTAAATTGTGCAACCAGAAATATTCTGCGAATACAGCTTAATACTGCAAAACAGATGAATGATGGTGAGCGGTGGGGATTGCACACAAACGCATTTGCAACTCAGAACCAGTGCCGGCGTAAGGGTAGTACTTGCTGTAATCGCACATGGTCCTGTCGTGACTGAAAATTCTTAGGGTTATTTGCAAATATGTCCAAAGGTCAGAGGCTTATAATCATACACGCAAGATGGGAACAAAAAGTGGTGATTACCATTCAGAAATGAATTCTGGTATTTACGGAAAGTGGCTGGAAAACATGTTAATCCCCAATTTGCCAATGAATTTGGTCATTGTTATTGATAATGCGCCGTACCATAATGTGCAAACCAATCCAACACCGTCGTCGAATTCCAAGGGAGCAGATACGGTGCGATGGCTTACGGATCGTAACATTAATTTCGATCCAAACAGTTTGAAACCAAAACTGTACGAAATTATTAAAAATAAAAAAGCGCCATGTAACTTACAAGTTTGACAACTTGTTACGAAGTCATGGACATACCGTTTTACGCTTACCACCCTACCACCCGGATTTGAATCCCATCGAGTTAATTAACACCAACGTTGGTGCAAGAAATGTCACGTTCAGATTGGATGACGCAAGGATGATAGCCTAAGAAGAATTCAGCAAGATAACACCCGAAGATTGGAAGAAGAGCTGTGACCACGTGATTAAAGTAGAGGGTATATATGTGGAGCATGAAGTGTTTGTTGATAATCTCTGTGAAGTGGAATCTCTAATAATTATTAACTTACAAGATAGTAGTGACAGTGACTGTGGTAGTGATTAGATAGTGCACATGTACCTATGTATTAATTCTCTTTATTGTATAATGTTGTTTCGCTTGTTTTCTTTTTCATTTGCCTTCAATTTCTGGTAATAACTTGACAACCCTCTCGAATGTGTGATTTATTATTTTTGTTTCTCTTGTCTGTAGTTAGTAATTAGTTCTCTTTATTGTACAGTCTTATTGTTTCTTCTAAGTAAGTTTTCTTTTTCATTCGTTTTTTTTTGGTTCCGATAGTAATTTGACAACTCACATGTATTGACATTATTTTTAGGTTTCCATTTTTTTTTGTACTACCTACKTTATTTTGTTTATTTAATTACACAATAATACTCTTGCCTGTATTTCTTTTTCCCAAACACCACTTTGCGTGCAAACCAAAAAAATTTGATTTGCGGCGCCACTGGTATACGATGGTCGGCACGATCTGAGGCTGGCGCCAACGCGTCTCATCCCCACCGCTCACCATCATTCATCTGTTTTGCAGTATATTACCTCGCTTGGTGCCTACTTTTTGTGTCAAACCTGTACATTGTTTTAAAAATCTGCTGGATTTTTTTTTAATTTCTCAATGATGTCGACTATATTGTGCTTCCCTTAATTATTTTCGGTTTAATTCGCATTGCTCAAGTGTTCAAAGCTTTACATCTAACCTGATCTGACCCTTGCAGGAACAAAGAACGCGCAAAAATTGAAACGAATCGCAGCAATCCTTGTATATCAGAGAAATTAGCCAATCCCCCGCCATTAGCTGCACTTGCAGCAAAGCTAGTTGCTTTTTTCTAATATACTGCGCCAAATCCGGGCACGGAAGAACAATATCATCCCGGCTCGGCGTCGTCCCGTAATTACGAAAATGCATTAAAAAGTAAACATCCCCGCTTACACGTTTCTATTAGGCGGCCGAGTTAGTTTCCCGTTTACATTTACATAAAGCCGGCGTACTCAAAACAGAATTATATTTAAATTTAAGGGGGCACTGTGCAACTCCAGCGCCCCGAGGATTAAATTTAATTTATGCAACGGATGACCAAGCACTAGAGTGCTTTGACACGGAATTATAAGCACACCCCGGTAAACGGGCATGGCTTGTAAAAGCTCGGTAAATCCAGGTTAACGAAGTGCCCGCTTTTTGTGATGGCGGCGTTCGTGTGTACTTTTCGGGGCAAGTGCCGGACTGGAATGTTGCCATAGATATTGTTAAGCTTTTTTCGTTAACTGCTTTCTATCTCTCCATGTAAGTGCCAAAAAAGTAAGGAATAAAAAAGAACGGGCACTATTGCTGGTTTTTTACACGCAAAAAAAGATGTACTGATAAACTGCATTCAAGCTAATTTACATGGTATCACTAAAATTAGTGGATGTGGCAATTAGGCTAGTAATTCAGTATACCAGTATACTGGTAACCTGAGCCTTAAGGACACGTTCCAATGGAAAATTACGTTTAAAATTTCAGCACCAGCTATCTGGTATCAGTTGCTAGTCACATTTCTGGGTACACTTCCTCGATAGAAATCAAGAGCCATCTTTTCCTCTTAAAAAAGGTTGTGCTCAAATTTTAGTATATTATATTTATATTTTGTCTTAGGAGTTGCCTACACTTCGAGATTTTGTCAGTACATCACAACTCAAAAGTAACTGCACTAACTTGTTAAATTTTCGTCGGTATAAATGTTTCCGATCGCATGCTGGACCTTGTATTGTCCATCTTTTATTGTTCAGTACAACTGTCCTGTGGGGGTGTGTGCGTGTGATTAACACGGCCAAGTTGAATTAGATTCACAGTTTATTTTCTCGTGCGATACGTTAGCTTCTATTCGAACGCGAGCTAAGACTAGACTGTACAAAAATCTTATTCCTAACCAGTAAGAAAATTGTAGTGGGGTTAATATTGAAATTGCCTGGAAAGTCCGAGCCCTTTGTCGGCGAGGATTAGTGAGATAAGGGCAAGGTTAGTTTACAGCGGAAATCGAGAGAATAGAATAGTAAAAGTTATACAAAGCGAAGCGGTAGAAGGTAATAAAATATTTGTCGGCAAAGCAAGTTAAAAGAAGATTAGTCAGCATGCGAAGTATTTGGAAAAACCCAAAGTAGGTAGTAGTTATGCTTAAACCGAAATTTAGAAGCGATAGATAGATAGTTTTAGAAATATCTACATTTAACATTAATATATACATAGGAAATTTACGATTAATATATACAATATAATTACAAATATATGGTAGTGATCCCCACAGTCCGAATTGCCCTTAGCCGAAATCGATACTTATCATCCACTTTAGTCCATTGCGAATCTATGTATGTATAGCTATTCCCTACTTCAATTTTACTACGACGCTAACTGTAGTAACTTCAATTTCAGACAAACTAATTGTCCGGAACTATATAGGCCTATTGCACAAGCTGACTGGAGTTTCCTAAGCACGATTTCATATGTAAACAGCCTGTTTTCAATTTAATATAAAAAATATGAACTCACGTACAAACATACCAGCAAACAAAATTCTTATTCAAACAAAAATGTAATTCTTTGATTCCCAAAGTGGTCTATATCGACCCCCAGGGGTAGATGATGACCTGTAAGGGGACCATGTCAACGATCTATGATATGTTAATGGGGGTACATGAAAGTGTTTGTGATATTTCAACCACAGTAATACCACATTAGATAATATATCCAAATGGTGACACTGAAGAAGCGGATGTCATAATACAAGAACAACTGATCGAAATAAACACTAACAAAGAACGTAACGTTCAGTTTAAAACTGAATATCAGCCATTCTGGCTTTAAAATATCGTAGGTACCTCTTACTTACGCCGTATTATGGAATATTGCGAGAAAATTTTTAATTGCTCTTTTCGCCCTTTTACCTAGTAAAAGAGGTTTCAGAATGGTTGCCAAACTAGACACTAGACATCACTAACCGATGGGATTTGGGATCAAACGTAACAAAATTAAAGCCAAGTGTTACAAATTTATTATTAAAGCATAGGTCAGGTCTCTAAAAGCATTTATTTTTTATTTAATTATATTATGTAGCAGATACTACATTTTAATGTAATGAGTGTATAAAACCTAACATGTGTTTTCACATTAGCTGCACTTCTCTACAGTTAGAGATTGAAATCTTTCAAAGTGAGTAGTACAAGATGTCAAAAACACATCTAAATTTGATGAAATTGCAAAAATTCAATATTAGCTAAACAGAGGGCTGTCCAAAATTGAAAAAACATGTCAAGGGTTCTACGAGAGAAAAAAGTTTGTGGACTTCTGAAGTAGTTGATTGTCTAAAACCAAAGATTTTTTTCACAAAAAATTTAGAAAACTTAAATCTTCTTATATTTACAATAAACTTAATTACTATTGCTCTCCCAGTGAAGCACTTATTTGTACTTTCTTCTTAAAAAAAATTCTAAATGAATTAAAGCTCGTAAAAGATTAACTTCATGGTGGTTACAAGCTTCCGAAACGTCGTAGAAAAAAATGTATCTCGAGTAAAAGCTATTTTAGGAAGTGCCCTAAGTATGTTTCTTTGTGACAACGTGCTACTGTTGAATCCCAATTATGCGAAATTGCTTTAATCGATCTTAGCTAACTATCACTTTAGCCATTTTGCTAGCTATATCTTCTAAAACATAAACCACAGCTACTAATCCTTGTGAATTTGTGCAGTATATTTATGATAGTCTAGACTCAAAAAACAGATAGATGTTACTTATAGAGTTATGTCAAAAACGTTGAATGTTGTCAATCATGCTATATTGTTGCAGAAACTTCTTAGGGTAGATTTTTATAGTAATTTAGTAAAGTTGCAAATCGTTGTTTCTCAATAGAACTTGAAAATAGACGCTTGTGTAACATCAATAAAAGATTGTCACTTACTACGACACGATTTAAATAAGTTTAGTAAACAAAATAAATTCTAAAAAATGTAGAATGGTGAGCTTTTAAAAAATAAACTACTAACATAGAATACAAGTTGACATTGCAAAATACTGAAATCGTTTATCAAAGTTTATCAAAATAAGGACTTGGGTGTGATTATGCTTAGTCAGTTTACTTTTGTGGCTAACATGAATTAAATATGTATCAAGGCAACAAAAATTATAGGATTTGTATTTAGGAACACGTCAAACTTTGAATTAATTGAGACTATTGGTACTCATTACTTTGCATTCTCATTATGTAAGAGTACTTAACAGCTTGCTAATAGGGGTGCTAATATTGAAAAAATATAGTCTAACGATGAAAAAGGCATAAATTGTAATTTGTTCACAACAAAATGCTGCTATAAATAAGACGGCTGGCAATCAAAGTTAATAAATGTAAAAAATATGATTGAGGAAGGTTTTTTTTAATTAGCTACTAGTATTAACAGATTCGTCCGTTCTATCTAATACTTAGTTACCTATCTATTACAGAACCATTTTATTTAACCATTCAATCTAGATTCCGACCGCATTGCACCAATAGCAGACTCGCTTTGAGCCTCGGCTAATCCGGTGGCTATATCTGTATTTATGTCGCGTTTTTGTATCGAAATACTTGGATGAAAACCGAGGCGTTTCGCCCTGGCCTCGGGCAGCCGGCCATTTTTCGAATGCCGAACACGATAAGCGGAATTCCGAAATTCAATTTGTTCTTCAGTTGTCCCGATTCGCATTTGGATATCCGGCGATGTCGGGGATCAAAAAAGAATCTGAAAAAAGTTTGGAAATTGCGGAACATTGCCTGGAGGTGTGCGAGTAATACATTTTTTCTATGAGGACTTTCAGCGTTAGCACAGCACAGGTTGGGACCCTGGGGGAAGGAATTACGCAATGGAGAGGGAAACTATTTAGTATGGGATTGTACTTTTGCCAGTGCTAACTTGATACGACTTTTACTATGTTTATTAATTTCCACAAAAATAGATAAGTAATTAAAGAGACAAGAAAATATTAGAAATTTACTATGTATATACAATGACTTGTGGATAGTGGAATAGTAAGTTAAAATAAATGTAGAGCTGTATATTTACACAAGTCATTGTACTTCTTCTAGAACAATGAAGTACAGACAAGAAAAAAATTGTTATTTTTTACAAAATGTAAGGGATGGTGTTTATAGCCCTGATAATTACAAAAAATTTTGGTTTGAAGGCTTCCGTGGTTGTTGTCGATGACATGTTGTTTTCCGGGCTGGTTCCCACGTTGGTTATTTGACCTTGACGTTTCGACACTCATGTCGGTGTCTTCCTCAGAAGTAGCTCTGAAACTGAAACAGTTTCAAAGGAAGACACTTACAAAAAATTGTCACAGAATCATAACCGTAGTGCTTTATTGTCTTTAATAATACAATAATTATAACACTTGGTAATGTTTCAGTTTTTATTGAGTTTAACCTCTTACATGTTTCGGCTTATTAGGCCTGTCTCAAAGAGTTTACAAGCGAAACTATTGCTTAAAGTTAGATACAGATCCCACGAGCCTCTATACTTACGAGCGGGTGACACTTATGGCAGCGTTGATAAACAAACTGGAGAATTCCACTTGATCGTTACAGATAATTTTATGGGGGTTTTTAAGTGTTCTGCTTATGTGTAGCTGTTCCAATAATCCTAACCTGATGTCGTTTTGAACGTTATGTAATATTTAAGATCTTTTTTCGTCAAATGTATGATTGACAGTTACACAATGCTTTGAAAAGCCAGTGAAGTTACTATTATTTAATATGGAATCTTTATGTTCGTTAATTCCTTCCTTAAAACTACGAACTGTGCAACCTACATAACTAATATTACATTCTTCACAATTAATTTCGTATACACCACTTTTGTTACCGTTGTCCGTCTTATCTTTATTGCATACTAACAATGCTCCTAAGTTGCTTCTATTCACGGGAATAAACTTTCTATTGTCATTAGAGGTGTATTGTGCCATTTTTTCACTAACATTGCCTATGTAATTTATTGACTGCCATATTTTAACTTCAGTTGAGCTTTGCGAATGGTAAAACTGTGACATTATTAGTTTTGATTGTTTAATACTGATCATCTTTTCAATCATCTTTGGTTCATACCCATTTCTTATTGCGTTGTTAATAATGTGTGATTCCTTTTCAAAATCTACTGTACTTAGCTGTACATGTAGTAGTCTGTGAATTAAATTAAACTATGAAAAGGCGACAATTTTATACTTACTGATTGTTTAGATTCAGCATTAATTAATCTATCGGCAATGGTTGGTTTTCTATAGATGCTAAAATTTAGTTTTCCTGAATTCTTTGTTATGGTAAGGTCTAAAAAATTTATGCTGTTGTTGTTTTCTTTTTTATAGTAAATTGATTTTTTTTATGGATGCTGTTTATGTAATTCAAAAATTGATCCAGGTTTCTGTCTGTACCTGTCCAAATACCAAATATGTCGTATACATAACGTGCCCACAACTGAATGCAATTGACTAAATTGCCATTTGATTTAAATATGATTTTTTTAAATTATTCATGTATATCTCAGCTAGCAGTTGTGACAATGGAGACCTCATTGGTAAGCCATCTTCTTGCGTGTAATATTGATTATTAAAACAAAAGTGATTTTGACTAATGCATTCATTTAATAATAGGACCAATTCTTCTCTAAGTGATTCATTATCAAGTCAATTGAAGTTATTTATTGTCTTTATTTTTTCTTCAAGAAGTTAACTATTTTTTGTTATAAATAAAGGCACTCAATACAGATTAACAGCATTCATGGAAATTACCTAAACAGGTGATAAGCTTTTATGAGGTACACAATGAGCTGTGATTTTGAAAATAGAAAATATGCTAGATACAGTGCTTGTATGTTTAATGAAAGTACCCAAGGAAAACGTGCGACATAAAGAGAGAAACGCAAAGGTATTGGTAATGATGAAGCTGTTGCTGTCGCAGTTTTAGGTCATGTTATTAAGGAAAACATGCGGCCTCACTAAGGTATCTCGAGAATCAGAAGTAATTTGCACAAGTACTTTCAGAATTCTTCACCGGAACAAAGAAATTGATTTGTTTGAATTTTACCAGGGACACTTTATAGAGGTTCTATATTTGACAAGGATTACAGTAGTAATCGAAATGTCAGACTTGATTCTCTTCCTTAGTATTGGAAATAAGTTGCAATGCTTAGATGATCTATTAAGATTGCCGAGAGCACCTATATTCCTTAGATAGGCAATCACTGCGCGGCTACTGCTATATTTCGTTAACTTTTAGGAATTAATGCTGCAAACGTCCCATCAGGTCCTCCCATCCACTTAGCATCAGACCGCTATCATAACCACAGCAACGTTAAACGCACTCGTGTCATGCTCCTGCATTATTAAACCCACGCCAGCTGCACTTCTTGTTACCGACATGGTTAAATGCGCCGCGGGGCTATCCTCTGGCAGCAACTCGGGTTAAAATGTTAGAAAACTTGAGCTAATGTCAGTTCGCTTGGGCGAGAACTACTCCAGAACTTGCTGATGTATGTGAAGTGAACTCGGAGTTCTGGAAGCCTCCACGCCAAATTATTGCAAGTGCTCGAGTATTTATTAGGCACGCCAGAAGTTGGTATTACTGTGAGACACGGTCCCAGAACTTCGGCTGTGAAGTTCGTTTTTTTTTCAGTTCGACGCTTAAAGTGAACGACTTTAAATCGATACTGAAAAAATAAAGCCATACAATGGCTATGTTTTGATAAATAATGGGCTACAAAGTAGTTTACCAGGTAGGGATAATTTTAAACATTGAAGCTTTGTATCTTTTTCAAATGACGTATGAAAGTACATTGGATTTTACATACCTATCCGGTCACCATTATCGGGGACTTCGACTGACTGTAATAGTGGACCCAGCTGCCCACAACGTTTTCTTTTTTGATTCACACCAATATCTTTGTTATTACAGGTTTTAAGTGTAGATACCAGTAATTACGAAAATTTAAGGACTACACAACAACAATATTAAATTTAAGAGCACTACAACAACAAGAACAGGTAGCAATAAAAATGATAAGAACAAGAAAGATCGAAAAAATAAATATCTCGCACTTCGCTTGCTCTTACTTGAAACCAGCCATCTAATCTGGTCGTCTTCAATGTTGTTCCATATTTCCATGATTATGTTATCAATTTCTTCAAGAGAGGCAGGCTGATGGTTTCAGAGTTGTCTACCCATATTATCCCACAAATGTCTTGTTGGTTTGAGATCAGAAATGTATGCATTACACAGTGATTCTGTTTAACAATATAAGCACCCGAAAAAGTTATATTTTTCTGATTTTAATTTATAGCTGCCTTAGAATGTCTGTAGAAAATGAAATCCCAACATTAACGGATAGCTCAAATAAGGTATTTAGGGAAATTCAAAAGTGTAAGGCCTATTTTTAACTGTAAAACGTAAATTAATTTGTTTTTTAACAACGCGTGTCTTCGTCTTAAATACCCCAGAAATCCCAATTCCACTAACAGGAAAAACCTCAAAATCGTCGTGAAAGTTTTGTGTTAATCCCAGGCGGAATCAGATAATCTACATATATCTCTTCCTGTCTCTATTAAGCAAGGAAAACTAGAGCTATGAATATGATAATTAATATTACAAGTAGCCTGTTTTAGTATACTACTTACCACAGAACTTTGTGTGTTTTCCGACAAAAATTCGTCATTATTGACCTGGAGACTTGATGAACTTTCAGTTATGTTTACAGCTAAAATATTCTTGTAGGGTGTTTGCCGACTTCTGGGGAATTTGGAATTCTGGGATTTGAAGATAATCTAGCCTGGTCAAACTGCCTGGTGGGACGTACACTATAGAACTGGTCTGCATGAAGTAATCTATCTAAGGCATCCCTTACCGTACCACATGAGGCAATATGAGGCGGAAAAGGTCGTGATATCTTTGATATCAGCATCCGCTCCTCATATGATGGCCGCTTCCTACAAAATGCAAAAGGTAATCAACAAAAGAACCCTCATTGTAAACGTTCGATTCTAAAGGTAATTTCACTCTCAGTTGTTGTGGGTGTCCCCAAAATTGCTCCAAGAAAGCTGTTTTAAATGAATTAAATACATGAAACGTTGATAAGAAAACATCTGACCAGGTTTTTGCACGACCCTTAAACCTATCAGCCAGATAACGAGCAGCTAGGTTCGTGTTGATATGCCAGCTCTTCAACCTGACGTATAAAATCCACTGGATGTATGATTCCGTTATCATCAAAGACCGGAATGAATTTCAAATATTCCAAATTATTACAGTTTACAATGGCATTATTTCGCGAATTCGAAGTTGAATTAACTGTCTCTACTTTAGATGGTTCTGCTAAGATCGACCAATGTCTTAAGGATATTTAAACAATCTCATTAACTAATTTTACCAAATCCGGACTACTAATGGCAGAATTTAGATGATAGTCGAAAGCTTGCTCTGGATATGTAGCTCCTCCTTCCATTTTCCCCGATGTTGATGATAGCAGAAGCTTCGATGATATCTTTGAATGAGATGGTGGTAAGTCGTAGACCGTAGGGTTTGGTCTTTTTGGTATACTGCCCCCGTGTTCGGAACATGAAGCAAATTGCTATCTTGTGGTTGTACAGTCTGTAAGAATTCAATGAAACTTCCTTCATATTTTAATATGCATGTCTATGTTGTGCTGTCTACACCTCAACCAACTGCACATAGTACTATTTCGCTGTCATTACAGCTCATCAGTGCAGTTTAGGTCTAGTGTAGACAGCACTGCATAGAACTGGTTTTGCTTATATACCAAAGCAATAGTATGATGAAAGTAAGAATTTAGGATGGCAATGTCATCTGTCAGCATTACACTGACATGATGACAAAGCCACCTAGCTGCCTTAACGGGTACTACTTCCTAAAGGAAGTGACCTGTAGCCTGACAAATTGGCATGCAACTGCATATTTCAATTTGACAGCTAGGTGGCTTTGTCATCATGTCAGTGTAATGCTGACAGATGGCATTGCCATCCTAAATTCTTACTTTCATTCATATTTGTTTCCACGCGATGGTCTTCTGCGGTTGAGATCAGTTGTGATTTTGAACCTGTAGATGAACTACTGGAAAGGTTATTTGCTCCTGTATGTAGCTTCTGACCTTGAATTCGGATATGTGCCTTTCGAGACGACGCCTGGAGGAACGGACACTGACACCCAGCTGAATACGAATTAGATTAAGAGGGAGCCGATAAAGTAGATTCCGCCACAATATTCATAGATATTTAATCATGGATACGTGGGTGAATGCTTTCAGCGTCCATAATACAAGATAATATTTTCTCGGAAAGATCGCTGTCTCTTGAAAACACTGACAAAAATTTATTAGTCTTACTTTGCGATTACACCTGTAATCTTTGTCATAGACGAAGAACCTCAACATTTGCCTGACACAAGTTCAAACAAAATGTATATATTTAGTTTTTCCAATGTAACGATATATCAATTTTCTACAAGTAAATGTGGAATTCGGTTGTCTTTAATTTGGTACAAGCATGGACAACTGTATTCACCATGCCTTGTTCCATCTACAGGCCTGGGTCCTAGAAAATCCAGTTATAAACTTCACTGCAGATTCCCCCATAAAAAAAAATCGCTTTGCATTTCGCTTTGTTCCAGAAGCGGCGATTATGTGCAGTTTCTCTCACGTTTATTATTTTTAAATTACCTGAATGAGCAACAACACTCGTTTCGTTCGCATTAAGCTACCATATTTACCCACACGCGCGCATAAACGCGTTTTATCTCCATGAAGCCAGTAAAATGCACTCAATTACGCCACTAAAGCGCCTTTAACGATTAAGTCACGGAACTGTCGTTTATTACGCACCTGCACCTCAAGCTGCCGCACCAAGGGCCGATTTTCCACAAGCATAAAATTCCGCTCGTAAATTTTGAGCGCTCAAAGCTGGATGATCGTGTATATAAAAAGGGCAGTACAGTTTCGGAGATACTGCTACCGGTCGACATAAAACTAGCTTGTTTGCATTCGCAGTAAAAATTTTTAATCGCCACACGTGAGTGGGTTATAGTTTATGTTCGTATATCCTGACGGATGATTACTTTCCAATTAAGATTGCGCGAAATGCGGTAATACTAAATTTAATCGCGAGCAATCGCTTGTGAGGGTAATGAGATCAAAAAGTGATGATCATTCTGAAACGTCATCGAACCTGTACTGAACGAATCTATGCTCTAAATGCGATCCTTTTACTCATAACTTCATAAGCTCTTGGTGGACAAAATATGGCAGTCTAAACTAACACAGGTTAAATATTCTTCCAATCTAGAGAGAGAGAGGGAGAGAGAGAGAGAGAGAGAGAGAGAGAGAGAGAGAGAGAGAGAGAGAGAGAGAGAGAGAGAGAGGGAGAGCTATATCTAAAGATCAAATATACAACACGAACAGATGGACAAGATTAAAAGAGCGAAAAATCACGAATGTTAGTTTTCAAAATTCACAATCTTTCGATTTCTCCGTATATATTACATTCAACAAAAGAATTTCATCATACACCACTGCATTCCATAATTAAAATTTGAAGTAATCTATTTAGCAGCAGACGTAAACAAATTGGCTTTATTCAGTAATATTCGAGAGAACAGCGATTTCTTCGCACCTGTCTTGCTTTCCGATAACATGTGCTAATAAACTATGTATTTTCCTGAAAAATATACACGTTTTTTTTAAGTTATTTACTGAAACATATACAAATAGAGCATTTTTTTTATTTTCACTTTTTGTCATACTCCCAATGACTGGTCCTTAATTAAAGATCCTTGGAGATCTACAGCAAATATATCAATCCTTTATTTGAGCTCATGTAGTTGACGGTATTTCTTTGCACCAACCAAGGGATTTGAAATTTATCAATCCGTCCTTTCTTGGTACGGAAAAAAATGCCAAGGAATTAGGGTGGAAACAATACAGACATTCGGTAAACTTGGATTTAAACGTAAAGAAAATTTTTTTTACCTTGGCAAAATTGAAAAACCACATCAGCTACGTATTAGTTTCCTATTCCATGCTAGGGAATTACATATATTACGCCAGAACCCAGTTTGGTATGTACGACGGAAATTTGAAAAATTTGAAACTGGAAGAAAAATTTTGTTCAATATAGCTATATTCATTTTTCATTGTACCACCCTTTAAGGTGTATACACTTAAAGGGCCAGTTACACAAACCCGGATCAATTTGATCGCGCTGTTAACTTCAGATCAATCCACAGTAACCCCATATTTTAAGCGTTCTTATTGGTGTTGCCATGGTTTGATCCGAGGTTAACACCGCGATCAAATTGTTCCGCGTTTGTGCAACCGGCCTTCAGCGAAGTTTCGGTAATGATCTTTTCATCTGAATCGATTTTTTTCCGCTGAGCCATTTCTTCAGGTTTCCAAAAAGAAAAAAGTTCGCAAGGCCAAATCGTACGAATAGGCCGGATGAAGTAGAATTTTGTATCGTAATTCAACCAATTTGGCCACGGTAACTGCGCAGAGGTGTGCACAGGAGCTTTAGTCGTGGTGGAAAATGATTTTTTTCTTGGATGAATGGGGTCCTGCCGTGAATTCCTTATGAAATTTGCCGAATAACTCAGCGTAATAGAGCCCGTAGTTTGTCCTTAACAACTTCAATTACAAGCGTCCTTATGCATGGAACTTTTAGCCAAAAAAAGCATGTTCTCTTCTTTTCGTTTTTTTGTCATCCCTGAAGAGTCCACTAGAGCTACCGTTAACAACTTCAAAACAAAAGCTCGACTTATTTCATTATGACGACTTCTTTAGTGATAAGCGGGTGAAACTAACAACTTAAAAAGTACATTTGGGTTAAATTAAAGGAACGTGGAGTGCAACGGTAAGGCCAGTTGTGTTCCATCCATTTACCAACAAATATTTCAGAATTTTTTTTTTAGAACGAATCTTTCATWATGGGGAAGTGCGCTGATACCACGCAACGTAAGTTGTCAGGAACTATAAATGCCCGTCGTTGCTCATATATTCCACACAGATATGAAGGTACAAAACGTCATCATTTTTAATTACACAATATACAGTAAATTGCCAACGGCCTTAAAAATCAGGTTGACTTGTTTCATGATGATTTTCATCAATGCAATAAATAAATAAACTCCATTTATATAAAAATTTACCTCATCGCTCCAAATAATGTTTTTCTTGAATTTTTAACCGTCATAAGATTTACCGAGTTGTAAAAATTCGTTGGGTTTTAAACCCTAAACTTGCTGGTGTAAAATAGACTAAACCTGTGCTTTTTAAGGATACTGTCCGAATAAGTATTCGCTCTGGTAGTCTTTTAATCGCATAATCCAAAGATATGGGATGTACAGGGTGCTTGATTTAAAATAGGGGAGCTACCAACTATGTACTTCTGTAAATCCAGGAGTTGTGATGAGAAAATATTTTAGTTCGAATTGCACTGTTTGAATCAGGGAGACAGCTTTCAAAAGCTTAAAATTTTCCAGTCACTTCTACCTGAAGGTTTTTTAACAACACCCCGCATTTCTACCGTTAGAAGCAAAACAGTCCAGTTTTTCTAAAGAATGGAAATTTGTATGGGCAACAACCATTAACAGATAATAACTGCTACTATTATTAGAAATTGTACCAAGGAAGGAAATCCCTTACATTATACATTCTCTCAATTATCATGCTTAAGCTTTTCTCGTCGCTCACATAATGAACAGAGCCTTTAATATATTTCATCCCCTAGAAGGCGAACGATATCATCTCGCAAACCCCGAGCGAGAGCGATTAAAAAACGCAAATTCAATTGCTCGCTCTATAAGGAGGAAGTAACTACGTGACTCTCAAGTACAGAGGAACAATAGGAGCAATACTAGAACGGGAAACTACGGCACTCGGGAATTTTTAATACACTACTCCCTGATTCTGCGTTCGCGTCCAGAATGGCGTACGTTTTCACAACAATGAATTTTAATCCGCAGTCTGGAATGGATTTTTAAGAGATATAAGTTCATTTCAGACGAGACGTTTCATTATATTGCTTCCGGTAGTTTTATGATTTTCCACCCATTGGTGCATTAAAACGTAATAAAGTTGGTATTTGCTTGAAATAATGCTTTATCAAATATCAATAAGAGATACGAATTGATAAAGCTTTCGAGTGCATTTTACTTTAGATCGTAAAAGATGGAAGTTGCTGTTCATGAAAAAAGATTTGTTTTGATGTGTTTTATGTAGATGCCATTTTATTCCCATAACTAAGTAATAATATCTAGACAGAACTCTTGGGAAACGTCATCGCTTAAAACACTTCATTGCAGTCCAAGCATATGAAGCTGCTTCACTACAACACCAGTTCCCAATTCTTTTTATGGAGTTTTCTCCGATTTGTGATCTTTACAATACAATCCCAAAGCCTGGATGAGTTGAGATAAGCAATTTTCTGTGAGTATAGAAGAATCTCTATAATCGCGTTTTTTTATGTGCTATAAGAATGTGAAAGCGCCATAATTATTGCAAGGCGAAAGATGGTGACCATTTTGAACCCGTTCTCTAAATTTTTTTGTCGTGTAGCGTTGTTGAAGTGTTAGATTTGTTATTGTTAGGCTTAATTTCATTCCAAATTTAAAGTAATCATTAAAATCTGTTGAAAATCGTCAAGACTCAAAATAAGACACCGCTGAATACCTGGTAAAACTATCCTCCATTTGAGGTGTCACAAAGGGAGAGAAGCTCTTCAAAAATTTGAGTGTTGTACTTTCTTAAAATAAAGTAGATGTAACAAATGACAAAAGTACCTACACCAAAAATTATTCCCCTGTAAAAAAAAATACCTGTCTCGAGGTTTTCAGATTTTTTGTTTATTTTTTGAGATAGCCAAGGCGCTATGTGTACAGCGGGAGGTTAAGCCAGTAAACGCGTTGGGTTTTAAGAAAAGCGCATGATTTTCAAGAATAGACATAAATCCGAGAGGGAATTGAGGAACTACCAGCACTAATATAAAAAATTATGCGTACATTGCCTGTGAAATATTCTTAGTCCAGGAGGATTCTTTGTATTTCGTTTGCAATCGAATTGAAAACATATATGTTTAGAATGAAAACTAAAATTTTATTTTTTTTTATAATGGAAACGGGTTTTTAAGTTTTCCGTTACTTAATGTATGCGATATGAACATAACTAATTGGTAGATTCTTTTGTCATGCAAGTGTTTGACATTGAACATGTCATGTGACATTAATAAAGAGTGTTTATGGTATACATTATATCTTTTGTAGCAAAATTCGTAACAATTTTTTTAAGAATTTTTCTATAGTATCCCATGTGACAATCAGCAGTAGAACCCATTTAACAGATGCGTGTAATTATTAGAGTAAAAATATTCCGAAAATGTTTAGTATTATTTAATAAACCCTAACATCTTATATCCCTATTTAATTACCTTTTGATATTGCTTATTGATGAATTATTGAATTATTGGAAGGTAATTCCTTATTATTTCGATTTTGTTAGTACATTTAAACGGATAAACTGTGACCGTGTGAAATTAAGTTCAAAGCACTAATCTGAATACCTCCATTCGAGGTGTCACAAAGGGAGAGAAGCTCTTCAAAAATTTGAGTGTTGTACTTTCTTCAAATAAAGTAGGTGTAACAAATGACAAAAGTACACCAAAAATTATTCCCCTGTAAAAAAGGCGCTATGTGTAGAGCGGGAGGTTAAGCCAGTAAACGCGTTGGGTTTTAAGAAAAGCGCATGATTTTCAAGAATAGACATAAATCCGAGAGGGAATTGAGGATCTACTAACACTAATATAAAAAATTATGCGTACATTGCCTGTGAAATATTTTTAGTCCAGGAGGATTCTTTGTATTTCGTTTGCAATCGAATTGAAAACATATCTATATGTTCAGAATTAAAACTAAAATTTTATTTTTTTATAATGGAAACGGGTTTTTAAGTTTTCCGTTACTTAATGTATGCGATATGAACATAACTAATTGGTAGATTCTTCTGTCACGCAAGTGTTTGACATTGAACATGTCATGTGACACTAATAAAGTGTGTGTATGGTATGTATACATTATATCTTTTGTAGCAAAATTCGTAACAATTTTTTAAGAATTTTTCGATAGTATCCCATGTGGCAATCAGCAGTAGAAACCCATTTAAGAGATATGTTGAATGGATTCAAAGGTGCATTCATTGTGAAACATCCTGAATCAATTAGGTAGCTTGGAAACAAGCTGATTGAACGTATGTTGAACGCTGTTATCTCTTTGACAATGACCGTTCTAGGTCGAAACGATCGTCAGAGTTATCTGATAAATCAAGTGAGACAAAGCACATACGTTCAATCAGCTTGTTTCCAAGCTACCTAAATGATCCATTTAAGAGATACGTGTAATTATTAGAGTAAAAAATATTCCGAAAATGTTTAGTATTTTTTGTAATAAACCCTAACGTCTTRTAGCCCTATTTAATTACCTTTTGATATTGCTTATTGATGAATTATTGAATTATTGGAAGGTAATTCCTTATTATTTCGATTTTGTTAGTATATTTAAACGGATAAACTGTGACCGTGTGAAATTAAGTTCAAAGCACTTATCTGTGTTTAGCATTAATTAATTTTCTCTAAACCCTTGACGGATCATCCTGTAGGCGTCCATTTTCCGCAAATATTAAACAGTCAAAGAAGAAAAGCAAAAAGGTAGGTCATTAATATAGAAATTTAAAGGTAGAGTGGACAGGCAACTCTCTTCCTAAAATAACATTCGAACAATCTTTCCCTATGCGAGCAATGTGACATCCTGAGTCCATAATAGATTTCGGCAAGTAAAACGCTAGTTTAGCAAAAGTTGATGAAGCACTCTGTCAAAAGCCTTCTCTAGCGATAGCACGAGTAGCTGTGCACATCTAAATTAGATACTGTAGATTAGTCAGCTGAAAATGTTTTGAAATGGGAAGTGATATTTTCATATAGGATATCCTCAAAGATTAAAGATTCTTTTTTATAGTTTTCAACACTAGTCATTGATCCTTTCTTGTGAAGAGGGATAGCTAGTGTGCTTCAGTCGCTCTAGGAAAATACCTGTTTCAATAGTCAAAAAAAAATATGAGCTAAGGGTGTTGGTATAATATCTGAGCAGCCCTTGCATATACAAGAGGGCAAATTGTCAGTATTCACTAGTTTTGTAAATTTCAACTTTTTTTGCTCTTTCTTTGATTATTTGAAAATTTAGCGAACCACAATCATACAGTGAGGTGTCAGGCATCCTATTATGAGGCAATGCAATGCTCTAAAAATATTTCTCAAAAACGTTGGCCATATTCAAGTCCTTCTTCGAAATTTCAAGCTTTATAGCTTGAAGATCCTTTCCCTAGTAAAGCTGGCATCTTCACAAATGAAGTTATTTTTATTTATTTAATTTTTTATTTATTAGTTGATTTGCTTAGTCACTTCGCTTCTGAAGATACCTACCAGCCTTGTTGTAGAAAACTGCTTCAAACTGTTTCGGTGAAGCGGTTGACACCTTGATCAAGGTTTCAGTGAAGGTTTTCAATTTTTTCCTGCGGCTGTTCATTCAATCAGACTTCTACATCCCGCACACGCTGTTTTTTTTGCAATCAAGCGCTTTCGAAAGTTCACTTCCTCACACCTGCCTCAGCAATTTAAACCGGTTGCATATATTACCGGCCATCAATTGCGGCCGCAGCGATAAATTGAAACGAGGCCACTAGTTTTTCACTGTCTAGGTATATCGGCCCCAGGAGTGCGATCAAAACCCCGAAGTGCATTTTCAAATCAGTTTCAATCCCAGCACCACCAAAGAACATGTCGACCCTCGACCGCCTCAGGCATCGCAACGTTGCTAAACGTGGCAAAATCTCTAGCTGTATACTACACCTTTCAGGTATTTAATAATTTTAACCTGTTGTATTTGTTTTCTATTTCTTGTTATGTACTTATATCCTTTTGTCCTCTTTTTCCATGAGAGTTGTTTTCGTTTTCCTCGTATTACTTTTTTAAAAAATTTTTATTTCTTTTCCCACCACTTTACGTTTTTTTTAAGTAGGGGTGGGCGATACCGTTAGACAGGCATCGATATTGGATACCGGTGCCGTATCGACACTACTCAAATGTATCAAAGGTATCAAGTATCAAAAGTATTGAAAGTATCAAAGGTATCACAGTTGCTTCACTATAATATAGGTGCTGTAAATCAGTGGTGAAATTACTGATATGGGAATACTACATTACTACCTATATAAAATGTTAAATCCAGTTATAACTATTATCCATCTATTAACCTAATCTAAACCTAATCCAAGCAAAATTATCAACTTTTTATTTATTTTACGCTTGTGGTGTTTTTTTATGCATTTATTGTGTCCACTGCCAACCTACTTGTTTATGTAGATGTAAGTGGTAGGTAATCATAGCACCCAATAAATAATAACTAATAACAGTAACAGCTTACTTTATAAAACACACAACTCAACTTTCTACACGTATATTATATTTAAGTATACATATAAAAGACATACTGCATCCTTAAAAATACTAACATTAAATGAAAGGTCAATCAACAGGACATTAAACTCATCGATAAACAGAAACGTAATTATGTATATAAATATATACAGGGTGTAAAAAGTATGGTGGCATTCGAAAAATTCTAGCGAGTATTGAACAAAAACGCCTGGACAGATCTGTTTTTATTTTTATATGCAGATTTTATCTAATATTTAGTTGATGTATGTATTCAGTTGTTTGTAAGATATAATGTATTTAGTGATTCTGTAAAATAGCAGCCACAACCTTTTTAGGAGGAATCGATAGAATTTCCTGTTCTAAATACGATGGGAGCCCGTACAACCATTTGAAAGGAAAACTGTAAGGTTTGGTTACGCCTAGAAAAAGTGGGGATTCTGTATATTCCACAATCTTTTTTTATTTTTTTTTAATTCTTTATCATAGGGGAGTTAATAGAGCATTTATTACTATTCATAATTTTTGAATATTAGATAGCAGGTTAATCGTATTCCTATTGAAAGAAATTGATTACGCCAAATCTGTCAAACAATTCAATAGGTTAGTTATTCTAATGTTAGGTAAATTCCCTAAAAAATAATGATAATAAGATTTTACCTATACCGGCGTTTTTGTTTAAAACCCATCAGTTTTATTAAATATTTTCATTACTATTAACATCACCGATACCTTGGATGATTGAATACCTATGAAGCTTCTCGTACTTTAAATTAGTGCAATACTCGATTTTCAACACATTTGATACTTCCGAATACTTTCAATACTTGAATACCAAGACCAAGTGGTATCGATACTCGATACCTACAAAGGTAACGATACTTTGAGGAAATATCGATAATACTTAGAGTAAGTATCGATACTCTGCCCAGGTCATATCAATGCTTCGACATTTTCAATATATCTGATACTTTCGGTACTTCAGACAATTTTGAATACTTTTGATACTGCGATACTTTCGATACTTTTGGACTTCGATACTTTTGAATACTTTCGATACTTCAATACCACGACAATGTGGTTTCGATACTCGATACCGCCGAAGGTATCGATAATTTGAGTGAGTATCAATACTCTGGTCAGCCCTAGTTGTAACTTCTCTTCGATCTCTACACAGATCACTAGATCTTAGTATTCTGATGGCTTTATCACCTTTAATTTTCTGTGTCCAAATTTAATTTTGTTGAGCTTATGGTGTAATTCCGTCACCATGTCTTAATCCATCAACAGCTTGGAAATCCCTTGATTCCATGTTACTTGTTCTAACGTACTTTTCGTATTACTATGTAGACTCTTGTTGTTATCAGCTTGTTAATTATACTGGGTTTCCTTTTTTTCTCAGTTGCTTAAGTCCAAAAATGCTAAACAGATTCCCCTTCTCTCTGCATGTTCTGCTTTCTGATAGTTTAAAAAATAAGTTACAAATTGATATTATTTATACGGATCTATCAAAAGCATTTGATGTTGTCGATCATCGCATTTTATTGCGGAAATTACAAAGTTACGGCATATGTGAATTTTGATATTGTTTCTTAATTCTTTGTTGACAGCTTGATTTCAATATGTTGAATATTTAGATTATAAATCAAAGCCAAGTGCAAGGTTCCAATTTAGGACAACTTTTGTTTTGTCCTTCTTTAACGATGTATTTTCTAAATTTAAGTCGCATGTATTGGTGTACGCAGATGATTTGCAAATTGTAAGATGTTAAAATCTGTTGAAGATTGTACTGCGATGCAAAATGATCTGGAACAGTTTTCTCTCTGGTGTGCAGAGAACAAAATGAATCCAAATATTGTTAAATGTAAGATTATTTCTTTCTGTAGGATTCAGAATCCGATTGTTTTTCATTACAGTGTTAACGATACCGAGTGTGGAAGGTGTATCTCAAATAAAAGATTTGGGAATCACTTTTGATAGTTCTCTCTCATTTAACTTACATATAGAGCAAATGTGTGGTGATGCTATTAGAGCAATGGGGTTTATTAAGCGACAAACTAGGGATTTCAACAACATTTCCCGTATTTTGAAACTGTATTGTGCATTTGTAAGTACTGTTCAGTAGTTTGGTGTCCTGGTTATGCTGTTTGTGCTACTCAGATTGAAGGTATACAAAAGAAATTCTGTAGATACTTATATTATAAGAAATTTAAACTATATCCCCTTTTTGATTGTCCGTCTTCGACTCTGTATGCCGAATTTGAGTTGCATTCAAGTTTTCGGCGAAATCTTTATGCTATAACTTTCTTGTATTCTTGCATTGTTAGTACATTATTGTGTCAATTATCTTTCTTAGTGCCAAGAGTGAATTCAAGATCTTGTGTAACATTTTATGTTTGTTCTTCACGGACTAGCCATCATTTTCACTCTCCGATTGTACGTTTGTGTAGATTATATAATGAAAAATGTAGAAGTGTTGATATTTTTGTATCGCCATTTGAGTCATTTGTACGTTGTTGGAATTAAATATATTATTATTATTATTATTACCAGTTTTTAATCGTAAATATATGTTCCTACGTGATTTGCCCCCTTTTAAATCGACGTAATAGTTATTGTACGGTTCCTGCATTGCAAAGAATGTACGAATATTTATCTATTCAGCTACTCATTCCAAACCATTTTCCTCTTTTACAAATGCAAATATCGGTATTTTGTATAAGAATGTGGCAACGTGGGAGAGATGCAAAGCCGCCTGATCCCCAACTACTGCAATTTAAAGTTATCTCGTAACGTGGAGTTCCGCCAGCGGTCGTGGTGCGGCGGACTAATTTATTAGCGATTGTTGAAGTTTTAATTTTACGATATTGCAGTTCGGATTGTTAATTGGCGTGATGAACACCTGGTAGCGGCGCATTTTGTGTCTGGATTTAAAGCAATAACGTAATGGGCATGTCGCGAGCGATGATATATCGGGGGAGGGCACAGGGTGCACGAGCTACTAAGTATCGTTCGATGTAAGCCATCTACCACGGGAGTTATGTGTATGGAGTGCGCTGCTAGATTGATTACGATATATAAAACTTTAACGCGAGGCGAGAAAACGCAATTAAAGTATTGTACAGAGATTCGCATAGTTTATCTATAGGCCGCTAGAAGTTATCTATAGAGAAGAATTTATAATTAATTTTCAGCTATAAATCTTACGCTGGAGCTAGAGCCTTATAACAAACCTAGACAATAAGGTTTGAGACAGAATACGATAGAAATTCATAGCCCTATTGAAGTAGAGTTTTATGTGCAAGTATTTGTTCTACTTGGTAGAAGTTGCATTAATGGCGGAGGCGCCGGATTAATGTGTCTCTAAACTGACAAGCAGCGTCTGGTTTGCAGTACCGGCTGGTAGGTTGTTTTTAATGCATTTTAGCATAATGCGCGTGTTTTGTTGTGCTTAAAATTAAAATTGTATATTTCGTATTCGTTGGTACGCAGAGTTTTCTGATCGCCATTGCTTGTGATTCAAACAAACAACATAAAGCTATACTGCTTACAGATCGTTGTAGTCATCCTTGTTTTATAATCTATACTGGTGCCATACAAAAGACTAATTTTTTAATGCAAAAACGTTTAATCCAGCTAGATTTATGAAGGGGCAGCTTCTTTTTAAAGTATTTCTACATAGGTTGAACATTTTTATGCTGCATATGTAACACATTGATATCGTGTATCACGCACTTTAAGAAAAAAAACTGTATCTCTACTTTTGAAATAAATTTTCAAAATAATCGAGATAATATGTTAGTAGTAAACCTTATAATACTAACCATTATAAATAGATATGGTATATATATTAATCACTTGTTACCGTCGATAATATTTTACAGTGGACTTTTGAAAATATCTTCTAACTCAAACTACAACTATACTGTATGAAGTTTTTAAAATTAACAGCTTAAAGGTGGAACTTTTTCCCTTCCTAAAAGTTAATTAAAGAGGAACTTTCCTCGCTATGCCAAAGAGAATTTGAAAGGGTAGTTTAAAAAAAAACGAGTTACTGTACCAGATTGGAAATACATACAAATACAAATACATACATACAATACAAAAAGTAAACCTTTGCTATTAGATTTCACTACATTGTTGTCTTAACTACAAAGAAAACTGAAATGCATTACTATTATAGATTTATATGTCATTTTATATCATCCAGACCAACTTACTTTCTGCTAACTAGCTGCTTCGTTTTTATCAAAGCTTCCTAGTGCATTCTGGCACGTGATACAGGCATTTGATTTGCTGTGCCAAATTTTCTTTGTGGATGGCTCACAGAAAAATCACAAATAATGCAAAATACACCACCCAAAAAAAAACACTGCGTGTCTCAAAATTGGCGATACAGCTCATTTTCAATCGAGATGATCACATATGTCATTTGGGACATTGTTTTCTTGCACTGAGTCAAGCAAACTATAAAAAGCGAAGATTAGTTACATGCAAACAAAGATAATTATCTATTAAAAGCATGTTTAATGACATAAGCGATAAATATTGGGTTAACGTGTCAGCATATGTAATGAAAGAGTATTTTCAGCTTTGACCTCGAGTTTGAATAGGGTTTTGATAGCGTAATTGGTTAGCGGTATGACTAGTGTTCAAAAGGTCCTGGGTTCTAACCCGGCCAAATATGTTGGCCTGTTAACCCAATATTTATCAGTTATGTTCATTATTCTCGTTATTTGTATCGTGGTATATATTTCAGGGTTGACTTTTTTCATTGATAAAAGAGAGCTTGGCTTAGAAAGAATTTGACACAAGAATGGAGGATAACTGCAAATAAAAAAAGAAGTTATAAAAAATACTCTCCAGGTTAGATTAAAGACAAGCGAGGCGAAATACTGGCAGTTATATTAATTAATAACCATATGTAAACAATATTTCGAGTAATTGCTTAACTGAGAAGATGGAGCAAATCAAAACGATATAAAGGGGGGGGAGGTAAAAATTGCATCAAAGAAGATGTTAAACAGTTAAACAGTATGGGGCCAGAAAAGAGAAAACTGCCAACAAAATATTTACTATGGCATGAAATAAGAGAGCTGTGCCAGAGGGCTAAATCGGAGATAATTGCAACAAGTAAGACAAAAATAATGTGGGAATTATGGAGATATTGCACTGTTAACAATATGAGTAATGAAAGCTCGATTAAGGCAAGAACTGCATGGTACCACAAAGTAGATTTATAAGGGGATGAAGTACGCAGGACCACATATTTATGATTAAATAAATGATCTAAAAGATAGTCAGAACAAAATGAAACTTGGGGAATGGGGTCAACAAACTTAAATTATGGCACAGGTTGTTCATGATGGTAAAGTCAATAAATGTGCATGTTCAGATTACCTTACAATAAAACACAAGAGAGTGAGAAATAAAAGACAAAATGATAGATATAACAATAAACGTAAAATTAGTATAAAGGTTTGAACGTTTTAAATGCCTAGAAGCTACAGCACGGAGCAGCGGAAGAAGGAAAGAAGAGATAAATGAAAGAATTAACAAGATAGATAAAATTCTTAAAACGTGTTAAAGAGTAACTGGTATATACAGAATAAGAAATGGCAAAGGCAGAGAAGAATTGTAAATGGAGCCGATTAAACAAACTTTAGAAGAAAATAAACTAAAATAATTCGGGCAATTGGTGGAAAGAATGAGAAAAGGTTAGCAAAACGAGTATAGTAGGCAAAAGCACAAGCAAGAAAAAGAAGAGGAAAACCATAAAAGACATGAAACAAGGCAGTGGCAGAAGGAAGCTATAGGGGTATAGGGGCTGCAAAGACCAGAACTAAGCAAAAAAATAGTGCCCTAGACACATGAGCTAAAAAGTCTATAAACATGTTATAATTCATTACCCTTTATACCCTAAGGTAACAAGCGTAACAGTTGAAGTAATCTATTTGACATTTCTTCTAGTTTCTACCTTCAGTTTGTTGATGACTAAATTGTTTATAGTTGAAGTATTTAACATCAGAACTGAGTATTGTTATCAGGGAAGCTGTATTTAAACTAGGTGCTTCATTTGCTTCTCCTATTTAATGAATTTTAGCATAAATCGTTAGCAACTATTTATATAGCGACATTTCGGTATATTATTGCTCATCAATTTCCCACTTTCGTTGAGTGAAAACAAAGGAACCAGTTATTTATCGCGGAGGTCTTACATATGAAGGATTTTTCACTCGAATATCCAGCCACTGCAATTCCCTTAGCGAACGAGGACGTAAATTTGCAAGCCACACAAAGGAAAACTTCCCGGCCTAACGTATGTCTACAAATAAGGCGGAAAACTGTCGAACCGTCATCTCCGAAGCAGCCGAAAACTTTCCTTCGGGGACCGGCAGTTTCCAGTAATGAAACTCGGCGAGAATGAAGTTATAAAGTCTTATGTTTCATATGTATGGAGTTGCGGAAAGTTTAAAAACGTTCGGTTTGAAGTTCGAACTTCTCAAATCCGGCGTCCGGTAAACGGGAGATAAGGTGCGCGCATAATTTAGACACAAACTAATATCTGAATCCATTTGTACGGCATGGAAGTTCCCATTTTTCATTTCCCACCATTAACGTTGGATATCGACAATTCTACCGTATCGACACGAAAATCCACAAGATATGAAGCTGCAGATGTTAAAAAGGGCCTTAACTTGACTGCTTTATAAAACATTTTGGCGAAATTGATGGCCCGTTTTGTTGAAAACGAAGCCAGACCTCTGTGCTCGCGACGTATGATTTATGACCGAATATTCTTAAGACGTGGGGGCTCCCGAATCTTCCAAATCTCATACACCCGACGCTTAATGGAAATCTTATTATGAGCATTTGCGTGTGTCGCGACGCGGAATGGATGATTTTAAACGGTGCAGCAAGAACTTGCTGGCTGTTATGAAGTATTCGGGTTAGACTTCTTCGCCGACTCATAAATCGTTGGCGTCTGACAGCAATTTCTTTGGCGTCGAGATGGAAGATTGTCAAATTAAACCAATCAGATGGTTGTACATCCGTTTATGCCGGAAGTAGATATATACCTAACCACATATTATTACATCTTTAGAAAAAAAATTGAAAACTGATCCATGTTCTCAAAGTGGAATTATGGTTAATGAATTCTTCTTTATGAAAATTAGTCTTCAAGTGTAATCCACTTTATTCTTTTAATGTAGAGCGTTCTCGACTACAAGGTAGTCATCATCAGTACAACAAAGGTAAAAATAAAGAAAATGAAACTTTTATAATTCGTTTGACAAAGTCAAAAATTTTTAGAAACAAGCAAACTTGACTACAAACCAAAAGTAACCTACATGCCAGCAACACAAACATAATAATAATTTAGATAAATTAATAGTTTATAACAGGACAACTGAAATTACAACAATCATTTAAAATAGTAACATTTTGTTCGCTAATAATTTTATAGATTTCTAAAATATTTAATTTTGAGGATTTACTGCACAAATATAATTAACTTAGATTGTCTAGCGTGGCAGTGTGTTTATTCAGCAATATATAGTTAGCTAACGAAGAATTTGTTACAATATCTGTATTTTTGTACATATCGAATTGTTTTAAATGTTCTTTACCACTAATTAAAAAAGATCTTCCCGTTTGTCCAACATAAACTGAATTGCAATCATTATGTAAAACTGAAATTTGGTCTTTATTACGCACAAGACGGGAAAGCACACTGACTGCGGTAGAAAAAGCAATATTTATTCCATGAGGAGAAATTAATTTAGATAACTTTAGGTAACTGCGACTTGACCAGCAAACTTAAGAGGAACCAAACCTTAACTTTTTCATCAAAATAAGTTGTACAGAAAGAATATTTAAATTTTTTCAAATACTTGAAGGCTATTTGGAAATTTACATCAGATTCTTTTTCAAATTTAAATTTGAATTTTAAATTTCAATTTAATGACAGTGGTATTTTAAAAAGTCGATTAAAAAGTAAATGAAAAACGGCCATCTTGTGTGAATAAGGGTGTAAAGAAAAATAAGGAATAACATTGTCTGTACAAGTGGATTTTCTAAAAATTTTGAAAGAAAGGTAAGAAGAAATTTGTTCACGTATAATTAATAAATCTAAAAAGGAAATCTGATTATTAGTTTCTGTTTCATAACTGAAATTTATAGAAACGTGTAATGAATTACCTGTAAAAAGACACAAAATATCATCTACATAACGGTACCAGAATTTAATGTGAGAAGAGAAACAAGTTTTTTTGAAAATATATTATTCTAAATTATCATACCAAGCCTTTGGTATACACATTAGCAAAACCAGTTCTATGCCGTGATGTCTGCACTAGACCTGTACTGCACTGATAAGCTATAATGATAGCGAAATAGATCTATCTGCATTTGGTTGCGGTACAGACAGCACAGCATAGACATGCATATTATTCATAAAAAGTTCAGCTGGAATTGGACTAAGAGAAGAACCCATAGATAAACCCGACTTTTGTATAAAATAATTATTATTGAAACAGATTTTTTTTTGAATTAACACAAACTCTGTTAACGAAACCAAATTATTTTTATGTAATAAAGATAAACTACAGTTTTGATTAAGTACTTAAAATTTTTAAATAGTCTTTTGGAGAAATGGAATTAAATAAAGCCCTCATTAGGAATTTTGAAAGTTTTAAGTTTGTTGGTCAAATCCAGTGTATTGTTAATACCAAAGGAATTTTCAAAATTTAGAACTTCACGGATAATCAAATTTAACCATTTTGCCAATTTGTAACATGGAGAATTTATGTAACAAACAACAGATCTGATAGGACAACCATCTTTGTATGTAGTCTAGAAGGTAAATGGTTCATATATAAAATGTGTGATTTATTGCAATTAAAAAAATTTCAAATTGGCTCTACCTTTGTTGTACTGACAATGACTACCTTGTAGTCGAAAGCGCTCTACAATAAAAGAATGAAGTGGATTACACTCGAAGACTAATTGTCATAAAGAATAATTCATTACATTTTTCGATTCTACGCAATATTCTAGGCATTTTTCATGTACCATATCTTATACCTAGGTCTAAGCGTTTTCGACATATTAACATTTCTATGCCAAAAATGACGTTTACAGACCTAAACATAACTATCAATTTCTTCTATAAGGAAGAGTTTATTATTTAATCCTTGTTGGAAAAGGCTTAAAATATATAACAACTATGAATACAAGGTTTTCAGTGATAGAGCGTTTGGCTAGTATTCAAAAGATCCCGAATTCAAATCTCGGTCAAGGCTGGCAATACTTTTTCATTTCTTCTTATGCCCCTTAACCCATTAAAATATAATCGACATTAAAAATAATGTTGAGAGATGTCAAAGAAACAATATTTTCAAATGGAAATTATATAAATTTATCTTATTTACAATTAAAAGTAAGGATAAATTTGTGTAAGAGTGCTATTACCAAAGTTTGTAGTTTTTGAAATATTACCAGTTTATATCTTTATATGACACGAAGCGACATTTAGAGACATTATTAATTGGCGGTATATGGATTTCACTAAACTTATTGTTAAATTTGTCAACTACGTACTGAAGGGGGGGGGGCGGGGGCAAGGGGGACAGTTGCCCCCCTCCCTGGATCTGGGTTGTCAACTCTGGGCCCTTCCAATTTCCCATATATTTAGCTGGTTAATTATGTGTGTATAGCACCTAAAAATTGTCTTATTTACAAAATTGTAAATACCGTAAAATTTATAGGCAAGTGTATTTCACAATTTGTCCCTTGCAAATTACCTTCTCTAATAAGTCGTAGTCAAATGGTTTCCAAGCTTAATCGATGCCATGTGCGTTTTGAAGCTGTAACTGCAATATTCTTGTTGTTACGAATCGTTGTCTTAGGGCGGATGTAGTTTTATAAGACTATCTTGGTCAGGATGAGTCATAACACGATTTCTGGTTAGTTCAGCTCTTCTACCTTTTCCTATAAAGATTGTTCAACTAACTACTGTAATATGGAATCACATCAGAATCTGTCATATATTCGGTGATAACTCCAACTTTTGTACCAAATTTCTAAATTCACATTACATTACATTACATTACATTACATTACATTACAATTGATACAAAAAAAAATCCATCCGAACTCACGTTTATGAAAGTCAATTAATTTATTATACGTTTTAGGAATCCAGTAAAAGCATTATCAGTACGAATTAAAACCAGGTGCGTTGTTCAAAATTCAATTAAATATATTTCAGTTTATTTAAATGAAGTTTAATTTGGTTAAAATATTAAGTAGTCGGTTAATTTTTGAGAGCAATGCACTGGCGATCTAAGAGGGTTGGCTTGACGCATAATGCTGAGGCATTTGTCATTCTGAGTTCTAATAATGTTAGTTATCCATCGAGTCTCTATCCCTGGGGAGTAAAAATTACTACAATTGTATCTTTAACACCTATACATATGAACTCCCAGCTTAAATAGCTTCTGGTGTGAGAAGTTGAAACTGTACTAACAGCGCATCGGTTAATGCATTAGTCTGATAAGTGTTAATTCTGAATCAGAAATCGTGCTCCTATTAGTAGAACTTTTGAGGTGAAATTTATGTTCCTTTGGTACTTCGTATGATACCATTGTAAATTATGTGGATCACGGATCTTTATTGTCCCAAATAAAATTCATTTTTTGTTAAACGCGAGAGCTGAACTGAACTGAATGCGCCTCACCTAACTGAGTTCATCAGTGACGGAATTAGTAATAAAGGGGTTTTGTATGATCAGTGTACATAGAAAACATGTAAATAATTTGGCTCCTTATTTCACAGAAGATGTTTTAAGACACCTTGCAGAAAATCCACGAAGATTATTCATGGAATAAATACTTCATTAATTACTTAAGTACCTATATCTTATAAACATTTATTATTCCTATTTATGTTGAATTATACTCTACAGGACGTTCCTGCTGTGCACCCTCCTAGACCAAAAGCTGGGTACGCCCATGGCTATGAACTTTAGTTATCAACTTGTAATATGTGATGCTACACTACATGTAAAATATCAGATTTCGAGTTTCTGTATGTATACAAAGTGGAAACAGAAGACGAATTGTTAACATTAATGACGGCAGCAGTTGCCACCATAGGAATGGTCAGTAGGTGTGTTATATATAAACGGGGGCGAAAACGAAGACCTAAATGGTCGCATAATTGGCTACAAAAACGAAATGCATGATATAGAGTATGTGTAACAATGAATTATTACATGAAGATCCAATAGCTTATAAAAAAAATACGAATGACTAACTCTAAGCTTGAAGAATTGTTTAAATTAGTAGCACACAAAATCCAAAAACAAGACAGTTATGCAAGAGTCACTTAGTGCTCGGGATAATTATGTAGAATTCATATWAAATAAATTGAAATTTAACTAACTGAGATAAAGTAAAATCCTCATTTTGTTGGCAGTTTCCGTGTCTTTTATTGTTGTTTTAATTAATAAGCAAGTTGTTAAAGTAACTAGTAGCTATAACAAAAAAAGGACCCAAAAAGTCTTTCTGCATTCGCTGGTTCCTGAGGTATTCCACTTCAACTATGTGCTGCATTTTTTCTCCATATTCATACACAAGAATTTAAAACATTGAAAATACAACTTGTAATAATCTTCACTTCTAACGAACTGGGTATTACGCTCGCAATCCTCCCCCAGGATAGATCTGCCACACTGCTCCCTCATTTGCATGATCAAACTCCACGTGCGTTACGCAAATTTAGCATCAGCGGGGGAATCCCCACGGTCGTATAAAGAAATCGTCGCCGATAATACCGTTCCGTCAGTGCCTACGGTCGTTTTCGTCAAAGATTTGGAGATTGCGATCCTCTCTCCCAATAAAAAGACAAATTATCTTTCTTATCTATAAATCTCCTCGTTTATCCGCGCCAACTCGCATTGGGCTCACGATGTTTCGTTAGGGGAGGAGAGTCCTCGCATTAATTCTGACATTAAAGACGATTGCCTTCCCCTTTGTGTTTGGTAAGATAATCAATGAAATTTTAACCACTGCTTTCACTAAAAATGATATCGTTTGTTCTTATATTTTAAATATCATAAATAGTTATAATTGATTTTTTCAGAGGAAGGGCCTTGGACTCCAAACATTAAACCTAAATCTAATTGTAATTGTGATATACAGATCTCCTAGTGAATGTTTCAAGATTTTCCTGGAAAGGGTGGAATGTCTTCTTGAATGAGTATTTGAAAAATATATAAAAAAAATTTTTGCGGGTAGATTTTAATATAGATTCCGCAAAAGACAACGAATTAAGACCAAGAAGTTTAATTTATGACACAGGTCGTACATGGAGCGGCAAGGGTAAGGCACAGATCATCAAGTCAGATCGATAATGTTTTCGTCAAGTTTGATTAAAACTGATAGTGTAATGAAATCTGCATGAAGCAAAGAAAAGCTTAAGAAAAAAGTAATAACATTTTTAGAAGACACCCTCGAAATATTAAGTATAGATTGACGCAGGTTAATTGAACCCAATTCAGATTAACGTTATAACCATATCAAACAAGAACTTATTAAAATTGAGTAAACTGTATTTAATCATATAAAATAATTAATATATAGAACAGAAATAAATAAAACTACATAGAGCAGTACAAAGATGTGACTTTGCCGTGGGTGAATACACCAAGTACTGCAGTGAGCTTAAAATCCAGATTGAAACAGGGAAAATAAACTATTACAAGCAATATATTTCAAACAGCACAAATAAAACGCGAAGCACATGGAGAATATTTAAGGAAGTTACTGAAAAAATCAAGTACTAAGAAAGAAGGAACCCTTCAACACATTGAAATCAACGACAATGGCGGAGGTAATGGGTACTTTTTAAATACCGCAAAGCATGAAAAGAATTCTGACATTTCCTACACTTACCAAGGTGCGGTAGTAGGAAATTATTATTATCTTCATCCCACAGATGAAGAGGAGGTACGAACACCAATACTGCGTCTGTTGGTGCAGATTAAATTTTAGTAAAGGTCTTAAAGAAAACTGCTGGTCTGATAGCTAAACCTTTAAGTCACGTAATCAATTTATCAATGGAACATGCAATCTTTCCAGACAAATTAAAATAGAGCTTCTGAAACCTATATAGGATGTTTTACGAATGATAATGACCCTGACGAAATTAAAAATGCAACCCAAAATACATTCTCATATCAAATGTGGTTATTTTACATATGGTATTATTTTAAAAATAAATTGGGAATCCCTGACGGCTATGCTCTATGATTCCTGTCACTGTATTTATTAAAAATCAAAATGTATTCTAATGATAAAAAGAAAACAGATTTGATTTATGGTGAATGCAAGGAAAATGCTTCTGCTGCTGCCCGTTTATGCAGACAACATTTTCCAAATAGAAGAGCTCCTGCCGATACATTTTTCAAGAGACTTGAATTAACTTTAAGGACTAACTGGCCACCACTGAAAAAGTCAAGAGAAAGAACAGTAACTGGCCCTGACAATGAAATTAGAGTATTGGTAATGATTGACAAAACTCCTCATATTATTCATAGGGTAGTCTCAAGAGCAACCGGTATTAGTCTGTCTTCTGTACATCGAATAATTAAAGGCAATCAATTTCATCCGCATCACTGGTAATCGGTTCAGGCCTTAAAGGAGACAGATTATCTTAAAAGACTGGCTTTTTGTAACTTTTTTCTCGAACACCAAAATTTAAATGTGAGATTTTATGACAACATTTGCTTCTCAGATGAAGCAAGATTTTCTAATAATGGTGGAATTAACAAACATAACATGCATTATTATGCGCAAGAAAATCCACGTTGGATTCGAGAAGGACATTTTCAAACTATCTACTCGACGAATGTCTGGTGCGGAATATTGGGGAATCAAATTGTTGGGCCTTATTTTTTTCGGGATAGTTTAAACGGCAATACTTATCTAAATTTTTTAAGAAACATTTAACCGGTATTTCTCCTAAATGTAAATTTACAAGTAAGACAAGATCCATGGTTCCAAAAAGATGGGGCACCTGCGCATTATCATAGAATAGTGCGAAATCATCTTGATTTGGTTTTGCCTAACCGATGGATAGGAAGAGGAATTAATCCTTGGCCACCGGACCTTACCCTTTGGATATTTTTCTGTGGGGAATGGTAAAAGACCAAGTGTACCAAAAATCAATTGAAATTGTAGAACATTTAGAAAATAAAATACGTGATGCATGTATATCCATCACTCCAGAAATGTTAATGCATGTTAAAGGATCGTTTTGGGCACGTATTCAAGCTTGTGAAAACAGCGGAGGGCGATATTTTGAGCATTTATTACATTAATGTTATTGAATAAACAATTTTCAAAAATAAAAGTTGTTTTATAATAGAGAATTAACTTAAAGCAAATGATTGAAATTTATGTCAAAATTTACGCATTTATACAGCTCTCTACATTATATATTTTTTAAGGCGATGAACAATTATCAATGTTACCTCTGCAAATGTATTTTGGGTTGCATTTTTAATTTCGTCAGGGTCATTATCATTCGTGAAACATCCTTTATATAAGAAGGGCGATAGGTTTTCCATTTCAAATTACCTATAGACCTATCACATTACTCTCGAATGTGACAAAGATATTTGAATAAATATATTGCTGAAGCGGTATAGCAACTTCCTTCAATCACATGATGTAATAACAGCAAAGCAAGGCAGTTATTAGACGAATAAATCGACATCCACAACAATCTATCAAATTTTGCAAAAAATACTGAATGGTGTAAACAGTAATGAAGTGGTCGTGGGAATGTTCTTGGATATGTCTATGGCACGCGACAGCGTGGAGCATGACATACTGGCGAAGATTGAGAAGGTAGGTTTTCTGGTAAATCAGGAAAACTCCTTGCATCATACCTATCCAATAGGCAACAAATAACTTCACTTCAAAACCCAAACGAAAACCTTACTACATTTCAGTGTGGCAACGCAATACGCCGATGATACATCGGTTGTCTTAATTGTGAATAAGCCTGAGAACGTTGATAAAAAATTTGTGGATTGTTTAGATGTTATCAAAGAATGGCTAGAAGCTTATTAAAATAAAACTAAGCTTGTGAGTTTTGCCAGTTCAGTGCGACCGCTTCAAACTATTAATATTGACTGCCGTGAAAATAGACGTACATCATAGAAAGGAGCGGAGCTTTTAGGTCTGAAGTTGGACTCCCTATGAACTGGAAAATGCATACAAAATCACCAGCATCCAAGTTGGCAACATTTGGCTACATTCTCCGGATTGTATGCGACCAGGTTGGAACTATGGTAGCACTTCAGGCTTATTACACATACGTGCACTCACGTTTGCAGTATGGAATCATTTTCTGGGGCAATTCGGCGTCCGAAGAAGACGTTTTCGTTTTTCAGAAGCGCTGCATTAGGAGCATCTTTGGTCTGAAAGAAAGAGATAGTTGTAAAAAAATAAAGCGAATATTTATATTTTGTAATGTACCATGTTCGTTAGAAGTCATCACAGCATGCTTCTTTCAGTCGTTGCAGATATCAGGTAACTACCAAACTAGGGGTATACGAATAAAACAGGCATATTGAAAAATGTCACGCTAGCCACTAAAAATATTCAGTCATATTTGGAGTAAAATAAAAATCAAGACTCTAAAACCAACGTTACAGACATACCTGACCTCAAACGTTTTTTATACAATCAACATGTTTTTACACTCTAGATTTGTTGAATCTTGTTCGTTATGAATGTGTGTAGTTTGTCTAATATAAATTTGTACAGCTATCAATTGAAGTAAGATGTTGACGTGTTCTATATGCAACTTTAATTGTATTATTTAAATAAAGATTATTATTATTGGTATTATCACCATAAATCTCGCCATCCTCCTTCTGTTGTATCCCGAACGTTCCATCAAGCGCCACAAAAAGTTTCGATATTAATTTCCAAGCTGCAGCTCCGATTTTTTGCCCTGGAAACATACGGAGCACGGATCCGGGCGATAAATTAAATAAGATATAATTAGTCGAGCTTGTTTCGTGTTTCTGCTCTCTCCCGAAACCGATGCCGACGTCCGTGCTTTTTTGGACGTTTATTCCGAGCTCGTCCGCTGATTTTTTGCACATTAAGGTTTTTTCTGCGAGGTTTCCAAGTTGCAAGCTGGATACACTCGCCGAGGCAGGATTTTCACGACGCCAGATGCATAGCGATGACGTTAGACCTGTGAATATCGATTTAGGTTTAGATTACTTTAAAAGTTTGCCACCAGTGCATTGAGTTGTTCTTTTCTGAATCGTTAATTCCTTGTTTCTTTGAAAACTTGTTGCTTATCAAAAACTGAAAGAATAGGCGAGTTTCTATAAATTAGTGATATTTTTCAACTACTGCCAAGATTTTTCCTAAATAAATCGGTATCGTCTCTTTTAGAGGTGGTAAGCATAAGAGAACTAATTTTACTACCATTTCAAACACCTAAGTACTCTTATGGTACGGGCAAGGGGGCAGCACATGCCCATTTTATATAAAGAAATATCAAAACTTATGATTCCACATGGATTATGTTTAACTACCAAGGCTTAAACAGTCTATTTTTGTGCAAATTGTGCTTAAATTCAACAGCATTAAAACCTTTTCTCACAGTAATCTTATAGAATGCCTATTTACGTATTTCGTCGGATAAGCTGCCATGTTCAGTAAAATCTTTGGCTGGATTTAACCAGGTAATATTTTTATACCAATTTTTCAGTGTAAGTAGATTGCGAACTTTATGGTTTATTTAATATTTTGTTTTCGAACAATTCGTATCTCAGCTACAGCTATTCTTTAATATGTTGGGCGACACTTGATTTATCAAACTTCACAAAATTGACATGAGCTATATACCCCTTCAATTTAACCTGTATAGAACGCTTCTTGAATATATTTAAAATTGAAGCCACAAAAAACCAGTTTTAAACGAAATGGATCCAACATGATTTATAATCTTTCTATAGACAGCATGTTTATTGTGGTGTGACTTCACAAGTAAGTTGCCTAATGTTTTACTACAGTATCCACCCATTATGAATTCCAAGATCCTCTATATATTTGACTCTCTTTTCAAAGTTAGATTTTAATACAAGAAAAGTAACTAACCTGTTGACTAAAAAGTTCAAGTCCCAAAGTTTAGGTTGCAGTATAATACGTTTTATGTAATTTTTGCTCATTGTTCGTCCATTTTTAATGTTGCACTGAAGTTGGCTACCCTTTAGTGGTCAAAAGAGCTGGACTGTTCCTTAATAAAGGATGTAAGAACTAGACTTTAAAAATTTTTATGTAATCCTAGATCAGCTAATGTTCTTTATACAGTGGTGGCGTAAAGGACTTTTATAAGAGTGCAAATTAACTATCGCCTATCACAACACATCACTCACTGCCAAAAATACAGCTAAGATACTTATCCCACAAGCACGATATGTACTGTAGACAATGCTTCAATGTAACAAACTTTAAGTTACATACGAAACTAAGCTAAGTAGGAGCACTTAGTAGTAAAAATCAGCTGAATTAGCATGCTCAAAACATTTTACGTTTTCCATCCAACAATCACACCTATCAAGAAACATAAGGCCAACACATTCATTCAGCCTTCTTCTCAACAAGCAAATAACTGGCAAACATTTGTTCTCTATATTTCTCTCAGTTATGAATTCCGTCAAACGTAATCATATATTAATTTGCTATGTTGAATGTAATCCAAGCTATATGCACAGTAGATTTTATTTAATTTTTTCAAAGAAAAGAGATGCTTGCCATACAAATATTTTTAAATAATCTGTCAAAGGCTATGCAATGAAAGTGGAGCAGTATTTGGCAGTAATGTGAACCTTACGGAGGTACTCTGATTTGGAAGTAAGCATTATTGTTACTACTATTAAGTCTGATGTTTTAGACGCTGCCTTTTTAATTGCATTTCTTCAAAATGTGAAATTAATATTGCTCTATTTACTTTTAGCTGTTAAATATCAATAAGTATTTAATTGTCAAATTCTTTTCAGTTGTCAACAGAATGGTGGATGCGCCGGAAAACGCTCTCAACGTTTAAGACTTCCTGTCGAAATGGTAAGGCCAGACCCATTGTCTGTTAGCTACCTTTAAACAATTTAAACCAATACTTATGTTAATGATAGTGCTTTAGGTTCCAGAAATTTTGACAAGAAGAAGTAGGTGAATAGATGCAAATGGAGTAGTGTTGAAAATCTGCTCAAGTTTTTTTATGTTTTCAGCAACATAAAAGCTTTCTCATGTGTTTCAGATCACCTAACCCATAAGGGAACTAAATAAGATTGTCTTAAGTTGCAGGAGAAAATAGAAGGTCCATATTTGCTTGCATAGCTAATCAGCTATATCTACCTATCCACTATAGTCCGCTAACAACACAATCGCATAGTAAAACACATCTTTCGTCTATAATTATTCATAATCTTTTTTGTTTCATTGATTCAAGTGCTAGAACAATACATTTTTAAATATTTAAAGATAACTTTGTTGCTGTTAGATTTCCTTGCATAATCCTAAGGTGATAGACCTTCTCCGATGAAGAGATGGGAATCAAGAAGCTACTTTACAGCTCCTCAGCACGCATCACGTCCAGCGTTATTTAAATTTTCTTCGGAGAGCAGCTAGCAACTGCAAATACCGAATTTGCTGCTCGTTAATAATGAGAGTTTTAGGGTCCAGAAACATCAACATGAAGAAGAAGCAGAATAGATGCAAATGGTGATAAATGGAGTAGATAAGAAGGACTGGTGAAAATCTGCTCAAGCTTTTCTTGTGTTCTCAAACATAAAATTTTCTTTTCGATTGTTTCAGTTCACCTAACCAATAACGAAAGCGATATAAAAAGGTTTTATGTTGCAGGACAAATAGAATATCGATATTTGCATGCATAGCTAATCACACCGTCAGTCAATGTACTATAGTTTACTGTAATAATAATCGTATAATAAAATTTAACACTTCTTTCGTCTATACTTATTCATAACCTTTTCTATGCGCTTTATTATGAATTAGAAATTTGCATTTTTTATTTTTTATCGATTTGAGTGCTAGAATATTTTATTGATTATCTTTAAAGATAACTTTATTGATCTTACAGTTCCTTGCATCACCCAAGGCCATATTTATTTATGGAGCCATCAGAAAGTACCGCAATTCTTCTCTGGTGAAAACATCTATATCAACAAGTTACTTTTCAGCTTTTTACCTCGCATCACGTCCAGTTATCTGACGAGTCTGTTATTTAGATTTTCTTCTGAGAATAAGCCGTCAACAAATGGAAATATAAATTGCCGATATTTCAATATCATAAACTACATTGATGAGAGTTTTCGGTTTCAGAAATTTCTACTTAAAGAAGTAGGTGGACAGAAGGGATCGACGATAAGTGGAGTACGGAAAGGCTGATGATGAAAATCCGCTCAAGCTTTACTTGTTCTCAGCAATATTTTAGGTAACCTAGCCAATAAGGAAATCGAGATTATATTTCTGACGTTGCAAGAGTAATATGTAGATGGTCGATATTTGCCTGCGTAGTTGATCGGTTCTGCTAATCGCAGAGTACTGCATTTCGCTGTAATCATATAGCTATATGGTAAAATTAAATAAAACGTACTTCTTTGCCTTTTATTATTGATATATTATTGATATTTATTACTGATAGCTTCTATGCAATTTATTATTTACTAAAAGTGCCCATTTTTTACTCTTTTTTTTCGAGTATTAAAATATCTTCTCTGTTTTTCAGCGATGAAAAGATCTAAATCAACAAGTTACTCTTCAGCTTTTCAGTACCCAGCACGTCCAGTGATCTGTCGCGTTTGTTATTTAAATCTTCTCGGCAGAATGGCCCGCCAACAACTGGAAATACCGAATTTGCCTTATTCAATTTGGACGGCCGAATGCGCCGGGAAAAATTTCGCCCGGGTGACCTTTGGGTATTCAAAGTGGATCGTCGGGGGATTTAAAGTTCGACCTCGCACAATGGATGAATCCTTCTATTACCCTCTTTAGGCGAATGGCGAGTGCGAAGTTGCTGACCTGTTGAAGAAGTTGGGGGGTTCATACGCCCTCGCGTCTGGCTCTCACATAATACAAGTTTTAATGATACAACACGCGCGAGCCGGCGCGGCGTTCTAACTCAGGTAAGGGATTTTTGGGATCTTCTCTAATTCTGTGCCCTAAGCATTTCAGTTAGTTGGGGATTGGAATTTGTCTTAATCGACAAATCCGTTTGTTTATAAAAAAATGTGTTTATACATATTAAGTAATATCTACTCCGGTCAGTTTATTCGAAACTCGCGTGTTTCCTCCTCTTTTGAACCCATCAGTTGAGATTTGATTAGGGAATGCTAATTGAAGTGATTGAAACTCGAACCAGAAATTTCGACATTCGACAGAAATTACGACCGAATATGATTCTTGAAAACGTTATTTTCTGTATTTTATTGGATCCTCAAAGTAATCTTTGGCGATGTTATATTTACTACTTCAATGCTATGAAGACGCAGAGCATTTTCTAAAACAATGACTGGCACGTGCAGCACCATCTTCAATTACCAAATAATGGACATTTTTCGTGGAATTTTTTGATTAATCGTTTATGTTCTATATCTATAATTGTACTGAGTTGAAGCATTTTCTTTCGTTATAATGGCGAATGCTGCCTCAGATTTATTTTTTGTAACTACCGTTGTAGATCTCAACCATTGTATTTCGTTCAACGCCACACATATCAGGTCTTATCATCAACAAGCACCAGTAACGCGCATTATGGCGACAATCTTCAATGAAATAGTTGTGTAGTAGCCTACCATAGCAGAAATGGGTAATAAAATTGTCACCTTCATTAGTATGTAGTCAGAATAGTCACTATCAGGTGTATATCGGTTTTGGAAGATATCTTCGATTTTTTGCCAAAAGGACAGTCTTTATCATTGAGTATTTTGACTACAGACTATACCTATTATACCTTCGCTATATATAACGGCAAAATAATCCAATAATACGCTCTCTCATTAGATTCATTAGCTTGAATTTCTCATATTTAGCTTCATATGTCTTTTGTTATTTTTTCGGTAACAAATCAGCTGTTTAAATAAATCAATGCAATTGTGTAACATAAAATTATTTAACAATGCGTTTATTGTTTATAGTTGTACTTCTTCACACACCTACTACTAATAAATTACGGGACTTATACGACATCTAGGACCAGCCGTAAAGTGATACTATCAGTGCTTGGTACATAAATAACTACCTTTATGTATAACCTAAAATTAAAAAATAAGGAGTTCAAATTAAATATATATACTCATCTAAAAACGATTAAGGCTTTTTGGGACGAGGAAGATGATGGGAGTATTATCTTTTTTAAATTCATGTATTCATTGTAATAATTAAAATAGCTTTTAAGGCTTGCTTCAAATTTAATTAGGTCAAAGTTACCACATAACCTTTTGCTGTATTTAGAAACAATTTAAAATACACTTTTAGGAACTTGTACTTGTACAGGGTAACTATAAGGTGTATTAATTGTTTTACATACTTAGAAAGGAACAAACGGTTAGCTAGGTGTTTCAAAATTAAGCAATTAAAGGATAATAGCTATATTTTGTTATACATACTAGATAACTAATAAGTTTGACTAAAGTCAAATGCACTAACAAACTACTGAACATGTTGCTATCTAAGTAATGTTTTTGTTGTAATGTTTAATTTTTTATTTTACAGGTCACGTGCCAAACATCTAAAATTCTGGTATTAGAAGGGACTATATGTTATGCTAAAGAGACACCAAGCTAAGACAACACAGTGAGTATTTTGTTATATTAGCTAAGCTGTACTATAGCACAATAACTTCCTTGCACAGTCCGATTTTTTAAATTAACGCTAGGCAGCATTATAAACCTTGATAAAGAAGTAATAACCTTTTATCTTTCTAAAACCAAAATTATTTGAGTCAAGACTAGAAATAACAAAAGAGGTGTTGAAAATAACAATTACATTACTACGGAAGTGGTTCGCAGTGAACAAAAGAATTTGTTTCAAATATACTGAATGAAAAACAAACTTTATCAACTCATATTTAGCGTAATTGTTCTAAATTATTATCCTAAAACGTTGTCATTGTCAGCTTTTTCTTGCTTTGCGATAACCTACACTGTTTTATCATGATTCTAACTTTAGATGCGTTGTTTTAATTAGCCCAAACTCAGACAGAAGGAAAACTATTTTTGTACTTGTTGTAAGCCACAGCAGTTTTGCTCTTCTACATAATATCATTTTGTAATTACAACGAACAATTACAATAATTGCAATTGACAATATCCAACGGATACTTCGGAACGTTTTAGTATCGATGAATAAAATCTCACAAAACTCACAACAGCAAATGGTTGTTCTCGCTTACATTTTAACTATCGGGATCACTGGGAACAATACAGTTATATTATCTCTAAACAGTAAAAACAACGGCCCCAAGCGTCATCCCTGCGGTATATTGGCTATATGTTTTAATTTGTATCTCAGCGATTTCCATAATCTTTTAAAAGTTGTTTAGTACCTGGGTTCAACATGAACTGCGTCTAAAGTATATATTTTCTTGCACTGAAGTAATTGGAACCTTCAATTGTGAAGTAAAATTATAAAATTAACAATAACTCCGTTTAATCTTTGACTCGTATTGTGCTCTCAACGACTTCATGTGAGGTCCGGCAATTATTATTTTTTCAATTTGCCACCACATCACGGCGTTTACAGCCACTTTACGCAGAAGATCAGAATTAGCCATACCTGAGCTTATTGCCCGCACGGCGGCCACGCGAAACCGCAGCTTTAACAGCTCTCTTTGTTCACGACTCCTCATTGGATGGGTCACGCCGCTACCGTGCAGTAATTCACTTGCGGCTCGTATAAAATATTATTCCCATTTATTATCCTCTGCCGGCTTTGACAAGAATGCAGAGAGAATAAGATGCGGCATTGAGTGCCACCGTAGCCGATCTCTGGGGAAAGAGAACTGGCTCGTAAAGTTCGAGTATAGTCTGAGTACCTAAAGGGCGAAATTCTGTCATTACCCTGTAGTTTAATTGTAGGGTCAATATCTTTTATACCTATTAAGGTTTTCACCATTTTTTTGCTTCATATCCCGGCACACAACTGGAAGGTACCAGATGACGCCAAAATTCAGAATTTCTTCCTAAAATCATTCCCAAGCATCCACCAATCACTAGCAAACATATTCTGAAAGATTATATAAGATGTCGAAACAATTCGTCCTTTCCTAACACAGGGAATTACATACCTGAAACCCGAAGACGCGGACCCGCAAACCCGTATAAATACCGCCCAATAACTTGTCTATCTACAACCTATAAGCTACTAACAACAGTAATTATAACAAAGATCGACACTTACTTAGAAAAAGATAGCATCATAGCAGAAGGTGCTGTAGAGGTTCCAGGGGTTGCAAAGAACAACTAGTTATAAAAACAGAAGTACACCCTCAAGCTGCATTAAAACATAAGTCTCTAATTATGCATATATATAGGCTATCAGAAAACCTTTGATAGCGCCCCACATTTCTAGCTCATACATGTTCTCAAAATATACAAGATCCATCCTGAAGTCACACAGGTTCTTCAAACAGTCGTGTTAGCATGGAAAACAACCCTGAACAAAACTAAAACACAAACATTCGCACTGAACCCATTCAAATCAATAGAGGAATCTTTCAGGGTTCTGTATTGCACTCAATCCACTGTCGAATCTACTCAGCAAAACAAAGGACGATTACAAGATAACAGGCACACATCCTCTTACCATTTCACATCTGCTATGAATGGATTGTTTAAATGTATACGCATCAGCTATAAAACAACTCAGTAACCTCCTCAAAATCATAGAGACCTACACCCAAGACATTTAGATGAAAATGGGGATAGATAAATGCAAAATAAACAGGATTATAAATGGAAAAGCTCCATACAGGAAGAACACACTTTAGCAGATCCAAACATTATACAGAATATGGAAGTAGATGTGACATCGGGTACCTACAGAAATGATGAATAGAACATACCAATAAGGAGCATCTGTTGTGACATATTCATTCGGCGTTATAAAATGGAGCGTTACAGAATTAGAGGAACTACACAGGTTGATGAGGACGACATGCAGCTGCGAATACACCATATACACGCAGCAATAGAGAGATTTACACTGAAAAGAAAAGGAGGTGGAAGGGAATTTATAAACCTAAAGAAAATAAACTACATAAAAAACACATACTCGGGGAATACTTCAAAACAGAAGCAGATACAAGTCCCGTACACCGAAGTAAACTAATAAAAATACATAACTAAAGACTCCATTACACCAACAGACAAATGTAGACTATGACATACACAATCAGAGACAATGGAACACATAATTGGGGAATGCACCACACTTGCTCCCAGGCAATACAGTAACAGACACTACAGTGTTTGTAGAATTATCCATCAAGAGATAGCAAAGAATTATGCATTCATCGTTAAACATACACCCTACTACAGTTATGAACCAGCTACCATACTAGAACGTAACACAGCCAAGCTATACTGGAACCGAGATATCATCACAGACAAATCCACACCACACAACAAGCCAGACATTACACTCATACACAAACCAACCAAAAATACGTACCTATCATAATCACCAAATGTACAGAGGAAACACACTGGAAAAAATACAGAAATACCTACCCTTAGTAGAGGCCTATAAGACTGATGTGGTTAAAATCATACCAGTAATAGTTTCATGAACCGGATTGATACCAAAATCCCTACATGGCAATCTCAAAGGCCCGGAACTGCCACAAACCACACGTCAAATCCTCAACTTGCAATAGAAAGCGTGGGCGCTTGACTACATTTAACACCGGAAATTAACGAATTAAGCACATGCAAAGTTCCTCGTTAAGAAATCTATGTGGTGGCTAAGGACCAAATCTAATAAAGTATTTACAAAACCTAGGCTGAGTTACTTCTACTCTATAAATATGTACATAGTAATACGGATTCTAGATGATGTTACAATATTCGAGTTTAATTCTTATCAACGCATAGTACGATATTTGAAAAGCCCAATATTTTTAAGTTCAGCGTTATTACGCCCATTAAATCCCAGTATTTTGATGGCTTGATCACAAGTCTACTGAATGTGTGGTACAAAACTCAGCTGAGGGTCTCGCAGATTCCTAATTTGTTGCACTCTTTCAAATACTCTTTCGTGTACGGTATAACACTATTCAACATCGTTTTCCAAGCTAAACAATTTAAGCAACTTACATTTCTTTAAATTTATTTTAAGTGTTCGCAAAACTATTAGGGACAGATCGAGGTAATAAGCATCATCAATTTTAGAAACGCTTTTAGCAATTTTTAAATCGTCTGCGTAAACAAAACCGGACACTTAATACAATTAAAGATATCATTCATGTAAGTAGCAAACAAGATAGGCCCCAAATTGGATCCCTGTATTACAACACTACTAAAAACTCCAGGCCGGTAACCACCATACTCAACATGTTGCATTCAATTATGATCTAAATAAATTTAGTTACTTATCGCAAAGACCTATGAAACACAATTTGTTTAAAAGAATATCATGACGAACAACATCAAACGCCTTTGAGAGGTCAGTACATTTTAGATGCTAGAGCGTCCGAAGCATGCTGCGTGTATTCACATAGACTAGTAGCTGTAAACTTCTGTGTAACAAATCCGTGCTGTCTATCTCTTAGTTTAGTAGAAACATGACTGTACAAATTCAGCGCAAGGGTGCTTTCAAAATTTTGCTCGAAATTAGATACTATTGTTATTATAGGTCTATAATTAATTATATCACTACGATTTCGAGAATTAAATGCTGATGTGAGTGTTGATGTTCGCCAAAATCGTAGAGATTGAGCATTTGTTACTATCAACTGAAAAATATTATGACGCAATAGTGCACTAAGACCTCCTATACAGTCCTTCGGAACAAAAACAGCTATGCCGTCATTTCCTCAACAGTCTCGTATTCTCATAGTATTCTTTTTTTTATTTTATATGACTATAACAGTTTAAGGCAATTTTTTACATTAGCTTCAGATTTATTGATGAAATTCCTATATTCTATTCTAATTTCTTTTTTTAACTCAGCTCTAAGCGTGTTAACTATGGCTAAATCCTTAACAAATTTAAAATTCTTGTGCTGTTTCCACTTATTATGTTTTCGCTTCATAAGATCCTTGATCTTTCGAGTATACCACACAGGATAGGCAGATATGCTATCAGCTCATTTTGGAATAACAAAATTACAACTCAGTACAAAAGCTTTGACGAGCCTCATCAACGTTACGAATAGTTTCCATAAATGATCATTCCTTGGATGCAAGTGACGCATTAAACATTTATAAAAATATTTCTTTTGGAGAGTTTCGGAATATGAAACCATCATTAACAGATAAAGAAGAAATTATTATTGTCATAATATTTATCTAGACAGACTCGTAAATTGTACCCCATCAAAATAGAAAACAGTAAAGTTTTCCATATATCAACTTCCACTAAAACTTACTCTACTATATATATAAAACTATTGTACTGAAGATGGCAGCTTAGCTGTTGAAATACGTATATAAAATATTGTAAATTCTAATATTGCGATTGGGGTTATTTTTTACTGTTTCGATTCCCTATATCAAGTCAAACGAATACGCAATATTTCTTCCCACAACTGACTCACTTGGCCCGTTTCTTAACCCCTTTTTCTCAATTGAGTTTCCCCCAACGAAACAAACACACTTATTCCTAACCTATTATCCCTCCCCCCATTTCAACCCGAAGAACGCCGGAAGAGTTGCCTTCGCTCGGTACAGAACATGGACTTGCCATTAAAATAGAAAAACAGGCTAATGCATTTTCAGCGAGCTACCCCAGCTGGGAGTAATCGGCCCTGATCCCGCAGTTTCTTTTCAGTGCGGTCGGGATGTGTTCAAAGATGACGCCCGGGGATATGGAAAATTCAGATCGGTTATATATTCGATTGAACTCTGGAAGCTAATGGAGAACCTGTTGAATAACCAGGGCAACCGTGGGAAGTTGAAATAGAGCAATCACATGGGGGATGGCTGCAAAGGTTATGTGGGTGGACCATATTTTGTATTTGAATTGAAGTTTGATTTAGGGAAACCTGAGCACATTTGGACCTTTCAGGCTCTTACAAGCAACTAAGGTAGCTAGTTTAAGTGGTTTATCATTATGGCATAAGGTGATGGTACCAGATAATTTTAATAAAAACACTTTATTCGTTAAGCACAACAAAATCATAATGCASAAGAATTATATTTAACCCATGCAATAGAAAATTATTAACGCATTTTAAAATTGAAGAATTTATTGATGAGAAATAATGGACGATTCAAGGGTTAACAGCTGTCTTAAAATAATCTCAAAGTTTTAAGAGCCCTGACGAAGGCTGAAATTCAGCCGAAAGCTTGGCCAAAGGGACAAAGAATACACGTGTTTTAATATAATATTAGGTCGAAATCCCCCGAATTGAAGCTTTTGTAGATAAACAATTGTACGAGATTAGATCTAGGTTTAATAAGACAAAAAGTCAGATGTTGACGGGAATTTAAACGAGGAACTGCACAAATAACTATATACATAAATAAGAACTTAACATTTAATATTTTACGACGCGATTCTAATGAAACATAGCTAAATCTGGCGAGTAAAAATCAAAAAATTAACTCCCGGAAATATGTAGAAAAACCGCTGCAAATTGAATCAATACTTGCACATCCAATTGTCAAAATCACATTTACGTTTTTATTTCTTATACGAGTACTATACGATTAGTAATCAGGTTTTGGGCATTTTTTCTCTCTACACATTTTCCTAAGACAAGCAGTCCTCGTGATATTAGCAAACATATATAAATTTTAAAATCAGTTTTTTTCCAAATAACTCGAAAATTACTAACAAAAAAATTACAAGAGTGCTTTCTGATCAGAAATTTGATTTTCTATATAATACCAAAATTTTAGAAAAATCGTACGAGCAGGGACCAAAATAGGTTTTTTGGAAATATTTCGAAAATGTCAAAAGTTTTAATAAATTTTCTAAGACACATTTTGTGAGAAATTGTATTTCCTATCTGATGGCATTTTCATTTTTTTAATATATTAAATATGTTCAGAGATATTTAGGAAAAACAGTTTTCTTTAAGTGACGCTTTTTTGCTAATATCTTCTAAACAGTTTGCTGTACCGAAAATTTATAAGAACTAATAATACTCGCAGTTATACTGCTAATCACATAATAAAACGAAAAAAATATAAAAAAATAAAAATTTGCGAAAAGGGTAGTTACCCCTCAATTTTGCCCTCTTCCCGATACCCTACTTATCCCACAATCAATAGGTCGCTTTAGGTAGTTGAGATTTATACGTTTGCCAAATTTCAAGTTCATATATTAAGTCTTTCGAAAGTTATCGTGTCCACAAACAATACCACAGACATACAGACACACAAACAAGAAATTTTTTTGTTCAAATTTTGTTTTTTTTGCGTTTTCTACCATTTTAAAGCGAATGAGCAAATAAAAAAATTTTTAAATTTTTTTCGCGGTACAATTTTTCCCATGTGGATGTGGAATTAAAATGACGTATTTAAAGCCGAATTAGGCGTTCCGCCTTGATTTACAGTCTAGTAAGAATTTTAGCATTATCAGTTCCAGCTAACCTGGATATCTGTTTTTCGATACCATAGCGTCTTCAGTGTATTTTGATGGTATGTGTCGCTTTCCCACTTCCCGTGTCTCTTTAATGTTAGCCTACTATCTAGAGTATTATAGTAGAATATACCTAGGTATACATTTTTGCAAAAGATGTTGTATGAAACAGCCCAGAAAAAAATTAAAACATCCTTCCTTTCAAATATCCAATATTTTTTAATACATCTTTTCGATAATAATTGCTGAAAAAAGCTTCTAGGCGCAAATATGTTTTAGGTATATTTTGCTTTGAAGCAAGATGGTTGATTTCAGAATCGAATATTTTGAAAACAAACAATTCATGCTAAATTATTCTGACTAAAAAAAAAACAGAAAATTATAAATTCAGTTAAGAAAGTACCGCAAGTATATTTTTTTGTAATTTTAGTAACTTTGCAATAACGGACTCTAACTTCAAATCTGTATTTCACTGTTTGTATTTACACATAAAAAATCTCCTCATAATCATAGATACGGTTAAGATCAAAGGAAAAAAAACAATGTTTTAAAACATCCATATTCAAAATTTTCATTTTCTTTTTTTTTGCACGCTGATCACTGTTACTATAAGTACTACATTGTATTATTCTATGTAACACTTGCATCTTACGAAAACGAAATGCTTTATTGCTTTACTAATCTCATAAAATGTTTTTAAAGCATTTAGAAGAGCCTTACGTGGTACAATGAATATACCAATAATACAAATGACGGAGAGGGAAGGAAATGTAATAAAGCTTTCTCCGTTTCTAACAATACAGTCTGCTCTAAATAACAGATCTTGCCGACACACACTTCATTATAAATAGAGTTGTAAAAACCCCCGACGTCTGTTGGCATTATCTGTGCTGTACTTAAAATAACTTGCTTATTAGTCTCGTCTGCATAGTTGTTGTGGACTGAAGAACCTTTTAAAATGACTCAAACAGATGCTCTGTGATATAGTTGAAAGGGGTCTGCCGGAAAGGTTACATTTTCATCTGTTTTAGACAATTAAGCTTTAAGAGTGTTCGTTCGTTCATCCCAGACATTAAAATTATTAAAACATAAAAAGGGATGGACATACAAAAGCGCTATTTAACGTGGTGTGGCGTTTAATGTATCCCAGACCTTTAGAGAACATTTATTGTCACTTGATTAAAATGAACATCAGACACTATGTAGAAAAAATGTTGAAGCCATAGATGGAAGCAGAATTTCAGAACGATATCCGGGAAGAAGAAATCGTGTTCATTATTTGTGAACAAAATCGAAAAGAACACTAGCTACTTTTGTGGTGAATCTCTTAAACAAAGAAAGTATCTTCCCACCATTTTTAATATTAAGATTAAAATAAGTTTTGGTCCCAAAATGATAAATCAGAAATTTGAATGATCATGAATTAAAGATTAAGGTATTACATAGAACTTCTGATGCAAACTGAATTGATATTTGTGACTGTGATAAAGTTCAAGATGCATATGATATATCATACTCTACTATATTTAATCGATGCGTATCTAAATCAATTCGTAATTATAAACGTAAATGTCCTAGTTGGTTTAGTTACGAAATTGTTACAGACATAAAATATAAATGTAAGTATCAGAAATATAAAATAAGCAACCTTTATGCTGATTACGAGCAGTTTAAACAAATTCGTAGTTAAGGATCAAATAAAAAATTCCTAACATGACAATCTAAATAAAATTGCAAATAATATATCAAATAATCCTACTGATTCTCATGCAACTCTGTTAGGTCCAAGAAAGGTTCTATACGGGATCCTGCTGTAATGCAATGATCCCAATCATACAAAGCATAGTACTATAAAACGTTATGTTAGTTATTATCATTTTACCATTTCTTCATTTACACTTGATTATGCACTTATTGCCATTAAATCTTTTGAAAGCAAAAATACAACTGAAAGTGACTTGATTCCAGCATTTGTTGTTAAAGATTGTAAATCTGTTTTGGCGGCACTCCTTTTACATATATTTTTTATTTTATATTACAAACGTTTTCTTTCAGGTGGAACAAGGCACTTATCTGACCAGTTTAAAAAAAAAGAAATCCATCACAGATTTGTAATTATAAGCCCATATCTATTTTCTGTAATTTTTCAAATATCTTCGAAATGATACTGTACAGGTTCCTGTCATTGCGTGTAAATAATTTTTATCTTAGCGACTCTAGAGACAAGGACATTTTTTGCATATTTTTTTTTGTTTTTAAGTTATTTAATTATTCTATTGATCGTCCGCATGATCATTATATTTTCTTATTCCAAGAAATGACCCTGGGTTTTTTACCTTTTATTGTAAACTGAAAAAAACGCATGTACCAAGAATTTTAATACAGTCTTTTCTCTTTGCGTTATTTTCTCTGATATGCTAAAAGCTATATCATCTAAGGCACTATATATTACAGCTAATTAGTTTCTATTATAATATATCTTTATTTGCACAGTTGTCATGTAACAGGATTGATCCGTATGACAATATACGAGAATGAACCCACAAAATTAACTCCTTGAACTTACAACCTCTAATTAATGGTAAATAGTAGTGCTTTATCGCTTTAAAAATAAATTTAATCAATTGTTTTCATATCGTTTTCTTGGCTATGCCTGGGCATTTCATACAATATTTCATTCAAACTTAATTTTCTGGTGCGATTCGTTCCAGCAAGTGCTCTTTCATAAACGCATTCCTTCAACAGTCATGAGCGTCACTCGCATTAGAAGTGATCCCTTGAAGGCCCAACGGCGGTTCGTGGAATTCAGGTAGATGCATAAATCATGAAAATTACAATCCTCTTTCTGAGGAAGACGGTAAATCTACTGCAGCTGAAAAGTCCATACATTAGTGAGAATTCAATTTACTTGAAACAGCAAAAGCCGGGCACGGTATTTTCCAGTTTTTATTTAGTCTGCTCGCGGACTTGAAGCCGGAGATTTAAAGAAAGGAGGAAGTGGAATTGCTACTTAGGTAACTAGGTGGTCTATGAAGCTCGTCTGTAAGCGTGTGCTTTCACGAGATTTATGTGAAACCAAAGGTAATATGGTTTCTGCAAGCACTTCTTGTATAGGTAACCTTTAAAACTTCAGTCTATTTCAGTTGCTTAAAAAAGTTTGTTGTGTACCATTTTTCAGTACACAGTACAGTCTCTTTGCAATAACATTGAGCTTGTTAAGTTTTTATAAATATGGTGAACATCTTTTGCACAAAAAACGATCTACGTCCAGTTTGCATTTTTCCTGGGAGAGAATCCCTTTTTTGGGTTTTTGACCTGGCGTCCATTCCCGTTTTTTTATTTTCCCTCAAAACAAGGGTATTTTCTTATTTAACTGCCTACCTGAAGAATTTGAATAGCTGTCCGTTTATCTAATAGCATCTTCTGCATTTTAAATGATTTGAGGAATTAAACAGCTCTGTTTTTAATAACATTTCCCACATTTTTTGTGGTAGAATCATTTACAATGATATGTATATTTCGGTTTAACGTTGCATTGCACTGTTTTGTGAAGAACTACTTAGATCATCCTCATCTAGAACATAGGCTGAACCATCATCCTGTTTCGACGAAGATGAAGAAGTATTGTTATTATGCTTCACTGATGGCACAATATATGTGAATGTTTAGTTGTCCGTAACAACAAAAATACTTTACTATTACTTGTGATTTCGAGAGCTAAAGGTCTCATCTAAACATTTGTTTTTCCCTCGAACCCATTTTATTCTCGCAAATGTGATAAGTTTGGAGAAATGTACTAAAAAATAATAAGATTTGTTGTATGTATCTCAGCTGTCACAGGTGTGTTACTTTCAGTATGTACATAACGCTTTCTCTCGTATACTAATGTTAAAATGGAGGTGATGGTTATAGACGAAGGCACAAACGACACATGATACTAATTTTATTCTGAAATTACGACTTTTGAACATAACACCTTCATCCGTGGCAAGTATAGATTTTTATAAATAATGTGACATTGCACCTTCACCCACTCGTGTCTGTTCAATATCTGTTTAACAAGCCTGGTCTATTATATTTTTAACAAAATTATAACACTATTCATAGTTACTCCAGTTGCTCTCAAAATAAGTCATTATCTTGTTTATACCCCAATTCTGAGACAACTGCTAGTTCACGCAAAAACAGAAAACACAGGTGGCACCACTATGTGTAGATAAAAAACCGCTGCCAATTGAATCAATACTTCCACATCCAATTGTCAAAGTGACATTTACGTTTTTATTTCTTATGCTATACGATTAGTAATCAGATTTTGAGCATTTTGTCTCTCTACAATTTTTTTCTAAGACAAAGTCCTCGTGATATTAGCAAAAATATATAAATTTTAAAATCGGTTTTTTCCAAATAACTCGAAAATTATTAACTCAACAAAAAAATTACAAGAGTGCTTTCTGATCAGAAATTTGATTTTATATATAATACCAAAACTAAATAAAAATAAATCGTACGAGCAGGGACCAAAATAGGTATTTTGGAAATATTTAGAAAATGTCAAAATTTTGAATAAATTTTCTAAGAAACTTTTTGTGAGACATTTTATTTCCTATCTGATTGCATTTTCATTTTTTGAATATATTAAGTATATTCGGAGATATTTAGGAAAAACCGTTTTCTTTAAGTGACGCTTTTTTGCTAATATCTTCTAAACGGTTTGCTGCACCGAAAATTTATAGGAATGAATAATACTCGCAGTTATACTACTAATCACACACTAAAATGACAAAAATTTAAAAAAATAAAAATTTGTAAAAAGGGTAGTTACCCCCCAGTTTTGCCCCGTTCCCGATACCGTACTTACCCCACAAACAATAGGTCGCTTTGGGTAGTTGAAATTTATACGTTTGCCAAATTTCAAGTTCATATATTAAGTCTTTCGAAAGTTACCGCGTATACAAACAAAACCACACACACAGACAAGAATTTTTTTTGCTCAAATTTTGTTCTTTTGCGTTTCGACCATTTTAAAGCGAATGAGCAATAAAAATTTTTGAAAATTTTTTTCGCGATACAATACTTCCCATCCGTTGGATGTGGAAGTAATTAGATAGGCAAATAGCGCAAGGTTCATTTTTTTTCAAGCTTCATAGATATGATATTGATATAGAAATTGAAACCTATTCCTTTATTAACCTACAAATAAGTATGTGTAATATATTGAGGAATGAAGCTTTCTTTAATAATCTAGTTTCAAAGGGAACCATCCTTGCAGAAATTCTGTTGCGAGCTATTTCGTATTCCAACCCGTGATCATGATATTATATAATATCATTTCATCGAGCATTGGACAAAGTTAATGGCGTACACGCTTTTACTGAATAATATACAAGCAGAGTATTTTATTAATATTAGTGCCCCACTAGCTGGCGGAAATGCAGGGCCAGCAGTCCCGAAACACAAACAAATACGTCTCTCCATTCACGGGGCCAAACCGAATAAAACAAAATATAATAAATGGGCATCCACACGGTTGCCAGCGCACCACCGGCAAAATAGGGTGTATAATTCAGAAATTTCGACGGCAGAGGCGCACAATGGCCGCGTCACAAGCCGTCCATAAATCATGGCGACAATTAAATCTGTTAAACTATGGTTAAATGTCGACTTTACAGTCGGCCGCATACGGGTCACCTGTGTGCATTATGAGAACAGACGTGAGTTATGGCAGGGGGGGTTGATAGTGCGGGCTCCTGTGCCATTGTTGCATACGAGTGGGGCATTCAGGGATGGGAGGGAATGGGAAAAGTATCTAGTCATTATTATACCTGGGTGTGTCCATTTATCTCACATCTGAAGTTGGCACCTTTTTATCGAGATACAAAGTTTCTGTCAAATCTATGGGGTTACTCTTTACTATGTAACAGTAGTCTTAAGAGGCTATAGTAGTAAAACTTGTTTTGAATTGCAAGGAAAAACAATTCAAAGGGTTTCTGAAAGTAACTAAGCAAATCTTTGCTGCTTGTTTAAAACTTGATAGATCCAGTCGTCCAGCTTCAGCCCCATTTTCTTTTTAGCTATCTAAATAACGGCAGTGTTTTTTTTCTAGCTTTTATTGTAGTGTCATAACCATTTTATAACGCTTTGACCCCATTACACCTTCAAAATGCTTCTCCACCTCACATCTCCTTCTCCATTCCATTCCACCCCTACTACCAGTTTGATTCTGATACTGCAATATTTTCTCCATCGGTATTTGCAAATCTATTCTTATTCCGTATTAAATTTAATTTCTTTTCAGTGGACTTAGTACTTGTCTTTGGTTTTTGTGTAACGTGATCGTAGTTCCTGAAGCGTTTGTCATAAAACACCTTAATGACATTTTAGACCACCCTGGTCGTATAAGAAAGTAAACCAAAAATTAGAAAATCGCGAGACTTTTAAAATTTGTTGCACTCAACTTTTTTGAAGAGGGTGCAGTCCCTACCAAATTTTAAATAATATCCTGTTTGTGATACCTCAAGTGAAAGGTATTTTCACTAGGAATACAGAGATGTCTTATTTTTTATCTTCGATTACTTTTTCTAAGATTATACGTGCTCGATTACTAATGAATAGTAGTAGCATGAAACGTACAAAGATTATTTTATTATTATTTATTAAAAAACCGCTGCAAATTGAATCAATACTTCCACATCCAATTGTCAAAATGACATTTACGTTTTATTTCTTATACTATACGATTAGTAATCAGGTTTTGAGCATTTTTCTCTCTACATATTTTTTCTAAGACAAACACTCCTCGTGATATTAGCCAAAATATATAAATTCTTAAAATCTGTTTTTTCTAAAAAAACTCGAAAATTATTAACGTAACAAAAAAATTACAAGAATGCTTTCTGATCAAAAATTTGATTTTCTATATAATACCAGAGTTTAACAAAAATCGTACGAGCAGGGTCCAAAATAGGTTTTTTGGAAATATTTCGAAAATGTCAAGTTTTTAGATAAATTTTCTAAGACACTTTTTGTGAGAAATTTTATTTCCTATCTGATGGTATTTTCATTTTTTGAATATATTAAATATATTCTGAGATATTTAGGAACAACCGTTTTCTTTAAGTGCCGCTTTTTTGCTATTTATCTTCTAAACAGTTTGCTGCACCGAAAATTTATAAGAGCGAATAATACTACTACACATAATACTATTATGTGTGTATATTATATAATACTACACATACTAAAACGATAAGCCGATAGCTTTCTATTATTTTTACAAAAGGATTTGCCAGGACTGATGGAAGAAGTTGCACTTAAGAGAAGGGCAAACATGTAGTTTCATATAGATGCTGCTTTTCCTCATTTTGGTAGCAATGTCGGAAGATATTAAAATAATACGTTTACTAATAAGTGGATTGGAAGAGGGGGTTATATTTCCTAACCACCAAGGTCACCTGACCTAACTCCTCTTGACTTATCACATAAAGTTCTGTAAATGTACGTTATTTCATTTAATTATACCCAGAAGTTTCAGAGAAATTAAATAAAAATGGTGTTTGAGGTTGCATCTTTAAGGGATCGTAGCTCCCTTAAGAAGCAATTTGGGATAGAGATATTTGTGTCCAGTTGACCTAGAATAGTTTCTAGAATCTGTGGTTTTAGTTAGGCCATTGAGTCTTGGGCTCATGGGGCACCCTGTGTATGGTTAGTCCCATTTCCTCTCCCTCCAACGATATTCTTCACTACGGCTTTTATTTTCTACGGTCATTGGAAATGTATAAAGCACATTACTAAGCATTTTTGCAGAATCTTCAGATACCCTTAAGGATTCACCTATAAATGTGGTGATAGTATAAATAAAATATGCGTTGCTGGATTAACCTGTACCTTCAAGGTGTTAGTTTTGAGCTGCGTAGGACAACAATAGTACGTTATGCCACTTGGACTTAAACGTCCGACATACATTTAAACTTCTGATTCTACCGAGATAAAACACTAAACAGAAAAGAGAGAAACACAAATTTTCTTTTCCATTTCCTTTACCCACATCAAGTATTTACTACGGCCTATTGATAATAATTTGTTACCGGCCAGATAGAATCTGACCCTTGCCCATCGGATTTGTATAAATAGCGTTTTCCGGAAAATAAAGGCATAAAAAGGGGCGAACGGCTGTTATCGCAGTGACCTAGAATGTGTTTTCATTTTCCCTTTCCCAGTAAACACGATACAGGTTAATACGATCGAGATTACCTGCCGGCACATAAAGAACTCGACCGCTCTGGATTTTTCGAATCCACCGTATCCAGCCCTGATTGCATCTGTGCATTTGCATCAAAAGCGGCCGCTTTTTCCACCACGAAAATGTTTACGTTCGGCAATAACGGCGTGTATTTTTTCGATTTATGGCAATGGCCGGCTTTGTTTTCGCATAGGAGGTTAATAGATATGTGCGCTGTAACAGGGTGGATATCCCTTTTGGGGTATGCTGGGAATCGCATCGGGCGTTTAGTCGAGAATGTGAAGCAAATAACTCGGATTAGCAAAAAACGCGTTTTTATAAAGTTTAGTGTTTGCCACTACTGAATGTAGGTAATCCGTTCCGCAGTTGTAAAGCGATTTTCCAACAGCTTTTGCATGATAAGCCGTCATTATTAATATATATCCCTGTGCTCAAACATATGTCGTTTTTGGATTTTCAACAAAACACTTTCTTCGTCCGTTTAGTGCATGATTGTTTATCCAAGCCTTTTAAAACTGCATTTAATCATGGTTATTAACTTCTTTGCTTACGTTGAAGGTTCTTCCTTCTTTCCCACATTTCTCCTTTGTTTATTTCTTCTAATGTACCTCAATTGAGATTTCGCGCCCTACTAAAACAACAGGTATATGACAGAGGAAGGGAAGCAAAAACAACTGAAGAATTACGGCGAAGAATTCTTAGTAAATTTCGCCATTATAGAAAAGAGCATTTTTAAACATTGATGGCCAGAATTTCTCCAATAGTGAGTTTAGCGGCTGTTTATGATTTAAAATAATTAATCTTTTTGTAAACGCTATTTTGAATCAATTTCCTAACCAGTAGTTTAAGAAATAAACTTCTTGCATTTGTACGGATTTTTTTACACAACCTTAATTTAAACATTCTGCCAGTAGTTATGAATTTTATGTGGTGTTGCGATATTGGCCAATTTCAGAAATGCGTTGCTATTTTTTACGGCAGTCGTTTTTAAAAAGTAAAATGCCACTCTATAATACATTTTTACACCCATCCCCCTTGAAATAACCTTGTCCTCTTTGCGCCCGTACTCCAACACGTTTTTAATTTCGACCCCACCAGTGCCAACTTAATCATGTTTTGATTGCAGGTCGACATACATATATTAATTTAGCGTATCCGGGCGCCCCCCGCCACTGGACATTAAAGGCACCGGGTGTTTCTGAACCCGGCACCCCGCTGCTTCACTGAACGGTCGCACACTGTCCGGGTGGCCTTTTGATGAGACACCATCCCCGTGGCACGCCACCCTCGGTTTACCCCCGGCGGTGGCCGGTGGCAACGCTGCCGCATAATTGAAAAATGTGAGTAACTTAAGGATTTTTATCTGTGATTGCATTGATAAGATTAACCATAAGTAAGTCACCTGTAAGTAGGCATGTAGTATGTATATACCTGTAATAAGTCTAATAGTTTGGTAAAAAAGGAAATGATACGCTAATCAACTATAGCGAGACGGGAAATGAGCTGATCTTGCTGAATTATGATTTGTGATCGTTCTTTAAAAAAATGCCGAAAATTGTGCACGAATGGAAAAAGCATCATTGCAGCCCATAATCGGCCACAACCGATTTTAGAGGAAAGCAATCAAGAGGCAACCGAAAATGAATTGAATTTGAAGGAGAATTGTTTGTTTTGCTAAAAGAAATTACATTACAATTTCTTTGAAATTAACCACAACAGCGTTAAAAAACGCAATTAATCACGATAATGCGATCACTAAAGCCGCTCAACAACGCAAAGATGTTTGGAACCAAAAAGTATATTATAATAAAATGTGCATGATGACATATTTCGGTCATTTCCTATATCAGTAGAATACCTACTTCAAATAACTACTTGTCGATAACAAAAACAAAACCTATTCTAATTATTCAAAAAGCAGTAAAATATGTCTTGAATAAATGAAATTTAGACTAATAGGTAAATGTTGCAATATGAAAATGTTTCTTTTTACAACTACAAAATATGTTGTTTCAATAGGACTGTAAATGCTGTATATTTTTATACTTTTGTATTTTTTTGTCATTGTACTTATATATATGAATTTTGAAAAGAATTTCGAATTTATAATCAGAGTATTTTAGAACTTTGGAACATTGTACAAAGTTGAATAATTATATAACCTAATATATGAAGTAGAAGATTTTGAGTCCAATAAGGTGAAACCAACAGAAAAATTAGAAAACTGAAATAACGACACAAGTTTGGATAGCTTATTATTAGATTTATTACAGTATTCGGTATTTAACGATTAAAAATAAATTATTAAGCTACTGCTTTTACAATATTGTGTAAACATGTCAGTAATAAACCCCTTATCAATAGAAATATATTTTATATTCAGGTGCTTCAGAGAACTGGAAGAATCATAATACCGTTACAATGGCTTGTACTTTTTGATAAATAAAAAATAAAATAGATACCTGCATGTCGACAGCTGTTCGATCTTTTATCAAATGTTGATAGCTCAAAACACTGATCATTTTGCTTATTAAATACACCGACACCGGTGTTTTAGAAATACCCCGAATACTTTTTTTTATTGTACCTTATGCCATTATGATTCCCATCAAATTTGAAAATGATATCTTTTATAGTTCAGCAATAGTTTAAAAAAATCATTTTTAAAAATTCAATTTTAACACCCTGTATATCAAAAACAAAGCGTATTTCGATTTTTTTTTTATTCACCTGTCAAACGTTGTCGGTGTATTTCGCGAAAGCCCTGTATATCGTATTCCCAAAAAGTTTAAGAGAAACGTAAATGTATATTTTTTCGTTTCATTAATTCAAAATTAAGCAAGATAGGTAAGTATGCAATTACAGATCAGGTCATTATAAATCGTCATTGCTTTTTTTTTTCTTCTTCAGATCTTGAATGAAGAAGAAAAAAGAAAATATGTATAGGATTATTTTTCTTAATCAATGTACCTATACTTTAACTGGACTAAACTTATCTCTTGCATAATTAATCAAGTTCTACAATGTCGAATAGTTAGCAAATTATTATACCTGTCTACTCAATTTGCAAAACAAATATGAAAAAATTTATTTTATTTTGATAGTGAGGTTGAAAATAATTTAGTAGCAGTTGTAGGATTTTCTGTTTGACGCGTGCAAGTGGTTGCAAATAGAAAGAAATTGTGGCTTTTCGTTGCAAAGTTAGGAATAAAAACAATCACAAGTTAGCATTGCTTTCGTAATTTTTGTTGCATAAATATGGCAAAAATTCACAAAATGTAATTTTCAATAATTTCTTTTTTGGGAAAAGGGTTGAAAAATCAGAGTAAGTATAGTTAGAACGATCTATACGGTTTACTCAGTGATGGGCGTTTACGCGTAAATTATAATTTTCAATGTTACGTGCGTAGAAAATGTAGATAAAGTACTTTGGTTTATATTTTGAGTAGAAAATTAAAGAAGTGTATATTATGGCTCTTGTATTTGTGTGCCAAAACTAAACGGCTCTTCTATGAAAAAAGTTGTTTGAATATGTTTCGAAGTCCTTCTGTCCACTACTATGATATAGACATTTCTGATATGCATTTTTTGTTAACATGCTAGAAAACATGAAGTGTCAAACAATAATTATTATCACTTGTTCATATCACAATAAACTAGACCTGCAATTAAAAAATGCAATAAAAAACAATGGTAACAAAATAAAATGACCCATTAGTTCCTGTTAATAAACAATGACAATAAAGTCACATTTGACAGCCATTGAAGGGTAAATAACGTATGTCTAGGTAACACACGACCAAATAATAATAGCCAACAGAATTTGAAAATAATAATAAATTACAAAGTAATATATTGATGTATGGACACATTCTGAGCAGTATTTATGATAACCTCCGTTAAACAACTTTCTATAGATTTGTTTTTCTACTCGCTGCCATTTTCTACAGTAGATTTTCAAAGTAGAATATTACATACTTTACACGTAAATAATGGCGTAATTTACGTAGCTTATTCTACGCGTCCATCGCCGGTTTTACTGTAGTTTGAAAACTTTTACGATTATAGTTAGGTTTTCCATATTCGTATATATATTTACGGGCCCATTAGTCAACATTACGTATCCCTTCATGTGAATTCGAGGAGAGATTGGTTGGAAAATATTTTAAATTCTTTTTATTAGCCTATCAAAACAGGTCAAGATTTGTATTGACATAATTAGACCATTTAAGATTAATTATTGGATGTCTTCTGTTTTGACTTAAGGAAAATCATAGAAACGTTCAATTGCTTTAGGAAATAACACAATACCTTCGCTAAAATTTCTCTCTCAATAAACTCTTACAATGACAACTATCTGAGGTCTGCAATATGATTAATTCTAAAAGGCTTAAGAATTTAATGATATCAACCTCTCAAGATACCCACAGTTAAATTACCCCCAAAATCAACGCGCATCTGTCCGCTATACAAGCGTTTGCTCTTTTACCACTTCACAGACATCTGCTCTGTGTCATCCCGCGACATCAAGCCCAGCAGTTCATGGAAGTAGCAACATGCGGGTGGCTTCGTTTCAGTCTCTGTGACAGGATCCCGATAGCATCTAGCTCGCTGGAGGTAGGCGGCGGCCTTCACGCCGCGGCTGATATGCTCATTCGTGCGTTAAATCGACTGAAAATTGTTTAAGATCGACTGCAAAGGAGGTCCGGCTATTGTCGACTGAACTGGACGTCAAAATATGAGGACGTACACAAAAGGGGTGTTGGCGTTGGAGTGCTACCTGTGAAATGGTTAGAAGGCCATGAAAAGCTTGTTTTCTTAGTATTTACATGCTCAGTTTTATAATAATACAGTAGTCCAAACATTCATGATTAACATCTTCCGGCTTGAAAGGGAATACATTTCTTATTAGAGATTTGGTACTTCTGATGAAGGCGGACTTATAACAGTATTTCTAGCACGTACACGAATCTCAGAAGTGAGCCCATTTAATCAGCTTTTATATGCTTTAGTTTAATCCAAGAAAGCAAAAATGGAGTTCAACTGAGAGTTCAACCGATACCACGTTCGGACGAGCTATGACTAGAATTAGATGGGTAGATCTGCTCCTCTAGTTATTTATTTTATGATGAAAAGAACATTATTGCTAAATGAATTAATATTTGAAATGATAAACTATTCTACGTGAAAATTCCTTTTATTTTTATTTGTTTCTTATCGACTAAATACTTAATTCTTTTAGATTTTTAATCTGCAAATGATAATTATTTAATGAGGTTTAGGTATTTTAGAAACAACCAGAGATGAAAGATATGATCCACGCAAGAGTAAAACAACTCTAGTGACATTAAGGATCACTTTATAATGTGCCTAATTCGTTTATTGGTGCTTTTAAAGATTGTTATTTTACTTGTTTCTTCATTTTCTAGGTCACGCGTTTTGGAGTTCTACAGACTAATGTGATATAGGTAGTAAAATAACTTCTACCTACCTTGATCAATCAATTTAGTTCCTCAGACTCAAATATCGTCCTTGTTTGGGCCCATCGTTTGGGAGTACCGAATAAATAGATAATTGCACAGCCTATACACCTACATCAGCGGCATAAAAGGCAAAAACAAATTTAAAACATGGGTTTTTGTTTTTTTTCTGTATTTACTAGATTGCTTTACTTAGCTAAAGAAGGACACTTCATTGAAAATCCCGCGATGGCGAGGAACGTACAGAGATGACAAGGGAAATCTACTGCTGGAAGGACGTTTAAAAACAGATCAGCTTCTTAAGTTTTCTATAAAAATAAAAAATTATGTCCTCCTGGAGTTTTATTATTATTTCTTTTTAAGAATCCTTGCTCTAGTTCAATATTCTAATTAAGTGTTTATGTAATTTATATTTCAGTGGACAACTAATTCGATTGTTTCAGGCACGATTCAAGCTTTGGATAATATCTAGTTACAGATGAGCCTTGAAGTAATGTACTTTTTGCAATTCTGCTTTCTAGTTTTAGAAGAAATCCTGCTGGTTGTTATTATGTTATACATAGATGTAAGACCTCCTACTTGTTTTGTGTTTAATAAAGAAATTTGTACCAAGCCATAAAGAGATTTCTTATTACTTTTTAAAACAGCATTTAGCTTTTATTACGTGTAGCTGATATTCTAGTAACGTAGTGAAATGTAGTAATTGTTCTTTGGCATTTTACTTGTTGACTGATGTAAGATATTAATATACTTACTTACCTCGCGAATCATAGTTGTACAGTATATTCTACTGATCAGTTACACTAGTGATCTTTAAGTTTGCGTGAAGAATATGCTTTTCCTTATCGCTTTATATAGTTGCAAGCATTTGATGTCTCTATTAGTACACTTACTTACTAATCTAATTTCAGCCTATGGCACGCCATACCGATAATTACGTGTTATCATCATAATAAGTCCTTTAAAAATCTCACCACTACTTCGTATCTGGTATGAGATGACAGAAATTTGAAATATTCCATCCATAACCTTTCCTACTTATATTTAAATGTAGTAGTCCAGGGATATTAGTCAAATAAGAGCAAGTATATCGGAATGAGATATAGTCAGCTATAAACTTGTATAAACCTTTATTTTGGCACCCTAAAACTTGTCTCAAAACCTACTTATCGTACGATGTCCGCAACTACAGATATTCCAGGGTCAAAAGTCAAGAAATCGAATTTTTACACATTTATTGCAAATATCCCATTTCCTATGGGATTTATGCTATTTGTATTTATTACAAATATTATAGAGAAATGCTACAGATTCACTAGTCTTCAAAATCTTCTCTATCCATCGATGTATCATACGGCGATATCCTATAGAAGAGTCTTTCCACTCTGGCTATATTTTCCTGAGTTAGGTACCCCTTCTGCAGGACGTCCGGAACGGTCGTGGTCCTGCAAATTATTTTTTTTGTAAATTCTCTATACCGTGGAAATACTGTTATTCGATAAGAACACTTCCTTCAGCACAACCTTCAATTAAGACTATTATATCAGAACAATCCTTTTTCAAAGTCGTACCGAATTATGACGCAAAATTGGTCCCGTATTCTAAAATAAACTATTGCGAAAACTAACTGTTATAGGTATGTGAATGTTTGGTATTCATTAACTACTTTAGCAACCTTTATGTCAAGCGGACATTAACATCTTCTTTTTTCTAAGTGACGTGTTGCAAAACTTTCATAGCACCATATGCTTTGTATATGATACATTTTTCAGTAGAGACCTTATTGAGATATTATGATTCCAATTGCAACATTTAAACTTTCTGTTATCTCTACTAAAAGAGAGCAACATGTCTCACCTAAGCTCTCCAAATCATAACCATATTCACATAAATTTGTTTTGGTGCAAGTAAACGTTAAATATGTTGCGTTATTATGAAAATTACATTTCACGCCTACTAACTTAGGGTTAGTAAATGTACTACGCAAAGTTGTAGTACACTCCAGTTTTGCCCGTTTATAACTCCCGATATCGTTGTCCTGTAAACTTTAGTAGTTTAGGTTTTTTTTAACGCGAGTACGTTCTATAAGAACCGAAAGCTAAATCCAGATTCCATGATAGTAGGCAAACAAAAACTTTAAGTAGTGGTGCTCGACGGCAGGGTGTGTTTTTACCTCGGTATTAAAAATGCTCTATTGTCGTTGACGGTTTGAAATAATCCCCACTAGAAAGGCATTATACCTCAACGTCTCGTCCAAATCAGAATTACACCGAGCGAACCAGTCCCATGAAGTGGGCTTGGATATTTCGGAAACGATTCTGTCAGGCAGTTCAGTATACTGACAATAATAGGATTATTAACTTTCCTCTTCGCAGAATCGGCACGGAGGATAGTTCGACGAGTTGCAAGCTTCCGCTTCAGTAGCTCACCGGGACAATAATTGTTCCGTGACATGTTTATAACGGGGTCCTTATTGGGTAACTGGGACGGGCCTTTGAAGCGGCCTCGCTCTGTTGTTGACGTATTTATTTCGGCCAGTGCTCGGGGCCGACGTCCCTTTGCAGGCTTTAATCTGCTCGAGGGCTTTGGATTTTTAGGGGAATTGATAGTGTTGATATTCATATGACGGTGGGGTGAACAAAGCATCGAGGAATACGCTTGTAGCACGCGATGTAAAGCTACATATATATGACTATCGATAACAGAGGTAAAAATGTTGCGATCGATTAGTGCACTTTGGAGTTACAAGGAAAATATACCTAATTAATATTACGTGGAGATCGATTTGAAGCAAATTGGTCGAATTATGGCTTGTTGTACCTAAAGATAAAGTGGATTTCGTTATTTCGGTGGCTTACTACAGCAAATTTTTTGTTCTCCCATTGATCGTACCGCGAGGTACGTGAAAAAGGAGAACTATAGGTAGGTATATATCACTCAATGAAACGGAATTGATCGGATCATGACCAAACTTAGTGTGGTAGTAGCTCATGACCCACTGATCTACAGTCCAGAGCCCTACGGTGTGCAGCCTTCCGCTTCAAAAGTTGCAGGATATCAAAGTTTTGAAAATTTGATATCCGTTATTGATCGAGTTGGAGTCGATCATGGGAGAACGCTTTTTCCGTTGTAGACGATTCCACTGGTTTTATAGTAAATTTACTTTGACTTTGGAATAACACTAAGATCCCACAGCTTTTCTACTAAAAATACTTCGTCAAATTACAATAGCCTATCTTTCTTTTAGTAAAACTCCAGTTAATTGAGAGTTTATCAGGAAGCTACCTCCTAATTACAACTTTAAATTGAACATAKATTCTTACAGAAAAGCACATTGATATTTCTATGGCGAATGATGTTAGTGACGAATGTTGATGCAAGAGTTTTAAGTAGCGTCCGAAGAATCTAAAAGGAATTGTATACCAGCGGAAATAGACATAATAAGTCGATAAATTAAAAATAATTCTAGATGCCTTCAAACATTTTTGCAGCTTAATTTTGTTTTCAATTTAGACAAAACTGATTTTGCTAAGCCCTTCAAATATACAAACTTTATTGCCGTTTTGCTAAAAAAATTGCAAACGAAACTCGGGGATATGTTTAATCAACGGTTTTCAGCAAAATATTAAATTTCCTAAATCCCCTGTGAGTCGTAACTCAAAAAATTATTAAAAATAAATATTTTTGGTAAGAATTTATTCGCAAAAATTTCTAATGTTTTACAAAACTACTAATATTTACTTAAAAAAAAGAAAAGAAAGCTATGTACACATTTGCAAACTCCACGTAACAGGTATATGTTTAAATAAACCTTATTTAATTTACATGGGTGAATGCTTTCAGCATCCATAATATAAGATAATATAATTTCGGAAAGATCGCTGTCTCTTGAAAACACTGACAAAACATTATAAGTCTGACGTTTCGATTCCACCTGTAATCTTTGTCAAAATTGTGTTTGAACTTGTGTCAGGCAAATTTTGAGGTTCTTCGTCTTTGCAAAGATTACAGGTGCAATCGAAACCTCAGACTTATAATTTTTTGTCAGTGTTTTCAAAAGACAGAGATCTTTCCGAAATTATATTATCTTATTTAATTTGTTTATTAGGTTTTATTTCCGTAAAAAAATGCAAACTTTGTAAATATGAGTAGCAAAAGCTGAAAGCTTTTTATATAGGGTGTCTCTAAATTCGATGTCATAATTTCTATTGCGTGTTCCTGACGTGAATTTATGACGAAAAGTCTATATAAACATGTGTCCGAAAATGCTTCATTATTGATATACAGAGTGTTGAAGTTAAACAAAAATTTTCGAATTTTTTTATTTTTTTAGAAAACGGTTTTTTGAAACTTTACGAATTTTGGCAGAATGTTATAATAGATCACGGCTAATAATCCGGCATAAAAGACTTTTCCATATCTTTAACAGAGGCGGCGTAGGGGGAGGAGCAGAGGGATTTTCTCTTTGAAAAAAAGTTTTATGTGAAATGTCAAAAAGCTCGTTACTATTTTCAGAAAGAGCAACAAATAAGGTACAAAAAAGGATCTCTTATTGCATTTCGCTAGAACGAACCGTTTTCGAGAAAATCGAAAAATATGAATTCCTACAGGTTAGCGCAAATAGACCAAAAATTAACTTTTTTATTTTTCAAAAAAATTAACGTTTAAATGGCAACGATTTTTTGAAATTAATTGAGCTATATCATTGCAAATGATCAGACATAAGGATTACCTCCATATCTAAACAGTGACATCAATTTGGGGAGGGGGAGCAAGAAGGCTTTTTTACAAAAAGATTGTTTCCACATTTTTAAATTTTTTCCAAAATTATGATGATCAGTTAAAAATATTAAAAGGAGAAAAATTTACTTTTTATACTGCTAAGACAAGCCATTGTTGTAAAATTAAGAAATTGCATTTTTTAAAGATTTTTAATAACGCCAAATGCAAGTTGCATATCTAGCTTAAAAAAATAATTAGTTTAATTTAATTAATTAATTAATTTAATTTTTCTTTTTTATATTTTACTGGTCTTTATAATTATTGAAACGGTTTAAGAAATGTGGAAACAATCTTTTTATAAATTACCAAATTACCGCCACTGTTTAGATATGGTAGTAATCATTGTGTCTGACTATTTATCATGACATAGTTCAATTAATTCCAAAAAATTGTTGCCATATAAACGTTAATTTCTTTGGAAAATAAAAAAAGTTAATTTTTGGTCTATTTACGCCAACCTGTAGGAATTGAGGTTTTGTCGATTTTTTCGAAAGCGGTTTGTTCTAGCGAAATGCAATAAGAGGTCCTTTTTTGTACCTTATTTGTTGCACTTTCTGAAAATAGTGACGAGCTTTTTGACATCTCACACACAACTTTTTTTCAAAGAGAAAACCCTTCTGCCCCTCCCCCTACGCCGCCTCTGTTACAGATATGAAAAAATGTTTTATGCCAGATTATTAGCCGTGATCTATTATAACATTCTTCCAAAATTCGTAAAGATTCAAAAAACCGTTCTGTAAAAAATAAAAGAAATCTAAATCTTGTTTTTAACTGCAACACTCTGTATATCAAAAATTAAGCATTTTCGGACACATGGTATAGACTTTTCGTCATGATTTCACGTCAGGAATACGCACTAGAAATTATGACATCGAATTTAGAGACACCCTGTATATATCGTATGTTGAAATTTGCTAACTGCTTTGATTTCGGCAACAACATGAAATTCACAAGAAAAATTATTTTTTGCAGTAATTAAAAATTACCTAAATTTCGCAAATGTCACGTTTGCAAACTTATGTATAAGCTGCGATAGTATATTAAAAAACCAGTGTTGCAAACACACTCATTGTGATACCAGTAGTTTGTGACACGAGCCACGCATTGGAGAGTGTTGCAATGCAAGAGTGTCACAATGAGTTGTTGTAACACGTGCTTTTTGATAGACAGGGTAGCTACAAAGTATGGAACCGGCAGGATATTTCAGGTTCTGTTCGACCGATTTTTTCTTCTTTTCAACTCCTTCTTAGCACACGTGAAACTTAGTTTAATTAACACCCTTCGACCGTGTACCGCGTGATTTTCTCATAAATTAAACACTTTCGGGCTTACTAACCATATATTCACTTAATTCTTACAATACTTCTTATAAGTCTATTTTAACATACAACGTCTTACTTTCCCGCGTTACTTTACAATATAAACTTCATTTTTGTTCTATACCTAAGTATTTATATTAACCTACCCCCAATCCCTTGAAAGAATCCCGTTACACGGTACAAAAGGACGGATCTTGGAACTTCCCAGTGTAAAATTATGATAGCAACCGTCGCCCACCCCTTTGTGGTTTACAGATAAAGGGCAATAATCATTGAARATTGTACTWCTTCCTGATTTCAAAAATGTATCACACTTTATTGCTTTTGAGTTGAGAMAAGTGTAAATACAATAATTGATCCTGWCAAGAACGAAAAGAATTAAWACAWTTTTCTTTTTCGCTAGAATGGACAAATATGCCAGGTATTACCAATTTATTGTGAATCGGGTACCCAGAAAGTAAAAAAACATGATTCCGTGAAAAATTCAGTATTTTTTTTTAGATATACATTACAGAAGATGCTCAAAATGTTCCCCAAATACTTCCTGGCAGTAATGCAGCCTTGAGTAAAAGTTTCCTAATGTTCTTTGTAGCATATTTGGAGGTAAATTCTGAATTTCTGCCCTGATTCGTCGTTTTAAATCATCTGCATTATGTGGCCGATTAGCATAAATGCGATTTTTCAGATACCCCCAGGAGCCTACCAATCCACCTGTCTGGAAATATCGCATTCAAATATCTACGAACGTTGACTGCAAAATGAGGCGATGCACCATTTTGCTGAAACCATATCTCTTCAGAAGGACCCGCAGCAATTTCACAATTAGGGACCTGGCGAATAAATTCTGGTATAGTGTGTTCGCGCAAGAGCTGTAAATAAGCATTCAAATTTCCATCGATGAAAAAAAGCCCAATAATGTGCTCATCGATAATAGCACACCAGACATTTACTTTCTGAGGGTGTTGTGTGTGGACTTGTTCCATCCAATGTGGATTTGTGTCGCTTCATCAGAAAAAATAATCCAATTTAATATGTTTCTATCTTCATCTATTATGCTTGTATCAGTGTCGCAAAATTCTATCCTACGATCAAAATGATCTTTGCTCAGTTCTTGTAATAAATGAATTTTGTATGGATGAAACTTGTCTTTTTTTCAAAATTTTCTGAACAGATCTTCTGCTAATATGGTGAGTGAGAGCACGCTGTTGTACGGAACACTTCGGCTTATCTTGTACATCTAAAATGACATTCAGGCTAATTTCCTCACTCGTAGCAACCTTTGGACGGCAATTTTAAACACAGCTGGTTTCGTCAGAACGTATCTTTTAATACCTATTGACGTCAAAATTTACTACGTAACGCTGCTCAACGCCATCCGGCGCATTTGCAGCTGAATCGCTAGTAGCTCAGTATTTTCGAGCTTCGGAGCTTAATTCGCTGCGAATTGAATAGCTTAGCTGGTTAGAGCGGATTCAAATCCCGGTCAAAGCTGGCAATACTTTTTAGTGCATATATGTGCCTTTTAACCCATTAACTATATCTTGTGTACATTAATAAATGCGTTCAGGCAATAATTTTCTTTCATTATATAATATACGAAGTTGATATAGGCAAATTTTACCAGTAACACAGAAATAGTAATTCGCAACCAGGAAACGTTATAGGTATTGGCAGAATACCAAAGAACTGTGTTATTTGATTTAAACTACTTTGTATCTCTTACCTTGTCTGAGATTCCAATGGTGGGCATCTTAAAGGTGACCACCCTGTATACAAGTTGAACAAACAGAATTTCACACCACATCATATGCAAGGTAAGGGCAATTTCTCGAACCTTTGTTAAGAGCAGAAAACTTTTAGAATCAAAAACATTCCTCTAATTCCTTTTAGAACCTCCGTGGCTATGGAAAAACTTTTTCATCTGTTAGAGAAATCAATCTTGATGTCAAAATCGCCATAAAATCATTTTATTTAGGCCAATCTTCCAGTATTTTTGTAGAGTGGGCTTTTTGAAGATGAGTGTCTCCAAATTTGCAACGAATCTACTTGACCAAAGGTTATTTCGGTTCTTCCGAGATTCGCAGCTTGCAGTGCTTATCGCAAGCCACAGCGGATTCAATAAATACCTGAAGTGTCCTTTTACTGCCACATTACTCTCGAAGACGTCTGATGCGTCAGCGGAAAGATCTAAATCTAAAAGTTTATACGACACGGGGACAATCGCAAATGCGGCGTTTTAGGACCATTAAGGGCCCCCAGAAGCGAGGGTGGCCCGCACCGACATGACTGAACAGTTTGATTTATGACACCTGAGAATGCATTGCCTCTCACATTAAAGTCACACTCGGGGAGTATTACGTAATAACTGCAACGCTACGGTGACGAGGTAATTTATGCAGAAAATTTATAACCGTCTTTCAAGGGATTTTCAGGGTGGCAATTATTTCGGTCGTTGCAGGCGCCTTCTTTAAAATATTTACATTTCCACATTGTGGAACTTGCCGGTCAATACAAACAGAACTAAATACGTCTCGCACCTCAGAACCAAGCAATAGCGTCACAATTTAAAAACTCATGAAATGTGTAAAATTATTTAATGGCAGATATTTAACATGCTCTTGAATTTTATTATAAAATTTTTAAGCAACAACAGTTTTACTCGTATAGTGTTAGTATAGAGTACATAGGTCATCCCTCCCAGATAACGTTTTTATTTGAAATCGTAGCATAGAGATTGAAATGGGAAAGCTTCTTGATTTTTTGTGAAGAACTTGATGGTGTTTACAAAAAAACAATTGAACATCATTCTACGATTTCAAATAAAAAAGTTAGCTGTTGTAGACTGTTTCGTGAACACTAATCATATTACCTAAGATATCTCAAAAACAAATGACTATAGGGTGTTGGTACCTTAATACTTTTTTATTTAACTTGGGCGTCGAATGCGCTATAAAAAGTGGGGTCGTTCTATTTAAGATAACAAACTTTCAGTCAATATCTTTGACAGATGATGTTCAATTGTTTTTTTTGGAAACACCATCAAATTCTTCACAAAAAAATTCAAGAAACTTTCCCATTTAAACCACTATGCTACGATTTCAAATAAAAAAGTTAGCTATTGTAGACTGTTAGCGTGAACACCCTGTATATCGTTATTTATAGAAAAATTAGTTTTTGCATACTAGTTTTTTAGGATAAACAAACCTGAGAAAGATAGTATCTCATTAAAATGTATAAAAGTACATTATAAAATCTTTACGTTCTGATTGTGGTACAAACATAGTTCGCATGGATAATGTCTTTGCTGGTGTTTTACTTTGGTTAAGAGTAGGTTTATTAGAAGTAACCAGTTTTGTGCTCTACACTGTGCTCGACATTCTTTATTTACAATCATACTAAAAAGATAATTTATATGCGTATTAAAAACAACAGACGTTCGAATACAAGCCCCTGTAGAACTCCAGTGGTGATTTGCATTTTATTAGAAAATTGTCCATCAATTTTCACTGAGTGATGTCTGGTAAATAAATAATTACTTAAAAACGTCATACTATTTTCAGAAAAATTTCATATATATTTTTTTGTCACGAGGAACAGTCAAAGGCACAAAAGGTAAGCATATTCGTGATTTTCAAGGCATTTCAAAATACCCCAGGTTAAGTACTGTTTGGGTTGTACTTTTCCCTTTTCGGTATAGTGTGATTTAACAAATAAATTATTCGTCTCAAGGTATTGCAATATCACCCTAACTAAACAGTTTTCATTTTTTCGAAAGTAGGTAATAGTGAAATTAAACGATACATTGTTGACATCGCCATTCTAAAATTCATATTACTAAAAATATTACTACAATATACTACTAATAAGCTTCATAAAGGGTACAAGAATTATTATACTCAAAAAATTTTTAATCAACACATTTGGACCATAAGTATTACAAATTTCATTGTTTTTTTTAGTTGACAATATATTGCAGTTACGTGTAAGTAAATGATTTGAAATTTAAATTTGACCCACTATATACGAGGGTCATGTCAATGAATGAATGAATGAAACGCATATTTTAAAAAATTGCAATAAAGTTGTTGCCATCGCTTCGGCAGTAATGTAATTTCCTTAAATACGCCATTTTGTTAAGATGTTTCAGCAGTTGTAATGCATGTGCTGTTGCAGGGCTTTTTGCCTTCCAAGTCCATAACTCGGACTTCGCGAAATTCTCCTTTCCACTGGAGGAACAGAACGAAATATGGAGGACTCATATCAGGGCTGCACGGGGCTTTTCTCGTAAACTCCTTTTACTGACACTGCTTCATGCGATCAAGTGTTATCCTGCAAGAGGATTACGCCGAAGTCTTTCATATCTCGTCTACACTTTTGGAATCATAGATTAGAATTTTCTACAAAGGAAACAAATACATTTGTCTTTTGCTTGTTTGTCCATGCGGTCTTCTTCCGTTATTGTAGCCACAATAACAGCAACAAGCTGGCACCTGGCAAGCTTCTTGCAACGCACCGTAAATTTTAACAACCGTTTCTTCGCGCAGTGTTTGAATTTTGATATACGCTCATTAATACGCTACAGTGACGCGTTCCATTGCATAAAACTATCCTGATTTGAGAATTTTTACACGTAAACTGATGAACTACCCGCACTCAATATATAGGAAAATGATGTCCCAATGATAGACTTTTATAATTTGACAGCACTTGTTTTTTCACCATCGGCGCTAGCTTGATATGTGCACGAATACTACATGACCCTCGTATTTAAATTTTGCTAGCACTGAAGCAAATATTGCAAAAAAATATTTGGTTCTCATCCGGATTTGATCCCAATTGTCGAGATCTGCACCCTGGTATGCTAACGCCGCGCAATCAGAGCGAGTACGTAAAAAATGGTGTCCGTGACACGGAACTTGTAGAAGAAGCCAAAAAAGATTTATACCAGTAGAAACTGCTTCTAAAAGCATAAACCTAAAGCTATTCCTCGTCATTGACGTATGTTTATGGAACTAACCACAAAATATTCTGAATAAGTTGTTTTGTTAGCTGCGTTTTATACCGCATCATCGTGCGTTCATTAGAGAACGGCAACGTCCACGTTCCCACCACATCAGCATCCTGAAACCTCGTGATTATACCGTCACATCGCACAATGTACCCGTTTTCCTCCAGATAATGCAATATTTAACCCCCATTTAATAATCAAACGGCGCTCAATCATCGCCCTCCGTCGTGCTTTGATCTAATCATCAGAACGAGATAAGCATACGCGCAAGTCACGACGAATTATTCCTTCTCAGCTAGAATGGACGTCAATCTTGCTGCTTCTGGCTGAAGTAACGATTAATAACGTCGTTAAGTTGTTTTCGATAGCCGACTGACTGTCTTTCGGTTTCATGTATAGGGAGGGAGAGTGATAAATCGAGGGTTGCTAGATGTATTTATTAATCGTGGCGTATCGTTGAGTAGCAGGATAAAAAAAGTTTTTTTTTAAGATCCCATAGCTACTCTAGGATAATGTTACGTTTCAGGGTAGCTTAGCCAAAAATTTATTGGAAGGAAATAAGATTAATAACAAGTGTCTTATTGTTATCTAATTACGTCCAAGAACTGCTAACTAACTCCAATATGAATGCCATGAAAAGAAATTACTACTGTTTAGTCAACTATCTACAGCCTTCTCTTTAAAAAGCTCTAACTTTTTGTTACTACTACGTAAGGCTAAATTTGCAGATTTCCAACTGCATGTTGCTTTCCAAATTTAATTGTTTTTTTCTCACATTGTCTAGCACTCATTTAATGTATCAGTATCACAGTTTGCCAGCTTGGTTTTTAGTTTTTATACTTGAAGGTACCTCATTTGTCTGCTGTTTTTACAGAGAAAAGTATCATATGCTTTCGGGAAAATACTGTTTCGTACGACTATTACATGTACCTATTTGGCTTTAAGGTTTTTCTGCAATAATTTTACTGGAATTTATGTGGGTCGAACCGGGATATCTAATGGTTAGAGCTAAAAAGCAACTCAAACAGTTCTAAAAATATTAGAACACCTACTTAGTGACGCCGAATTTGACCTTGGCCAACCAATTATTATTTAATAAGAACAATACCGGTTTGGATAGTGTTGAAAATTATAAAGTTTTGTAACACATCACCAAAATTAAACTTTCTAGAAATTTTAGGGATTTATAAAAGTTTAAATGTCCAAAATGTTACACTTTTAAATGAAATTGAAAATTTTAAACAATTTGTTCGATGTTTAATGATAATACAGTGATGGCTACCTGCAACTGCGAAACCTACACGCATAAAATGGCTTTAAAGTCTAGGAGTTGTTTTCATTTTTTACTTTTATAAGAAATTCATTTGTGTTTTTCATAGTTTATATTTTTATAGCCTTTGCACCTCGCACTGAAGATGGCCACTTAAAGCCGTTAATATTTTTTTAATAATGCGAAATACACTGAATTACTACATAATTTATCTCATATTAAATCTCCGTTCACAATTTTACAAATGACTGGTTGCGTTCTGAAAGGAAATATGTATTCTTTCCAGAAATTTTAATCATATGAGTAGAGTACACAAGATGTTCAGTTATTTCATCTTTGAAATACGAATTCTTTGTGCATGCAATCGCAATGTTCCCAAATTTTCATTTAAGCTCCACCTGCCCGAATTCAGCTTATACAAGGCTGCTGAGTAACTTTCCGAAAAAATTACTTCTTTCTTAAAATTTGCCGCTCATTTAGATTTTTCTTTTATGGGTTTTTGTTTATACAAAATACTTCATAATTGACCATTACTTGATAAACCACCCATTCTTTTCATAGTTACGATACGTTTCCAATTTTTTTTGTAAAAATCAACAATGTCTGAGTGAGGTATTATTCGATGGTAGTGACTCAGTCCGTGTCTATACGAGAGGAAATCCCTCATAAATTGGAAATATTATTTGAATTTTTCTAGATTCTTTGTGTAGCAGTAATATTGACGCAAGCTCAGCATGGCTATTTCTATTCTGACCATCTTAGCCATTGCAAAACAAGCAAAGTCACAATTTCTAAGAAAATTAAGCATAACAGGATTTTCGACTACCAGCATGTTGAGTCCAAATATAGAAGTTTGGATTTTTACTTTTAATCCGATATTTAATCATGATTTTTCTTACAACTAACAAAACTTTAGGACTAAACTTCAAAATGTTTTAGGAAAAAAGCTGTACTGAAAATGTATGAGTTATTCTTTCACGTTATCTGCAATAAAAAATGGTTTAAACTTTTAATACAGTTAATACAGAAAGGAAACATGCTGGATAGGCAACTGTTTTCCTTTTTGTTACCTACCATAAAGAAGGGGAGGTGATTAATCTGGTCACCTCAGTAGTGAACCATCCACAGATCTCTGTACTGTAAGAAACTTTATTATTAACGCAAAAAACGCACGCCTCCATAAACTTAAATTTATTTACAAGAACAGTGTTACTTTGACAAAATTCGGTCTAACTCTAATGTTACTAACTACTTATTTATTACAATTCTAATACGCACACGAATCTAATGTGCACACGTTAAAAAAAGGGGTTTATAAGCGTTTGTGCGTTTGAGATAGTTTTTACCACGACACTCTGGTATTAAAGCAAAATTGGGCAGGTTCGCTTACCAATGTTAGTCGTCAGTACCTGAGAAACGTTCAGGCTACTCACTGCATTCCGGTGGCGAAGCGTCAGGGGTATGCTACTCGTTGAGGGTGGTAAATGGTATGCATAGGGGATGGCGAAGCGTCAGAAGTATGCTATGGTTGAGGGTGGCAAATGGTATGCACCGGGGATGACGAAGCGTCAGGAGTTGGGGGTGGCAAATGGTATTTGCCGGGGGTCGCTGTCAGTTTGACAGCAAAAATCGTAGTTTTTCTGACACCTTACCGGAACGTGGCCAAAATGTAATTTTTGCAAAGGGGTAGCCGTTTTCCAGCTCGGAGTGTACCCCAAGGGAACAAACGTCTGGGGATCAACTTTAAAACTGGTAATTAACAACAAGGGATAACAGGGATCACGCCTGACGTTTAGAGGGATTTTTAGCGCGGTTACTTTTTTTTGTAATGTGGTAACTAGGGAAACCTGTAATTCGGTCTCGCTACCAAAGGTCGCTACATACTAGTTTAATATTGTGAATGGGGTTTTCACAACATACACCCCGGGTTGAAGTCTGGGACCTTCAAATTAAGAGTATCTATCTATTAGCACAAGCACCATCATCTTGGGGAAGGGGGCAAATTTTTGTTATACTGCGGAAATATTCTCCCTTTTGCGTTTTGACTTTAACAAGCCTGACCTTTCCGTCAGCTGCTACCTTTATTTCTAATATTCTTCCCAATGGCCAACACATCACAGGGGACTCATCCTCTTTTAGAAGAACAATTTCACCAACGTTTAAGTTTGCGGAAGAATGTAGCCATTTTGGGCGATGCTGAAGTCTATTAAGATACTCTACCGACCAGCGTTTCCAAAACGTTTGCTGTATTTTGGATAACAGTTGATAAAAGGATAAGCGATTATCGGGAAGGTGTGAGAGATCCTTTTCAGGATATGTGGTTAGAGCTGATCCTATTAAAAAGTGACCTGGAGTAATACACCTTAACTCATTAGGGTCGTTAGATAGGGGACAGAGAGGTCTCGAGTTCAATATAGCCTCGATTTGTACAAGTATGGTTGAAAATTGCTCGAAGGTGATATGAGCATTACCTATCAATCTTTTTATATGATATTTAGCGCCCTTTATCGCTGACTCCCATAAGCCTCCCCAATGAGGACTCCTTGGAGGGATGAATTTAAATTCGATTTCGGAGTTAGAGAGAAATTCCTGAACTGCCTCTGAATGCCTTTTTGTTTTAAAGAAATCACGCAGTTCTTTTAACTGATTGCTGGCTCCTAGAAAGTTGGTGGCATTGTCACTGTAGATGAGTGTGGGATTTCCTCTACGAGAGATAAATCGTTTTAAAGTCATCAAATAGGCTTCAGTGGACAAGCTGCTCACAAGTTCTATGTGAACACACTTCGTGACAAAACAAACAAATACAGCTATATAACATTTTATAAGGGATGATTTTCGCAAACTGGAAGATCTTAAGAAGAAAGGTCCACCGTAGTCTACTCCAACCTTTTGAAATGGACGCGTAATCTGCACGCGATCTCTGGGAATATCAGCCATAATCTGTTGAGCCGGCTGGGCTTTGAATCGATGGCATATGAGACAGTTTCGTATGACTTTTTTTATCTGTCTTAAACCATTTAAGGGCCAATACCTCAATCTAATATTAGAAAGTACTGTTTGTGCTCCGGTATGGGCCAGTCGTAAGTGCTCATACTTGAGCATTAGAGAGACCACGTAGTTGTTAGATGGTAACAAAATGGGATGTTTTTGATCGTATGGAATGTCAGCATATTCCAATCGACCACCCACACGAATCAATTGATTCTCTTCCTGGAAAAAAGGTTTTAGGGAAAGCAAACCTTTGTTTGTTAGAGTTTTGTTACTCTTCAGTTCAGTGATCTCCTTGGGAAAATATTGTTGCTGCAATTTCCTTACAATCAGAAAACGTGCATCCTGAAGTTCATTTACAGAAAGAATTCCAGTGTTCTGAGACTTCGAATTTCTACAGTTATAAATAAATCTTAAAAGATAAGCGAGTGTTCGATTCAACTTAGAGAAGCTAGAGAACTTATGAAATAGACTATTCCAAAAGTCATGTTCGGTGAGATTTAGGCAGGAATTAGCTTTTCTTTCTTCAGGGAGTTCTATTTCCGTGTTATAGTTTTCGAATTCAGAAAACTCAACCTTTTGAGCATGCAAAAAAGCTGGACCATTGAACCAGAGTTTGCAATTAATAGCATTTTGAGGTAACACACCCCGGGATGGAAGATCAGCTGGGTTGTCTTGTGATTTTATGTGTCTCCATTCACACCTCCAGGTTAAATCTTGAATTAGAGCTACTCTATGCCCAACAAAGACAGACCAGCGAGCGGCAGGGGATTTTATCCAACATAAGGCAATTTGAGAGTCCGACCATAAATTAGTGGAGTCAATTGAGAATTTGTCCCCAATTATTGATAACAGTTGGGTGACGAGTTTGGATAACAAGACCATTGCACATAGTTCGAGTCTGGGAAGAGTTACTGTTTTGATTGGAGCGACTCTAGATTTTGACGAGATTAAATTACATGACACTGATCGATCATCATAAACAGCGCGAAGATACACACAAGCTGCATATGCCTTGGTGCTAGCGTCACAGAATCCATGCACTTGTGTGGAGACAATCGTTTTATTCTTACAAAGATATCGAGGAATTTTTAGATCCCTTAATCGAGGAAGATTTACTACAAAGTTTCTCCACTCTTGAAGAATGGCTTCGTTTGATATAGGCGTATCCCAATCTATTTTAAGACGCCAAAGTGATTGCATTAGGAGTTTGCCTACAACTATGACAAGTGAAATAAGACCTAGCGGATCGAAACACCGAGATATCACGGATAATATTTTTCTCTTTGTAATCTCACCTACTGGGAGTGTTTGCGGTACAGATATGAAAAGCACATCTGAAATGGGATTCCATTTAAGACCAAGGACTTTATTGGGAGTTTCATCAACTTTGAAGTCATACTCTTTAGTTTTTTCTGCAGATATGTTCTCCAAAAACTGTTCCGAATTGGAACACCACTTGTGTAGCGTAAATCCATGTGCATTCAAAAGAGAGTTTAGTTCGATAAATAGTTCTTTTAATTCGTCAACGTTATCGCATCCACAGAGAATGTCGTCTACGTAACATTGATAAAGCAACGCGTTTGCTGCCAAGGGAAATGAATCTATGTTTGTAAGAGCTATTTCTTTAAGCACTCTTGTAGCAAGATACGGGGAGCAGTTTAAACCAAAAGTGACAGTATTCAATTCAATACATTGTAAGGGCTCCTGGGGACTATCCCTCCAAAGAATGTTTTGCAGAAATCTCTGATCAGGATTAACTATAACCTGACGAAACATCTTTTCGATATCGGATGTTAGTACATATTTAAAAGCTCTGAAACGAGTAAGTATGTCATAGAGATCAGGCTGTACCTGAAAACCTTTGAACAAAATGTCGTTAAGGGAAACACCACTTGATGTTTTACAAGATCCATCGAAAACCACTCGCACCTTGGTGGAGGTAGCTTGCTCTCTGATAACGGCATGATGAGGAAGAAAACATTTTGGTTGAGAGTGTGGATTTATCGGGTTAAGCGGGATGAATTTTCCATGGTTCAACGATATGTATTCATCGATAAAGCCTTTGTATTCTTTAAAGTATTCTGGGTGTTTTATAAATTTCTTCTCTAAGCTAAAGAACCTTCGTTTTGCTACTGATAGCGAATCACCAAGATTTGATGCTTCACTAGGAGTTTTTAAAGGAAGATTAACTTGAAAGACACCATTTTCCAAGATTTTTGTAGTTTGTTTGAATATTTCTTCCGCACATTTATCTTCGTGCGAAAGAGGGACTTTGTTTGGAATTTGTTCTAAATTCCAAAAATTTGACAGTAACTGATCAATTGGGGTCTGTTCAGCTTGTGACTGAACAAAGAGAGAAACAGTATTGGGCTTTATTGAGTGTGTAACTGAGCAATGACAAAAATGAACTGATCGTGCATTAAGTCGAGTACATATATTCTGCACATTTCCAGATAATATCCAACCAAGATAAGTGTTCTGTAGTACTGGAAGGTGATTTCCTAGATTGAAAATACCTTGGGTGAGTAAATGAGGGTATAGATCTGCACCAATTAACATATCTATATCTGATGGGTCAAAAAAGTTCGGATCAGCCAAGGCAATATCGCTAGGAATATTTAAGCCTTTCGGATCTAGGGGGACTTGCGGGAGTTTGCAAGTTATTTTGGGTAAAATGGCGCAAGAAATTTTAAAGTGTTTATGAGGGAGTACATTTGAGTACAGAGTTACATTCACCATATTATTACAACTAGTGCTAAACTGTGTGATTCCTGAAATAGAGAGGGGGTTGTAATATGGGGCATAACCCAAAGTCTTTACTAATTCATCGGTTATAAATGAATTCTGGGATCCACTGTCTAAGAGAGCTCGTGCAATTATTTGATTTCCCTCAGAAGTATAGAGTTTCACACAAGCAGTAGCGAGTAAAACATGACAATTTTGTGTAGAATGGGCTGACATGTTGAGAGAAGTTTGGGTTTGAGAATTTCCATTCGACTGAGGGTTTTGACTAGATGAACTGGTTTCAGGTATAGAGCGAGATACTTTCTGTGTATTATGTTGATTAGGTCTAGACTCGTGAGAATGTGTGTTCTTGGGGCTATAATTTAAGTGCAGCAGAGTGTGGTGTCGCTGGGAACACAGTGCGCAACCTTTAGTCTTACATTGAGTTAGTGAGTGCTTCGATCCTAAACAATTAGAGCAAAGCCTATTTTCTTTCACAAATTGCTTTCTTTCCGCGACAGGCAAATTTTTAAATTTATAACAAGTGTAAATTCTGTGATAGGCATCGTTACAATATAAGCAAGACGGATTCTGAGGTACTTGACTTACAACAGATGTATGAAAAGTGGATGCTTTCACTGGTTTTCTCTGCGGAGGTGTATCAGTACTAGCTAGGTTCTCTAATACGGTACACCTTTTTTCAAAAAACTCTATGAACTCTGGAAGAGTTGGCAGTTCATCTACTTTGCGTTCAGATTCAAATGCCTTGCGGGATCCAAAATCTAATTTTTTACTTAACAAGTAAATAGAGAGAAATTCCCACAATTGTTTGTGTGAGTATTTTAAATTTTTTAATGCTTCTAAATTTTTATTCGCATTTGTCACAAAGTCCCTGAGTGTCGTAGCATTACATTTATTTATAGAGGGACCTTCAAATAGTGCTATAAAGTGAGCATTAACTGTAGCGATTTTATTTTCATATCGCTTTTGTAACAAACTTAAAGCTATCCTAAAATTATCATCAGTTACAGCTAAATTTTCTACTAATTTTGAGGGTTCAGCAGCCAAACATCCTTTCAAGTACATAAATTTCTGAGCACCTGTTAAATTTACATTATCAGCAATTAATGCCTTAAACAATTGATAAAATGGTGTCCACTCATCCATTTTACCGGTAAAAGTCTTTATATTTATTTTTGGGAGTTGAATAGACATTGGTGATGCAAAAGAGGGCGCAGAGGGAGTCGAAACATTAATAGTGGGGGCGAGTTTATGAATTAATTCCCAAATAATAGCTAAAGTTTGATGATATTTATCCTCTATGTCACCTCTGTCTTCATTATCAGGGCATATGTCTTCGATAAAGTCCTGCGCCTTTGAATAGTCTTCAAATGCAGTTTTGAGTTGTTCTTCTTTAGTCTTTAACAGGTACACACTATTTGCACTGGTTTTATTTTGTTCAGTCCAGTTTTGTACTCTAGTTAAGCTAGCTTTTGCACGAGTGCGTTTATTTTTGTGGGTTTCTAGATCATCCATTTCTGACAATATAAGCAAATACTAAAACTATTTTAACAAAGAGAACGACAAGGAGATAAGCACGTAGGCAAAAGTGTTATGGAGGCGTTAACGATATGAGCTGAAGGCGAGTTTATAAAAAAGATAAATACCGTTCCGCGAATTAAGTTCAATTAACAATTTTTAACAAACTGAAACTTCACGGATCCGGCTCGAAGGACCATTTTTATGGATAGGCAACTGTTTTCCTTTTTGTTACCTACCATAAAGAAGGGGAGGTGATTAATCTGGTCACCTCAGTAGTGAACCATCCACAGATCTCTGTACTGTAAGAAACTTTATTATTAACGCAAAAAACGCACGCCTCCATAAACTTAAATTTATTTACAAGAACAGTGTTACTTTGACAAAATTCGGTCTAACTCTAATGTTACTAACTACTTATTTATTACAATTCTAATACGCACACGAATCTAATGTGCACACGTTAAAAAAAGGGGTTTATAAGCGTTTGTGCGTTTGAGATAGTTTTTACCACGACACTCTGGTATTAAAGCAAAATTGGGCAGGTTCGCTTACCAATGTTAGTCGTCAGTACCTGAGAAACGTTCAGGCTACTCACTGCATTCCGGTGGCGAAGCGTCAGGGGTATGCTACTCGTTGAGGGTGGTAAATGGTATGCATAGGGGATGGCGAAGCGTCAGAAGTATGCTATGGTTGAGGGTGGCAAATGGTATGCACCGGGGATGACGAAGCGTCAGGAGTTGGGGGTGGCAAATGGTATTTGCCGGGGGTCGCTGTCAGTTTGACAGCAAAAATCGTAGTTTTTCTGACACCTTACCGGAACGTGGCCAAAATGTAATTTTTGCAAAGGGGTAGCCGTTTTCCAGCTCGGAGTGTACCCCAAGGGAACAAACGTCTGGGGATCAACTTTAAAACTGGTAATTAACAACAAGGGATAACAGGGATCACGCCTGACGTTTAGAGGGATTTTTAGCGCGGTTACTTTTTTTTGTAATGTGGTAACTAGGGAAACCTGTAATTCGGTCTCGCTACCAAAGGTCGCTACATACTAGTTTAATATTGTGAATGGGGTTTTCACAACACATGCAGTATACTGGATTTTAAGATCATTTAAAGATGTAGTTCATAGCAATTATATTGTATTTTTGGCGATTTTTACCAAAGGTACTAGTCGTATTCTGATATATTTATATAACATAAAATATCACATAACTTAATGCATTTACAATTAATTTTACTGACGACTCAGAGTTATAGTATACTAAAGTATGTTCAAAAATATTCTTGTTTTTAATAATATAGAACGCAATTTGACATTGGTCAATGCGTTTACATTTAATATTATTTTTTAACAAATCATATTTTAGCACTTTTAAAGAAACTTTCAGTTTTAAAAAACTTTAAAAGAAAACAAAGTTGTACATAAGTTTTTACCTATATAAAGTGAAAGTTAAAGAACTGTTCAGTGCACAGGTGTGCACAATACATATGTAAAATGCTACCTGTTTCTGTGAATGTATTGTCAGTAAAGGTGATAAATTGCCCATTTCGTAGTATTTCATGTAAAAAAGGAAGCCAGGTAGTTTGAGTTGTACATTTTTTAAATAGCCGAGAATGCCGTGTAACTATCGTTTCAAAGACATTCATAATATATCAAGGAATTAGCTGTAAAGTAGTCCCCAATATTTCTTATTCGTATATTGAAATTTTCCAAAATATACATATTTATTTGGAAAAAATCTTCAAATTTACTATGGGCTTCAGGCCTATTAAAACAATTAAGTTATTAAAAAAGATTATGCCATGCTTGAAAGTATACATTTCAGCAACTGAAAATATAAACCTAGTCCCCATCCTCCACTTTGGCGTCATACTTTATGCATTTTCATGTCATATGTCAACGTCTCACAGCCGGAAACACTTTGCCTACCCCTCATCAGCGCGACTACCCACGGAAAAATATTTTAGTCGGAGGAATCACCTCTCGGTGTGCAAGCAAATGAAGGTGGTGTACCCCAACACGGAAAGGGTTTCACTAGCTGAATTATTCATTTCGCTCGGAAAGATGCCACATCGAAATTACTGACCTCGTAGCGCACGCGGCATTCCTACCACGCAGACACAAAAATTTAGGATCGTGCGAGATTATGAGGTGGGCTGTTTAGGATAGGGGCATAGCCGATGAAATTTGCTACCAATATTTACTAAATATTGAACTTGGAAAATAGAAATGTTGGTGGAATCGATTTGTAATCTTCACAGTTTTGCTAAAAGGAGAGTTCAAGGATTTCTACAATTGTAGAGATGTAAAACTCTGCAATACTCTACAAAACTGAGAACGTATACTTGGGTTGAATTCTCTTAGAAGAAACATAATTTGACATGCATATTCTGCTTGACACATATGGTCCACAGAATTAAGCAATAAAGTTGTTGATGAAACGGAACGAATTATTTTGAAACAAAGGATACGGAGTTAAACAACAGTATAGTGAGGACAAAAGATGGTACCCAAGGTTAAAATACTAAAAGAACCATAACAGAGTCTGTGGACAAACCCTAAAATTTTGTTGGCCTTAGAAATAATATAACCGTGGTAAGCATTATAATAACTTGCATAAATTACTTTTAATCAATCTACTAGTTACCCATGTTGGTTTTCGGAAATGGTGATGAAAGCTGAGAAACTACAATAATACTTTATGGAGATTAAACATAGCAGTAACGGTACCATAATTTTCAAATAATTTTTCTTATATACAGTAAACGTGACAGTTTTGAGAAAAGATGGAAACATCATATATACCGAAAGACACAAAAAGGAACCTCAAAATAGCTAGAATGCCGATGGCCCAAAAAATATCAAGCTTCGAATATCGATTCAAGAGATTCAATATAATGCCCAGCCTCAAGTGTACTAACGTGTATGAATGTAGATACCCATCCTGAATGACATCTCAAAGTGAATTCGGTACCAGAACTTCATATTTGGTCAATTATTACATAAGAAACACCCCGTGATTTGGTTTTCTTTCAGTAACAATTTTAATAGGATTTACACGGACTCTTAAGATTATAAAACCTCTTGAGTCGAATGAAGAATCTTACTGTTAGTTTTGTCAACAAACGCCTTATAATATTAGGCTATAGTGCCAATGTTAAAACAGTAAATAGTTAAAAGTATATTACATCATATGGAACTTTCAAAAAGACAAATTTGAACGGTACCAAAAAACGGGCGGATCTCGAAGTTTGAATACCTCTAATATCTAGGTATTTTGCTTTATTTGGACATTATTAAGTTAATAAAGATTAAAAAAGGCCCTTATTGCCACACATATATTCGGTCCTTTAATATTTTTAAAATAAGGAATCTAAACAGTATTTTCTGCCAGGAGACCAAGCTAGTTTTTCGGTTAAGTTATGGTCACCAATAATAATGATTTTAAAGCATTTCTTGGAAATAAGTTTAACTGATTTCATATAATCGTTATAGTTCATATAAATATAAATCGGATCTTTCAGCTATGAAAATAAAACATATTGTTGGAATGTAAACTTTTGTAAATTTTACAGCCATTTTAGTATCCGTATATATACGTCCAGTTCCTCGGATATTCTTATTTTGATACAAAAACATGAATTTCTTATTTTGATGTTATGTATCCCATAAGTTTTATTTTTGTCATGTAGCTATTGGGCTACCTAACAATATAATTACATGAATATATTCGATCAATTCTTTAGCCTGCGGAATCAATAGTTATAGGTACTCCATTAAAGCTATTAATAGAACACAAGTCATTTCAGTTTTGTTTGTGTTAAAATAATATGCTTATAGTAGGTTATAGGGTATCGAATGAACTTATAAAATTACCTATTCCAATGGAGGATATCACATAGTGAGGCGAAAAGAAACACAATAACTTGTTCAACCTTTTAGGAATAGAAATACGTATACGGATATTAATGAATCTTTGACAATACAATTATACATAATATGCATGTTTGATAAATAGAATTAATTGTATATTATAATGAAGGAAATTAAAATCATTCCAATCAAGATTTTTGAAAAACACGTACTATATTTATTTATTTTTACTGCAGTATTAGGTAGTTGTGAAATGACTGGGGTTGGTTAATGGTACCCCTTGCGCCATCTATCGATTTAACTTCGACATATTAAGCGGTAACCAGACCCATTTCTGAATATTCCTTTTCATGTGAATACAAAACATAGAGAAAAAAAGCAGTTGTTTAGTCAGTCCCTTGAAGACAAATCGTATTTACTGTCATTAACTATGAAATCATTGCGTCCTGCATTTTGTATATTTGACTCGATTTGAAGGTATATGGAACATATATATGTAACAGGCAACAGGGTGTTTCGCATTTTGGAGTCTGAAAGCTAACGCTAAAAATGACACTGTTTTACGGTATAACTTTTCTGAAGTAATGCCCGCCCTCTGAGATATTAACTCTTAAAGATGGTGGAAGAGAAACAATTTGTCAAAAATGTCCCCTATACGGGCTGATATAATTTCATCAAATTTTGGTTATTATTATTTGAAGTGGAAGCCGTTAAAATGAAGCTCACATTTTTAAATAAATGTTTAGGGAGGCCCAGAGGGGGCCAACCCCCATATTTAACCCTTAACTTTAAAAAGGTTAAGTGTTATTGTCAAAAATATTGTATTAGTTATCACTGTTACATTGACCTTTTAACAATACCTTACATCTTTTGTTAATGATACATTAAATGATTTCCTATAATTAAAGTTTGTTTCTTTGAGAATCGCTTATTGTAACATTTATGATTTTATTTTAAAATATTTAAATTTTTACAGATGTAACAAATGATCTATTACAATTTTTATTATTTATCACAGCCCATTTGGTAGAAACAAAATGATATTAATTAGCAGTGAAAATATGAACCCTAACATTCAACTGCAAAGGGTCAATATTAGCCGCAGGAGCAAAGAGTACCTTTGTTTATTTACAAGGCCTAAAGGTTACAAAGAAAAACATGTTTTTGAAAAAAATACGTATCCGTTATAAAGTTAAGGGTCAAAATGTGGCGGGTCAGCACCCTCCCTGACTCCCACCCACCCTCAAACATTTACTACAAAAGTGTATACATCATTTTAACTGCTTTCACTTACATTTATCCACAATGTATCAACCGGTCTAAGAGATAATTTAGAAAAACTATTTCTCTTCCTCCATGTTTAAGAGTAAATATCTCAGTAGGCGAGCATTATTTCAAAAAAAAGTGATACTGTAAAATAGTGTTACTTTTACACCTGATTTCAGGTTCCGAGAGGTTGCTCACATAATGCGGGACACCCGGTATAGGAAATATAGTTTGTCACTTCTGACTACAGCTTTGCAACTGTTTTACTTTTTTACAGAAGAATTAATAACCTAGAAAATAAGGACCATCACCATTTTCTTAAAGCTTCATACCTACATCCAACTTCACGCACGAATCCTTCCGAGAACCCTTTAACAAATTGGTCCACCTTCCAAACCCACCCACCCCCGTTATCTTCATTGTTCGACCCCGAAACTGTCAATTTGTCTTGACCCACATAATGGCAGCCGGTCTATGTAAATTTTACGGCACTGTCGCTCCCGCCCTTAACAATATGGGTCATAAAACGGAAAGTGTGCTGCAACCAWAAAGGGWTCGGCGCTCTTCGACTTCTGAGATGAGGCATTGTGCCTTGGACCCGCTTATGAATTCCTAATTTGGGCAAACCGACTAGTAAATCACTGCGTGGGACGGGGACACGGTGGGTGTTTACAGGGCCATTGTTGGGAGCGTATCGTGGAAAAATGTGGGTGACTGGATCATGTCCTTAGATTTTATTGTTTACCTAGTTTTTTCCTTATGGTATCCAGATTTTGTAAATAATGGGCAAAATGCATTAAGGTTAATTCATAAACCTAAATACTTGACACCGTAGTAAAGGAACCTTTCAATCCCTATATAGTAGTGAAAACCGTATTTTTCTATTTTTTTTTACTTTGTCAATTTAAAGTGTGGCCGAAATGGTGTAAAATAGAACATTAACATTAAGTGGCATTTTTTTTGTAAAAAATTCAGTGATGCCCAAATATATCTATTGTATGTATACTGGTACAATAGATGCACTGTTATATGATACATTATTGAAAATATCAATCGGCATTATCACATCTATGAATTCAAATTACATAGCTGGGACATACATATAAACAAACTTTAAAATACTAGATCTAAGGAAAGTACTTCCGAAGCTAACCCTAGATGATTCACCATCTACAAATCGTAGGGCCCTTTTTAAATTTAAATCTAATGGTAATTGCATCATTACCCGAGAATTCTAGTAATTGATCTGCAACGTTGTGTAGAGCAAATATTAGCCTTAAGATTTATTTTAGTTATCCTTACAATAGGCTGAATACATCTCATGAGTATGTCAAGCGTTGAACACAGTAAATTACCCCACAAAAGCTTTGGGTGGATTATCAGTAGAATCAGTATTTCTTGTGTTTTATTTTACACATACACAATCAATGACAGATGATAGACATTGAGCTCCATCAAGTTCAGTCATCAAAAAAAAACAACAATACAATGGGATACCAAGTAAAGCTTAAAAATTATTAAAAAAAAAAACACCAGAGGTGACGATAAATACCTGGCGTCACTTTTACTTGTTTTTATTAATCGGAAAAGTCTTATACTTAAAACAATAAAAATTACTGAATTTATGAGTTAGGTATGCTACAAGATGCGCAAATGTTGGATAGATAAGCATCAACTGGTGTGATACATCCAAAGGAATATTTGAGATATACATATATAAAATGGGATGGAATCCAGTGGAACATCAGAGTAAGACGTGAACAATATTCCAGTAGGGAGTTCAAATTATAAGAACAACTGGAAACAAAAATAAATAATTTTGCATGTGCTCTGGGATACATACTTCGAAGATTCACGCTAAATCAGGAAGAATTTAACAATCTTATGAAATCTGTAAGACAATGAGAAGAATAGGGCTTTGGAGAAGTAGTAAATAAATTTGCACCTTAGGACTTCGAAAAAGTTATGTTATAGGATGTGCGAACTACATGCAAAACTGCTGTATTTGATGTAATACTTATTAATATTTTATTAACGGAGTTGTTTAAACGGTAATTTCTTCTTACTAATTAAACTTTTAATCAAAGTTGAATTAATTTATGCCAACTTTTGCCCTAATCACATTTATAAGATCCTTAATCAGCCTCTAGTTTTTTCGCTTTCATATTTTGCTATTTCAAAACCAAATCAAGTTCTTGCATCTTTATTTCAAGTTCCACTTACTTTTGAATATTGTGGAGCATTATTTTTTAATGGTTTATGTTTTGTGTGTGCGTTAAGGTCGTCCTAAAACATTCTCATATAGGCGTTGTTAGTAGCAAAAGTTTTTGAGTTAGATGGTTAATTTTTTTGTAATGTTGATTGAAGATTCTACGAAGACCTATTTAATTCTACTTCTGTTTCGATAGCATCTTCACCTTCAGTATAGTAAATATTAAAACCGAAGCTAAACTGGTCGAGCCTTTTGCTTTCTGACTGACAGATGAGCACGAGGAGTTGTCGTCATTCCCATTTTCAGTTGTTTACAATTATTGGTGCTAAATTTTTTTAAGAACCACAATTTGCTGCAGCAGCTGTTCTTTCTTATCATATTCTTCCTCGGTGTCTGAACTGTAATTATTATACATTACAAACAGAAGTTAGAGCGGTGAAGTGTTTTTTTTTACAAACAAATTTGCTTGACCACTATTAATAAAAAGTTAACTGGCCTTCTCAGGTCTGCACATTCATATTTCTTGAGTAATTTAATGAGGTGCTTTGTACGTTCGCGCACCGCTTTTTTGGAAAAAATCATGCCAGTTGCTATCAATATATTGTCTTTGATTGTAATTTTATTAGCATTACAGCCAAAAACTTCTCTTAAGAGTGTTATTAAGTCGTCATGCCAATAATTTTTGTAGCATTTTAAATACGTTACAAATTAGACGAAAAGCCGCGACATATGACCTTTTTAAAGAAGTTTACGATAACAAAAAAAATTTTTGCTTCCTATATAGTAACGAGCAAATAGTGTAAGCTAATAGTGTACGACTTACCGAAGCTTTCTAATATATTTATTTTTTATATTATTCTTACTGTGAATTAAATTAGATGTTACGTAGGTACTTAGACGAAAGGTCAAGTAGAACAGTGAGTTAGGATGTGAAGTACTAAGACTGAAAGATAATTGTTAATAGGTCGTCTCATGGTAAAACTAGTTATGATGAAAACTGTACGATTCCTTATCCATGATGAAGCATTAAGATCTGAATAAATCTAGGAAAAGTTCAGTTGTCAACAATTTGCTTGAAAGTTGGCTCCCCAGGAATGATGAAACCGTTGCTATTTACCTCATTTTATTTCGGAGATTACAGCTGAACTTTCGAAGCCCGTGATGACTCTGCGAGATCGCCCGATTTCACATCCTTGCACTTTTCTTATAGGCCAATTTCAATGGAAAAGTGTACGCAACATGAGTAAGCAGTAAAGAAATAATAAATTTTTGACAGACGAATGAGAGGGCCGCAATTAGTAGCATAAAAATATTTTTTGAGACATAAATATAAATTTTGAATTGTCTTGAATGCAATGGTCAATATTTTAAACAATTTAAATGACTGAAAAATGACATTCACTTCATTAATTCAATAATGTTTCCAGCCCATTTAAAAATTTTGAAAATTTAAAATAAGTAAATGGTTTARTGAGTTGARCAACAAAACACCAAAAGCTTTGTTAAAGAGGAATGTGAAATTGTCGAAAGAAGTTCTGTGATAGAAATAGTCTGGCATATCTTTTGTATTCGAAAAAATATTTTTAGAGATAAATGCATGTTTTCGAAACAGARAGATATAGGTACAGGAACWTAATATACTAACTAAAAGTATATTAGGTCAACCTTTATTTGTTAAKATAAGTTAAGAGKGTTCCATCTGAAAACTGCACTTTTTGACAGCGGAAAGGATAAAAATCTCAAAACATCCACTATGATATTAAGTCAATTTTCTTATGAAGTTAAATTGCCGAAGGCTTTGTTATTTTAATCATAAAATTTAAATGCTTCTACCTGTTTTAAGCTAGAATTTTTAAATAACATCATTATGATACAATAAAATAGAAAATAACCAAGAATTGAAACACCGTTTCATATAGAAGTATGTCCATAAAAGGGTTAAAAATTGAATAAGGAGTCGAGATGAAGTCGATACACTAAATAAACAAATTTTCAGTAAACCTATCAACTGCCGGACACCCTGAATAGGATCAGGTCGTTCTAAAATCTTTCTGGAGCTTTTAATTAGCCGCATTTAGGACGCAGCATTTTAGCACCAATTTCAATTAGCCATCCCTTGTGAAGTTGCAACATTTTCGACCCCCGAAAACTCCTTTCAGCAGTTTCCATCCGGGTCCGGTTACCTAGGCGAGGCGAAAAGTTAACCGGAACCGGATAAAAGACAACGTGACACTAAAAACGAGCAGTAAAACACGGCGCTGGCGGGCCGCACGCCGCCTGAATAAAACTGCAAATCTCCGCTTGAACTTGTACAATATTCAAAGCGAGTGTAACCCGGGAAAAAGTGCCGCCGCGCTGAAAACTCGATTAAACTATTCGACTATTGCCGTTCAATACGTGAAAGGGTGTCTCGGCGATGTAAGGGGGGCAGACGAGCCGAGAGAGATATATGACACGGCGGCGGGCGTCGTTTTGTTTAAGGAGAAGTGTTGCATGGCTTCTGTTAACCGGGATGCGTGGGGAGGAAGAAAGTTTAGACGAGATTATGGAAAAATTGGTAAAAAAAGGTTATTAGAGTGGGAGCGTAACCTGGGCCCTCATTAGTCAACCCTGTAGTCAATTTCCTCATCAAATTAAATTATCGGATCAAGCTCTCTGACGCTATTTTTTTGCTGTTTAGTGGTGTTGCGTACATTTTTTCCTTAAAATTGCATCATAAGAAAAATTCAAGGGTGTGAAATCTGACGATATTGCAGTACATTTGTATGGTTTTAAACGCCAGAACCATCAATCTTCAAATATTTGGAAAAGTTCAACTGAAATTTCCAGGAAAAAGCGAGGTGGAGTCACCCAGTTGATATCAACATCTGTTTAAATCCTGGAGAGTCAAACTTTTAAGATTAATCGTTGATAATTTCTTATATTTTACACATGTTAATATCTCATCATTGATAAGAAATCTTACACCGTTCTTTCCTAACAAACAGAAACTGAATTTTTCTGGATATCCCATCTCTTCGATAGTCATTCGACTTTTATCGGCCTAAAAATTAATATTTGTCAGGAAACATCTCGTTACACTTTCTGAATTTTTTTTTATGACCTGTTCACAATGTAGAATGTAAAATAAATAATTCTATTAGGATTTGAATAGCTATTTTTGTTGATTGTAAGCTACGTTTGGAAAATACCAAAAGCTCTAGTATGTATTTAAGTGTAAGTAAGAATTTAGGATGGCAATGCCATCTGTCAGCATTACACTGATATGATGACAAAGCCACCTAGCTGCCTTAACGGGTACTACTTCCTAAAGGAAGTGACCTGTAGCCTGACAAATTGGCATGCAACTGCATACTCCATTTTGACAGCAGGCCCCCACGGCACTTTTTGCTAGCGCGCAAGAACCGACATACATTAAAATGCTGGGGGCCTGTTGTCAAATTGAAGTATGCATTTGCATGCCAATTTGTCAGGCTACAGGTCACTTTCTTTAGGAAGTAGTACCCGTTAAGGCAGCCAGGTGACTTTGTCATCATGTCAGTGTAATGCTGACAGATGGCATTGCCATCCTAAATTCTTACTTACATCATACCATTGCTTTGGTATATAAGCAAAACCAGTTCTATGCTGTGCTGTCTACACTAGACCTAAACTGCACTGATGAGCTGTAATGACAGCGAAATAAATCTATCTGCAGTTGGTTGAGATGTAGACAGCACAGCATAGACATGCATTTTAATGTATTTAAATGAACTGTCAAATTGATGAAGTGCATCTAAAGAAATCAATAGCTTTTATAAAAATGCATTGATTACAAAAAACTTATAGATTTAAGCATATGGAAGTGATATACAATGTATTTCATTTGAAGAAAATTTTATATTATTTTGCAAGTGACGAAAGTAATTTTTTTTTAAGCAAGAAAGCAGTTGGTAAGGTTCGCGAGCTTAGAAAAACGAGGTCAATTCTACATTTTCTATGACCCCATAACAATCCTAAAAAAGTAACGCAAACAATGTTTTATTGAATTAAACAATAAGAATGATATTTGATTTAAATATTGATAATGGCAATATTGGAACAATTATTCGAAGTTATAGTTATTTCACAGTCAAAGGTTTACGTGAGGTAAAGAAAGTACATCGGTTCTGAAACAAATGTAATTCCATATGAAAATGCTGCCTAACAGGACCCCGACATAGCTGGCGTTTTTTGTTTAGTGTGGTTTGACTCTTATTGCTACTTGATTCGTTAACATATCTTTCCGCAGCGTTACTAGATTTCCATATTTAGATACTGAGCTGTTTTCATGGAAAATGTACTAAATTTGTTAATTCAGACAACTTGCCAACAACTCTTCCCATTTTGATTATAAAAAATATTTGAGTCAATTTAATCCACATTTAGTGCACGAAGGTTCGTACATATTTTAGAAACCTCACAAAAATTTCTAGAGATATGAAACAAACGTAATATTTTGGCTTTATGTTAGGTATTTTAATGATAATTTGCTTCCAGAATCTTTTGACAAATATTGTATTTCGTGGCTGCGGCAAGCGCCAGAAATTACAAAAATTGAAGCATCCTAAAGACATTCGTACCACCAAGTATATTGATGTTATGCATGATTGCCTTATTTTAGTCACTACATACTTTGAATCGGCTGCATTTGTTAATAATGTATTTATTTTTTGGGCAGAAAAATTCAACTCCATGAATTTAATATAAATTTATTCATATCTCTTCTTTAATTTTACGGGTAATAAGTCCGAAGAGGTTTGCTCTGCTTGATTTCTTATCTCTGGTTGAGTATTTGGAACGTCCAGGCATTTTGTGATCAAAATTCCTAGCGAAACCCTGAGAAATACAAGTTGATGTTATTTTAATAATGACAGCGATACTGTGACAGCTAGATTTTGAGTCCTTAAATATTGGTGAAATAGGTATAGTATGTAAATTTGGATCTGGTGATGAAAGCTAACGTTACGGGTTTTTCTGTGACTAGTGACGACAAGAAAAGCCTCTTTGCACGGATTTAACATCTGGTGTGACCTTTTTTAGTATTTAGGCGGTGCGACAGGTTAGTTTGTTAAAAAATGATGGCTAAAACTTAATACCCTCTGCAACTAGGTATACAAAAATCATACAATTGTCATGTAACGCCCTTTTACAAGGAATTAGGAAGAGAGAATCTAGTTACCCATTGTTATTTATTTGAGAACCTAGTGATATGTCTAGAAATCGAGTGGACACTGAAAGACCAGCCAACAATTCGTTTTCCAATTCCTTGTAGAAAGGAGCATTTTGTTAATCAGTCGACCGTTTCGGCGTCATTTTGCATTTTTTTTAAATTTTGCGTTTGCACTATGATAAAACGTTATTTTGGAAAGTAAAAATGCTAGCGATATGCAGTTTTCATTGTTACTTAGCCTTCAAAAAAGACATCAGCTGGTAAAATACTTGACATTTTATTATTCTCTCGCGAATTTAACCTTCCCAACTTCACCAAACACGTTTCGTTCTGAAAAATAAAATTTTACGCTCATTCGGTCTGTAAATATTTGAGCAGGCGTTCTTATAGCAACACTAAGTTGCACATCGAGCGTCTGGTCTTGAATTACTTACAAACGTAAGCCCTAACTGTCGAACATTCATATTTTTCTCGCCCACTAGGGAGACATCGCGTCGAACTGTCACAACTTAAAATTTCCCGTCGTTCCGCATCCACGCAGCATCTTCGGGGGGTGATTCCTCTTCCGGACCTCTACCAGTGGCGGCTCATCAGAAAAGGTGTGCAATACGTGAAAATTTGCAATTGGTTCTTAACTGGTTTTAACATTTTGTCTGATTTAAGTTCTGTTTAAATACGAAGGTTTGGCAGTCGAAGTTATTTTGAATTTAAAATATTTTTTTAGCTATATGCAAAGAGTACCTGTATGTTTTGTTCTATGTAATGTATAAATAATAAAAATAAAATTGGGCTAACGTGTCTGCCCTGAGGTACCCTAAAGTATCAGATATTTATTTTGGAAAGAAAAACATCCTTCAAATTAACAGTTTCATATCTTTATTTCACAGTCCATAATGTCAAATCTTTTAAGTTTAATAAGAAGTAACTCGTTATCAACGCGATCAAATACTTTACAAAAGTCTGTACTTATATTATGTAGTTTCCTTGATTTTCGCTTTGCAAAAGTTCGCAATATAAATATTATAAATAGTGAAGTGTTGTTAGGGTGAAATGGAAATGGTCAGCCTTTACACATTGACGATATTAATATACGGGATGTTATTTCTTTACCCAGCCTTAAATATATAGAGAATACATAATGTTTTCATGTTGCATGACTAGTACAGGAAGAGATAGAGATGGACTGCATAATTTTAAGAAATAAGCTACATTGAAGGTACTGTTTTTTGTTTTGTTTTTTCGATTTTGTTCCTCTCCAGTATCCTTGGCTTCTTCGGACTATAATTTCTTTATCCGGCTTTCAAATATGAAGTTTACTATACTTCGAAATATCAGTACCTTTGTGTAATTCCAGTATAAAATTTAGCATCGAATACCTTGCCCACATTGAAAAAGTAGGATAGTAAAGACCGACCAGAAATATTCTGCTAATATGGTTTTGATTGCTTAAACCCCCATAAACGCCCAGATGTTAAGAGTATATTTGAATGATGTCTGTGAGGATGGGCGTACTCAATATTAGCATGAATACAAATTATGTATTTAAACAGATTTACCTGCAACCTACTTTAAATTATGTTTCAAGAGAATATGTATAAAGAATTTTAATTTCTGGAAATGCACCGGCAAACTTTTTCTAAAATATTAACCTGTGAACCTATTTCTTCTTGTATGGCAACCAGTCAAGTTTCTTTCCTGTTATTGGTTGTATAATTACTCAACAAAACAGTTTTTCAAGATTATACATTTTATTTGCGTTTCTTAAGGTATGTTTTAAAATAGCAACAAATTTTGGAGAAACACTGCAAATTAAGATATATTCTTATACCACTTAGTTATTATAGAAATGTGGAGAGCTTGGAATGGGGTGGATGTTTCCCATCCACAAGAAGGTGAAAGCAACGTAGAGGTTGTTAAAGAAGTTGAACTCGCGGAAAATGTTTTTGACAATACAGTATTGTAATCATTTATCACCCGAAGCTAAACAAATAGTTTTGAATGTTTATGAATACATCAAACATGCAGATGGAGTAAATGCATGACCAATGCAAAAACCTATATAATGGCTAAAATTCAACAAATTTATAGCTGTAAATGGAATTCAGGACAGAAAAGTTCGAAAAGACGTTGGTTCGTTGAGGGTTTTCAAAGATGATCATGCAAATTTAATACGAGGTATGATTTATGAGATGCACATTAATAATTTTGTACTGACAATTGAAGAATTACACAACGACATTAAAAGTGAGTTAAAATCAACTGCTATAAGGAAATAAAGGAAACTTGGTACAGCATCCGAACTGAAACACTGACACTGAAAAAAGTATGACGGCTGAAGTTTTTGAAAATTAGTTAATAATCTGCTGTCTGCTGTTAGATACATTAATATTAGTTAACATTATTGATAAAAAAACAATTCACTAGTATGCCTTTTACATTTGTTAGATTCTCTATGCAGTACTTGGGTGTTCTTAAAATTAAAAAGATATCCTTCTGTGAAGTAGTGTTGGGCCCAAGCCTCTTTTCTTGTTTGTATTGATTTACAGTCGTAAGGATGTTGTTTAATACGATTTAAGAGGAGTTGAACCGCTTGGCCCATATATTATTTATTGCAATGAAAACATAGGATACTCTAGACTATTTTCCCTGGTTATAGGTTTTTTGTCGTTTATTTTTATTATTCTTGACGAAAATAAACCTGTCAAATCTGACTGAATTTTTCGCCTCATAATTGACGATTTTTTTCTCCTGGCTTAAGGACATCCCAATTCCCTTATAAAATTAGTGTCTAATATGATTAACGAGCTAGTTATCTACCTATCCAGCATTTTTTTTATTATATCCAATTCTTATTGGTCGCCCGCCGCTGCTCGCGTGTGGCTCTCATCCCGGATTCGGAACTTTCGCGAAAGTGGACAGATTTACGACAAAGACAACTTTTATGGGTCGCCGGTCGATCAGGCCAGTTACCCAGTTCCGGACATAATGTACGCTTCTTTTGGAATGGACTCGTAAAAAGTTTTATTGCCCCATTGTAAAATATTATTGTGTCGGGCTGTCCGTTTCCGAAATCTTACCGACGCTTTACGACGTGTTTATCTGGTGGCCGCGCCCTGACTGTCGCAGTAATTAACTCGGGGGTTCCGGACTGTTGTTCGCCACGGGGAGTTCGGTAGATAAAGAAGATGTCTGGGTGCCACCTTTGCCAGTTGAGAGGATAATACGGGGTGTGCCGTGAAAAATTGACCTACTTTCTAACAAATATTCTTACGGATGAAACATAAAAAACAGATGGTGAGCATCCTACTGGTGGATGGTACTTCCAGAGGTGGTGAAATCTATTCAGCAGAAGTATGTTTTAATATAGAATACTATCTAGCGGTCCACAACAAAATTGGCATCAACTTGATATCTCTTCTTAGGCACTTGAGCTTGAGTACGACTGCAATTATTCAATGCATCCTCATGAAATATAATTAAATTAAAAAGTGCATCAGAGACTTAACCCCGTTAACCCCAATTTATTCATAACGTCAGTACGAACCAGTGGGTGTTCTTTTTCAAAAAAAGCTTTACTTAAACTCTAAATGTGTTCTAATCCTACTTAGTTTGACAATCAATGTAAGTTCTATGATGTTATATGAACATTAAGTGCGAAATTTGGGAATGAGAAATTACATCATACAGAATTACATAAAAAACTGCGTAATATAATTTTTATTGCAATAACTAACGATATCTACAGTGACTAGATGTTCAAATTCTAGTTCATAAGCAATATATCACTCAATCTGCATAACCCCCCAAAGAGATAATGAAGTTAAAATAAACTCAATGTAAATTTAGATAAAAATACCTACAAATTTCACAGGCAGAACCAAAATTATTACGGAAAGGTTTGAAATAAAAATTTGATGCTAGATACAAATACAAGATCAGCTTTAGACAAAACAAAACATGAAGGTACAAAACAAATACACGTTTGAAGATATGATAACAAACAAATAAGTATAAAACGCAAATGTGAAGTTAATTAACAACCATTTGTAAAGCTCATAAAAGTTGTAAAAATATTAAATTTTTTTTAAGTGATTTGATTCAGCATAAACACTTTCTAAATTTAATTCACATCCCACAAGCCAGAAAGACCTCACTATATGTGACCTACCAAAAATTCACAAAAATGAAATACCTTTCAAACCGATCGTTAATTATACAACTTTAAATTATGCAAATTCGTCAACAACATTTTAAAATGATAAATTTAATACCAATCTAAATACAGGGTAAATTGTTCAGCAAACACTCCTGTTTGAGTAGATAAAAACTGAACTATTAAATATTGTGCAAGTGTGCATAGATAAAAGTTATTTCAAATTTAATAACATATGTCAATGGGTTTGCCGTTCTTTCCAATCCAGAACAAATGAAGTTTTTGGGTTGAATTAAAAAAAATTCTCTACAACAAAAATGAAATTATGTAGAATGTATAATTTTGAACCAGATATGTTTATAATATTATTTTGTATTCTGACAGGTTGGTTACTGTATGTATTCTTAAAATTCTTAAATGCACTAAACGCTATAGAAAGAAAAAGTAGGAATTAGTAATTATTTGAACTTATATAAATAAGTCGGTAATCGACAAATAAAATTGATTTTAAGAATTGACAAGCATCAAACAGTTAGGCTCTTACAATGGATACGACACAAAAATTGTGCATGAATACTTAAAAAACAACATAAAACTAGAATGCAAAGAATGCTGCACTATGCTAAATATATATGAAATGTGTTACTGTTTTCGTTGAAAATGGGCTCAATGGATATACAATTAACTCAGTATAGGTAAAGAAATACAAGGTGGGGGGAAGATCTTCTAGTTACTAGCAAGCCAGAAACCAATACATTAAACAAAAGGGCACTATTTATGCTAAGATACATGCAGCGTAAAGGCACAGTATTTATAAAGAAACTGTAAAAAACTGACCTTTTTGGATCATATGGAAATTAAAAAACACATCAGAAAAAGTCACATTTGACAGAAACAAATTCTTTTGCCCAATACGAWTTCGATATTACCAAAATTATAAAGTCAACCCTTAAACAAAGGCCAGAGATTTTTACTACTACATTKTATAGCTATTGTAAAAATRGGGAACATGGGCAAAATTCTGCACATCWGAGCTCAGTATAACTTAGACGTTCTTTTAAAGTTAGGCCCAAAAACTTGTCAGAGCTGTCTGAGAAAACTCGCGAAACAAAAACCATCAACTWGTTACCAAACCATTTAATTAAWCTGGTTTGTCATATATTAGACAACGGAACGGGAAATTGAAAATTCTTTATCTTTTCTAAGTTTTGCTGTTTCTACTTTAGATCTCTTGTTCATAAGTGTTTGGTATAATGAGATTTACGTAAATATTAGAAGAAAAATGCGAAAGGAACACGACGCTTAATTTTTATTGTAGAAATCAACTGCATTAGGGCAGTGCTGCATAGCTCGATATATCGTGTGATTTTTTATGCCCAGCTATAGACGTTAGACTGAAACAGTAACAAAATATCCCAAGCTGCAATATCTTTATCAGAGAATAATGGAATAAAAATAAATAGAGGCACACAAATTCTTCTGTTGTATTAAGCATCAACAGAAGAGTGATATCAGGTTTTGTTTGGCTACGTCAACTTTGGTAAAGGTTTTAATTATACCTTTCGTCTTTTCTTATTGAAGCCACTGAATTATCAACTATTTAACCTTGCTTTTATCAATGACCGTCTTTCTGTTTGTAATATTTCTTCTGACTAGTGAGACGAAATCTGATCTTCCCATCGGAATAACATTAAAAGGTTTGTTATTTCTTGCCGCAGCAACTACCATCTTTCAACAGTCTAGTACAACCATTATTGGTGAAATTTCTTGTTCTTTTTCTGCTATTATAATATCTCGATCGCACGTACGATATAAACGACCATTAACGAGAAAGTGATCGAGTTTCTCGGTAATCAAATTCTTTTGAACCACATTGTAATTATATTACACAACCGATTTAATATTTCGCCAAGTTCTTTTAACAAAGCAAGCATGAACCCACTTCTTAAGTTCCCTGGACGCCTCGCTTCGTTCTATATATTCATTTTGCTTCCCCTGTGTCAAGATTTGAAACAAAATACTTGTATAGTCAAGGTCTTCATTATAAGCAATTACCGTTAATGAATCAAGATCATTCTTGGCGAAAATGCAATCGGTTTTAAATCTTCTCTTTCAGAGTCTGCTTTTCTGTGATAGAGCTCCTTTTCTTTATTCACTGCATACTCTTTTTTTATTTAAACAATGTCGTATTTGAAGGCTCGGGTACTTTCTGTTGTTAGTTTTATTACTAGGGTGATGTGATTGATGACTGACAAACGCATTTAAATATGTATTGCATAGTTTATTATTATTAGGGAAATAAAGTCTAGTTTTTGTCCTTCTGCACTCTTTCTTTGTATAGCAGAATTTTATAAGTGTAGATGTCTGCAAAACTTACCTTGTGTACAAATAAAAAATGTAATGTAAGATTTTCTTCCATTTGCAAATGGCACTTGTATTGAAAAACACATACAATACGTGTAAAAATCTTGGCAAGTGTAACTTTTCCTCTACTGTTAAAATATGTTTCACCAGCGCAATATTTCATTTCCAACCATCCTGATGGCTACTTCAGCATCATTGGATACATCCTCATAGGATGGAAGGTATTCTGAATCCCCTTCTTCAGACGGGTTAATTTCTGAAATTAGTTTCAAGATGTTTGCATAACAGGAAAGTAACACGAAGACAAGGCTTATATGTGTGTTTGGGTCCATCATTCCTGTAACTTTTACTTATACCAAAAAGTTTATAGAATTCATTTAGTGGGATAGCAATAAAGCAACGAATCCAGGCACTACCAAACAGCATCCCACTAATTGACTCTTAGGCCAGTAATTTATGTTGAATAAATCACAAGTAATGTATGTGCAGCCATCTGTTGAAGCACCAACATAGTAGTGGTTTTATACTTTGCGTAAAATTTGCTTTTATGTTCATAGATTGATTTACAAATGCTGCAAGATAACGAGTTGAAACAAATTATTTTCTATATTACTCCCAATATATTATATTGTATGACAAAATATGAAAAAAGCAATTGATTCTCCAACTATATTTCTACGCAAAAAGTTTTTCCGCTCGCACCAACCATTTTCGCTTCTGAAACATCTCCGTCAGCCTTCAGCAGCTGCTCGTTAATAGCTTTGTTTCCATTTACTCGCTATTCTGCAAGTTGTATTCTATTAAGGCAGCCAACCTCAAATTAGGCCCATTCGACCGTGCCGGGCGCCTGTTAACTTGTATCAACAGTTTCCTATTGGCAGTTACTTAAGGGATTACCCCCTGGCCAAAGCGCTAATGGAGTTACTAAAACATCATCTAGCGGATTAAAAAGTTTGCCAATCCCGTCTCCCACAACTGCCGTCGACAAAGGGGTGCGGTTTAAAAGTGAGTTGGAGCCAAAAATCGCTAGGGGTGGGCTATAAGTTTGAGGATAATCCTGTCAGAACGAAAGTGGAATTGTTTTTTCTACGAACTCAAGAGAATGAGAAAAAAGGACACTTACTTCGTAGAGCATTGAAACTAAATCAAATGTATTGAAGCTTTTTTACAGCCTTCGAAGTCTTATTAAAGTAACTAAACTCTTAAATAACATTTATGATTTATTACAAATAATTACTTTAAGATTAATTCAATCCTGTCTAAAAGTTCTTTTAAATTGTGATTTAATTCAAATGTTATGCTGTTCTCGTCCATTTCAAAATCTGTGTAAACCAAGAACTTAAAACATAATTAATGTAGTCAATTTTATCCAAAATGATCACATAATTCTTGGAATCTATACTCCTAATTAATTGGTATTAGAATGTATATAATTGTTCCTGTTTGTTTTTATAGTATTTAATTTATACGCTGTACCACATGTTTTTTTTTGTAGTTTCAGAGTTCAAGTTAACCCAATTTGCTTCATTGTAAACTGTCAACACTTACATTAAGATTGTAATATGAATACTGAAAAGTTGAAAATTTGGAAATGGTTTGTTACATCCATTTTAATATGCTAGCAAGAACCTACACCAAGTACAAAAATGAAAACCTTTGTAAGAAAGGAATGGTTAATTTTTCCGTTCTACGAACGTTAGGTTTTATGGAAAAGAAAAATTGATATGGAATCTGAAAATGGCAATATACAAGGTGTTCCGTTTTAAATAGGCAAGTCGAAATCTATGATGACCAATTCCCTGATAATGCTAAATCCTGCGATCTATGTGGAAGGAGTTGTTGTTCAACGAATGCGATGTACCTGTAAATAATCCACTGGACATATTTCATTTAGTGTTTATAACATTAAAATCGTTTCGAAAAAGCTCAGGGTCAACAAAGTTAGCGGTTCTGATAAAGTACTTGCCTTAATTGTAATAGACTGCATAGATTGTTTAGCTACACTAATGTATCACATATTTAATTTAATTATCGCGTCAGCTTATCTTCCACATTTGTGGAAACATCTCGAGTAATTCCGGTGCACAGGTCTTGAGACAAAGCGAATGTTGTTGTTGGAAGCTATCGACTCATTGCATTGATGTCAAGCTTTGCGAAATTATTTGAAAGTATATTAGCTAATATCATTTATTCAGGCGTTATCTGTGGTATTGTGCCTGAGTAGCATGGTTTCATCAAAAGTCGATCTACTGTAACCAATTTGTTTGAATTTACCTACTGACTTTGTGTCTTCGGCCATGGACAATCGATGTCAGATTGATACTATTTATACTGATCAAACCAAAGTATTTGATCGGGTGTCAGTCAAAAACCGATCGTGTTAATTGTTTCATTATTAACTGATCGAATTCAATTTGTTGAGTATTGTGGTGTTGGGTCATATGAGTACAGAGTAAGAAGCCGTGCGGTGCAAGATTCTAATGTGGGACCATTGCTTTTTATTATCTTCTATAATGATGTGATATACAGTCTGTCTAGCACTGCTTACATATATGCTGATGACCTGAAAATTTTTAGGGTGGTACGATATGTTAAGGACTTTTTGGTTTTGCAAGGTGATCTAGATGCTTTGATGGAATGGTGTAGTCAGTGTCAACAAACTTCAACTTAATGTAGWCAAATGTAAAAAAATATCTTATGCGAAATTTAAACAAAATTAACTCTTACTATAATATACATGGTCGTCCTTTACAAAGCTGCAATGGAGTGCTTGATCTGGGTGTAATTATGGACAAGGGCTTGACTTTCATTGCTCATATATTACATATTTGCAAGGTGGTCACAAAACTGTTGGGTTGCCTATTTCGTTCCGCCAAAGACTTTAAAAGTGATTATTGCGTAAGACTCCTGTTTTTTTCTCTAATAAGATCAAGACTGGAATATTGTTATTATCTTACAAACCTATCATCAAGTGTATATTTACCTTTTCGAGATTTTACTCAGGAGGTTTGTCAAGTATGTTTGTCTACCTAACGTGCTATTGGGGAAATTATCTACTTGCGCGTATAACCAAAAATGTAATGATATATTTCACATGAATTATCGACAGACTCGGGTGGTGAAGAAACGATAGGCAGCTATATTTGATGCACTTTCTTATAATCTGTAGCTCTTTCTAACTGTTTCTTTCTGTTTATTGTATGTATATACGTATACACTTATTTTCTTTGCAAACTGTACCTTTTTGTTTGTAACTTGCAAGTTCTTGTGTGTCCACTATAGTCTTTTGTGGTCTTCTGTACCTATATTAAAGTATTATTATTATCTGTTTTTCGTATAAACAGAAGCGCCAGATTTTTGAAAATACTTAAACTGACATCCCCATCGAAGTTAGTATATTACCAAATTTTTAATTTTTTTCGAACTATGATTTTTCCATAATCCACCTATGGAGCTTGCGATGGGTCACTGTGTATAACACAAGAACACTTACGGTGATACAAGCACCAATATTTCGCAAGTCTTAATGGACGAAAATTTAATCTCTGATACGAAAGGAAGAGAACAATGACATTTTCGATTTTCTATTATGCCTTGTTTTCCACCGTTCAATGAAGCAAGGTATAGCTTCGTTTCACTATGGAAATCCGTCAACTTTAGTCGATGACTGTGCTATAACAAAGTTGCACATACACATAATAAACGTTTTTTTTGTGCTTGTGCTGAGCATGAATAATTTGTTTGTATCGAAAGGCTAAAAACGTATAATACCAAAAAGCTATGCAAAGCCCTGTTGCACATTTAGCTTTTGAACGCATTCTAGATTTTCAATTAGCCCTTCGGACTTCATCATCCAAAATTTCAACGCTTGAGCGGCTCTATTTTAAGCTCGAAAGTTGTATAGATTTCCAGAATTTGCGGTAGAAACTACAGGTCGCGCTAGTAAGCCAAACAAACCACCATTGTTCCATAATTCATTTGTTGTTAAACAATCACCTCTTTGTGCGCGATATCATTATAAGCTTGAAATGGCGACACGCGCCGCTGGTCCCGTTTTATCTCAAATACAGATCGAGCCTCTGCAAAGAGCAGTTCCATTGAAAACGTTCAAAACGGTCGCGCAAACACCGCAAAAGCGACCGCCGTCCAATGCATTACCATTAATGCGATGTGATCATTAGGAATTGAAAATTGCACGGCTATACGTTATATTGTTTTGCAGCGGCAGGCCACCGGGGAAATTATGGATTTCATGTGCAATGCCTAAATTAAATAATACCGGGTATAATTTATGGCGCTACGACAGACCAGGGCGAATTTGTTATGTATATGTTTGCGAAAAACGTCAACGTAAACCAGGGCTGCATTGTCTCTCTTGGTGTAACTTCTGCCTACATAAAAAAAGTTTTCAGTACCCCTAAACTAGGTGCTTTGTTTGTAAAACAGTATCTTAGGAGAGATGTCAGTTGATTTCATGTACAGGAAATAAACTGCATTTTGTGTATTTATGTCGACTGTCAGGCATTAAAAGTGCTCCAAAACTAAATTATTACAGTCAACTTATCAAGGATTTTGTGCATTATTTGATATTCGTGCCCCTGTTGTGCTTTCGAGATTTAGTAACCGCCCAGTACCCTGGCTTACAGACAACCTTAAAAATATTATGCATGCGAAGGATGTTGCTCTTAAAAAGTATAAAATTACCCCAACTGATGCAAACTGGGATGCCTATAAGCAGATTAGGAGTTCGGTGAATGCTGCGGTTGTAAGGGAGAAAAAGGCCTATGTGAAACATTTATTTGTGTTTTGGAAAATAGTACCAAAGATCAAATCGAAAACTATACAGTTTTTCAATTTCCTAACAGCTTTGCAACTGCTGTCAACGAACTTAACAATTATTTCATTGATAGTGTTGCTAATCTGTCACCACATAACGATGCTATACTCAATTTTATTCAGGCACAATGAGAAGTTCTGTTATAAAAGTATTAAAATTTGCGACTGTGAGTGAGTGACATATATATAAAAACATAAACATGATTCATATGTGTGTATGTACTTTATCTATACCAATCGTAGAGCATATAATAATTTTTTATATAGAACACTGCCTTTTTCCAAATTACTGTGTTTGTTCCTTTACCAAAAATTAGTAGACCATCGCAATTGGCGGACTTGAGACTTATTAGTTTGCTGCCAACCATATCTAAAGTCTTTGAACGTGTTATTGCTATTCAATTGCAGTCTCATATGACCAAACAAAATATTCTACCCAACAATAAGTCCTGTTTCACATCAGGTTTCACCTGTAATACTGCTTTTGTCAAAATTGTAGATAACATTGCTTCTGAACTAATCTGGGGGAAACTATTCAAAGGTTTTTGACATGATTTTCAATGAAATTTTTCTTTTCATTTTACATTACATTGGTCTTAATAAATCGGCAGTTGACTTGAAAGCATTCTACTTAAGAAATGCAGTCGTTTGCAGGTCGTATCATTGCATGTTAGATCTATTAACAGAGGGGTACCGTAGGGCTCTATCTTAGGGACTATACTATTTATCATATATACATCTTATTCTGAATAATTTGTGAGATTATCTAATTTATATTGCTGTGCAGATGGTAACCAAATTTACAAATCTTGTAATATAGAATATGTTGATTCTGCATTTCGAGAAATAAACGAAGACTTTCTAGGTTATATGATATTCATGTGCGCATGGCCTTCTTTTGAACCCTTTGAAGTCCAGTGTTGTGATTTTTGGTCGTAAGTACGACAGACTTGCGGTAAAAAATTGTAGTCAACGTTACAATCAATGCAAGTCAAATTCCTGGTGCTGGTGTTGCAAAAATTTCGGCTGTGTATATTGATTCGGATCTTCATTTAGTACTCACGTGTCACATTTATCAAAATCGTGCTCATTTGCAAAGAGATATGAAGAACATTTTAACGAATAATCTAGTAATTTCGCATTTTGACTAATGTGATGCTGTTTATGGTCTATGCCTGAGGGTTGCCGATAAAATCATAATTTGAAGATTGCAGAATGCTTTTGTCAGACTAATCATATCTATATAACAAGATACGTTTTCGTACCGATGTCCATTCTCAATCTTGTCCATGGAGAATTTGTTAGATTTATAGTTATGTAATACTGAAATGGCTAAGCGTCGTTTTACACATTTATAAGGTTCCCTCTACAGCTCTTTGCCTCAGTATATTAAACACAGTTCCATTTAATCGTTTCTGCAAACAGTTAAAACAATATTCGTTTTATAACCAAGTCAATCCGTCTTGAAAATTTTGTGATGAAGATTTTGTCTGTATAATTTTACACTCATATTTGTTGTTTCCTTTTTGTTGCTTTTTCTCCTCTGGAGGTTAAATAAAAGAACAACCTCATCATCTCTTCTTTTGGGTGCCATTGGCCGAACTTCGCCTTCATTTTCCATGCTGTATTTTCAGCACAATTCTTTCCAAAAATTATTTGTTTAATAAAAACAATTCATTATTATTATTATTGTTATTATTATTATTGCATTGTATCGGTAAATGGTTCGTCAAATTTACCTATAGTACTAGAACAATATATACGACTTGCTTTAATAAAAGACAACAAGGTTTTTAAATTAAGAAGAGATACCTGTAATAATTGCTTTGTTGTGCCTGAAAAATTGCAATAATTGGAGATTTTAAAACACATTCATGCACCAGCACATATGGAAACAACAAACATGAAAAGAATTCCTCGTGCCTATATTTGCTACAGATAGATAACGATATAGGCACAGCCATGATCCTCCAAGAACTCACCTCAGTATAGTTTTGTTGTTCATTAAAAGGGGCTGTTTAGATGGAAACTGTCGTCAAAAATTTATAGAAAACCGGCACAGTCATATGTAACTAACAAACAAACTGGTAAACATACTAGTTAGTAAGAAAAGTTTGAAAAATAATTGTGAACCATTAAATATGGTCGAAATGGTCGTCAGAAGTATCTGATGACCTTGACTGAAAAAATACTATTGTACAAGGTATTTGACGGTTTATAGGACCATATCTTTTATATGGTTACTGTTCCCAAAAAGCTAATATCTGAGAACATTTAATTAAAAATGCTTTGAAAAATAATCGAATTTATCGCAGGGCTTCCAACATCAGCTATGTATCGTTACCTCAACGCATTTGAGTTATGTTGTACTTTATTTAGACATAAGGCTGCTAGTCGATTCACTGTAAATAGTGGATTTTATCAATTATAAAATAGTTTAATACTAGATTCAAAAAGCCACTGGCCTTAAGTCCTTTATTGCTTCATAGTGCGTAAGTTTAGCCCAAGATATAACAGTTTAACTATCGTGAAACAACATACTAGATTTTCATCTATTATCAAAAGACAGAATCTTGGATCCAGGTTTGGATTTTATATATTATGAGACTTTGTGGATTTTCATCTATGAGGCCAACGAAAATTGATTATTATAACACTTACAGTCGACTTTGTTTATTAAAAACCAATCAATTTTTTTGAGGTAGTTATAGGTGATTAAAAATTGCACTAGTTTTGCTTACGTTTGTTCCCGTCGCCTCCTGTATTTTATACTCAGATCGCGTACTTTTTGCCTGGCGCCTCCACCATTTGTGATTAAATGGTGATTTCACACGGTAGGCACGTTATTGGCGCTCTCTAGGGACATTTTGCATGCAAGCCGCTGTTATACACGTGCAATTATCATTAGAAACATGCAACATATTAATAATCGGTCCCAGGTGTATCGTCGACCGGAATTAATAGAGAAACCGGCAAAATTGCCTCGAACGCAGCCGGGAACTGTATTCTGATGCACCTGGCAAAAAAACTATTGAAAAATAACAAATTTGATTATCAAACAGACTGTATGTTGATCTATTATTCTATTATTATTATATTGTTATATACAAAAACTTCTTTTTAATACTGTTTCGTAATCTTTTCTGAAAAAAATTATAACAACCCTTAATGAAATTACGGCATCTATAAGTTGCTTCCGTGCCATATATTTTTATTTTGCATCTGACAGTATTCAAAGGGTAACAATGCGTTGGTAAAGCAAAATTCCTTCTATCCCTCCCGTGCGGTTGACGAAGAATCCACCAGCATTTGTCAAACATAATGTTACCGTTCGTCTTATTCTTTCTCCACTCCACGGCACATTTATATTATACGTGAACTGTGTGCAAAAATGTACGGCACGCACTCTTTTGCACATGCAACGGACGAGCTCCTGTCAACACCGAATTTCTCTTTGTCAACGTCACAAGAGGGGAGCAGGGCATTTTTATACGGTGCATGATCAGATTTTATTGACGGGAATACTAAATTTTGCGTGGAAGAAGCGTTTGATGGGCTTCACGTGACGCGTGCAGGTGACTAATCGCAATTCGTTCATTCTCATTGTAGAAAAAAAGGGAAATTAGCTTCTGGGTACCTTAAAGTAATACTCTTTGATTGCTTCTTGTAATTTGTTGCATCAATGGTTCATTTACCTTTACTATTGTATCGATTATATTGTCATTATCTAACAGCCAAAAAATATGTCTTTAATCAAGCTGTCTTCTACACCCCATCTAAATGAAAATATCGCGTTGACAACCGTAAAGTTTTATATTTCTTCTCCTTTTCCAGTTGTTTTATTGTACTAAGGCAAGTGACAGTTAAAATATTGTCAAAGAGGCGCTTTTATTTAATACTCTTGAGTGACACCATCTAAAAAATTGGTGAAAATGCTACARAMCGTAGCTGTTAAGTACAAAATTTGCAAAGTTGTTAAGCAGGTGAAACAAGTCAAAAAAAATTGGTTCATACATACCCCATTCAAAATAACAGTGCCATCAACAGTAAACATACAAACTTCGATTTCAGCTGGAATTTTTTTTTATACCAAAACTAGGTACTTAGTTGTCAAGTTTTTATCGCACGTGCGGTAAGGAAAGTAAAAACAAACTGCCTCAGACTGATTTTATGGCAATCAATATTTGAAATAAGGCAGATATAGATATATGTAGATATAGATATAGATATATAGATATAGAGCAGTGGTGACTGTGTATAATTTCTGGTGATTTTTTGCTTTATGCCACTGCTATCACCATATTACATGCCAGTATGTACATTGATTTTTCACACATATAATTTAATAACCTATCTATACATTTATAATTCCTATCTTTTTTCATTTGCAATTTATTACCATGCAATCTAAACCCAAAGTAACAAAAACATTAGCTTCTGACTCTAGAGCTCATAATCGAATTCAATAGTACCGAGCCTTCGCCTAATGTTTAGTTACCGTACATCCAATTTCTCTTTCGAAAATACCTTCGGTTCAAGATGTTATTCAAATTAACTGCTGAATGCTCAATCGAACCAATCGCCTAACGACAAGTGGGCGAAGCCATTCCGAACGAAAACGAATAAGACGGTAGATAACATTTATCTCGAAGCTCAGGTTCGCCTTATAAATTATTTATTGTTTTTTCTACGGTGGAAAGCAAATTCGGTAGAAACTGCAATATGGAGTTAGAGAAGCCAGTGGCGGATTTCAAACGTGCTACTTAGGGCAGAACAAAGCTTAGATTTCCTACTTTTTGTACTAACATTACCTTTTACCAACATTTTGGTCACTTACCCAAATATACATCAAAGGTATGGTCAATAAGCTTTTAGTCTTTTTTTTAACATATCTTCACTTAATTATTGGTATGGGCTTGGTGTTAGTATTGGTCGCTTCTTAGGTAAATCCAGTGATCCGGTGAGAGCCATTAACTGGAAAGGCGTCTCTGCTTTTTTATATATCAGACATGTCTACAAAGAAAGCCCTAAAAGGTACCTCAAAAGAAAATGCCATACGCTACTACTCTGTGAAAATTGGCAAAGTGATATTAGAAAACCATGCAGATACCTGCTTTTATAGAGTTTTTACTTAGTTTGTTTTATATTTATTATTTTTATATTATATTAAAAACGTAATCAAGTGATAACTGATATCAAATTTTAACTTCATATCGCTTCAAAAAAATATTTATACAATGCATACATTAATATAAGAACCCGTTTGAAACGCATTCTTGTTTCGAAATTATTTCATCTGTCATCACAACCGGTCGGAGTTATGAGGACTATGAATCTTAGACTGGTTTCGATTCGGGATGACATTTTTTTTTTCGTGAACTTCTCCCCTTTGGGCTGCGTGCGATAGCTAGTTTGAAAGCCTACGTTCAGCAAAGAAGACATTTAGAAGGGCCGTGAATTTTTTCTTGATGATTCAAGAAGTAAAACTTTGTCGAACTATCAAATCGAGTTTTTATAACGAGCCGTCTTCCTTCGTCAACAAATTATAAGCGACTTGATTATTTTTTCGGGAACAAAAACGTTATTATATAAAAAATGTTGTAGACAATAGTATATTAAGAAATTAGTTTCGTAAGATGTCATTTTGTCGCACGCCTCCAACGTTTACAAAATTTACTTGAAGGCTCATGTTTTTATGCATAAAAATGTGTTGGTTCGAATTATATTAATATGAATATAGAATAGTACGGTGCTGTTTCAAACCAGAGTTGATTTCTGTGCCCTGCCACTGATTTTTAAGTGGTTGCTTGATTAATAGTTAATTAAGTAACATTTGTACATCATATTTACGAAATATCAGCTTTGTATCTCAAAACGTTGTCTTGTGGCTAACTCTTGAACTATGTATCTGATTTTTCATAAAAATGGATCTTGTAGAACAAAGACCCACAATAAAATATTGAGATGGTCGAGCATTAGTGTAGAGGAAGACTATGTCGAAGAATTAAAAATATAATACTGTGGTAGTTTTACTGTAAGGGCGACCCTATGCTCCACCCCAGTAACTGCCTCCTAAAAAAGCCTACCAATTTGTGCAGAAAAAATAGCTAACAACCTTTGTCCATAACATTTTTTATACAGGATGTTATTAAAAAGTTATTCACATTATTCCATACATAAGGACCACCGTATGCAATGGCAACAAATTTATTAAATGCTTTAGACCTTAACGAAAGGTACTCCGTATATTGTAGTGGTTGGGGTTTTGTAGCAAGATCTTGCTCAAATTAATTTTTATTTGTTTGTAGCAGGCTGCACTGTATATGCATAATTTTTAGACAGCAAACCTGAAACTTGTGATTTTTTTATGTGGTAGATTATTAGGACGATCCGCCACTGTTTTTGCCTTCAGCGCCACCTGCATTATAATATTTTACCATACGCCACTGCTGCTAGTATTAATATTAATGAACCCTCGAAATCTTCGTTCTGGGAATCCCGCCAAAGGGAATGGCAAACGAGTCAATCCTTATGGAAGACGGGGCGATTCTAATTGCGCCCTTCATTATGTATGGATAATAATTAAATGGAGCAAATTGGGACAAAGGAATTAAAAGTAACTTTCGTCCCTGAGAAGTTTTAATTGTTCGAAAAGAATCGGGGGCATGCCCAAGCAAATATTAATGCAATTAACGACCGGCCTGACAATGGGGGGTAATTAGGAAGTTCTGTGTGGCACGCAACTTCAGGGGGGAGCGGACTGAGGGGCGGCATTGAAAACCACAGGGCTGTAAAAAAATTTAATTGCTGAATGATCGACTTGATGGCTTTTGCTCTTCGCAAAGATTATATTCAAGGTGGCCAAAGAAAACCTTTAGTTGAAATTTATCCAGACACAAAAAATGGTAGATTTTGAAAATTGGTACTGGACATAGGCAGTAACTTCCGTATATTAAATTAAACACCTTGTATATTTTAAATTTTGCGATTCATTTAAGGTTAAGTATATTCAACGTTACCTATATCTAATATCAACTGTTGCAGAAAGAACTCGATTGAGCAAACGCTGACAATTAATGTTTGGCTTTCCGAAAGAGCTATTAATACACAGTTTATCAGTTCCTTCGTATTTTGTTATATGTCATTATATTTAGTCAGCTTTGAATTCAAATTCCTTTCTTATCTCGTATGTATCCACATAATGTGCAGGTAGCTTTCAATAGTGCTTAAATAGTGACAGTAAGGTTTAGTAAATCATGACTTTCGGCAAGACTTGTACATATACTTTAAATTGTTCAAAATGAAATCCCTTAAGGTATTTTTACTTATAGAGTCCTTGTACATGTTGCACTTAAATATTTCAGTAGTAAACAATTGAAGATATTAAAAAGTTTGACCACGATTCACTTTAACCTCAGATCCTCTGAATCTTGCTAGATAGAGAAAAAGAGTAACAACTCATAAAGCAAAGAAAGGCTAGCTTTTAGAAAACTGAAGGCAGCCGCTTTATCGTTAATTAGAATGCTGTAAGCACTCTCTTTTTACAGTCAAAGAAATGCCAACAGGTGAATTAGAAGCATCATCCAGGACTAAAAAATAGCCGACTTACTGACCGAGCAGTCAAGTGAGCGACCACAACGGTTGGTTTACTTGCTCGAATTTATTAAATCAGAATATTGATAACTCCGGCAGTGAAAAAGGCAAATTAAAATCTGTCAATAAAAGCCGCCCAGCAATATCCAAAAGGATCTCAAAGTTGGCTGCAGCAGGTAATAACTGGTGGAATACATAAGAATAGCATTAATTACTGCACCATATCTTTATAAATCTGCTTTTGATGTAGTTCATAGCATCTTGGATAGATAACTTAAATCTGCTTTTTGTTATTCAGGAACAGCATATAGGAACTGGGGGTGAAGTGTAATTAAGCAGCTCAAACAAACCTGTGCCACATGTACCTTAATGAAGCTAATCCAATTTCAAATAATACACAAATTTCTAATGTCATAGGTAAAAAAGACCGGGCATACATTTTCTTGAATAACATCCTGCTAAATTACAGAATACAACTGATATTAATAGGTCTTTGACTGTTTTGTGATAATCTATTTATCAATTTAGCAGAAACAACAATCTGACAAAACAGCAAAAACGAGTCGACCTGAGTGACAACGAACCTGGCGCCATCTGAAGTGTGCTCAGATTTTGGAGCCGACATTTGAACTAAAATGGCCAAAGCTGAAACACCATCATCTACTCCCTTTGGTTGAGTAAAATCGAGTAAAAATTATGCTGTTTTTATTAAGGTACAACCAAATGAAACTTTATAAGATATAAAGTATAGATCTATCTGCAGTTGGTTGAGGTGTAGACAGCACAGCATAGACATGCATTTTAATTTATAAGATATGCCGTTTTTTAATAAATAGGCTTTAGAAATTTATGTAGGCATGTGTGAAGCAAAATCTTCCTAAAACTATAAAACTTACCCTCGTGCTGGCTTCACGAAAGGATATATTCACCGCGTGGGGAACAGAAGGTTGGACATTATATTCGAGTAAACGGTATTTCGTCAAGATGGTTTATTCTACATTAGTGCTTTCCTGTTTGGGACGTTAACAAAATATTCCAGTTTCGTGCTTCGTCTTAAAGAGTTACCTGATGCTTGTGCTATGCGATTATCAAGATCAATATACTTCTTCGCTCATTTGTGGGGAGTCATACAGTGTCATATATCATGAGGAAGCAGATACTCGTTTGGTCTTACATATGTTACGCGAATATCAAGTTCACCATCAACGCCGTATTTTAGTGAAATCCGCAGATACAGATGTGGTCGTTTTATTAATATATTATTATAATCGTTTTGTACCAGGGCAAGACTTAGAACTATCGGTGGAACTAGAAGATGGAAATAAAACAAGAATTATCTCAGTTACAAAAATTGCCAAAAGTCGTAAAGACAAAGTTTGTAGAAATCTTCCATTCATGCATGTTCTAACTGGACGCGATACAACAAATTCATTCTTTAAAATTGGAAAGAAAACAGCTTTTGACATATTTCTAAAAAATGTCAACAATTTTGATTTAGAAAAGCTGGCATTGGTTTCCTTAACAGATGCATTTGAGATTGGAACAACATTTATAGTTGCATTTTTTTTAAATAAAAGCTCAAGCATTAAAATATTAAATAACTTTAGATACTGCCTGAGTAAAAATTCATCAAAGTCGGCATCAGAATTACCACCAACAGCATATTTTAAGGTAAAGTAATAATTTCAAACATCTAACTAAAACTGGTAATTCCAGATGTATTTATCGACTAAAAATTTGGAGGAGCAAATATGGATGGGCAAAAAACAGCTCTGGGGCACTAGAGCCTGTTTTCGGCACAAAGGATTCTGTGCCAGAKGAAGTCCGAAAAGCATTAACGTTATTTTGTAACTATAATATTTGCACCACCTCAAAATGCTTTTGTATAAAAGAGGGTTTAAAATGTTGCTACGACTGTTCCTGTCGGATCTGCCACAACTTGCAGGAAGCAACTGTTCCTTATGACGCAGAACCCACCGCATTATTAAACATTTATAAAACCGATAAAACCCAGAAGGCTGAAACTTTTTTTTTAATTTTTCATAGTTTTGGAAAAATTTCACTTCACACATGTCTACATAAATTTCTAATAATTGACATACTTCATTGCATGWTGAAGTTTTCAGGGCAGAGTATAGGTATTTGCGATTATAAAGCCTATCTTACAAAAATTTGGTTTATTCCGTTAGAAGAACCCTTGTTTTAGTTCGGTACTACTAAAAAAGTTGTAGAAACTCATTTCGGATAGCCAAAAATTTGCTCTACAAGATGGTAAAAGTTTCATTTGATTATAACTTCAGAAATAAGCGAGATAGATGAGCGATTATACTCCACTGCTTGTGCGAGATAAGCATATGTCACATAATTGTCTTCTTTTCCTGATGATCTAGTTCGCGAATGTTTCCTTCCTGTTTATCTTGCGATAAGTAAGTCGCTACAAAATTGTTGCAAAATATCATTGATAATTATGAAACACAAAATTAAGTTAATTTTTTTAGAACTGTGTTATATTTGTTTTAAATTGTTCAATGCAATATATTTTGTACAAATAAGATATCTTATAAACTCTTCCGTAATTTTATAGTCCTCTGGTGCTGATTTATTGAAGCCTAAATGATTAATTCGTGAAAAGTAATTATCTGGTTGTGTTATACAAATAAAAAAGCAATTTCTCGTATTATTGTGATAAAATTGTAGGTATGTAATGAATTGGCGAAGTGATGAGTTTAGGTGTGCTTAGCTGTTGAGGTGATGAAGAGTTGTCCGTGATTAGACGTGCGATAGGTTGTCAGGTCATCCATGTAATGCTATGCAGAGTTTGATGTCACTCAAATAATAATTACATAAACATTACAAAATTTCGCCAAGAGGTAGATAAAGAATGAAACTGCAGGGACTACTGGGTAAATATTAAAAACGGGGCCTCCATTCCTTATAAAAAGCATGCAAACTTGAGTGTTTTCTTCATATTCGTTTTCTAAGTAGATTTGTAATTAATATAAAGCTATTATTTAAAAATCGGTTCAGTAGATCATGCATTTCATACCTTTGTCTTTATAATGAGCCATAGATATAAACAAAATGGACCATCGTCCAGACCCCTCTTAAGCAGCTCTATAGTAGCAATTCTCACCATTCTTTTTTTAATTCCTACGAGAATTTTTGGAACTGGAACATCCAGATGCATCCTCAAGCCGCTTACCTAGTCCATCCGAGAGTCCATTCCGCTGTCAATTATTCCGCCACGTCCGAAATCCTCTTTGCACGTTCCGCATCCTGAACCCAACACGGCGAGGAACGAAGGAATTTACTTCCCGTACGCAGGATTTCGTTGCGTCCTTCCAACATCGGCAATTCAAATGGAGAATTACCTATTTCGGAAGGTGGAGCGGCATTATGCAGGCTATTCCTCCGGGTCGTCTCCGAATCCGAGCGGAAGCTATTCCCATGTTGTAAATACTCGCATCCTGCAGAAATGCAGGCACGAATTGAAACATCTGCTCGGGCGGATTGTGCAAGGTCGAGATAAGATTTCCTGAGGTGCTGTATTTCTTGCCGGGATGGGAGGGGAACTGGAAAATTCTGCTTTGGACCGAGCGCACAGAGATAATTCAATTGTGAGGAGTGGCGCTGGAAATTCTGGATACTTGTATTCATTGCCCGTAGCGAGAGGACGATTGTTACGTAAGCTTCGTTATTTCAAAGTGGGTGATAATAATCAGTCCGTGCATTAGCTCTGAGTACTTTAATTTGACCTGGCTCTGACGATTAAACCCTATAGTTGTTTTCAAAGAACATCAAAAGTTCAGGTTGTTTTATGAATATAATGAGCCTGATGAGATTGAAAATACGTTTTGTATGTAACATAGAGAGCTGTATTAATTTGTAAATTTTAACATAAACTTTAAGTAAAAACTGTAAAAGAAATAGCATCCATGGTCTGAGTCACACTGAATTTTTGTGCGATACCGTTTTTAATACTTCTTTCACTGAGGGACCGGGCGGACATAATCATTACCTACAACGTTTACGTTGCAAAAATCATTAAACTTTGGGACTTGCCCCATAACATACGGGTAACATTCCTTTAAATAGAGCTCGGACAAACAATAATACCAAGTAATTAATTACTGTAATTCAATCACTTTTCTTGGTAATGAGTAATTGTAATGCATTACTTTTTTAATGTGATTGTAAAGAAATTTCTATTACAATTATTTTTTTCTTGCAATAGTTTTTGTCTGAAGCCACCTGCATTGGCGTGCCGAAGGGGGGCAAGGGGGGCAACTGCCCCAACTTTGGGCCCTTTCAATTTCCCATACATTTAGGTGGTTAATTATGTGTGTAGACCTAAAAATTTTCTTATTTAAAATTTTGTGAATACAGTAACATTTATAGGCAAGTGTATTTCACAATTTTCATCCAGAGGTCATATTTGACCCTTGAATATGACCTTCTCTAATAAGTCGTTGTCAAATGGTTTCCAAGCTTAATCGATGCCATGTGCGTTTTGCAGATGTAACTGCAAAATTCTTGTTGTTACGAATGGTTGTCTTAGGGCGGATATAGCTTTAAAAGACTATCTTGGTCAGGATGTGTCATAACACGATTTCTGTTTAGTTCAGCTCTTCTACCTTTTCCTATAAAGATTGTTCAATTAACTACTGTTATATGGAATCACATCAGAATCTGTCATATATTCGGTGATAACTTTAACTTTTGTACCAAATTTGTAAATTCAAATTACATTTTAACAATTAATACAACAAAAAAAAACAAAAAAGGATAAAAATCCAACCGAACTCACGTTTATGAGAGTCTATTTATTTAATATAAGTTTTAGGAGTCCAGTAAAAGCATTATCAGCACGAAATAAAACCCGGTGTGTTGTTAAAAATGCAATTAAATATATTTCAGTTTATTTAAATGAAGCTTAATTTGGTTAAAATATTATGTAGTCGGTTAATTTTTGAGAGCAATGCACTGATGATCTAAGAAGGTTGGCTTGGCGCATAATGTTGAGTCATTTGTCATTCTGAGTTTTAATAATGTTAGTTATCCATCGAGTCTCTTTGCCTGGGGAGTGAAAATTACTACAATTTTATCTTTAGTTCCTATACATATGAACTCCCAGCTTGAATTTCTAAAGCTTCTCGTGTGAGAAGTTGAAACTGTACTAACAGCGCATCGGTTAATGCATTAGTCTTTGATATGTGTTAATTCTGAATCAAAAATCGTGCTCCTATTAGTAGAACTTTTAAGGTGAAATTTATGTTCCTTTGGTACTTCGTATGATATTATACATTATGTGGATCACGGCTCACTATTCTCCCAAATAAAATGTAGCAACTCATTTTTGTTAAACGCGAGAGCGATGCTACTGAATGCGCCTCACATAACTGGGTTCATCAATAACGGAATTAGCAATAAAGGGGCTATGTATGATCAGTGTACATAGAAGACATATAAATAGTTTGCGTCTTTATTTCACAGAAGATGTTTTAAGTCGCCTTGCAGAAAATCCACGAAGATTATTCATGGAATAAATACTTCATTAATTACTTAAAACATTTATTATTTTTATTTATGTTGAATTATACTCTACAGCACGTTCCTGCTTTGCCCCCCCCCCTAGACCAAAAGCTGGGTACGCCCATGGCCACCTGTAATCTTTATCAGGATACACGTCATAATTATGAAGATCTCAAAATTAAACTAAACAAGAGCTGGCTAGAATTTATACAACGCCCGAGTGTTGTGAATTCCTGGTTGGAAGTGAAGCAAATCTTCAGATACAACTAATTTAAATTTACAGATGTTCTCAAACCCTTGGGTTGTAAAACTAAATCCTTTAAACTCTTCCTGCCACCGTTGTTATAATTTCCACCCACTATGCTAAACGTGTCTAATGAAAGTACAGACTAAACTCTTATGATTTCTTTATGTGACCTTACTTAAAAGATCCAGTATTAAACAATACTTGTAGCATTCAATCTCAACAAATATTGCAATAATTATACTGATTGTTTGTTTAAGTTTACTAAAAAAAGAAAACAAGGCACGGAATAAATTAAATGTATACTGCATTGTACGAAAGCACATGTTGGTACATGGACAACACGGATCTGTAACTTGAAAACCTAGAGGTGGACATCATGTGATAGAGTTTAGCTACAATTTTTAAATTTGCATTTTTTAGCTGCAACTTAAAATCTTGCAATTACAATAAATACATCTCTACAATGCTGGCCTTTCAATGCTTTCGTGGCATTGAACAATTAAATTGGTATATTTGTAATTTGACGTTTGCTCATTTTTTTACACAGCAGATGCATATCATGTTAATTGAACGTTTATAGTTGTTTATTAATGATCAATTTTGCGCCATCCCTGTGTGGTTATTGGGGATCAATCTTGTTCTCCCAGGCCCTAAGTCTGACCCTCCGCAGACTGCAATTCTTAAATACAAAAGGAAGATGAACTGAACTTTGTGATTTTTTCAACACTTTTATTTCTTAATTTGTATTAGTAAAGGTATGTTGTGTGATAGATATATAACATCAAACTCAATATAGCTACAAATTATACGTTTTTTTCGCAAAAATATTCTATTAAATTTACTGAATTTCTTTCTCGCATTTCGAAATATTTTGTGAAATGTTTTATATTGCTCTAATTCTAATGACTGTTGGTAAAGAAGAAGAAAAAATATAGTTTCTAAACGTTGCCTTACAATTCATTTTATACGTCACTAACACCTCAATTACAAAAATATTTAGGAACAGAATGAATAGGCTTCTGTTCTGAAAAATATTGTTTAATTAATTTTGGAGTACAATAAAAACTAAAAATAACAATGACGTTTTTGATTGATTGATTAAACCAGCATACGATCAGCATTTCTGCCACATGCAGATTGCTAGTACTGCGACTGCCTAGCGCATGTTAAGGAAGTATAAGGACTGAAATGGGAAGGTTATATAGGTACATACATTCAAATCCTTTGAATGTTTTCTTGCTACTGTTGATATCATCTGCCCATTTCAGAGTCGCTTGATTACTTTCTTGTTCCTTGTGATTTCTAGCCATTATTCGTCGTTCTTCTCTGACTTCTGCATTATCCTTCATAATTCTTGAACGGTTTTTTCCAAGCTACTTCTGAACTTCCACATGTTTCATCTAAACTGATCCACAATTTTTCTACGTATTTCTCTTGTATGGTTTCTGTGTTACATTGTATATATGGTGAGCCGGTTTGCTTCAAGGGCAGTGTCCGTCTTCCAGGACTGTGTGTACCGCTATTGTGTAATTTGTTGTATACACTTACCTAGATACACGGAACTACTTCACTATAGCGACAACAACAGTAATAATAGTAATGCGAACGTAAGTACATAACACTAGAACATATTGTGAATAATTAAACTCTTAGAATTTTATGTAGTTGTTCGATTTCTATATCTTGTTTAGATTAGTCGTTCATAATGATGCTGACGTTTACTTGTGTGATTTCATCTATATCTATCTGATCGCTTGCAGGAACATCATCAGCCTGTGTTCATTTTTATGTATTAGAGATTCTTTACGGCCAAGGGCTTATTTCCATGGCTTCCTCGTCTCTAGACAAAACTATCGCACTACTATATTGGTTACCTTTACTCATTCTTTCTGGTGTTACCGCTAAGATTTCTTCTCTCTTACTAAAGCCTTATTTGTTCCAAGTCGTTTATGAGTGTTGGGATTTTTTTGAGTCGTATTTTAGCCGTAGACCTTATACAGTTTTTTTCCAAGCTGCTTTCGAATTTATGTGTTATTGCTAGACAACTTCTTGTCATATATCTTTTTGTGAGCCAATGTGATCCGTAGGCCGTTTGGTCATAGCATATAATATTGTTCTAAGTGGTCTCTCTTTTCCCTTAATTTTATTTTGTTTTCTGCTTTTTCGATTTCGTTGAGTTCTTGTAGCTGTAGAGTATCCTTTTCTTTTTTTGTACTGGAAGGACGTCTCAAAATATAAGGCTTGCATTTGCTATTTTTTGGTTAGTTGATCGTTCTAGTTGTAAAAACTACGGTATGGGTATTGGTGTTTATATATTTTTGATTTCCTGGATGCTTAGGGTTTTACTTATTATTCGGTTCCGCCCCATTTGGAGCTTTATTCGGTCCGTTGCGTCCTTACCGCACATCTACTTATGTCGAAGCACAACCATTATTGAAATTGGTTAGAATTAACGAAAAGAGTCTATTTCTTTTAGCACAACCAAGTAATGCATTATTTTTTAAGTAATGAGTATTTTCAAAGAATTACATTTTAAAAGTAGTTGTTCCAATCACTGATGATCAATTAGCTTCAAACACATTAAACCCAGATTTCATGATATCAGCACGGTTTTATGCCGCAAACAAGCAAAATATCTATCACAAATTCATTATATTATAAACTCTTTGTAATAAGGCAATCAAGTAGACTCTGTATACACAGATTTCTATAAAGAATGTGATCGTGTTAACATAGAATTTTACTTTCGAAACTGTGTTTTAAGTTGTCCCATAATTAAATTTGTTAGAAAAGGGTACATAATAATATTGTTTTCTATGGCAGTTCTATAAGATGCATAAGGAGGTCACTTTGATATGTTTTCTTGAACTTTGCTTTTCTGATGTTGTTAACATTTTAACCTTATACCTACAGATACATTAGGATTCCTTATAATACGATTATGGCCGGTATATACATCTTTCCTTCCCATACTTCTGACCCAGACTGAAACAAAGGCCGATAATACCCGTAAAAACGGAATCTATCAAAACGGGGCTCGAGCGACACGCAAAAGAGGATCGAGGACGGCATTATTCACAGCTTTGTCATAAAATCGGCCCGTCCTCGTGCTCTTCAAATTCCGCTTTATCCGTCGCGACCGGCTCAGCCCGAAAGGTAAAGTATTGGAGAAACTTTTGTTTTTATGCCGGTCGTTCTTTCGAAGCCGGGCTTTTGTGCGCAGACAAAAAAATACGAAAACTGCTTCGAACTGATCCGATTAAATTTCTTAAAGTTTAGATTGGCTAAAAATTTTATTAGATCCGAGATTCGAAAAGTTTGCCAAGGGGATCAAATTCTGAATGGCGGCATCCGAAATCGCGATTTAAGGAGGTAGGTATGAATAGTAAGAATAAATCTTCGAACGGATTGCTGCACTTTGCACCGTAAAAGGAACTTTACGGGGGTCATTCGACAATTTTTCGTATATCCGCTCTAATAAAGCGGCGTTTCCGTTTATTGCGAAGCCGTTTGGCCACGAGATCTGTTACTTCCGGAAAACATCGTTCTGATCCGATGGATTCCGTTGATTGGGTTCGTTCATTAGATGAGACGGTCGCAATATTTCTACGCCATTTGGCCGTCCCCGCGATTGAGTTGTTTACTGATTTGGATCGCGTCATTCGTGCGAATGGATAGAACGTTATTAAGGCGACTGTGATATATGACAAATCTTTATATCTCAAGCTTTTTAATCGTACAGTACATCCAATGTTTAACAGGGAATACCTAGCGTGAAAAATCTGGCCGATACATAGGTTTAAAAAAATTATAACAAACGAATATAGAGAGCAATCAATGTGAAACTTCACGAGTGTGCTCTAAAAGAGTCCAGCCACGCTTTTTTTGTTATAGTTTGAAAAAAAAGTCCCTAAAACAGCAAAAAGAAAACAGGTCTATTCTATCGAAATTTTTATGATCTTTTTTTATTTACGGTGATTCAAAGCGTACTTTTTAGATTCCGCCAAATAAATAGCAAGCATCTGTCTTTTATCTTTACAATAAAAAAATTCATTGAATTTTGTCAAAAAAACACTGTGTACTTACTCTATTCCCAAGCGTATACACGCCTCAATAATGCGCTCTGGCTGTTGCTGCCACCTAGCGCTGTAAACTGCAGACGCCTTCAAACACAGTGGACCTGTGATATATTGGTGAAAGACCAGGAATGTATTTTCCCGCTCGAATTTATAGGTTTTATTTTCTATTAACACCTTGTTTGAACAACAACCAAGGAAAGGAAGATTACTAAAAAGGTAGATAATAACACGAAAGTACGTTTATCTAGCGTCGGTATTCTAGAAAAGAACAAAATCCAATCTATCCAAATGGTGGTGAGTGCCTATGTGCTTGTTTATTACTTTATTCGTTAACCCATGCACCGAGGGTAGATTAATAAAGTAAGAAGAAACCGTGAAACTTGAGAACTTGAGATTTAAAAAAGCTATATTTTGAGACGATTGAAACAGAGCAGTTTGTTACCATGAAGAAAATATTATTAAATCCTATTAAAAAAAAATCTGTTAGTACTTATCTGTTAACACTCGTAAGACGTGAATTGTGGGACAACAGCAGTTTCCCACTTCAATTGCTAAAAAATACTGTGCACCAACTATTTTAGACAATAGTGATGGCGTTGAAACATAAGGACAACGGAGGCATCGGATTTACCTTATCTTCAACTGCACACATGGGAGCTTAACGACTGGTCAGTACAAATTTGCGTGCGTCTCATTTCCGTCAACTATAAACCTGAATCAACCCAAAATACTGCAGCAATACTTGATCTAGAAGATGCTGATGAAGAATACAAAGGCAGACCAACGCTGCGTGTCATTTAATTAAGTTCCCAAAAGTGGAACTAGTTGTGCTTACCGTGAATACTCTGAAAGGCAGGCAACAAGAGCCTCAAGAAATATTCTGAAGAGATAAAAACTCGCAATACAATACGTGGAGAAAGAGTAATACGTAATTAATTATTGGAAATAGTAATGGTCATACTCTTAAATCTTTATAGGTTATGTGCCATTATTTGTGTTGATAACATAATTATCTTATTCAGGAAACGTTATACAATCAGTGTTAAAGAGCTTTATTTTTCTCCGTAGTAAACAATATTTTATATATGTCCTGAATCTATGAAGACTGCGAAAAATAATTCATACAATCAAAATTGTGTCATTTTTTTTAATATTTCCATTTCAATCTTGGTCTACCTATACAGGGTCCGCCACTTATAACTTCCCAGGCTCGTATTTTCGCTATTTTTTTAGGTACAACCTTAAGTTATATATGAAATTGTAGGTTTTTTAAACTCTTTAAAAATAGAATATTGGGTGTCCAAAAATTTTTTTTGTTAATTATCATATTTTGCAAATAAAGTTAATTTTTGTAAATATTTTTTAACCTTACCCCGTATAATAAATATTGCTTTATAGTTGGATGCCGCCTTTTATTTTCTTCAATTTGTGTCTTTACCATGTATGCGTAATGTTTACTCTTTCTTAGTGAAAAACAAGAAAAACTATTCGCTCCCATTTTTGTTAATAGGGTTATTCAGAATTTTTTAAGTGTTATTTTAGTAGCTTATTACGGTACAAATTATGCCTACATACCCATCGCTGCACACAAAACCCCAAAATTTGAAGTAACTTTTTAATAAATTAGGTACAAAGTTAGTTCTACAGAGAGAGAGGCTAGAACACGAAACCCTGCGATGAGGCTAGTTTGGTTGTCTACATCACGCACTAACAAAAATGGCGGCGACTAGTTTTTCTTGTTTTTCACCAAGAAGGAGTAAAAATTACGCATGCATGGTAAATATACAAATTGAAGAAAATAAAAGCCGGCATCCAACTATAAGGTAATATTTATTATACGGGGTAAGGTTAAAAAATATTTAGAAAAATTAACTTTATTTGCAAAATATGATAATATGATACCACCAAATATTCTGTTTTTAAAGAGTTTAAAAAGGCCTACAATTTTAAATATAACTTATGGTTGTATATAAAAAAATAAAGAAAATACGAGCCTGGAGWGTTTTAGGTGGCGGACCCTGTACATAAGACAATATCCAGTGTATTGGAGTATTTTTTTATACTTTTGAATTTTTTGTCACATTAGAACAATTTTCTCTATTTTGAAAGAAACAATTCCAAGATATAGGTATTTATTGTGTTAATCGCACTTAATAAGGCCACTGTCCTGGAAATTCAATAATGGAATCTCATTTTGGTCATATTTCATATAAGTATATGTTTCCGCTGTATCTGTAGCATATGCCAAAGGGAATCTTATTGAATAGCTATTTTACCAAAACCTGACAGTAATTGGAACGTAGGTAAACATGCCTCATTATAATAACAAAACAGGCCGAATTCTTTGTTGAAGCCATAAAAGACTGATCGTGATATTTCCTGATTTACGAAAGCCTTTTAACCAGCTCTACGAGACTTCAGTTTCATCGTGATGTTTGTAGACAGATAAACTAAAAAAAAAACCTGATATAGCAGTTAAAGAACGTTAAAACATCATTCACTCTTCCTTAAATTACAGGTAGAAGTTATCACGATGAAGATAAGATATTTTAAAATAGTGAGACTGTCGTTGTAAAGTAACGTGTTTATAAAATTACTATTACTCGAATCTCAGTTTACAAAGAAAATAACTTGCTGTCGTCCCCATAATCAAGAATTGAAACTTCAGCTAAATTACCTACGAATCCTCTAAAATAATATTGTTGAGACGACAGCAAACTAGAGAGTACATGCTGTAACAGATCATGAGCTAACTATTAGCCCACTCGAGCGGAATGAAGTGTATTTGTACAGACAATTTCAACTTCGTTCCATTTTGGTGCACTTTCGAGTTCGGTAGTGCAGTTCACCAAGAAGTTTAATCAATATCGGAAATTGAAGGAGCAAAAGTAAATTTGCTTTAACCACGGTGCTCTTGTTGGTACTTGGAGGAAACATTTCCAATTAATTTCACTCCTGAACAGGAGGAATAACGCACATAACTTCACAATAAAATGGCAAGGTAATATTATTTATTTTATCTTGTCACGCTAATAGTGTCAATAATTCCTTAGTCATAACTTACGTTAAAATGCCTATTGCTGTTACGAAAATTAATATAATGATTTTTTTAAATCATTTATTACCTATATATTTCTCCTGAATAATTCATTTCAATCTATGTCTGCTTTCCCGATAATCCTCTCATTAGATCATCTATTAATTTATTGTGTGCCTAGGAATACAAACAGGTTATAAACCTGGAATAGCATTCGCAATTACATTACAACTTATACACTGACATTTATTTAAATCATGAAATAAACTGCTCTTTTCGCAGTATTGTTTTACACGTTCAAGATCTAATATCAGAAATATATGTTTAAGTTATCCGCATACAAAAGAAACAAGATACGATGTTATTAATATAAATAATAAATAACAGAGGGCCTAGGTGGAAACCTCGAGGTACGCCGGAGATAACATTGTAACTTATGGAAATAAAATCTTCTACGTGTACAAACTGAGATCTACTCGGAATGTACGATTGAAGCCACCTCAAAAGTTCGCCTCGTATATTAGATCCGGCTAGTCGTTTAAGAAGTAAGTTGTGGCTTAGTTTATCAAAAGCTTTACTGAAATCGGTATAAATCGCGTTTACTTATATATCAAATTACTTTCCAAGGAGCGGCCCTTGCAGAACCCATATTCTTGCTGTATGATTAGATTCTTCACAGTGGAAGAAATATATTTATAAATTATTTTTTCTAATAAAAGTTTTGAAAGTACACAAAACTTACTGATAGGTGTATACATAGTTTTCGGGATCTACTTTACAACCGTTTTTAAATATGGGAATCGTGATTGCAACTTCATCTATCAGGAAATTTGCTAACTCTTAAGGACATGTTGAATAGCATACAACATTACACAATGGGTGGGCACATTTAATTAAAAATGTAGGAGGTATGGAGCAGGGTCCTACTCTTAACTGTACAGAGTTTATACGATGATTGCGGTCATCCAGTGGCACATTATTCACATCGAAAATAAATTTTCTGGCTCGGAAACACTCTTAAAATATAGGCGAACCAGATGATAAAAATATGGCCCGTTGTCAGTTATTTCATCGTTTAACTTTATTCTGGACAGAATTTTACTAAGATTTTTTTATGGAAACAAAAAGTGTTTAATCTTCGACGTAGCCTTTTATCATGTTAATGAATTTTCAGTTGCTATGATATTTAATTTTTTAAATGTCAGCCCTTTAAAATGAGAGCAAAGATGGAGATGACCACTATAAACAGCGCCCAGTATAACAAAAAAAAGTAAACTGATTTTGGGATTGCAAATGTATTGATATCCCCAACTTGTTGTCCACACTTGCAAACTGTATATAACAAAAAAAAACAATGCCTTGTAGTTTAAAATCTCGAGGTGACCTTATTTCGCTTAATATTTACTAAGTTGTTTTCACATTAAGATCCATCGCAAAATAGGGCCACGAGCTAGAAGTAACCAAAACTCTACTGCAGGGATCTAACTATAATGACTATAAGGAATAGACCTTCCAGTGCATAAACAAAAAAGCCATCTGTTTTGGTTCAAGCCGGACCGCGTGACTCATGAGATTCGCTGCTTTTTTAGCTCATCAGACTTGTCAACCAACACGAACGGGCCACTCTAAGTACGAAAACGTACAAGCTATAGAAGTCATACATGAAGCATTTATTTGAGAACGAGCGCAAGTGAGTTTCGACGCTTTTTGGCACAGGAGGTGACATACGATCCCCGACTTGCAATGAAACCAAATAAATCTCCCCCGAATAATAACTCGTGCACCAGGCGAAGTTCCAAGATGCACCCAACAAAGTATACGCTCTGTAAACAGTAAAGTCTCAAACCTGACACTTCTAACGTATGCGCCCGGCAAGTTCGCGAAACACTTAACAAACTGCACACTCCGACCGCAGAACCATCCGACAAGTTTTTAACGTGCACCCGTTTCAATAACTCCGCAAGCTTCCGCACTCTTAAAGCTCGACGAACTTGTCAGTATCATACCAACAAGATTTATTTCCGCCGGCGAAGTTGGGCGAAGCCAGTGCTTCCTTTATGAATATGTATACTTGACGCGCTCCCTTTTCCGATCGAAGGGCTCCCCTGAAAGAGTTAAACGCCGAGGAGCTACGAAAATCGCCGAAATTTAATTGTTCCTCCCAGCGAAAGTTCGCGAATAAATTATTGCGGTCGAGCTGGCGGATGCGAAGAGGTTTTTCCTTCTGCGGTCTGCAAAAAACTTTTGAAGAGAGGATGTTCGAGGTGTTTTGCTCGAAAATATTATCTAATTATAAAGGGTATGCTCATGTTTCATCCTGTGTTATTGCAAAAAAATGTGTATCACGCCAAGGTCTTTCAGCGTACTGAAACATTAAAAATTTTTGTTGTTACTCGAAATCTCGAAAGACTTAAAACATATAAATTTTCGAGGATTGGTATTTGTTTTGTAACGTTTTGAATTATCTACGACTTGTATTCTATTCTACTTTTGCGCCGCGACCCATTGTGATCCATTGTGCCCGCACCGTAGCTTAGAAGAGTCCTGCGTTCTCAAGGAAGGACACTATATCTTTCCAAGGTAACATGTATGGATCCTCAGCCTTAATAAATTGAGACAAGGAGATGAATCGGAGTTCCCTCCTCTTCTGAACAGACCCTACAGGTGCTACTCACCGCTACACCCATGTTACATAAATGTTTATTGAAACGGTAGTGTCCCGTAAGTACCCCCACCATTAATCGCAATTGAGAACAACTCAGGAATAAAAGTCATATGCATTCCTGAGCAGACGTAGTTCCACTGATGAAGGCCCTAGATTTCCTCAGTTCCGGCGCGTCTTCCCAATCAGTCTGGTTTCTGGGATAGCAATGGAAGGTTACGGCCCGAGATAAGGTACTGACGCCGCCCTTTTCGCTAACCTATCGGCCCTTTTATTGCCTTCAATGTTTGCGTAAGCAGGCACCCAAATCAAATTAACCCGATTGTGTTGGACCTACCTTATAAATGTGTGTGCCGGAGGGCACCCTAACACAGGTAAGCGCCCGAAGTGCCGCCCGGCTTTTGCAGTAAATGTAGATATGGAATATGGAAGTACCTATAGTAAGGTAGTCATGAGCACATGCGAGGATTGCATAAATTTCCGCTTGGAATAAGCTAAGGTACTTTCACAGTAGCAAATTTAGTGCTTCACAATTCAGAAACGACTCCTACTTATCCGGGGTGTTAATCCTATCTCTCGTCATTGTGAGGATAGCTTGGTACTGAGAGCGCCATACGGTGCCCTCCTCCCCCAGAATTCTAGTTACCTAACCCCTAAAGGCCGCTCTACGGGCTTCATGCCCTACCTTACGTGTAGAGGTTCCAGTCCCAAAAGCGTCTCCATAGATGCAATAGGTGTCGTTCTCATATCATTGGTTATCATAAGAAGACAGCCCAGTCGTTGAAGTTGTCCTAATGTTTTCCTGGTACTGTGTTTCGCTGTGGAGCACCAACATACCAGGGTGGTGTATGTGATAAGAAGTCTCAGCACAGTTGTGTAAAACCACTACGCGGTCTGTGGTGTAAGTCCCCAACTGTTTCCCCAAAAACGTCTGCACAACCACAGTGTTGCACACGCTTTTCTACTGACTTCGTTAGCATGATCCGTCCAAGCCATTTTGGAATTCAGGGTTACACCTAGATACCTCACCGTCAATGCCGGCTTCATTGTTACATTTTGCAAATAGACCCCCGTTTGCGTTTATTTGTAAAGACTAAGAGTTCAATCATTTTCCGTCATCTGCATTGCACTTCTCTATCTTCTTGATATTACTTAAAATCGCGCCATCAATTTCTGACTCTGAAATAAGAATTGTCAATTCCAGATGGAAAAATGTTTTTTATTTCTCATCTCTAACCATTCAGCGATTCACAAACGTTGTATCTAAATAGTCATTCACTTTTTATTAAATACCGTGCAACCATCGTATTCAACTTAAATCATTCTTTTCGTTTCCAGCAAACCATGTTCATCAGAAAATTATAATACTCTCCATTTACGAAATCGTTAAAAATAAACGGTCCAAGTATTTTATTTTCTAACGTACCACACCAGCACCAGTCATTCACTTTCAAGCTATTCTGTTAATCAACTTGACACAATCACTGAAGATTCTTTACACACTAATAATGCTAGTTGTACTGGTTTACTTTACCACCATTACCAAGTATATTTTAAACCATCCACGACACGCGCGATGAAAAATGGTTTTCGTCACACATCAGGTGTAACCTGTGGTAATAACTTAACCTCGCATCATAAGTTAAGTAAGTGTTTGATGTAGGATGTGATATGGAGGTAACGATGAAAATGCGGTACACTGTAGCTTTAGTTAATTCAAAATACAACAGAATTTTCCTAGCTCCGAATTTGTCTATACATGAGCGGTACATATGTAATTCTACATCCTTTGCAGGTCGCCCACTTACAGGAACAGAATTTGAATATACACATCCGATTTCTCAAACATGTCTTCCAAACAGCTTGAATTCCTGGCTCTAAAGGGGTGTCATATCAAGATAAATAACAGCACATTCTTACTGTGCAATATAGGCGTTTTCAAAATAGCGAAAATAAATTGCAATCTTGTAGATTTAGCATTGTAAAACTTTATTTTAAGCTCAGCTAAATCCAAAGCATGAACTAAACAACTCGTTTTATCCAAAATAGTAATAACTCTCAAGTTGCCTTAGGTACTTTATTTAGATTTATTAACAGTAATGGTAATAAACACGAAACGAATGTGCATTTCTTTTTCTATTCCTTTATCGCCGTGCTACAATTCAGTTACATCCTTCATTTATTTTTCGGTATATTTGACAATAACCAAAAATGGCAATAACAGGGCCCATTTTCTTTTTCTTTTAAAGCCTATACGATGCCTTTCATGCTTGTATTACATTTTGAAAATAACAAAAAAGAACATCTGAGAATTGCTCCCCGCGACTGAAAAGCTTTGAGGCAAAACCATTTTTGGAATACAATACAGTCAGCGTTGTGTTACACAATTAAAAATAAAAAAAATATTGATATAAAGGTTATTTGTATGCATTAGCAACATACTCCATCTCCATAAGTGGATTTGAATATGATCTTACGTTTTTTTTATTATAAATTTCACGAATTTCTATTGTATGGAAATATATGTGGTTAAAATTTAAAATTTTAGTCTAAAATGCAGCATTAAGGTATAAATATTAATTCACTATGTTTGCCATCTATAAGTACCTAATATAAATAACTTTTGATCAGTGTAAGGAAATGAGTCATCAAATGTAGTTTACAACCTTGTCATTATAGAAGAAACGAAATGTTTAACACCGCTCGTATAAAAGTCCCAAGCTCTAAATCGTCTTCTCCTAGTCCGCATCACCCTCTCGATCCGTGCAGCCCCCTTTTAATCTACGCACGACCAGGATGAGATAAGGGAAGTGGTGAAGTGAGCACGAGGGTGGATTTAGAGATTGCGAACGCGTCACTCCGACGAGTGGTTGACACAGTGGGCATTGTCGTCTGATTGACAGGATCTATCTCGACGATGAGGCCAAGTGGGGCTATAAATTGCTTGGCAGAACCCTAACGCAGCTGCTCAACACCAGCAGTACACCTAGAGGTATACACGAGTTGTCCCCGAAATGATGGTTCACACTGAAGCAGGTGATGCAATATCTCATTTTCAACTAAAACAACCCATTTTAAGTGAGTAGTCCTAGAATAATCCGGCTTAATAAAGAAGACACATTAAATTTTGAATAATATCCTTGTTTCTCTACATAGTCCCCTTTTAGCTTATACCAGCAATGTTCTATGACTTTAACACCTTTTTTATAATTAGAATCGTCCAACTCCTCAAAATAACCTGCACACTACATTGACAAATTTTATTTCACCGATTCATATTTTAAATTTGGTAACTGAAGTGGGGTTAAATCTGGCGAATAGGGTGCCTGTAGAAGTAATTCGAACTTTAGCTCATTGATTTTGCATGCAGTACCTACAGTACAGTTTATATAACCAAGTTTAAAAAGATTAAATATTATTTATAGAAAACATATATATGTCAAGTGTTAGGCAGTGCTCTACCAGTTCTTGATAATATGATAATATAGCCACACTTTAAAAAATGATAACGATTTTCATATTTTGCAGCTAGGAAATAATGAGAGTAACAAGGTTTTAGGGCTCAAATGGAACCTAAAAAATGGTACACAACCAATACCCAATTAAAGGTGAATACACTAGTATTAATAAAAAATGACAACTTGCCACTTTTAAATTGCCTTCTACAGGTATCATCAAAACAGCAGTTAATAAAATAGTAGCATTATTGTCACAGCCGTTAGTATCCTCTATTTTCTTGAAAACCGAGCTTACAAGGGGGGCGGTAGTTAGGAATTACATCCAAACATAATACACTGCATGCAGTACATAAACTGTTTATAAAACCCAGGAACAAAAAATGAATTATAATTGATAAAAAAATATATATGTCAAGTTAGAATTCTAATAAAAGGAAATAAAGAGAGTTAAAGAAATCCACTCCACTTCATCATCGTTACGTGAATCCCAACAACTGGGGCCATCACTTTGCCTTCAGAATAAACTGTCATGGCCTGATTGGAGCCGATTGTACCCTTTTAGTTTTTTGTTTTGACTGGTTCTTCGTTTCTGCAATAAAGTAATTGACCCAGATTTCGTACAGGGTTATGAATCGGCATAAAAACTCGGTTTTATTACTCTAAAGCTTTCTTGATATTGTCATTATGTCCGCTAACTCGCACACTATCAGTAGACGGTAATCCTATAACATTTTGTGGATTTTCTTCAGCATTTCTGGAGTGGTCACCTCATTTGATCGACCACTGCGTGTACGACTTCCCTTAAACTCTGCTACCCGATATTTAACCGTTGTAAACAATGTAGTACACCCCCATAAAGTAGAATCTGGCCCCGCTTTCATATAGATTTGGCTGAAGCCTTTCAAAAGTTTTATTTGTGTATCACATCATAGAACGTTTACTATTACTGGCTCCTAACCAAATATTAAACAGCGCAGCGTTGTCAAACTTCAAACTTAAGCTTTATAAGGTTGATTGTCCTTGTCATTGTCAACCATCACATAAACCAGTCAGGTAGGGTATTCCATGGAGTACTCCTATGATGATGTGAAGCTCCGGGCTGGATGGCCGTGGTCGATATCTTCTACTTCCTTCTCCAGACGTTTCGCCTGTGGCAGGCATCTCCAGTGGTGTGTTTGTAGTCGTGGACATAGACGTCGCGGTGACCATGCACGCTGTGAACAGAAAGCCTAAACCTATATACTCGTCATAGGCGTAGCTACTATAATATTTTGGGGGGGGGGCTTGAGTCCCTGGAGTAGAAATAATAATAATTATTTACGATAGGTAATAAGACTATAAATATTGAAGTTGACCTTTTCGGTGGAGGCCGCTTTGGCGATGGCAGTTTTACCTTATTTTATAAAAATTTAAAGCCAAAACTATAAGTGAGCCGAGCATTGAAGTTTAAACGCCCCCAATATGCTCAAAGACATGACGAAGTAATCTTTCAGCATGACAACTGTAGGCCACAAGTTTGATCAAGGAAACTTTGGAGGCAATTAATTGGGAAGTCCTATGACGTATTCGCCAGACATTGCTCCTTAAGGCCACCACTTATTACATTCAATGGCGTATGGCCATTTCACTTCTTAGGAATATGCCAAAAATCGGGTCGATTCTTGGATCCTCTCAAAAGATGAGAAATTTTTTGAACGCGGTATGTTCAATATCGGAAGTGTCCGAACCAGTCGAATAAAAGTCACTTTCACCGTCACCGTCGGCTTGCACCTGATTATAATACTGTCGCATATAGAGTCTAATAAAGGTTCCTTAGCAGCAAAAAAAATCTTCACCTATTTCGGCATGTTGGCAGTATGATTCCCAATCTTGTGCAGCAAAGGTATTGCAAACTTCGTTACATAGCGATTCGACTTACCCAAATTGAAGTCTACGTTTATGACTGCACCGAAGTGCTTCATTCCAGCCCAAACCAGCTCAACGGGATTCAAGTCAAGGTAATAGGGTTGGAAGTCGGAGAGCATAGTGACCCTTGTCATTTAGCAACTTGTCGATGCATCATTCCTTCCTCCCTTACACACATATTGAAATACTTTTCTACTTCCACGTGGTAGGGCGCATTATCGATCACCAGTTTTATTTTGAGATTTGAACCTTAGGTAATCGTTTGGTATAAATCCATTTTCGTTGCCTGCTTTTAAAGTAATTAGCTTTTGGACCTTAGATACAAATTGGCACGGAAAAATCGTTTGTACCAATGCTCTATGATTTCAAATGATTATGGGATGAATGGATATATGTCTCGTCCATGTATATCATTGGTGTATTTGCCTGACGATATTCCTCTATCCTACGTAGATAATTAAGACGCATCTGTTGCATATGTGGTTTTTCCATAAGCAGTTTGTGTATTCACCTACCGAACACCCATTTTCTTCATCGCTTGTCTAAAGTTAGTTTCAGAACTCAGAACTTTCGTTCTTGAACTTTTGGTGGATTCTCTTCACTGTGGGTGCCTAATAAATTAATAATAAGCATGCTTTAGCGTAACAAATAAAATAATTATGAACATATTTTTATAATATAAAGGAGCGATTACTGTAACGTTGCAACGAAAAATCGAACTGTCAAAATCGTCTAGGCCCATTTTGGTTGCAATCTTTCTTCGTCTTTTGTCTGGCGTCAAAAAACTTCATTATACTCCATCTTCAATTGCTTTCATTTCCTTAGCGACATTCTACACACTCAGACTATCAGACACCAGGGTAGCTCTCCAGAACTTTTTTGAGGTCATTTAAGGATTAATTCGACTCTGCTTACCACACAGTGGCCCCGATAAATTAAGCGAAAACTACCTGAATACAGCCCTTGCATTCTAAGTATTTCGGATTAAAAATCTAATTGGTTTTCTAAAAACGGAAAGACTTCCGCCACCGTGCCATGAAATAAATTGGACTTCATACGTCAAGAGTAATCGAACACATCATGATTCACTGCGAATATTTGAAGTAATCTGACGAAATACCTTCTTATCGGCTTTCCAAAATTGCAGTAACAATGCGCCTTTTTCCAGTCCACTACTTGCGCGCTGCCTTATTGCTTCTAAGGAAACAAGCGCCCCGAATCTGAATATTCCAGCACCTACAACTCCTGAGAACAACAGACTTTACAATCCCCGTAAACTACCTAATGAAAATCCGCCAGCTTTCCCCTGCTGGAGCAATTCACGGCGGAAAGCCGGCGCTGAGCGCGAGAGGCACCGTCTTTATTTAGTGGCGCGTTTAAAATGTAAAAGGCGGCTGGAAGTTCGCCAGACTGCAGGAAACAACGGGGGTGCACCGATGTGCAACAATTAATATTTGGTGCGGTGATCCTCGGGCAACAACAGGAGTGTTTCGGGTAATTTTTTTCGCCCGCAAGAACACCGCTATTTTGTCTTAGTAACGTGCTTCTTGTCTTGCTTTAATGAAGATTTTGATTAAATGCGCGCATAATTAAGTAGCAAATCGGTTTTTGTAGTAGGTTACGACAATTGCAATTTACAACTAAAAGCTTTTTCACAGATTGGCGAAGTAAAGACAATAATATGCTATCATCCATAGTAATGGAAGCAGCTTATAATACGTCGCATTACTAATAAACAGGCTCTCTCGCTAAATTTCGTAAAACTAAAATGCTCTAGTATAGGACGTATTACAAAACGATGGCTAGTTCGGTAAATTCTGCTATATTTAATTAAAAAATAGATGTGAGGGCTGGGACTGACGACTATTATGTGTATGCATCACTTATGAGTAATCTACTTACACCACAATATCTTGACATTCAAAGAAAAAATTAAGTTCCCTGTCAAGCCTTGGTGCGTCATAGTGCTCTGTCGATTAACAGCCACAATTTACATTTTACTCTACCCTAGCTGCAGAAGACACAATAAGAAAGTTCCCTGTCTGATAGTTTCAGGAGGAATATTTTTTTAAAAACTGAAAAGTTCAGGTTTAGAAAGTTGTTCTAATAGATACTACTAAGGAAATTAGGGGCTTTTTTAACAGGGACGCACAAGTTTTTCGTAAAATTGGACAGGACGGCTTAGATCATTTTTATTAACATTATAAGCGGACGATATTTATCTTTTCTCAACAATTTGAATATGTCAAAATCGATGTATCAACCCAAAATGGAGTGCACACGATATCCCTTTTTGTAAAAATATCCTTCGATTTTCCTTATTAATTTTTTTCCTTATTAAAGAAACTTTAAAGTACACCCCTTTTCAAAACCCCAACATGAAGAGAAGCTTCTACTAATGGCGATATTATCTGTCAAAATATTTAGTTAATGCCTTAGACATGAATCATAATGAAGTGTTATCATATAGCTACCTGCTCTGAAATAGTTTGCTAATTTATATATTACATAAAAGTAAAAAAAAAGTTACAAAAATAAAAGACCCAGCAACTTGTTTTCTACAAAAAGTGGATATTTTTGTCACAAAAAGTAATAAGTTCGCTCTACCTCTGACATTTCAGTTGTTACGCGTCTGAATATCAGATGTTGCCATGCAATAATGCAGTTGCTGAAAGCGCGCCTTTACAGGACCCACTTATTGACGTGATCCATTTCAGTGTGTGACAATTTCCTGAAATATATTTTTCACGGAATAAGCGATGGCTGACGCAGATATAAGTAATATTCGAGCTCATGTCGTGGCAGTGTAATTGGTACCTTGACGCATAAAAAGCATTTCCGTGTATGCCCGTGCACACAAATCGGGGTAGGCCAGTCGGCGTGACGTATTTCTCTCTCTGTGGTGGTGTTACTGGAGTTTCAGGTCAGCTGGTGCCTGCCTCGGAACAAACGTCAGAGAAGTTAATAAATATAATGTATTGCTGTGGAATAAACCCTAAAATGTTGAATGACTTGGTTGTGGTTTCTAGAAAAGAAAAATTCCTGAATTACTTAAGTATCCACATATCTTATTATGATGAATTWTGCGCCTCTTTTAAMATTTTTTTTGCAAATCTTTTACTGTATAGTATCATGGCACTGTTTGTAGATAGTACCAGAATCAACATGTAGACCGGCATTTTTTTTGGTGCTAATTGTAGTTATTAATTTAGTCAGCCTGTCCGTATGATTAGTAGATGTTCATGCTCTTCCAGACTTTGGTATAAGTTCCAAGTGACCTCATTTAGTATAGTTACTAACAATCCCGGAAGGAGTGCAAACGTCTTACAACTGACTTTCTGTCTTTCTTCAAAGCATGTTGGTATTCCTTTTCCTATGCTAATTGTAAGAGAATTTATATTTCAACTATTTAATTATAGCACCACTTTTGTCAGAATAATATGAACTCCAAACTAATTACCTATTTTTATAGCTCCAAGCTGACTGTAGTATATTAAGTATTAAAAAAAGTAAGGATAATTTACCTATTTTATCTGAGAACGATACCACCCTTGTAACGTTTTATGTTTCTTTAAAACCTCATCGCGTGTAGCTCAATCGTGGATTCTAAGTCGGGAGAGGTAAACTAATTAATACACGAACACGAAATTCTGTCCAACAGAAGTTATTGAATACAAATTAGAAAACGGTAACTCCCGCAACTTCAAAGAGGATCAATTCTTCAGGTCAAGTCTTTCCTTACGCATAGCATACGGCAGATATGGCAACTGATTGTCTAGAAAAGAAACAACTATATCTAACTTAACCCACACAAAACAAAAGTCTAACATGATACTAAAAGTTACTAACAGGCTACATCTTGTGAATGGGTTTGACCTTAACTTTGTTCCGTTATGTGAGCCTGATAGTTTATCGTCTTCGCCAGTGGCTAAGTAACAGTTTGGTCGAGTTCGCCCCTTCACTTTATAAGGCCCCTCAAATAACAGGAAGAATTTCTTTATCTGCATTTTTCAGATGAGGATAGGAACTGATAACTTACCAATACGAGGTCACCTTCCTTGAAATAAGCCGGTTTCAGATGCTGGTCCTTCTTCACCATCCTTAGGTGTGCCTTTGACTTCAAATTATATGCATGTATCCATTTCTGTTCTAATCCTGGCTTCTCAAGAGCTGTTTCTGGGGGATATTCGACTGAATCTGCTACAACATTAGGAATTTGGTTGTTCCAATAAAGCTGGGTGGGTGCAAAGTCGGTGCTTTCATGTATGGCTTGGTTTATAAACTGTTAGTTAAGTAACAATACCACTTTGTCTATGTAATTTTGCGTTCACCTGTATTTGTACATTTTTAATACAGCTAGGCCAGTGTCGGAAGTATCATTTTGAATGTAAATGGTAAATTCCAATCGGGATGAGCTGCCATAAAGCTTCTTTCATTTCTTGCGTCCAGTGCCATTTATTCCCTTTTTGTAACAATTTCCGCAGGGGACATATTATGCTTGCCAATCCTTCCCAGTATCTTTGATCGTAGTTGATAGATCCAAGAAAAGCGTTCAGCTGCTTAACATTTTGGGGTTCCGTATACGAATGTATCGTTTCAACTCTTTTGGCATCTACGAGAACTCCATGTGCCTACATCCGATGGCCCACAAAAATCACCTCTCGCCTAATTAACATCTTTATTTTTTATTGTTATGTCAGGCTCTTGCAGCTTGACAAATAGCTTTCTTAAACACTGGATGTGTTGCTCTGGATTTTAGAATATACCAACAAATCAAATTCAAGCCTGTGATAAAACTGGAAACACTGGTTGACCAACTAAAAGGTAGCACCTTAATATACCTGTTTAATTGCGGTGCTCTTGTTTGCTGGTTATTTGCCAATATGCACTTGTGACATCGATAGTACTTAGAAAGTGTCCTTTTTTAAAGTTCCAGAACAACTCTTCTGGATCTGGTGGCAAGACATGATCTTTTTTTATATGTTTATTGAGGAACCTTGCGCCCAGACATACTCGAATACTCCCATCATTCTTCTTTACTACGACTAACGGTGACACATATTCTCTATGCGCACGTTTTACAATACCCCCAATCAATCATTTCTTGCACTCGACGTTAAAATTACTGGGACAAAAGAAACGGGGTAAATAATAAAGTAAACTTCATTAATGTTACACCCTTAACGTTCTTGACGATCGCAATTAATGATAACAAAATTATCCATATGTATTTAATTTTTATGCTTTTGCATAAATTTGCAAAGCAGGTTCTTCAAAATGCATCAAAGTTTGATGTAGCCGTCTGAGTCGTATTTGTCATATTAACAAAAACTCAATCGGTTGATAAATGAGAAACGCAGTGGCGTAGCCAAGGGGGGGGCAGAGGTGCAATTGCCCCCCCCCCAGGAACTAAATTAATTTGATAATGGAATAGCAGCTTTTTACATTTAACGGTACAAATTTGTTGCAAACTATTGGTTTGTTGTATAATAAACATTTTAGCAAATTAAATATTACAATTTAAGTCACACCTCTTCTGTTTTTTTCTTGTTTGTACTTAACATTTTTCTTGTGTATAGAGCTTTGTCCCCCCACAAGACACCTTTCTGGCTACGCCACTGTGAGAAAGTATCTAAAAGTTAGATCCAGATGAATATGGTACACCATTGGTAACTGCATTGAAATAAGATGGCAAAGATGTAAGAGTTTGCGCTAATTACAAATTACAATAAATAATTATTCTAAAATGTCAACCATCCTTTACCTCGTATTGAGGCAAGGAAAAAAGCACTTTAGTAAAATGGATTTTAAAAATGCTAATAATCAGTTAAAAGTTGTTGACAAAAGGGATATGATGTTAGCGTGCAGTACCGACAAAAGAATTTTTAAAATATAAAGATTACTATATTACATAAGGCTAGCACGTTCAAAGTTACAGTTAATGGATGATTTGGTATTAGTAGGAATACTCTGTGTAGGAAAATTTTTAGATGACAAACAAAAGTTTGACAACAATGGCAGCTCGAATTCAGAGCTAACCATTATTCTTATTGAGTTTAATTATAAAAATCAATAGAATAGATTTTCTATGAACGAAACAGCTACTGAAAATACTGGCTTGGAAAATTTACATTTTGTAGAAAACTAAAAATTTATTGGTATCAATAAGATATATTCAGGGACGTGGAAAGATATAATTATTTTAGGTAAACATTAGATACGATTTTGATGAGAAGTTAAATAATGAAAGCTTAAAGCCATTTATTGTAGTTGTAGTTATCTGTTGATAAAGGAATTACATTCAAATCATAAAAGAAGTGTAAATATGACAATAATGGCTAGGCTGTACTTATGTCGACCAAAATATCGAGAATTGGGTAAAAGGTTGCGACATTTGTATGGAACATATCCCTCCGAAACAAGCCATAAGTGACTGTTTAGGTTCTTTTTGGGTCAAATCGTCTTGGTGGTAATAAAAACCTTTTCAAAATGGCCTGAACAATTTGCAGTAGGAGAAATAAGTTCGAAAGAAACGGTAGAGGGGCTTAGGGAATGTTTTGCACGATTTGGTGGTAAATGATGACATGCCTTCATCGGTGTCACACCTTCAAGTTTGGTATTTGACACTGGCCAAAAACTATATGGATTTGCTGAGATATGTCAATAAAGAGAATTATTGTAAACTTTGGTAGGATAATCTATTTGTAACATTTCAGAAGGCAGAGTAAGTTTTTCAAATTTTCTTACTTCCTTCAAAACAACAAAAAAATCAGCTAAATAATGTCGTTTCTATAGTTAGTTATGATCGAGAGTGTGCATATAGAAATTTGCATTCTTCTGAATTTCCTTAAATCCCGAATTGCTCTAATTGTGAGTTTCGCCCCGCAAAAGTAGTTTCMTCTACATWCWAAGGAATGGAAGATGAACAGATTTCATTTAAAATTTCTTTCCCCTCGAACGGCGACCCTGGTCGTTCGACATCAACAGCCGGCTTTGTAATTTGTTTTTGGTCCGCCACCGGCTCGTTTGGGCGCTAATGTAAAATATTAACAGGTCCGGGAGTGCCATAATGATCCATAAAATGATTACGGGCCCCTTTATCCGCCTTATCACTCTAAGCCGCACCGCCGCGTATAATGGCGAAGTGTCGAACAGGGTGACATCGAAAATTCATAACACGGTCATAACGAAGTCAAATCTTGTTTTGATGGCTAAAATTCGCGATGGGGTAGGCCAGAGAAGTACGCTTATTAAAAAAATGAAACGATTAATGCATTTAATTGACCATCAAGTTGGAAGACAGAAGAAGAGGCTTCTCAAGAAGTATGAACTTTTTCATTTGTCATCAGCGCCTAGAGAATAACGGTTGTGATAACGGTTAAAAAAGGGTGTAAAATTTAAGAGGTCTTTATTTTACGGGAACGTGTAATAGGCAGTTTTCGACATAATAGACCTGAGGTTAATTTTTATTCGCCATTTTTGGTTTTATGAATACACTTCGGCGGGAGGTAATCTTAACGTAGTGTCAAGAGATGGGTTCTTCTTTATAGGTAAATGGTTCGTTAAATTTTACACGACGACATTTTTAAAAGATATTTCAAATACCAACTATATTAGGCTTTGGTTGCTTGTATTGTTCACTTCATTTTATTTTAATTGTTTTTTATTTACTTTGATTGCAGGTACAATACGCTATATTAGTGTGACGTAGATGTCGGCCATTTTGCTGCGATACGTCAAGATCCCGGATCCAAACCAACCTACTTAGTTGTCATGATGTGCGTAAGGGAGTTCAGCGTTTGGTTTAATTTTTTAGTATTAAAGAGTACTTTAAAGTGTTACTGTGTATGTTTGAGTAGCTTACACTACTTAGCCTTACTTAGAAAGTATTATAAACCGAAATTACATTTAGATACAATGTATTGTTAAAAAGCTGGACATACACTAAGTACGTGTGTGGAGCATTACAATTTACAAGTTTTACCAGAAAATGGTAATGGGTTGAGTGCCTGGGTGTTCTTGTTATAATGAGAGAGAAACGTATAAACTTTAAGCACTTATTTTAGATTATCTTTCAACTATACATTGCAACTAAATGTAATTTTGGTTTATAATACTAAATTATACGAAGGAACGTAAACCACTAAAAACACACAGTAACACTCAATGTTCAGAACAAAATTATAGTATAATACAATATTTTGAAGTGTTCCTGTGTATGTTTGAATGGTTTACATACCTTTGTATTATTCATTAAGTATTACAAACCGAAATTACATTAAGTTGCAATCTATTGTTAAAAGACAATCTAAAATAAGTGCTTAAAGTTTATACTTTTCTCTCTCATTATAACAAGAACGTCCCGGGACCTAGCACGCGCCCATCTTCTGGTACAACGTGTAAATTGTAATACTCTACACATGCTCTTATTGTAGGTTAAGCTTTTCAGCTGTACCTACATTGTAACTAAATGTAATTTACGTTTGTAATACTTGCTAAGTAAAGCGATGGAGCGTCTGCTACTCAAACATGCACAGTAACACTGTAAAATATTCTTTTAACACTAAAAATTGCACCAAACACTGAACTCATTTATGCACGTTATGACAACTTGTTTTTTTTTGATCCAGAATCTAAACTAAATGTAATTTTGGTTTGTAATACTKGAAAAGCAAAACCAAGGAGTGTAAGCTATTCAAATAAGCACAGTAACACTTCTAAATGTTCTTTTAAAGTCACAAAATTGTACCTAACACTGAGGTCCGTTACGCACGTTATGACAACTCGGTTTGTCAGGATCCAGGACTTTGACGTACCGCAGAAAAATGGCCGTCATTACGTCAGCACTAATATAGCGTATACGTAAAAATTATGTAAGTCAAAATATTGTAAATATATTGCAAAACCGTATATTTTGTGGTTTAAAATTTCTCTTTTTTTACGAGTACCATGCTCTGACAGCCAGATGCTCGGTTAGAGTGGGGTTGTGAATTTTGAGATCAGTTTTTACGGGCGCTACCAATTTTATACAGAGACCAAAAATTGGAAATCATAATGTATGGTCTAAGTGCCAAAATACGAATTTTTTGTTATTCCATTAAGTTTTGTTTTGTTAAAGAAATTTTTATTAAGAGGCCGAATTACTTTACTTTTAATTTTTATTTAAGGTATTATTGATAATACTGTTGCAAAAAATAATACTTACTTATGTTTACAAATGCAAAATAATATGTTTTCGAAAAAAATGTAGAACGTGTTAAGCTTTTTGACAATTATATTACATACATACATATTTAAGTCAAAGAAGTTATTTATTATTATTCCGTCTGACCTCAAATGTATTTTTTGTTATTTTTGGCATTATTTTCTATCCTGTAAAATAACTTTTAGTTTCATTTGCTACTTTTCTTCATTTTTTGCAAACTCTTGGCAAATACCCTTTTAGCTTTTTTGCAAATGATTTAACTTTTATTTTCATCTTCATTTATGGCGTAGAGCTCCGTTATTCGCTTTGCGATATATTTGTGTTTCCCTTACATTTCATCCAGATTAGTTTTATATTATCTTATTCTCATCTGCTTGTCATTTCGAATTTCTTTCGCGAGTTCTTTATACTTGTTTGCGATTTCATTTTCAGCTAATTTGTACGCTCTAATTGATTCTTTTGATTTTGATTCTGTCATGACTTGTTCGTTGGCCGCTTTTTGCGTTCTTACTTTTATGTTTCCTATCACTAAGTAGTGGTCATTATATATTCCATAACCTGTTACATCTAACAAATCTCATCTATTCTTTTTATGAAATAATATAGAATCTGTTATATAGAGACGGAGCAATGTTGAAATGGAATAAAACAAGCTGTGTGTGAGGTATTAACGAAATTCTTTTTTTGTTTGAAAGGCCCATGTATGCAATTATGTATGAAATATTACATCATTCATATGTCCGCCGCGGTTTCTCAGGGTGGCACAAACCCTAGAAGTCCAATTTTCAATTACTCTGTCGCATAGATCCCGCTGAATTTAAGCAATGGTATGGGTTATTTTGATCTTGAGGGCATCAGTCGATTGTGGCTTATTGGTAAAGACATGAGACTCTAGAAAGAGTCTAGCGGGGTCAAATCACACGATCTTGGTGGGCGATTTACGTCACCTCTACGAGAGATAACCATGCCCTCAAATCGATCATTTTAGCAGCATGTCTATTGTGGCGTTCTACGTCTATATCATTTAATTCAGGCCAAAAGAAATTTATTATCATTGACCTGTAGAACTCGGCGGTGACTGTAGTTGCCTCACCAACGTTGTTTTCAAAAAAGCACAGACCAATGACGCCGCCAGCCCAAAATCCGCACCAAACAGTCACTTTTTGTGGGTGCATTGTCATTTGTTGAACTTCGTATGGGTTGGCGTCGTCCCTATACGACAATTTTGCTTGTAAACATAGCCATTCAGCCAAAAATGCGCCTCGTTGCCTAAATTAGTTAGGATCCTCTTTCAAACGCCCCAAAGCCCAATTAGCAAACAAACGGCGTTGTCTGTGATTGTTAACTTTAAGCTATTGGGTCAGTTGGATCTTATAAGGGTACAAACCCAAGTCCAGACGCAAATCCGCCAAGTTGAAGTCTGCGAAAGGCCGAGTTCTTATGCACGAGTCAATTGACTGCCTCGGGTTCTCTTGCACACTTTCACTGACTGCGGCAATGGTTTCGACCGATCTGGCTTAAGGGTGCTGACTGATCGTTTACGGAACCGGACGTCTCAAATTTGGCCATCAAACGTTGAAGAGTCGACGTTGAAGGTCCACCGCGTCTGCCATAAAATGAACGCAACGCTCGCAAAATTTTCACTTATGAACACTCATTTTGATAATAGAGTTTTATCATTTGGACATGTTGCTCAATCGTGTAACTTGACATGATGATTTGGCATCTGTGACTGAATAACAAACAATATATTTGACAGCGGTCGCTATAACAACATAGCCGTAGCAATAGGGTCGATACCCGTCCCTATTGGAAAACCTAATATATATTTCTCTATGACAGAAAATATTATCAGATGATGACCTTCAATTAACTGCATAATGACATAACTCCTTAGCCAATTTTTCTCATTCGGATAGGTATACAAAAACAGGCATTCATGAAATGAGCTTGAAGTTATCTAGTAATTTTTATAATTATATTGCTCCTTTTCAACATTAAAGATTTTACGGATAGACCTGTTGCTTTAAACAGTTTCCGGAATACTCAGCATTTGAAAGTGAAGTTGTTTAGTAGAAATTTATTGCAAATAGCTTGTGCTAATGTTTAATTCCTGAGAAACATCGAGGTATGGATATATCTAGTTTTTGATTCTCATTGACGGAGTTTGTGAAATCCTACAGAATGAAGACAATTGTATCATCGGACCAAGAAAGAGAGAGTCGCAATATCATGTTAAGTTAACAAAAAGATACAGATGCTCAGTACAGCCTTCACCTGTGGGAAGACTCGCATCATCTCGCAGAAGGCCATCAAGTTAATCACGTTGTTACATATGCGAGCACCGACATCGTTCAGAATGTTTTACTGGAGCGTGTAGGACCTTCGACACCGTTTTATTTAGCCACAGCGTGCGATAATTTAGTATTAATGGTGAGCAGTATTCAAATAGGTGGTTCCCGCTGCGAGCAGGCCGTCACGCGAGCAATAGATCCCTTTGAATGCGATCGTGCTCATGTTCGTGTAGGATTCGGGAGCTGCCCCGCGAGGATATCTGCATTATATCACGGCACGTAAGGTGTCGCGCTTAAATAAATAAACACCTCGTCACAGGACGATGCTGCAGTCCTGGGAACGGTGCAGGTGCAGCAGAGCAAACGCCAGCGAGGGGCGTGAAGTGTTTGATCTGGTGGAACAAAACGTAAGCAATGCATTATGGAAGAGAGCGAGGAAGTGGATTTTTAAGAAGGCGTTGTTTAGGGATGTCGATTATACTTTGAGCTTACTTTCCACCTAATATAGGGAATAAATGAATTTATTGTAGTATATTATATTGTATAGTGACCTGGTTGGAAATAGTAGAAGGAGCTGTCAGACTTGTCATGATAAACCTTTGTACCAGTTCTTGTTAATAAACTAGTTATCAGAACTTGAGTGATTTGTAAAGCATCATACATGGTGTCAGGTGTTAACTAAAACACGAACTTAGAATGGAGACCTTTTTTAAACTCCCAGAACCTCTATATCTCAGTGGTACTAATGTGCACGATAGCTAGAAAAACTTTCATCAAAGATTTGAATTGTACATGGACGCAACAGATCTAAAGATGACGAGCGAATCAAAGAAAATTGCTGTTTTCTTGAGTGTTGCTGGAAATGAAGGAATAGAGTTGTATAACACATTCACGTTCAATGAAGATAAGGACAGGAACAAATCGAAAACCTTGATGAATTTGAAAGTTTCTGTGCGCCAAGAAAGAACGTGGATTTCGTATGATTTGTGTTTAACAACATAACACAAAAAGAAGGACAAACGTTTGACAGTTTTTTGACTGATCTGAAAAAAGCAGTTAAGATTTGTGAATATCCTGAAGAAGAAAATATGGTACATGGCAGGGTAGTCCTAGGAAAAAAAAGTGACTAGTTTTATAATTTGAGGAGTGTATATGAATAATGACTTAACAAACATGATAAAGCTTATCGCGTACGTCAAGCATTTAAAAGAAGACTCTGTAATGCGGAAGAAGGAATTAAATTAAAGCATTATAATGGCATCCCAACTATCGCTCACCAGTTGTATCTCAACATATTAACGTTACAAGCAGCAATATATTGCAGCTATCTTTAATTTACCAAAATGTTGGAGGTTTGAAATCCAAAACCAATGCAATTATTTTATTTTGATGTTTGTTCTGCATATGACATCACATTTTAGACGGAACCTGGCTAAATAAAAGTGTACTAACGAGTGCATTTTTCCTAATTACTTTAATGTCTTTCTTTTCGTTCGAAAACTATTAAAGGTGGAGGAACATTAGCTGCTGTGATGACAGTTATAGGTATTAAACTTGCAAGCAACTATCTATGAGACTCATTGAAGCTGTCGTAAATGACAGACGGGTTCGGCACGTTCCACTGTTTTGCAGCAGAGTGGACCTTATCCAAAAATTGTGTTTAGGCTTTTTCAGAATTCTTTTCCGTACATATAAATCAATAAGCATTGCTTGGTATTAAAAAAATACTATTTGAACTACAAATATTTCTCATCTAATAGTATGACTCAATCGTATTCTTTCCTAATTTAATGAGATCCGCAGGGTGAGGTGAAAATGGTTTCGTTCCTGTATGTTAGATGCAAAAACTTAAAAGAAGCAAGCGCCGATTATCATTCTGATATGAATGTGGAAGTGTTTGAAAATTGGTTTAAAAACATTTTATTGCCCAAATTGCCACCAAACAGCGTCGTAGTAATGGACAACGCTAATTACTATTCGGTGCAACTGGATAAAATTACAAATACAACAACTAATAAGGCAACCATTCAAGGGTTTTTAAGACAAGAAGATTTATCTTTCGAGAAGGGCTACACAAAAAAACAATTGTTGGAAATGCTTGGCACAACAAAATTCGAAGAAATTTCAAATTGACATTCTCGCTTCTGAATGTGGACACACCATTCTACGATTATCGATTACCCCCATATCATTGCATTTTCAACCCCATTGAAATTTGACGAGGGAACACCGGCGGAAAATCCAGCAATGAAATGCTTCTAAAAATTAGACACAAGGCTGAAATAACAAGTGTCGATGCATGGAGAAATTCATTGCTACATGTACTGGACATTGAAAATCGGTACAGAGCGAATCATGTACAAGCATTAATAATAAAAGTTAATCGTGATTTTAGCAGTGAAAGTGATAGTGAGTATTTTTTTGGTTTGTGACCTTCTTGTAATGAGCCTATTAACAAGCTGTAATGAAGATAATCGATACCGTGTATAAATTTTATTGTACACTATTCTAAATTTCTTCTAACAAATGTAAATAATTTTCTACGTACTAATTTGTAATTTTTTATATTAAATTTATATAAAKTCGTTATGAGGTGCAAAGGCTTTTATTTTATACATCGGAAAATTTAAACCCAGTGAAGTATCACATAAAAATAGGTCGCGGGTCGCACCAGTTAGCATTAGGTCTGCATTAAATAAAATTTGTTATAAAACTTCTATGTTTTAKTGATTGCTAATTTAACACAACTAATAAATTTCAAAAATTTATAGTGGAGAAGTTAAAATATAAGCCAAAAAGATTTTTTTAATACGGCCCATTTAGAAACTTTGAAGCGTGCCACTAATCCCAATAGTTTAGGACGGGTGACCATAAGGCTATAAACCCTAATTTGCAATACAATAGTTTACGACGCCCGACCATTAAGCTGTATAACCCTCTGCATAAGTCAGTCCCGAGGATTGAGATGGTTGCAGGGAAAATTTTAAATGTCACTAATGTAGTAAGCAGATGTTGATATGTTTCAAACATACTATTTCTCTATATTATTTTGAATGTTGCAATCAATAATTGGCATGACTAGTAATTACAATTATAGGCGGTAAGTATAGTGCTAGAGAATGATAGTTCATTTTTAAAACAGCCCTCCAAGTGCACTGTAGTGGTTTATACATCTTTGGAGTTGTTATGAAATTGGCTTTAATATAGGTATATGCTTGTCTTTAAAAGTAGTTCAAACATGCAAAAAACATATTAAAAGAGAATGATTTTCTATGATACCCTTTTCACTAGAAGACAAAAAAGGTCACTTGCTGAAATTAATGGACCAATATGCTTAAAGCTCTATCTATCTCTATCTAATCAGTACTTCTAAATACTTATTTAAATGGAAAGCCTTTGAAGGCTGCTACAGTAGTCTTTCAAACATTTTTTTTTTCGAGATCGGCAGCTTCTCACATATCCTGCAGCATACGACCCTGTATACAAGCACATCAGACCTAAAAGTTTAAACATACATTCCCTGATCTTACTAACCCACTTCCCCGAAAAACGCGCCACTATTTACAGGTGCGGGTGCCCGTTTCCCATCAAACACATGCGTCCAACGTGCCTAGCGTGCAAACCACCCTTGGCATTTCAGGCACGACCCACCGTCGGAATAAAGTTGTACTTGGCGGGCCGCTAATATTAAATATAAAATTCCTGAGTGCACGTGTGCGCTGTGGGGTGGGATGAATGGGGTGATTTTGCGTGTATATCGTCTGGTTAGGTTCCCTTTCGTAAAAAAGATGTGCTGRTTCGACACGTTCGTCGATCTACATATTAAAAACGCATGTAGCACGGCAGCGAAGGCGGGGGTGGCTTTATGGTGTGATTGTGAACGTGTCGTGAGTGGATTGCAGGGGCTGTGTGCCCATCTTGTATGGGTTCTTTGGGGCGTATTGAACACAAATATGTGTCGTTTTTACCAATTCGAAGTATATTTATGTAGTTATGGCACACCGAAGTAGCTTAAAAGCTATTGCGTAGTGTTTCCGCAAGACAAGACTGCTCTTGACATCCTTCATACTTTAAATAGTTGCAGCCTTTTAATAGATAGCATCTTAAATATAAAATAAAAATCCGTTAATATCAAAAAGATCAAACCGATCGCCTTATAGTGTCAAGTGAAAACGACGTTAATTAAAGTATAATTCGAAAGTTTGGGAAAATTTCATTGGTTGGATGGAGTGACAAAAGTGCATGTGACAAAGCAGGTCATGGAAATAAAATGTCACCCCTCATTTCATATAAATAAAAATGCAAATGTTTTTGATTTCTGCTTCGCATAATATCTCATAAAATTGATCTTCGTCGAGGTATTTATAATCTGGTAAAAAATGCCTAAAGCTAACAAAATTAATCATCGAACAAAACAACTTTATTATTAACCAAAAATTTTTTGAACAAAGATTTGGATTGGCACCTTTCCTAGCTAACCTTTTCCTAAACTACCAAACAATCTAAAAAGGACAAAAGAATGTCTGATATTATAAATATAAATATAAGTATAAATATGTAGATGATGTTTCTGCCATAATAAACAATAACTTTAATATTAATAGTTTTACACAGAAAATAAATTAATAATAATAATAATAATAATAATAATAATAATAATAATAATAATAATAATAATAATAATATCGCCTTTATAATTACATGGAAAAAGTATACATAAATTAAATTAGTATGGCTATAGACATACAAATACATATGTATAAATTTCATCCGACAAGGCGAAGTTTAGCCTAAGGCTATACTTACACTTAACCAGACATGAAAGAGAATAATGGGTGTGGAGCGTAGAAAATATAGAAGAGAAAGAGAGAAAAGAAGTTTGAAGCACATATTATTTAGTTTTAAGTATAGTTCATTTACTAAAATGACAAAGCTTCTTCTATATAAATTCTATATATAAAATTTAAGACCCGGAATAAACTCATTATTAAAAGAATTATATAATTTTATACTGTTATATGTAAAACTGAGTTATGCGGCATTGTTAATCTATTTTTCCACGAATAGCTACCTCATGCACAGAATGCCTAAATATAAGCTTATCTTTAAGGTAACAGGGAAATCCTGAACACAAAAGATTGAAAAGAAAACACAGCATGCGAAAATCAAACAGAAGGTGAGCTTCAGCCAGCCAAGCTCTGCTATTTTCGAACTAACATGATCAAATTTTCGTAACTGATAAATATACCTGCAACAAGTGTTTTGCACCAATTGGTACCTGCGTCTTGTACAGTTCCTTAAACAGGAATAAAATCCTAATAAACCGTAATTGAACAATGAGAGAATCAAAGATTCACAAAGTTTCTTTGTTATTTTAAAATTTAATGTGTTTATTTATAAAGAATAATCGTAATCGAATGTAACATTTATTACTTATGATTTTGGAATGTTCTTTGAATCGAAGGTTGTCATCCACAAGTACTCCCAACAATTTGCGCAATTTGTAATATTTACAGGTCTGTTGTTTACATGGAGTAATAATCCAATTTGGACTAGCCGCCTTCTAGCTGCGGAACAGAACAGTAAGGCAACAGTTTTGTCAACATTTAGTTTAAGATTGTGGGTTTTTGAATATGACTCAATTGCAGCCACATTACGAGCTGCGTGTTCCGACTGCACAGGGCCAAAATAAAATAATAGTTGTGTATCATCTGCATAAAACTGCAGTTATATCTTATTACTTTTGGTGCATCTGACACGTAAATGATAAATAATAGGGGTCCGAGTATAGAACCCTGTGGAACGCCTGATATTATTTCACCTAATGTTGAGCACATGCCATTAATAAAAACATAGATAACATAGAAAACGTGAAAAGTGAGCTAAATAAAAATATGTATGTGGTAGGTGTTTTTATATATTTAAAAAAGGCTTTTGACACAGTGAACACTAATATTCTTTGTGAAAATGCGGAACAAATTGGATTGCGAGGTGTTGCGGCAGATCTCATACTAACGTATGTTACTAATCGAGTGCATTACACATGCATCAATGGTGAAAACAGCAATAGAAGAACTTTAAATATGGGGGTACCCTGCGATCAGTTCTGGAACCATTGTTATATCTATTGTATGTACCTCGGTATGTACGTAGTTTAAGTTATATAGGTCTTAGTGCAAAATACTATACATACGCTGATGATACGGTGTTGCTGTACTGGGGTGTCGATAGGGATGAACTAGAAATTAAAATAAATACAGACCTTAAAAAATACGTAAAAACTAGTGATAAATGTAACCAAAACAGCATATATGATTTTTAAACAGAAAGATAAACTAACAATTCATATTATTAGACAAATTGAAACTTATAATTATTCAGGATTAGTTATAGATGATAAAATCAATTGGAGTAGACATATTTTTAGCGTAATACCTAAACTAACATCTATATCTAGTGCCATTAAAAGATCATCCTATTCCTATATGATAACGGTACAGCAACGCAAAATACTGTACCATAGCTTGGTTGAACCTCACATTAGATATCTGATTGTATGCTGGAGCAATGCACCTCAATATCTGTTGGATAAAATACAGACAGTACAAAATAAAACTATTAAATACTTGTATGAAATGAGCTATTTAACTTTCACTCAGCATGTGTACGAATATAGTAAATTTTTCAATATACAGAAAATGAAAAAATTGAACAAGCAAAAATGATACATCTTAAAAAGATATGTAAAAAGTAACACACAATTGAAATACAAAAAAAAATTAAGATATACAGGCATTATTAGGGATTATTTGCGTCGAACAGCATCTTGTCAGGACTCACCTATATGTAATGGAATAAAAATGTATAATACATTACCGCTATATGTTAAAAATGCACGGACAAGGCAGCAGTTTGTAAGTAGACTTAAGAGATTAGTTAGGCACAATGGTTTATAACACTGTAATATAAATGAAATAATGTTTGAACTATTGCAATGTGATTCTTCTTATGTTTTTTTTGTTGTAACATATCTATGTAAATTTGCAAACTTTTACAACTGTCACAGATGTAGTTTTTGTTAGATCGCACAGCTATGTAATGAATTCCACTGGATCAGTGCGTTGGTGCACTGCTTTGTGGATGTAATGATATTAAATAAATAAATAAATATTGTTTTCTATCAGTCAGTCAGGATTTAAACAAGGCCACACTGGCATAGTCAAATCCGTAATATTTCAATTTTGAGCATATTAATTCATGATCTATTTTATCGAATGCTTTAGTGTAGTCCAGCGAAACCGTTAAGGTAGCTAGTCCTTAAATCCGTTGAGAAATTTCCTTTATGAATTAAAAAAGGCTGCCCAATTGCCATTTCTAGATTTAACACTAATTATAATAAAATTACGTTTAATATTTACCCGCTGTTGCACACCTTTTAAGTAAAAAATGTCCATCTTTAAGAGTTTGATCCATAGATTACTAAATCTTCCATTAAAAGAAGTGATTAAACAAACACAAATATGTATAATTTTGATACCAGGGATTAGCAAAAATTATACTACAACTATTGAAGGTGGATAATTTAATTAATACTATTGTTTGGTTGTGCAAAATTTATTCATTTGCTATTTATGGCTATAAGAATTCGGATGTTAGCTATCGCCCCACGTCTCTAAAGAAGTTAGGCCGTCAGTGGAGCAGCTTCTACCAAGCTTCTATAATAAGAAAACTCCAAATAAAAAGTATCAGCTAATTTTTTGTTAAACGTTAGGTATCACCTACTGAGATCAACAGTGTACGAAGAAATAATTTGTGTAATTATTTCACAAAAAATGTTTTCAGCCACATTGCAGAAAATCCACGAAGATAGCTCTTGAAATAAATACTTAATAAATTAGATAAGACATCACCAGTTCAATGATTTACATTCTAAACATACTGGTCGTGAAGCGATCTAACAGCAACCTTATTACAGTCGCATACCAGCTTCTGCACAAGTTACACGCATCTAAGCATTCCTGCCACATATATATCTGCCTGCACGACAAGAAAACAAAATAATTACCTGCATTTATGCCCAGCACGCGGTGCTTTAGGGTCGATTTTACAACTTGGTTTTATTATACGTTTGTGACTGCCGCTGCCGACCTAACTCATTTAATTGTTGCTGCACTTACAAGAGTCATTGCACGAACGTGCTTTTCAGGACAAATGCGCAATTTTCTCAAATGGTGTGCCGCACCGCCGTAAAACGACGTATCAAACATGCGTGTCGTGTAGCGCTTTTAGAATGGCACAGGATAATAATTGTGTTATCTTGTTTTACACAAATCGTTGTATCAAAATATCTGTTACGGTTATTTTATTCATTAGGATTCAATTTCATGATACTGGCTTCAGCGTCTGTTCTTTGCGGTCTTCTTTCGCCTACCTCGGCTCCTTTTTCCATTCGCTTATCGCTTGGTCGTACGCCGATTTCGGCAGTTTACGGGCAGATCTAGTGAAGCTGACTTGGTAAAGCCGATTTAGGGATTGCAAGTGCTTCTATTTTTCCGTTCAAGTTTGGAGTACTTCTGTAGCTATGGTAGTGAATAGAATTTCACTCAATTGTGGATTTGAAAATCTGATCATAACTCGACTAAGCAGCCGTATTCGTCTAACGAGGGCTTCAAATACCGACGTATTTACATCCAGATTCAAGTAGCGACGTATTTACGTCAATATAGAAGCACCCACGTCGTTTCACGTATTCCAGTACGGACGTGAACATTATCCAGTGCCAGTTAGTAAATTTCCAGTGCACAGCTCGATTGGGAAGTTCCTGTTTCCGAGACTGCATCGCAGAACACCTTGACTGCACCTGGTAGCGACGACATTCGTGGTACTTACCTGATTTGGTTCCGGACCTTCGGCCACCTTCACGGAACATACTCGTCGTGGACTAAACAGCTAAGTCTAGCTATAGATACGTTATATTTAATACTGCTGTTACGTGCGATTGGTCCTTATTTTTTTACGTAGCTAAATTAAATTTATTGATGCAAAGTTTCCTTACCTCGGTGTTTGATATTAGAGTATTACATTATTTTGCATTCGTTGCTTAATTATGTCCTTTCTTTATTCGTAACGCGTTTCGTTTGACATGTAAGGATATACATAAATACTGTTCTTGGTTTTGTGAAACCGATAGGTATATGTACATATATGGGGGGATTAAAATTCACTTTTGTTGCGTTTATAGTGATTTGTGTTACGAAATACTTTAACTTCATTATGTTTATTGCTCTTTAAATTTATTGAATGTAATATATGTTTCGTGGAACTTCCGTTATCTTTTGTTTTACTTATAGCGTCATTAACTAGTTTTTGAGCACATTGAATAGGTGATCCAGTTTGTAAAGCAACCATCTTTCGTGATTTGATGCTTTGTGTTGCGTTCGGTGGAGATACGAGGCATGTTTTTTAAGTAAGTACCGTTTTGCGATTCCGCCGCCGCAGCGCTATGGTCGGCGTTCCGCGCATGCGCGCTGGTTACCTACATCTCTTGTCTACGCACTGACGCCATTACAGTTTGATTCTTCATTGTATACGTTGTTTACTGAGTGTTTAAGATGCCTCCGACAATCGTGAGTCCCGCCGATTGTGAAGTACGGGCTGTTATACGATTTCTTAGTGCTAAAGGCGTAAAACCGATCGATATTCATCGTGAGATCTGTGAAGTTTACGGACAAAACATTATGAGTGATGGAATGGTAAGGAAATGGGTGAGAGCATTTAAAGATGGCCGCACAAATGTGCATGATGAAGAACGCTGTGGGCGTCCTTTGGTCGTTAATGAAGATTTGGTGCAGAAAGTGAACGAAAAGGTGAGAGAAAACAGACGCTTTACAACTTCATCATTGTGCGACTGCTTTCCTCAATATTCTCGTAGTGTTTTGTATCGCATTGTGACCGAGAACTTGAATTACCGGAAATTGTATTCACGTTGGGTTCCGAAAATGTTGACGGATTTGCACAAAACCCAACGTTTAGGCAGTGCATTGACTTTCCTTGAGCGGTACCACAATGAAGGTGAAGACTACCAGTTGTTCCTGCACTTGAAGAAACACCTGGGTGTCCAGCGTCTTCAAGACGATAACGAAGTCGAAACATTTGTGATACAGAGGTTAACAAATCAGGCGGCAGAATTTTATGAGGAGGGTATTCAAAAATTGGTGCCACGTTATGACAAGTGCCTCAATATTCACGGAAATTATGTAGAAAAGTAGATTAAGGTACAGGCTTTCATGTAAGATAAAATTACTGCGATATCTTTGCACGTCTTTTTTAATTCCAAAACGGTACTTACTTAAAAAACATGCCTCGTATTTTAAATCACGTGGCGCCTCTTTCTTTCGTTTATCTTCTAAATATTACTGGGTATTTTAATTGTTGCACTTAAAACCCACACCCCACACCGACTATGCTAGCGGCCACCGGAACCAACCCCGTGTTGTTCTCTGTTATATCGTAACATATCGCAGGACAAAAAAGCTAGAAATCGCAGATTTTGTTAAAGTTCCTCATAATAGAACCATATTTGGAAGGAAGGAGGTCATTTCATTTTTACTTTCACTCATAACAACTGAATGTAAGAATATATTTGTGAGCTATTCATTACTATTTAAAGCTTGATTGACATTTTGATTTAGCTTTATAAGTTGAAGCGACATTGTTATTACAGTAAAGAAAGAACTTAATATCGAAATTTTGGAACACTGCAATTTTGAATTAAATTTAGTTTACCCTTCAGGAAAAAGAAGTTTCAAGCATATCGGTTTAGATAAGGTTTCGTTTACTTATGTAGCAGAAGACATCAAGTAAAGTTAGGGGATAGTTTTGCATCACTTTTATGCCTTTCTTCTGAAGTTTCTCAGTGGACCATCGCGGAAGTGTCGTTTTCTCTATACAGGGTGTCCCAAAATTAGCGTGCAGCAATTTAACCATGGATTCTATGACTAAAAAGAAAAAGATTGTTTCATACAAACATAGCCCTTTGAATGCTCGATTTTGTAGGTACAGAGTGTTACTGGGGGGTCATATAGTCAGCAACCATTTTTTTTAACTATTTCAAAGATTTTGATTATACTTGGCATGTAAAGATTTGTTTGTAGGTTACATAAGTGACTTTAAATCAAAGATTGTATCTTAGACATTACCATCAGTTAACCTAAAACACTTTTTTTGATTATCTATGCTCCTCTCATGTTAGAAAAACTTGTTCTCATTTTCTGATGAAGCGACACATTTTAGACATATGAGAGAAGAATACTATTTTTGTATATTTTGAATAGTTTTTTAAAACTTCTTTATCCACATAGACGCTGATGATGTCTACCTAAAGATATTAAAACTATGCTTTAAGATTCCCTGATGGGCTTTGTCAATTAATGTTTTGTACTTCGCCTTTTGCTTCTTTTGTATATGTTGTAACTAAACTAAGAATTCAAAACACTTAAAATTTATGCATAAGATTTGTTCACGGGGTTTCGTAAACTACCATACGAAATTGTTATCATAAAAAGTTTTTTCTTTTATATGGGCATTGCTATTATAAGTATTTGCTGGACCCTGACAAAAATAAAGAGTTTACTATTACTAAAGGCCAGTGATAATGTCAAACCAAAAAATATTATTTTTTTATTTATCGATCTAATTCCTATGAAGTGTGGATGAAACACATCATTGTACAGTTTTAATGCTTTTGTCATATATTTATATAGTGTTCTTTTATAATCGACACAGCAAAGTTTACAGTGCCTTAGTTAGATTATCTTAGCAACATAACTTCTGTGTAACTAATAAACAGTGTTTTATTTATTTACATTTTATGCAGAAACTATAATGATCGCTTAGTAGTCATAACTCATATATACTAGGATAACGCATTATATTTTACAACAAGAGGAATCAGAACCAGATCAGTATGCTAAAAGCAATCGAGTACACACAAGAATTTTATCACTTCCCACAGGAATCGCTCCATCCAAACAGCTGTCACTGCTGTCACCATCATCAGGACTAAATTAAAATCACGAATAAATTGAAGGTTCATCTGGTGCCCAGCCACTCTTAATCATTGGTTAATTACTTCCCCCGTATTTGTCACTTAATTCAATATATTCTCCCATAGCCACCAGAAAGGGCAATATTGAAGGGCTTTTGTTTAGAGGCACGAACGCGTGAGAACGATGATTCACTGCAGCCGCCAATAAACTGGCAAGGACGGCATTATAAGGAAGAAGACGTCACACCGTTGCCAGACGTTTCTAAACAAAAGATAAATAATAGAATATTACATAAACGTTATACCTAAAAGGACACGGGGTGTTATAGAAACAAACAAAAAAATGTGTTTTCTCTATGTTCAATTCATTTCCTTTTTCAGAATTGTTGTTGATATTGCAGTAACAATCAAGAAGATAGCCTTACGTCTGGCTGTCATAGTTAAACCACTATTATTAAATGAAAAAACGCTGTGCAAGTGAATTTATCTTAATAAAATCATGTATGCCAAAAATTTCAGTGAAATAGTTATTATTAGGTGTCACACTTTGAAGAAAACTTAGTAAACGCCCTCTTGGAATCACAATGTCATCTTGGTATAATAGATTTCCTCTCAAAGATATAGGTGTTACATTAGCATAGTAGTTACCTTCGAGTATCATGCATGACTAAAGTGAGTTTCCTAAATGTATTATAGATGGGCTCCTGCAAAGGTAAAATAACTTGCCCACAACAATGTTGACTACCCGATCACTGATTAATATTACAGTTCTTTAGGCAAATCCTTGTTTTTGTGTGGTCTAACTGGAAACTAGCTAGAATGTAGCTTTACCCATGGCTGTCGCGTTTAATCTTCAGTGTCATTCACTTACTCATATGTTGCACCTGTAATATTAAGAATTTCACGTTGTTTATATAGGTAGTTATTTAACTATACAAGTCTGGTGCATATAGAAGTTGAAAAATTTACCCGCTCTGTTAATTGTTCAACGACTGCGTTCCAACATATGCTAAAGAGATTTCATTACCAGCAAACTTTGTTACATAAACCGTATTTATTTTTCAACGTTGCCTTGTTTTGAAACAGATTACGAAAGCCACTGTTCATTCTTTGTTTGAAAAATGTAACGACATACGTCTAGATAAGCAAATCTCATCTGCAGCGGGAAGCCAGCATCATAGAGGATGTACCTCAAGGTACGCTCTAGGATCCTACGCTCTTTATTATATATAATCATTCGCTTTTTACGCACTGGGTGTAAATTTACATAGTTCATTTCACTTACTGTCTTTTTTGTGCACAATTTTCTTTCACCTCGTCCTATCCTGTACTACCTTTCTAGCTTTGTCCCAGTGCAGGTTTCTATTCTTCACGCCTTTGTCGCTGTTATGGTGTTATGTTCCCTGTCTTTTGTGGTATTTCTCTGTTTTTCCTTCCTTGTACTTTTGTCTTGTGTGTTCGCTTTGCTGGCCTTTCTACATCAATTCTCAGGTGTTCGAACAAATATATGCTCTCTTACCAGGTCTTCTTAGTTTTTGTCGTAGTTTATTCTAACCATTGTAGTTACCCCTTTGTCACGTCTATAGTATTACATCTCTGCCGCTTGCAGTCTATTTATCGGTGTCGCTTAACACCAAACTTTCACTTCCGTATGTAAATATTGGTCTATAAATGGTTTTGTATACCTTCATTTTCGTCTTCTTGCTTATTTCATTTTTATTATTAATGGATTGTTTAGGAGTGATACACCTTTGTTGCGGTGACGATCCTTTTATTTATTTTTTCGTCCATTATTTCACTGCTTTGTATTGTAACTCCTATATTAACCTTTTCTCTTTGTTTTCCACATAGTTATGTCTATCCTTTTGTCTTCTTTTTCTATGACCACTGTATTTGTCTTGCTCGTACGTTATGGTATATCTTCTCTTCGTTTTCTGCTTGCATTATTAGATTATTATCTTTGTTGACCTTATTGTGTAATTCTTATAATATAACAAATTGTTAGGTTTAATATACCTTCCTTGCCCTAATACATTCACAAGCAAATTCCTTCATTCCATGTTACTTGTTTTAATGTAATTTTTTGTTGCTTGTTCTCAGCTTGTCATTTATACCCCTTTTCTTCATACTTTCCTACATCACTTATTTAGAAGTATCAGCGAATGCATTGTATTATTTTCTATTTTGTAAAATGTTGAACAGTTTCCTCTTTTTTGTTTATTTTTTTGACCATTTCTTTAGTTGTAAATATACGGTTCTGCGGGCTTCTCAAGGTTTTAGATCCGCCTTGTGCTTCTTGTAATTGTTGTTCCAGCCATTCTCTTAATCATACTTTCATGAGTCTTTCATACACCTTTGTTACTACACTTAACAGCGGATTTTCTCTGTAATTTCTACAGCCGTTTGCATCTCCTTTTTTATATATATTGGAGAATTACCTCCATTTTTCAATCTTCAAGTAAAGCTTCTTTATTATTAAAATGCATGTCTATGCTGTGCGGTCTACACCTCAACCAACTGCAGATAGATCTATTTCGCTGTCATTACAGCTCATCAGTGCAGTTTAGGTCTAGTGCAAACAGCACGGCATAGAACTGGTTTTGCCTATATACCAAGGCAATGGTATAATGTAAGTAAGAATTTAGATGGCAAAACCATCTGTTAGCATTACACTGACATGATGACAAAGGCCACCTAGCTGCAGACAGCACAGCATATACATGCATTTTAATGTATGTCGGTTCTTGCTAGCTTGCAAATGTGGCGTGGGGGCCTGCTATGAAATTGAAGTATGCAGTTGCATGCCAATTTGTCAGGCTACAGGTCACTTCCTTTAGGAAGTAGTACCCGTTAAGGCAGCTAGGTGGCTTTGTCATCATGTCAGTGTAATGCTGACAGATGGCTTTGCCATCTAAATTCTTCTTTATTATTATTCATTATTGGTTATTATTTATTAGTACTCTTCTCCCTTCTGATCCCATACTTTTTTTAACATTTCTTGTACAATGTGGCCATGCCTTGCCACCTTTCCACCTTTTATATTGGCTGTGGTCTTTTTTACTTCCTGCTCTTCTTCAACCCTTCTATAACCCGTTTCTCTATTTTTACCTCCACCTTTTGCCTCCTATCAAGATTTCACCTCGCTTGTTTTTTATCCGACCTGTAATATATTTGGTATTCCTGCAAAATAGCTTTTGCTTTGCTTTGTTGTTCTTCTCCGTTGTTGTTTAAAATTCTTCCCAATCCTCCTTTATAGCCTATTTTACCAATTGTAACGGTTAGTTTTGCGACTTCTTTAACGTTCCTTGTATATCGCGTTTACCCGTATTTTAAATGCTCTTTGTCGCAGTTGTTCTTATCGCGCCGTTTTTCGTTGGAACGTTTTTCTGCTGTCCCACCTGTGTGGCAGAAGCAAGTTTCCCGTTTTCGAGAGCATTATTCACACCTCGTTTGTAGGCAGTGTTAGCACTGTGATTAAAGTTCTTCTATACTTACCTTCGTTGAGTAAGGGGATTAGTTCTGTGCGAATAGTTATTAAACTGGATATATTGTGCCTGCTGCATTAGTGGCTTGAGCTCAGTATCCATATTGTGGGATTGAATTGGCTGCGGAGCTGACAAATTTGGTGAATTAATTGGCTGACCATCATAGTCACTGCTTGCTCTTTATAAGCAAAACCCTCCTGTAGAGGGTTTCGTTGGCAGGGATTTTCCAAGCGTTTTAAAGAGCGCAGAAGGGATTTTCCTAGCCCTTAAATAGCACCGGTTGCTGCCGACTGTTTCTAACCACCATCCCTCAGCAGTGTTGCTTTTCATGGTTACTGCATAGATCCGTTTTGGGGACTTCTCTGCAAGGGCTTGCGAAATTGACGCTTCCGATAGTAAACCCACTGAACGTGCCGTCCAAAGCCGACACCTGCATCTAGACGCTCGAGGACGCTTCTTACAGCTAAGCAAACTATTTCTTTTGCGTGGGATGGTCTGATATGCGTTCAGAGCCGCTAATTTAATTGTGCTTTTCAATAATCCGCTATTGCTCATTCTTTAACTCTTAACGCCGATATCAGATCATCTACTCAAATTATCCGCCACGAATTCTTAATGCGTGTTTACACTATTTACTATATGTGTAGCTATTAATTTACATTTGCATCTGTTCATATTTAATGTGGATGTTGTGTAAATCAGCATAGAGCTCTATACGGGAGAACATCGTTAATTGTTTGACTTTACACATTTTTGAAGTACATGAATGCGTTGATATATTCATGCCGTTGAATGTGTAATAATTATTGAATGCCATTGCAAAATCAAAATGCTACCGATCAATATCCTGAAACGAAAGTTAAAAACATACCTGACCTCTAACGCTTTTTATACAATAAACGAGTTCTTACACTTCAGATTTGATTAGTTTCTTCAATGTGAATCTATGTATTTTGTCTAATRTAAACTTTTGTAGTATGTGGAATTATATTTTGACGTATTCTATATACAATTGTAGTTGTATGATGTGAATAAAAAGAGATTATTATTATTATTATTATTATTATTATTATTATTATTATTATTATTATTATTATTATTATTATTATTATTATTATTATTATTATTATTATTATTATTATTATTATTATTATTATTATTATTATTATTATTATTATTATTATTATTATTATTATTATTATTATTATTATTATTATTGGTCCATAAAGGGGGTAGCAACCAACCAGTTGTCTTTTACTTATGATTTGATTTTTGCCTTTCAGTGAACGCGAACTATACAGCCTGTTTCCAAAATTTACAGGGCGGCTGATCTTTGCTTCGACACTTTCGTGTTAAAATTTTGGTGGCGCCTTAATTTAATTAATAACTAGTAAGTGGAACCTCGCCACTCTCCCTGAATGCTAGTTGTCGCATTTGCTTGCCGCAAGCGAATCGTTTCGCAATTTTATACTAGTTTAGTTTTGTGACGGTACGTAATTGTTTTTATCACTTCGCCGTCATGCAATTCTCTTCATTGAGTAATCTGCTCGGCATTCCTATACCGCTGAATTAATATTCATGTAAACGGATGTCACATAAAGTATCATTTCTTTTAGTATAATAGACAAAAAACAGTACCGCTTCATGCTGAAGACTCCAAAACAGAACTTCCCATGGTGGTTGCCTTTGTTTTGCGATTTTTCTTTGTTGTTCACTTCAAGCAGAAGTTTCTTAGAAAACTTTCGGCAACCCTGCAAGAAACCTTCGTGCTGACGTGCTGAAAAGGGTGCATGGGGGAGCTGCACTTATGACCCCAGAGTACCACTAATAAGTGCGTGGGGCTGGACATAATTCGGTCCGAAAGGGGGCCCCGGAGTTGTAAATAAGCAAAAGGGCGAGCCACGTTAACATCCTGTAACTGAGGCAATTACTTCCCTAGGTGCCCCGTCTTTACTACCTAAGCGAAAAGTTTTCTTCGTTAATTATTTAGACGGCTGTTTACGGGAAAAACGACACGTGCACCGATAGTAAACGATGCAAATAAATAGTTGATCAATAGCCCCGCATGTGAGAGATATTGGCGAAAAGAGAATTGGGCGCTGTAAGGGAATTCCTCCAAATTCGCTGTAAAGAACTAGTCAATGATACTTAATTACTCTAGTTTGTGTCAAAAAAGAAAACAAGTAGTATATAAACTAGCTATACTAGCAGCGCAAAGTGGCATTAACAAATAATTTATATCCAATTGAAAAAATCTTTTTATAATAAAGCACTAAGAGCCTAGAAGACCTGCGGCTTGACTTATCATCTTTTTCCACTGTGTTTCCATTTCCTTCCAGTGATGAATTTCTGCCTTATCGATATCAGACACTGAATCAATCTTTGCTTAGGCCTTCCTAATCTTTTAGTGCCTCCATGCCGCTTGTTTGTATTGGCGCCCCTGCAACTTAATCTAATCATTGCTTTTTATCCTTTTTCTCATCCTTTCCTTTTTTCAATATCTGCTACCAATACTTTCATCTTGTTTCAACTTTTCTTTCTCTTCATTTTCTTTTAAGAATTCTAAAAATAATCCAGCCAGATCTCTTTATATGCTTCATTAGTTTTCGCAACTTTCCTATGGCCATCTTTTGCTTCCCTTGCGTTTCTTTTGTATATATTTCTGCTGTTGCTTTATTTTTAGCAAGAGGCTTTTATATTTCTTTTTGTTCTCTTTTTCAATATGCTGTAGCGTATGCTTAGCCAACACTTTGAATTTTTTGTGGTTTTCTATTACACTTCTTCCTTGTTTAATCGAATACTTTACTTCCGTTAAATTTGTTCTTGCTGTCATTACATCTCGAAAAATAGTGTTGAACCATTCTGCCCTGCGCCTTTTCTTTTTTTTTCCTGTATCTGATATCTGAATTTGCATTTTGTTTTAACCGCAAGTTTTTAATTATTTTTCAAATTCGGGCATTGATTACTTGGTGTCTTTTCCACTTGTTCTATGAATGCTTATGTTAAGCTTTCCTTATACATTTAAAGGTATTGTAGTTAAACGTCCAACTATCGTGACCTTAGTTTTGAACTGCTTCATAAAGAATTTCTATAAAATCTAGTACTTGCCAATTTCTCCGGAATTTTAATACTCATAAAGAACAACAATCCATTGGTATTGCCTAGGCTATAATCTGGGATACAGCCGAATCATAAACAATTATTTGCGATTCTGGTAAGCATAAATAGATTAATTCATTTTATATGTTTGATTTAAGTTTAATCCTATCCAGATATAATTTAATGGTAATATTAAATGGGTCAAAAAGTTCAACATTTAAAAAAATTCATCGTTTCGTACACTCACTTTAGAAGATAATTTTATTAATTTTTAATGATTAGTAAACATTCCGAACAGAAACAAGGGTCTTTCGTTTCATATATGTAAATTCTCGATAAGCATTGGAAGAATATGAATTTTGTTGTCTCTTTATGTAACTGAAATGAGTCAAGCTTAAACTCATCCTAGTATTTTTCCTGGCTGTTGCCAGCTCATGAAATTTACAACCTTTGGCAAAGATATAGCTAAAACAAGGCCCGTTTTGTTATCTTATAAATCAAATACAACTTGGAAAACAGCTATCCCCCAATTATAAATATGGTCAATGTATTTCTGCACATGCACATTGTACATCACTTCCAACTTTTAAAACAGTTTTGCTGAAGAAGTGGTGAAAACATAAGTGCCTCGTGAAAAAGAAACTTAGTGACCAAAAGCGTTTTCTCTGCGTCGATGCTAACATACTGGATAATAGTTTGCACAGATGATTCCCTTTTTCTAAATGATGTGCGAAGTTGTATTGATAAGTTGTTAACCTAGTATAAAATATCTTAAAACACTTTAATAAAACCCTTTTTTAATGCTCAACATAAGCTTAACTTAATACACTTTAGGGAGCGTTCATCTAGTGCTAGAAGCCTAACAAAAAACTTTGTTCCTGGTCTGCTTACAAGCTTTCTACAGTTTTTATAACTTCTTTGTCGAAAAAAACTTGCGTCCTTTATCCAATTTGAGAAATAGTCAGTAGTTAGATGGAGCCAAATTGGGGGAAAATGGAGAATGATTTAAGATCTGAAATCCGAAATCACGAATTTTATTTATTACAATGCGGCACTTGTGTGTAGGCGCATTGTTCAGCAAGATACGCCGCTTTTGGCTATTGTGCATTGTGCATCTTTTTTTTTGTTATCGTTTCTCCTTCTCCAGGTAATCAGTAAAAAATTTTTTCTGCTTTTGGGGAGCAAGCTTCCATTCCATTAACTGTTGTTTATCTCAGAATCGTAACTGTATCCATGCTTTATCCGTGGTGACAATTCATGACATTCATGACATCATTTCATCGTAAATCTCCTTATTTCTTGTCCATTTCAGATACAGCTACTTTATAATAGTTCGATATTCAAATTTGTTGATTTCGTTTTGATTTTTGTTAATTAGCCTTTTTATAGTTTAAACTTTTGACGTAAAACTTGTATTGACACTCCCGAAAAGTCCAAATGTGGATGGAAACGGGTTTCTGTTATTATACTCCAAACAGTCAAGACTAGGCTATCTCCTCGTTAATATACCTGCAAACAAGGTGTATATCTTATATAGGCATGAATAAAAAACAATTTGAGCGAACTATCAACCATTCTGCTACGAACCAAACTCTAAATCACCTAAAACCCTTGATTTAGTATTTTTCAAGTGCCGCCCTAAGCACAAACCCAAAACTCCTTTAGACACCCTCACCTGCACTTATTCAGCGCTAACACCTCGGGTATTCCCCGAAAGTGCGCTATTCGCATTAGAGATCTTAACCGGTGTGGCTGAATTGCCAGATAAGGGGCAGCAAGTCTTCGGGGATGCTGGGAGTTCATCCCCTTATAGCGTGATAAGGCCGAACAGAACGCTGACAAATCGAACACGACAACAAGAAGAGAGCCAATGATTGTGAAAGGATTAAAGGCGGTAGTTGGAAATTCTGGACAGACTCCGGGACTGAGAATGCAGCTGTTCAAACGACTTAAAGGGAGCGCGGGAAGGTTAGTGGTGTAATGACATTCAGGGCCAATGAGGTTATTACTTTCGGTGTGTCTGGAGATACGGAGTTTAGCTCCATTAATATTGACTATAGAGAAAAAGGTTAAATAAAAGTCTGCCAATTTAAACTGTGCATATGCAGTAAAATTTTCGTTTACACATGTCCTATTACTTCCACATCCAACGGATGGGAAGTATTGTACCGCGAACAAAATTTTTAAATTTTTTTATTTGCTCATTCGCTTTAAAATGGTCGAAAACGCAAAAAAAAACAAAATTTGAGCAAACAAAATTTTCTTGTCTGTGTGTCTGGTTTTGTTTGTGGACACGATAACTTTCGAAAGACTTAATATATGAACTTAAAATTTGGCAAACCTATAAATCTCAACTACCCAAAGCGACCTATTGTTTGTGGGGTAAGTAGGGTATCGGGAAGGGGGCGAAATTGAAGGGTAACTACCCTTTTTGCAAATTTTTATTTTTTTCGGTTTAGTATGTGATTAGTAGTATAACTGCGAGCATTATATGTTCTTATAAATTTCGGTGCAGCAAACTGTTTAGAAGATACTAGCAAAAAAGCGTCACAAATATCTCCGAATATATTTAATATATTTAAAAAATGAAAATACCATCAGATAGAAAATAAAATTTCTCACAATAAGTGTCTTAAAAAATTTATCCAAAATTTTGACGTTTTCGAAATATTTCCAAAAAACCTATTTTGTATCCTGCTCGTACGATTTTTTTAAGATTTTGGTATTATATAGAAAATCAAATTTCTGATCAGAAAGCACTCTTGTAATTTTTTTGTTAAGTTAATAGTTTTCGAGTTATTTAGAAAAAAAACGATTTTAAAATTTATATATTTTTGCTAATATCAGGAGGACTGTTTGTCTTAGAAAAAATGTGTAGAGAGAAAAAATGCTCATACCCTGATTACTAATCGTATAGTAAATGTCATTTTGACAATTGGATGTGGAAGTATTGATTCAATTTGCAGCGTTTTTTTCTTGTTGGAAGCTAATCAATTTGATTTTTTTATATTAACTTAATGGAACAACCTACAAGTTATTACATTCTTCAATTCATCGGGAAATTTAAAAAAGACGACTTTGAACGTTTTTTTGCCAAATGTGACGATGTGTATAATTCGAAAATTAAGAAAGATATGCAGGTGGAACTTCCACTGTTCGATTAACGTGGACAAACTTTTTTAATTTGTCTAATTGTATATTAGAAAATGGAATACTATAATATAAGAAAGAAAAATAAACTACAAAAACTGCAATTGCAGTACCGAAATAAAACTGATTGAAAACTTCAAAAGTGGGCATAATTGCCCGTTTTCTGACATCTTCATTCAGTATTTTTGGTGATACCTAGATAGGACGGTGGTTGTTTAGAGCAAGCAATTTTTCCTTTAAGAGTGCGCAGTATAGCAAGGTCTATAAGGTTTCCTAGTAATTATTTCAAAAACGCGTTTATGACACGAGAAGTGTCATATTGGTCCAGTAAAGTTCAGATTTCTATATAAAGTATAAGGAGTACAATTTATTGAGAGAGGACGGTTTTTTGGTTAATTCAGTAGTGATGCTGTATCTTTAAGCCAGAAGCATGACAAAAATGGTCAAAAGTAGGCAAATTTGTGGAAAATACCTCTTTGATTGATTTGACTGAACCAGCGTACAATAAGCATTTCTGCCGCTCCCCGATATACCGCCAGTCTACGCTGGGTTGGAGGGGTGACACGTTTGTTGCTAGTGGCAAAATGATATCTGAAGTGGTGTACAGATTTAGGACATCTTCATTTATTTTTTTAAGTGGCAAGTATGATTCATGTGTGCTGTTCAGATTGCTCTTGGGTGATGGTGTCGAGACTTCTTTGGGTGTTTGCCTATGTGTTTATCTGTTTGTTCCCCCTACAGCTGTAGATTAGCTGATGTTGTTCTGCGGCATATTTCTCGTCTGTGTGCATAAGTTGTTTTCTTTGCACGATTCATTACGGCCATCCCAAATTTTTGTGGGTGGGTTTGCTTTCATGTCTTCTTGGTTTCTGCGCAGTATTATTGCGTTGTCGTAGTGGTTCCTTACTTCCTTCTCTTGTTGTCAGTATGACCTATATTTTGGTCGTGGTTCTTGAATAGTTCCTTATAAGGTCCTTCTGAGCTTGCATATGTTTTTTCTAATGTGATTTTCAGCTTTTCTTCTGATTTCTCTTACATGTTGCTTGTGTTGCTGTTGGTAATGTTCTCAATGTATATTTGGTAGTTCACGTCTTGCTAGATTTCTTTTATACACTTGTGTATACACACGGAACGAATTTACTGTAACGATAATCACAATAGCAATGTAATCGTAATAGCGTAGCCCTACAAAACATTATGAAATTAAAATCTTAGAATTTAAAGTAATAATGTTGCTGTTTTTTGATGGTATTAACGTTTTGAGTGATTTTCGTAAATTTTCTCGTCTTGTTTTTGTGTATTAGTTTCTTTTCTTTTCTATACATATTTTGTAGCCGGACCTGTTTCCACGTTTTTCTGTATTCTGTACAATTATTTCGCTCTGGCATAGTGCTTATATACATTGCCAGCATATTCCCTTTTCATTATACATCTATCTTATTGTCTCCTTTGGTTGATTCGTTGTTACTGTAAGAGATTTTTCTTTGTTTTCCTGAAAGAACGTCTGAAAATATGAAAGTTGTTTTTATTATTTTGCTGGTTAGCTGTTCGTTTTAGTTGTTACTACCATAGTATGTGTGTGTTTTTTAAGCGTCCAGAATGCTTTGTGTGTTTTCTAGAGATCTATGATCGCGCTTGAAACAGGTCAATATAGTTGCCTTTGACCTATTTTTGAACATGCTAGTTTCTCTGCGTTTTCCTCTCTTGAATATTAAAGAGCTTACTGTCTTGCTCAAAAAAGGTTTCTTAGAAGCGGAACCATTTTGTTGACTTTTTACCTGTTAAGGGTGTCCTATTGGCCATCCGGCAACACGAGAGACAAATGTCTTTAGGGTGCTGCTACATTTATTCTAAAGGAAGAAAGAGATATCTGATTTTGGATTTGGAAAGTTCTTATTATTTAAGTGAGACAATTATTTGCCTTATACACTTATACTAAGAATTAGCTGCCTATCAAAACACCGGCTAATGTTGCATTGCGTTGTGACATACGGCAAATACGTACACTATTCACCGAATCACCATTCACATTTAAGTAATGTGTGCCGATTGTAGTCTTGTTTTGTTTTAATCACAAACAAAACATACTAACAGACATTTGGTAGTCAGTTCACCGTGCTCAAAATGCTACCACTCGAGTCTCTGGAGGATACTTCTTTGTTCAAGAATAGTTACAACAATTTCTTGATGAAATTGAAAATACAACGGTAATTAACAATACACAAATGCATTCCTTAATTAGCAAAATGGAAATGAAGAGTTTTATTTACCATATTGTTCATTTATATCTTTATGTGTTCCCAGCCCCGCGTTTCTTATTTACACTTGGCCCAGTATAAGCTACCGCACCTCTCTGAAATCCCTGTGCTTACGGACCGTGCCAATCTACATCGTAGATTGTAAAGTCACCGCTAGATGACTTAATGACGATTTTCACTAAATTTACCACCAAAGTGCGACATAATATAGGACTTATCTACGTCAAAAAAGGAAAAAAGATAGGTAATCCAATATTTCATAGAATTCTAATATAATTTGTAGGTTGCAGCACCGCATACAGCTTACCTGTATTTGATTGGCCGAAAGCCCATAAAACGGAGACAGTCGATGCCCAGACTCGATAGATAGATGACACCAAACGATGATTTGTCGTCGTTGATGCTTTTTCACACACTTTATATGATTTTCCCCACCCAATTTGCATCTGCTACCAGAAGCGATCATAAAATTATTATAACGTCCGAGACAATTCGTCTCGAAACCTGCAAGCTTCTTCGCGAACCTAACGTGATTATCCATCCTACCTGAGCCTTTTCCAGGACGAGCGCAGCGCGCTCAATTTGCCGAAGTAACATTTCGCAGGCTATAATAACTTGGCGCCATTTAAAATCGTGAATAATTCCGTTTCATCAGAGCTAAGTAAATCTTTTCAACGTTTTAATCACTCCGCTGCATCAACTAATGCGAAGATCAAACGCCGTTAATCTGGTGCTGCGACGAAGGGGCTTTTTCAGGATTAACGCCGGGGCCATGAAATCCCGCTGACATACGCGGGCGGACGTTTTCAGTTCGGGTAGAAAACATTTGAAAATGCATATTTTATACCTGTGTGTGCGCTGCTCGCTGCCGTTACTGAATGTGATGTGGAAAAAGAGCAGTATGAAAGGGTGAATTTATTGTTTGCAACGCTGTTATTTTAAGCCGAAGAAGCTTATTTAACTAGTTCTGTTCAGTGACGGTAGTAGGTATATAATAAACGGGGGCATAATTTATATTATAAAAGATACACAAGTCTTAAAATTGGTAGCCAGAAATAGTGTTATGCCTGTTCCCCAGGAGTTCGCACCGGAATTTTCTTAATASATTTTGAGGTTTGTTAGTAATCTTTTTTCAGTCAGAAGGTTTTAAAACAGGTACTTAACTCTTCGTAGTGAGAAATAATGCTGGTCTTACTGTCCAATGCAATTAGAGGTCAGGGATTCCTCCCCTGCAATTTTTTTCAATAACGATGCTGCTTAATAACGCACACAGTAAAAAAAATTATGGTGTAAAGCCAAAAAATTAAGTGGTTAGCACTTTCTGTGTTAATTTTCACACTAAAACTGGTGAAAGGTTGCGCAATTAACCAAACTGTTACTCGTAACTTTACCCCGTGCTGAATGAGTAAATATTTTACACGAATAAAACGTAGAATTATCCCCATCTTATTATTACTTTACTTTTCACTAACTTTGGTGTAAATTTACCAAAAACCGTAAGAAGTTTACACTCAGCCGTGTTATATTGCACGTGCAGTGTTAATTCCACACGCATGTGAGTTCTTGTAGGCAATAAAAGACATGCCGGTTGCTGTTTGCAAAATTTGTTCATTTCTTTGCGGGTTACCAGGTTAGTCGATGCACAGTTTACGTTCACGCATCATTATGGAAGTGAAAACCATAGTGCCAATAAAATTCACAACAAATGATGTCACAAAATGGATTTTAGTGGACACCACTTGCAGTTACATAGACTGCATAAGCAAAGGTAAGTAAAAACTCGTGGATTATATTTATGCGGCCTTCGATTACACCATAAATGTATTGCGCCATCTTTCTCGTTCATGCTAGGACCGTTTGAATTTGCACTGTTTATTTAAATATAATTAGGACATAATCACAATGTATTAGTATTAATTGTTCGTAACCCTTTCTGATGTGCGTAAATAATATATAGTAGCTTGTATGGTAAATCATAAAAAATAAACTTGTTTAACAAATTATATCTACGTTTTATTGTATTCCATTTCTTACTTGGATAATATAAAAAAAATATCACCAGTTCACGAAAATCGAAGTGCAATTTTCATAGCAGTGACTATTTCGTGTACGGTATGCTAAATGAATAAACCTTCGTGTGCCCTTTTACAACTAATTTATAACTTTTAATAGAAGAAAAATGCGTTTTATTTGTTTAGCGTACTGTAATTATGATAGTTTTATTGCTAGGAAAACTGCCTTGCGAATTATGGTAGGTATATTTACTAAGCGTTTTTTAAATATTAAATTTGACACAGTACCGTGAAAACTTTAACCAATTTTGGGATAGAAGTTTACACCTAGCTTATTCGTAGAAAAGTACACCTTGCAGTGTAAAAATATGTACACCGTAACCGTGTAACAAAATTTACACTCATATTTCGTGAAAATCACCGAATTAGAAGTGGTTAATTTAACCATTTCCAGTGTGGACTTATATAAACCACTTTTGGTGTTAAATTTAACATGTAATTTTTTACTGTGCACTGTCAGTTTGTTGCCAACTTTTTTTTCAGTGTAAAAGATTGTACAAAGTTGTTAGTCAGAAATAATTTTGGACCTGTTACCCAATGGAACGAAGGGTTAGGGTGCCCTTCGCCTGAAAAGTTACTGAATAAAGGTGATTAAAATTACACTTTTGTAATTAGCAATAACGTTAGGCCTGTTTCCCAGTAAATGTGGGTGGAGCTTGCAGTCAGAGCAGTCTTCCCTGGATTTTTAAAAATAAGCATGCTTAAAATGCATTTTGGTGCTTGTTAGCATCTTTTTATTGTTAGGCCTGGTCCCCCAAATAAGGATTCTTGGGAATGTGTTTTGAGATAGTTGGTACCTCATTTCCATCAAAAAGAATGCAAAGCAAACACATAAATCTTAAAATCAGTAGTCAGAAATAATGTTATGCCCTAGGGGGTCAGGTAGCTTTTTGGAATAAGGATGCTAAGAATGCATTTTGAGCCGTGTTAGTGCCTTTTCTTTAACGTGAAAGAAAAAAGCATTAAAGAAAAGGTAAAGTACGTAATTTTATGTTTTGTCACTGTTCGATCTGCATTTAGTCCAGAAGGTTACTTAATAAAACACAAATTATTTTAAAAAATCGCACGTTTATTATTTATTTTTTTTTACTTTTGATTGTAATACCTAATGGCAAGAAAAAGAAAAGGCATAACCTAATTATGCGAGGTAAATAAATGAAATAAACTACGAATATGTATTTAAATCTGCACTTGATTTACAAAATTTCTAAAAAAGACAATAATTGTCAATGATTTGCATTTGCATTAGGCTTAAAACTACATAAGTATTTGATTAATAAATAAAACCAAAATAAATAAAATAAATAAAAAGGGCTTTTCCTTTGAGTCCCTAAATTATTTAGTTTTGATCTTTGAGGCTCTAGAGTGGCCGATCGCCACGACCGCCCCCCTCCCCCCCCCCCTAACCGTACCTAAACTGTAACTTGTCATATTTTTTAAGTTAGTTTAAGAAAGAGAGGGGCTAAAAATGTTATAATAATAATTTTTCTACTCACTTCCTCCTAGTCTAGCTTATCTACATAGGACTTTAGCGAGGATACTAAAAACGGTCTTGTTGTGGAAGTCAAATTTCCCTTCCCAGAGCGACAGAATATTTGCGTCTTATTTGTATTAAACCCGGCTGATGTCCCGCGCCAAAAATTTTATATATCCGAAACAAAAGAAAATTAAGTCACACTAAAAATAATCCTTAGGAGTTTTCGACATTTTGACTTGAAGAACATCACATTCGCGCCGGTTAAGCCCTTAAAGAGAAATTTCATGTAATTATTTTTGTTTATGCAAACGGGGATTAATAGGACTCCACCAAAACCTAGCAGAAAATCCTGTTTTAAATTTATTCCTTAACTTGTTTAAATTTTTTGGGTCAGTTTTCGTTTTTCCATTGATCGTACAGGAGGTATGTGAAAAAGGAGAACTATCACTCAATGAAACGGAATTGATCGGATCACGACCAAGCTTAGTACGGTAGCAGCTCATGACCCACCCACCTTCAATCCGGAGCCCTACGGTGTGCAGCCTCCCGCTTCAAAAGTTACAGGACATCAAAGTTTTGAAAATTTGAATAAGGAAAACGCTTTTTCCGTTGCAGACGATTCCACTGGTCTATTAATTAATACTACCTTCATTTCTCTTAGGTAATTAATATTACCTTTATTTCAATTGTACAGATGTTTTTTTAATGGAGCGTATACATTTTTCATGCTAAGATTGATACATCTTTCTTTCTGATTTCGTTAACATTCAATATGATTTTTAAGACACAATATGATGTATTTACAGTGTTAGAATAGAATAGCAATGTATTATTTGACGTTTTGCTGTTTACACGTTATCACATTACAACTTTACCTTGTGAATTTTTCCAATTTAGAAGAAAAACGTACATCCTCAGTCCGTAATATTTGGAGACATATCGTGAATGAAGACAACCAAATTACAGATATCAGTAGTCCTGTCAACAGTTTGAGCACATATGGTTCTTTTGTAAAACTCAGACGAAATATATATAAAAGACATCAAAAGGAAATGGAAGAAGCTGTCATTTTAGCACATATAGTGGCAAATCGTTGCAAATCAAAGATGTAGGGGTGGTATCTGGGATTTCAGAATCCATGATTATAAGAAATAAAAAAGTAAGTAAGTAAAGTAAGTAAAATTATTATTATTTTATAATAGGCATGGAGTAATGAATATTCTATGATTGTCTGAACTACACTCCACCATTTTTCTACAAAAAAAAAAGAAAATAGTGGGACTCGGTTGAATGCTGGAACAGGCGATGGCTAATATTTCGAGAAATTAACCGATTTTGATCAGGAAAGTTTCAATTTCCGCTATAAATTCGAATGTTAAATGCTACCATTTGGTTTGCGTACAGACCGCAAGCAGCCGATTTTTAATGTGTTATTTCAGTTTTTATTTTTTTTAATGCAAAGATATTTTGCTATGAGACGATATGAGTTATAACTGAAAAACGGTACCTACCTACCAATCATAATTTGAAATAGATAACTCAAGGTGATAAACCAAAATAATTGATCTAGTCATGAGTGAATTACAGCAATGTACAACATTGATTGTGCAAGAATGCAAGATAATATCAGATATTCGCCATTTATCAAACAGTACGTGGATTAAAATGGAAATAAATAAACATTTAATATAATATTCAGAAGGAAACGATAAAATACGAAATCTAGCAATGCTTCAGTTCAACACGGTTTTCGAGCAATCCCATTTCTATAGTCAATGTTGCGCATATAATTCGACTACTATACCACACTGTCACCAGACAACATAGCGTGAATTCTGAGAAAGTTATTTTTTACCAATTTCCGTTGATTCCCAATATATTTCGCTCCCCCTTACCAAGGGATTATCAAATTCACGTAGATGGGCGTCCAAAAGCTGCAAAAAAGAACGCACAATCTTGTAGCTGTCTTATACTCATTTCCTGCTTTTGAAATAATAATAACAATGTCCAGATGTTTCTGTTGCGTTTAAGGAAGGCGAGTTGCTCTGTATTAAATTATGTATACTGTAGGCATTAGCCTTAATTTTGAATCACTTACGGTAATGCAAATGAGAGTTGAATTTGCTGTTTTTGAGATTGGCGCAGAATAATAAATGAGGCACTTACATTGCTGAGAAAAGTACCCACGCAGGTTTGAGATGTGCTGGAGGTAACAAAATTCCACTGTCAGCAAAACCGAAGGGACTAATTAAAAAATAAACCTCGTATTTATCAATATTTACCAATCAATATCCAAATAACCCCCGTATTAGCGGCAATTGTACAATTGTTTGTTCAGTCATTTGCCAAGCAACGCAAGCAATAAAGCACATATTTTACAAATCCGCCATGCAAAAATAACAATGGCTAGCACCCCATGAATATTACTAATTGGTACATACGCGGATGGGTTTGAAAAAGCGGTGGCTTGATGTAACAACGGGATATTGAGCGAAAAACTGCATAATATGCATCGGTTATGCATGGTGAACGAATATTGTTTGATTAATGATTCGCGGGGGTATTAAATATTTTGTCGATTTAAGCTGCTGATGCAAATAATGGCGCTGGACGCTGGACTGTGAAATATTGTTTATTTTATCAAATACATATCAGATTCTGTGCATTTCGTCTCGTAAACCCATCCACCATAACAATTCTTTTCCACCAAGTAACAAAAATTTGTTAATAGTGGTTTTAGCATAAAGGCAAACATATTTTTATCGACATCGATACGATGTCCTTATCACATTTACTTGATCTGTTTCAGATGTTAGTAATTTCTATTTCCTAAATGATTTTATGGAGGGCCATCATAATGAACTGTACATATAATTTTTATAACCAATAAATAATATTATAAATAACTAATTGAGTCCATTCAATCACGTTTTTCTTAATTTCTTTTTTTTATTTTTGATGATGTATACCTAGGGGTGTGATTATTACATTTTAATAGCCACTGCTGGTTTTATTTCTTTAGATGCTCGCCGTAAAGTATTAATTGTTAAAGACCGACAAGAAATCTATGATGTAACAGTGCACCTTTTGCGAACGGCAGCTCTTAAATTGGTAGAGCGGCCATGAGTAAGATAAAAAAATATATTTTTTTTGGGCGCCAATTGGTTGTATCTAACCAATAAGTTTTGTAATAAAACACAATTGCATATAGATCATGTATTAATACCGAATTTCGAAATATGAAAAATGATGTCTAAAGTAACTATTTGATGTTTCAAGATTTAATTTTATATATCAAAATGACAATAGAAATAAAAATTAAAATACATACATATGTTTCCTTTACAGGTGGTTGTACAATGCTACGGATTAATTTCTTAATTCCCGAAAATAAATATTGTGTTATTCGAAGTGTTTAAGTGACGAAAAGAATGTATTTATGTGACTTAGCTGTTAATGTCAGGATCCAAAACGGCCTCTCTGTGCAGTTGGTAGGAAATCACTCCTCCAGTGCCATGTGCCTTCCGTCAATGTCCTTTTTCTTGTGATCTGATTGTTACATTTCAGTCAATTGTTGCAATGTGTCCAATTACGGGTTTCAGGATCTTCTTTGATCACGTGATCGAAATTTAAGATGACAAATTGATATATAATTAAGAGCCAGTATTTAGAGGCCTAGATAAAAAAGAACAGGAATTTAGAAAAGAGAATTTAAAGTTTAAACAATTACTTTTGGTGGCGTGCGGCGTCTTTTAGATATAGCTAATTTAATCTTCACAACGTGGATGCTACCTCGCAAGTGAAACGCGAAAATTTTGCTGCACCTCAAGATAAGATCACAAGAAAAAGTCAGGTAAAAAGGACAGGGCGGAAATACGCTGTTGAGCTAACAGATGGAGCTTGCAGTACAATATTTAATTAAAATAAATGGAGCAATTTTAATGTTACAAATATTCTGCGAATATGGTTTTGATTGTTTAAACACTTTATTACGGCACGGCCGTAAACCCCCATAAAAGTAATGACGCCCAGATGCTTAGAATAGATTTGAACGATATCTGTGAGGAACATGAATACAAATTATCTATTCGAATAGATTCACCTGCAACTTACTTTTATTTATGTTCTAAGAAAATAAGTATAAAGAGATCTAATTCCTGGAAATGCACCGGCAAACTTTCTTTAAAGTATTTACCTGATCCCTTCTTGTGCTGTGTCAACTTTAAAAACAATCATTCTCTTCTTGTGTGTCACCAAGTTGAGTTCTTGTATTGTTTTTTTGCTAGTTGCCTGTTGTATAATTTCTCAATAAAACAGTTTCTTTCAAGATTATATATATTATTTGCGTTACATAGGGCGTGTTTTAAAATAGCACTGAATTTTGGATAAACACTTCCAATTTAAATATTCTTATAGCACTTACATATTATAAAAATGTGTAGACCCTGGGATGGGTTTGATGTTGTCCGCCTACGAGAAATTGAAATCAATGTAGATGTTGTTGGAGAAGTCGAAATGACGGAAGATGTTTTTGGGCGATAATGTTGAAAATTATGTACCCAAAGAGTCAAATMTCATTAAATGGAGTCATAATCATTTACTACCTGAAGCTAAACAAATAGTTTAGAAAGTTTATGAATACATCATACACGCAGATGGAGTGGGGCCGTCACAGAAACCAGTAGAATTGCCAAATGTTCACAATCAACTGAGATACATAGCTGTAAATGTATTTCAGGACAGAAAATTGCGAAAAGACGTTGGTTTGTCGAGGGTTTTCAATGATGATCACGCAAATTTAATACAACGTATGATTTATGAGGCATAATAAAATAATTTTGTATTGACAATTGAAGAACTAAAGCTGTTTTATTTATTTTTGTTTTTAAGAAAAATTGTGTTTCATTATAAGAAAATTAAAAAAATATTCGAGATGAAAATAAACCAATCATATATGCGGACAAAATTGATACGACACCCAACTATTAAAAAGGGTTGGAGAGATAAGAGTTAGAAATGTGTGTGGTTAAAGAAGAATTAACTATTCCACATGCGGTATCCAAAACCGGATGGGTGGAAGATGCGTATTTTTCTAACTGCTAGAAATACGTACTAATGCAGTAATTGTATTAAACAATGCTTGTTATGATTCTGCTCAGATTGAAAAAAATCCAAATACGTCTTCATAATACGCGCATGATTTTTATTAATATACTTTTACACTTACTCCCTATATTTTCTCTCATTTCTTTTGTGTTATGCGTAAGTGTTTTCTTTACTCCTAGATATTTACATGTCTCGCTGTTTTTTTAAAGCAGGAAATGTTATGTCATTTATTGTGATGTTTACATTTTTCATCTTTGCTATTTTACCACTCTGTCCTATAATTGATGCAAATTTGTTTATACCAAATTCCATTTTTATATGACTCGAGAAGGCAGCAGTTTTATATCATCAACGTTGAACGGATCTCATATGATACATTCTTTAGTGATCTTATATCCAGTTTTAGTCGCCTTCAGTTCAGCTGGTTGTGTGCTAGTACGAATCATCTAGGGCTCCACATATCTCCTTGGAAGATTTTTGATGCGTTCAATTTTTGTGTTAGGTAGGCTGAGTGTTAATTTTGTTTCCTAGTTTTTCATTGTACGCTTAAAAAGGTGTATTATGGTTGGATATATTTTGTAGAATTTTGGAGCGTGCCTTCATACTACTAAAGAATGATATGTTGAATAGATAATATGAAAATCAAGTAACATGATCATATTTTCTTAATTTGACGATTTGCAGATTTTTACGAAATTTTAAGTCAGGCTTAATTAGTAGTTATTAATTTGGAAAGAAAACAGATCGCCACCCACGGTGCATTTGTAGTAGCGAGAGCTAGAGCCGTTCTGTTCCTTCTGTTTTTACTTTAAAGATCAACCTTTATAATCTCAAAGATGGCTCTGGTATCGGATATGTCGCTTTGAAGATAATGAATACAAATACAGTTCTATTCAGTAAATCTATATCAACGGACTTTTTTTATTCTCTGGCAAGTTTGTGGCCATCATCTTCGACGGGGAGGATCATACAACATGATTTTGAAGGTAATCTGAACAACATAATTAAAACAATATACCTATCGGTAGTGTAATTTATTTTCTTAAAAAACGCCAAAATCCGGACCTCTTCCCAAAACAAACTCAACCATTAAGGTAAGTAGAAAAGCCAGGTTCATGTGCACGGACGTTGGAATAGGCCAGTACGGGACAAGCACAAAAAACACATACCTTCATAAAAAAAGATGTTCAAAAGGTAGTCCATTATTGTCCACAGACGCTTGCACTCTACGCATGAGGGAGACTCGCATTTAACCATTTATCGAGTATAATACACAATAATCTAAGGCACTGAACTATCTCAACCTGACAGCTCCTATAAATAATGCGACAAAAGTGCATTACTTTATATACAGTACGTACGTTTTCGCGTACATATTCAGTTCCTTTTAACTTACAAACCACCGCGAAAAAAAACAAAATCTGCCATTTTTCCTCAAGTATTATGAAGTATTATGGGTATAAGCAGAGACACTGGACTTCAGGAAAGTTCTCTAGTTGATTTTTTTTAGATAAATTCATCAGAAATCACGTAGCTATTCCTATGACTGTACTTTGATCAGTACTGGACTTTGCAAAGTGTTATCATATAACAATATGTGTTGCTTAACGCAAAGACAAAGCTGGTCTCGAATATGCAGTTTGCAGCGACATCTGCGTCTCGATCTCGGCACCCCGGGGACGGAAACAAAACTGCCATCGACGATTCAAATTCTAGTCGCTTCTTCCTCTATCGATTACCTATGCAGCGTTGGAATTATTCATGGATCCACCCGTTAAAGAAAGCAGTCTGCTTGAAGTGTTATGGCTCGAAATGCCATCGAGAAAATTCCGTCCCATGAATAAGTAATGCTTCATGAAATAGCTATCAAAGAGAGTTTTCAATTAAAGGATTCTCGTTAAGCGTACGACGTATTCATTTACCTTCAAGGTTTCCGCCGTCAAAGCTACCTGTCGGTGTACGTTAATGTTTCTTGTGAGAAATTAGGGAGCTTTTAGCGATTTGCTACTTGTTAAAGAGAAAATTAGATTGGAATAAGTGCTTTTCAAACAGAAGTTGTTAATTTGGTCTGGTTATATTTCTATAGTTAATATTTTAGCATAAGTTTCTTGTACATCTCGAGTACACTTTCTTTACTATTTCCAAAATGCATTAAGTTAATCGTAACTCATATGACAAGTCAAAGCAGCTAGCTGGTAAACCTGTTTTGCAGTGGTTCCGCCAGATGGCATTATTGTTCATTAATCTCGATCCAACCTCCAATTGATTTTGACAAAAGAAAATAAAACTTGCTTCAAATAAGTTTCCCATTCGCTACGTCTTGTTTTCTATAAATTTTATTTGTCAAGTGTATAGTCAGGGCTACAAAAGGAATGCACAAAACATCTTATATCGAGACAATCCTTCCAACTGATGACCTAATTTCACTAAATAATCAGCACTATCGCAATTCTCCTTACGTAGTTAGTTATGGATTTTTAAAACCAGTCGGGACAAAAGGAAGGAAATCTTCAGAAACTTGATGTTCTACCTACATTTGAGCAATTATTTAATTACAGTTTATTGTTTTTTTTATCATCCACTGCGTTATTATAATATATATAGATCTTTTTCACAAGGTATGTGTTGTTTGAATCTACCATGATAGATAGATACAACAGTATTAACAAGTTCTTTTCCTTATATGCAACTTCAGAAGTTAATGTTTTGAAAAAGATGTATAATAAAACAAAATGCAGAGTAATTTTTGTATGTCCTTAAGAAAAATTGCCCATGTACACTGTATAACCCTACAGTCTGTACAAGTAAGAAGAAATAACAAACATGCAATGATTATGTTTGTGAAAAGTTATATCAAAAAAATATAAATACCACTCACTTTTTTAGTATTAACCTTGATCCATTAAGACGTATCCATTCTGACATTAGTTACCCGCAATCGAGAATCTTTAGATAGTTAGATAGTATGTTTTGGAAAGGATCGTTATCACTATAAAACACTGACAAATATTATTAATCTGACGTTTTGAATATGCCTGTAATTCTTGTCTAAGACAAAAACCACCAACCATCGTCTAACAACAGTTCAAACAAAATTTTGAAAGTAAATAAACGAATCACCAGGGAAGCGAGGCCTCATAGAAAGAACGTGTCAACCTGATAAAGTAGCCTTCCAAATCTCATCCAACTCATAATTTCCACAATTTCTAGTAAAATTATTAATACTCCTAGAAATTTATATAACTTCTTTTATTAGACGTTTGAAATAATTTTTTCTTAATGTAAAATTGTAGCATAGTAGCACGTAAATATGTATTCTTTCAAACGCGTACCTACTTTTCCTTTAGTTTGACCTATGCAACACTTACAGCAAGAACAAGTAATTTTGTAAACACCTTCAGTTTCTAAATGTTCTTCATCTTTAGTAGAACTTAAAATTTCAATAACTAAAATATCATGCCTTCTAAGTATTCTCTTTAGTTTTTCCGAAAGGCCTTGTACATAAGACAAACTCAACTTTAATTTGTTTTGTCCTGTTTGAGAATTTACAGGATTTCTTTTGACTGGGAAGGTGGTGAGATGTAGCATGTAAATATTTGTCTATGTGTGTAGGTTGTCTCTAAACCTTGTGTCCTAACTGTCCAGTGTTTACTCTGAAAAATTAGATATCCAAGAAAGGTAAACCACCATTACTTTCTCTAACTGTCTAGTGTTTACTCTGTAAATTTGGATATCTAAGAAAGGTAAACCACCATTGCTTTCCAATTCCATAGCAATTTTATGTCAGGATTTTGACTGTAAATGATTTAGAAACCTACCTAACTCTTCTATACCATGTACCAACACTTTGACTTAATCTAAAAGCTGTTGATCGCTATCTCTTCAAGATTTTTCATAAACAGGTTGGCCACTATAGGACATTAGAGGTGAACCCATTGCACAACCTATTTTTTGTTCATAAAAATTACCGTTCGATAAAAATTAAGTTTATTTTAAACAGTGTTCAGATATCTGGCTCTCGTGTCACCTAGACGATCTCTTACTGAGTGTGGATTTGATGATATCCATCATTTCAGGTAAGGGTAATTTCGTAAATAAAGAGGTCACCTCAAAACTAACTAAAATATCAGTTTCTGAAATACTTAAACCTTTTATATCGTCAATAAAGTCTGAAGAATTCTTGACGAAACTACTGGTTTCTCCTACATAAGGTTTTAAATAGGACATAATTTTGCCAATCTGTAACAAGGACTGCCAATCATATTGACTATAGTTATTAACGGGACACGTTCCCTTTGAAGCAAGATTGTTGGTTTCTATATCGGGTGTTCGGTCTAAATGATTTTTACTAAAATGGTAGAAAGTTATAAATTTTTCTCAAATAGGTATAGAAAATTTCCAAATACGTACCAATTCTTGTAAATATCCCATTATAATTGTCTCACTCACAGTTTTTTAACTTTTGTTGCTTATTTAAAATCGAATTATTTGGCTTTTACCCGCGCAAGTATATTTTTCTGAAATTTAATAATTATTGTCACCTGCAAGTTAACAATCGACATATATGTACAAGATTCAGTTTTGCCTTGACATTTTTTATTCCTACATTTACGCTCCTGTCAGCAAAAGCTTTCATCTAGCTTCAACTAGTCAGGTTGATTTCGGGTAATTTTTATGTTCAGGTGTTTGCGCTGACTAACACGTGTCATTAAAAATGTATGCCCTTCATGCACTGAAAATACACCTCACTTTTTTGCTCTTTCATCGTTTGACCGTAAACATTTCCAGCGGGCACGCACGGTCAGGGGCGTCCGTCGGTACGGGGCCACTGACAATTTTTTCCGTAAACAGCACGACCACAAAGGAATCGGGGCAGCCGGGTGAACTGACCCGGAAGCCAAGCTCACCGTGCCGAAATCATTTCATTACAGGAGCGAAGTGGTGTAAGAGAGGGCTGGTCACACCTGGGAATTTCAAGCGCAGGGGAATTTTTGAGTCATTGTGTGCCGGGAATTCGTAAATTGGGAATTCGCTAAACATCACTCACAGCTAACGCGATAACAAATGATTTGTTAATAAAAAAAACATCTGCATGTCAGCAGAAAAGAGATTTGATGTTATAATTGAGGACGCGGATAGGGTGTTCCATTTTAGTATGAGTATAAGTAAATATTGGCATCCACAGATTTTATGAAATTTCAGAAGAATGAAACCATATAATAATAAAAGTACATTATTCGTTTTAAAAGTGAATTATGTTTGGGAGATTTTCTAAACTGCAAACATCAAATTTTGCATCCTAATGTGAAATAACCTTCGAATGGTGCTACTTAGACCAAATTTAATATTAACAAACTGATATTTTTATTCTCGCTGCAAAATTCATAAATGCGATAATAAACAGGGCGTTTCATTCAAAATAACAAACTTCGTGTCCACTTTCTGTTTAACCGGAAGTCAGTCAAATATTTTTGGAGACTGGAGAGATCTCATTATACCGGAAATTTAAACTTACTTCGTTATTTTAAATAGAGTACTCCGTATATTGTTGCATTTTGACTTTCTTGAGAAAAACAAATAGGTGTCGGTTAATTAAAGTCATGTTCGGTCTTAGTCAGGACATCATTCCTTAATTATTTCATATTTACTGAAAATTTTTACTTTTGCAGTGTTCCACGTCATATTTAAATATTGTTGCGGGATCAGCACCCTCTGTCTACCGGAGTTACAAGCGTGTAGATGCGGTGTAGTAGGACTCAGCAAGTAGTGATCCTAGCGACAGAAAGATGACAGGGAATGTCTATACTCTCTAGAGAATTCTGTCAATGGAACCTTCGCGAAGTTTCGATAGCGTCTGGAATGTGACGCTTCCGGAATTTTTGATGGGGGTATATAAGGACTGACCATGCTGTATTATCCTGGTTTTTGTGACTAAAGAATGCAGAGGAACAAGTCGCTTCTGTGGAGAATGCAAACATCGCAAGCGAGTGAAAAAGCACGAGGTTACTGTCGATGTAAGGGCAGTCTTCATTGAGCAGAGCGAGGGTCTAAGAGCTGAGAACGTCAAGATGGCTCAGTAAGAGGACAACGATATTGGTCCTCTACTTAAATGTAAAGAAGGCAACAGTTCACGACCACGATGGTAGGAAATGTCCCCAGAAAGTCCGACCCTAAAAGCGACGTGGGCCCAATGAAAATCTGCGTGGGACAGCGCCGATTGGAGTAAGTTACCATGCAGTTAGTGGTAGCTAAGAAGTATGTACCACGGGTTTAGAAGATGTCCATGAGAGGCATCGTGTGCCTATCTGGAAGTAAACAAGACTTTATAAAAGTTCGTGAACGATTCTATTGGGTACACTGTCGCGAGGATTGCTATCGTCATCGCTGGAGCATTTCCCACCACAGCAGACAATAATAAATACATCCTTGTTGCAATGGTTTACTTTAGCAAGTGGCCAGAAGCCTACGCAATACCAAACGAGGAAGCCTCGACGGTAGCAGCGTTCTTGCCAATAACCTCGTGTACAGATTTGGAGTACCGCTAGAATTGCACTCGGATCAAGGAAGGAATTTCTAGTCTAGTACCGCTTGTTGGGTATTTCAAAAACTAGAACAACTGCTCTTAACTCACAATCAGATGGAATGGTCGAGCGGTTTAACAACAATGGAGCAATTCCTCTTAAAAGTTGTGGAGTGATATCAAACCGATTTTGACGAGCGCCTTCCTCTGTTTCTGTTGGAGTACAGCAAAGATAGTCCTTGGCAGAAAGCTGAGACTACAGTGCGATCTGGAATTTAGTCAACTACGACGCCTGAAGAGGAAGTAAACGATTATGTTGACAACCTTAGATAGTCACTTTTGGAAACCCATGGATTGATGTGACAGAAAATTAATATGGCGGCTGATCGTGCAAAAATTCGCTATGATGAAAGGGCCAATCACATGCAGTTTAATGAAGGAGATATAGTGTGCATAGAGCGTCAAATTTCCCAGCAGGTCCGACAAATCATTTTGTAAAAAAAATATAGATTAGAAAGAGGTTCAACGATCTGCAACCCCTTCATGCATTGAGGAAGCATCTATGTTGATGGCCCAAACTTCACATCCATTGAGGATTTACAGTGCTATAGTAGTGCAGTTATTTATATCTTGAACCGAAGGCAGGTACCAATAACCCGGTATTTCACAGGTACTTAAAGAATGCAGTAATATAGTGAAGGGGTGTTTTATTTAAAACAACAATGCAGGTATCGATTTCCGGTATAACCAGCTGTCCGCCATCAATTTTTATTTTAGTTTGCAGGGTATTTCTGTTATCCAACCATTTCGCCTTAATAACGCACCCTGTATATTTGCTTTTTCATGCACAAGTGTTAAATTATAATAATTTGTAACCTATTAACCACTTTTAATTAGTGGTATTGGTAACACAATGGAGCCGTTTGCCATTATACTTATTTAAGTATTGAAATAAGTTCTTAAAATTATTATGCGGAAACTGGATGCGCTCGCCGTTTCAATACAAGAAATTAGCCCACGTTCTATTTTCTTGTACTGAATTTCCATACTTCGTGTTTAAACTGCGCAGATCGACGCGCACTAACCTGTTCTACCGTTTATAAACAAAACGTTCATAAAACCTACTTTTCGAACCTACGCAATAAGCAGGGATGTGAGAATAGGCAGCTTTTGTACTGATATCGGTGAAATAAACTTTTGAATAGGGGCTATCTGTTATTTTGGGCTGACTTCCTACTACCAGCTAATTAATACATCAACATGAAGTACAGTTTTAGGCCTCTTAAAATATGCATATTGGTGTGAGTACACTTTTGACAACCCCGGGAACGTGATGTGTTGTCATGCTTTTGTAAATGAAACGGAAGGAATGCTTTGACGGAATTGTGTACCTTGTTTCCCTATTTTGTTATGGACAAGTTCAAACAATTTTACAAATGAAGCATTGCTCATTTGTGGAAGATTTTTATATGCTGCTGGATCTTCTATTGGCAGCTCTTCTTTCAGCACATTTAAGAAGCCATGAACATTCATGCCCCTTGCAATATCATTGTTAGTATCAACGCTGATGTATTTAATAATTTTTTCAGTCGACAGGCATTTTTTTACTTTTAAATACAAATTTACTCCGGGTGACCACAAACACAAACAACAGTAAAAGTAATTGTTTATGAGTGGGTTATATCTAAGGTCTACTTTTCTCTAGCAGTAGAATAGATCTTACGTTGCATTTGCCATTGTATAAAGACGGAATTTAATAGATTGCGGTTAGATTAGCTTTAGTTTGAGAAAATCACGATTAGAACTACAAAAGGCCGCACGTGTACGTATTGAAATACTTACTGAAAAGAATTTGTAATTGCAAATTGAGAACAAAACCCTTCGGTTATTTCTTGTATTAAAACGGCGCACGCATCTAATTTTCAGTATAATAATTTTAAGAACTTATTTCAATACTTAAATACGTATAGTGGTAAACAGCTCTTTTTTTTAGATTTAAAATTTTTGCTGCTCAAAATATACAATAGATGTTGAATCAAATTAGCTATTCTCCACTAACCAAGTATTGTAATGAAGAGGTCCCGAAAAGGATCCCTGCGACACCGATGTGCGACATCAAACTGTTGATTGCCTTAAGCCCTAACTAATACACTCAAGTTTCAGTGTAATGTTATTAATACGCCATCTCTCGTGGATGATGCTCCAGGATAACCTCCACGACGAGCTAACTCCATAAATCCCCGGTTCATCTGCTCATTGCAACCGCATTCCCGCTCGCATCTTAAGACAAACTTCGCAATTAGCGGATAAATCATCTGCACATATCTCTGTGTAACCGATATCAAGTTCCGTAGATACGCCGGCGACGTTCCCGAAATTATTTATCGCAGTTTCGTTCGGGGGTGCACCCAGTACGCCGGAGGCGATTGTTTCCCGCGACATTGAATAGTTGCTCGTTCCGCTGCATTTGCGGTGGAGGCGGCCCCCGCCCGTTCGAATACGGAGAGAAAGTTCCTAATCCAATTAAAATTATTCCGTTCCTGGCTTCTGGTGTAGTATTATTATGTGCAGCTTGAAATTAATTTCGAACTATCGCGACGACGACGGCGGGGCGGCGCTTGATGGGGCTGATGCGGCGCTTGCAATCGGAATTATGAAATGTTATTTCAACGTGGTACCTGGGACGGCAGTAGTTGCTTCTTTTGGATTGATTTTAAAGTTTTCAGCTTTTATCAATGACGTCGTAAATAATACTTCATTTTTACACTTTATGTTATTGTCAGTTTTATTTCCCCATATGAAGAAGTAAAATCGCTTATTTACTCTTTACTTTACCTATATGCCATTGGTGTGTCGCTTCCTCCATTGTATTGAAATTCTACTAAATTACAGTTGGAAAATATTGGCTCTGTTATTCAAGTCAATTCAAGAGGCAATGTCGTCTAATCTACAGCTCTAGGAAACGAATAATGGCATAATATGAATCGTTGGAGTGGCACGTTAGTTGTGTAATGTGTTGAAGTTGATGTGCTTTCGTAGGAGTATATTCGAACGTGACAGGAACAAGCATTTTGCTACTGATTTAAAAAAACCAAAGGTGGACTTTATTAATAATAATAAGGCACCAAATATGGAGCTGCTGCTGCTAGTTGGAACACATTAGTGAATGCTTACATTCTTACAGTACAKGTACAGATTTAGGGTACTAACTATTACTGACGCATACTACTACTTCGACAGACTTTATGTTGCTCCTATAGTACGAAAAGGAACATTTGCAGTACGACACAGTACAAGGCAACAACATAACCCCGAAGATATGTCTGAACTAGATCAGGTCGGAACAGAGGGTAGAATAGCGGTAAATGGTTCAAAAAGTTTCTTGGGTAAATGAGGAATAGCTTCAAAAAAGAATCATAGCAAAAGTACCCCATTAGTTTCGCTCTCGGTTCTTCAAAGTGTAGGCATTTGGTCATACAATCTCCTCGTCATATCCACAAACATCACTTTCTGATTTTCCAATCCTATGGAGATGGCTTATAAAGTTGCAATGTCCTGTTATGACTGACAGATTCGAGAGTCGATTAGCTGGTACCTGCGGAAAGAACTTATTGTTTGACAGGAGTATCCCACCTTTCCTGCCAGATATCATATTCAAGTATTATTAGGTATTCTTTAATGTTCCTTATTGAGATAAAATTGTCTTTCTCTATAAGTGTATTCAGGCAAGTGTTACTACTATTCTCCTGTTTTAATAATTTATACGGCTAATTTATAGGTCCAATGGAAGAAAACCAGCTTTGGCACAGGCGGCGTTGTTAGAAACAGAAGAGTAGCAAACCCCGACACGTCTAGCAACTAAGATAGCGATAACGATAACGAGTAAAGTTTAGATTTTATTTACTTAAGATGCAATTGGAATGATAGCATGATTGTAGATAAAAGTAATCGATTTCGAGACAAGTATGTCCCATTTTGCTCTTACTTTATTTTTTAGGGACATCAGTATTTTCTTAGCTCTGCCACGCACTTTTGAAAACTAAAGTTTTTATCTAGTCCAACCCCTAAATAACAATATCGATCTTTGTTTTTCTGATTCTGACATGCAGATCTCTATGGTGTATTCTTTTTTGTGATTTCAACACCATTAGCTTCGATTTCTTGACGGAGACAATTACTAGCTTTTAAATTTTTCCGAAGTTTTGTTTTTATAATGACTGCTATGTCATCAGCGTAAGCAAGTATGTCTATATTTTTTCATTATAGGAGTCGAGAAATTGTCTAATATACAGTCCATAGTGTCGGCCCAATGACTTCTCAGTCGGTTAAATAGCTTTTTACTGTTTTAATTAAGTATAGGTCGATATCCTTGCCTGGTAGTGACTTTATGACTGCAACAAACCAAACATTACCAAATAGTTTGGTGGAGTGAAGTTCAGAGATGTCTGCTATAATCTGGTACGAATTATTTTGTCAAATATTTTGCCAAGGTCTGGTAAAAGCATGATATATCTGTAATTTTGTGTATTGCCCGAATCTGCACTTGGACCTTTGGTGAAATTACAAGATTTCCTCTTTTCCGTATATTAGGCTATTTTGCTCGCAGACAAGAGTTATATATGTGAACAGGAAAGTCCCTAATTTATTCAATTTGATCCACACCTGGAGCTTTATTCTTCAGTTCTCGAACTAAGAATTTAAGTTCGTCTTCAATAACTTCGTTTATATCGAAAGTATACTCTATTTTAGGTTCTCGAAGTCTTGTCATTGTTGTCCGGAAGAAGCGTTTGAACTAGGTGGCGCCTTCGAAAGCGCCCAGCAAATTAGACTTCTGAATTTCTTCAGATGCTAACTCGTAGATAGTACCCCACGAATTCGGGACAAAGTCTGTAATTAAAAGTCTTTGCCAGGATTTCTGTTTCGGCTTATAAAATCATGGAGCTCAAACGTAATCACATTCTGACGAGGCTAAAAACATTTCCAGCAATATAGGTAAAACCGAGTTGGATATATTGAACGTAAACCAAAGGTTAGTCAATAGAGTTTAGTAATTTAAAACCAAAACTCTAGTTATTCACATTTATTTTTATTGACCAAAAGCACATTTCGGCACTGCTCGTGCCATTTAAGCGAGCGTGTGTTTTGAAACAAACAACAACAATAAATTCGAGACAACTTAAAAATACAAAAAGGTTCAAACATCAAACAACGCACTAAAATTAACGGACACATGTTAAAAGCAATTCCTGTCAATTTTAAAATTAAAATGCATTTCTATGCTGTGCTGTCTTCACCGCAAACAACTGCAGATAGATATATTTCGCTATCATTGTAGCTCATCAGTGTATCTTGTCAATTTTCTTTAATTAACTGGACTAGTGCAAAGAAGTTTATCAAAGTTAACATCATTTTATCTTAAGTAAGTCCATCCCTTTTGGACCGTTTCATGGATAAACCAAGTCTCATCTAAATAAAATATTGATCTATTTTCTTCTCGATATTGTTTGATTTCTTGTAAATAACGATGTCGTCACCTTGTCATCACGTCGCTTTCCATTAAATAGTATATTTTTTAAATATCTTACGAAAGCTTTTCCACAACACTACACAATGTTCTTCTCATTTATATCTAACTGTAGGCACAGTTTGTTCGTCATAAAATTGATACACAGCTGTTCGAATTCGATCTTCTTGAATTGGGAGCAATTTTTGTAACGCTCCGTTATTGAACCGAATTTTTGTTTGTGACGGTCCAAATTTCATCCATTGCCACAGGATTGTCAAATGCCACTGGAATAAATTATCTAAGGCATGATTGAGAAAATCAGTAATTTAGTAATCCAGCTATTCAAGAGTTCACAAATTTGTCTGTCCAATCATGTAAAAATCTCATCAGCACTTTTCCAGTTTTGGGATATGAAATTGACAATTTTTGACAAACCTACAAAAACAGAAAGTTTGGAATCTAGAACAGTCCAAAATGCTGGATTTGCATTATACCAGTCCCAAACGAAAACAGTAAAATCCCAACATGCAAAATCAGTTTCAGCATTTTCCAGTACACCCATTGCGTCCGCTCTTTGCTTTCATTATCAATTACAACGACCGTCAGCACAAATCATCGGCAGTTACACCAGGTCCAACAATTTTGCGGGCCCTCTGCAAAAGGGGTATCGTCCGATAGGCCAATTTATGGCATTCCGATGCCATAAATTATCCATAAATACATCGTTTGTACACCGATGAACACAAAAGATTGTCGAAACTGCGATTGGCACGATCCGCTTCCGAATCGCTTAATTCAGCCGAAACCGCAGATATTTATGCGACGGCGTGAATTTTGCTCCGGTGAAAAATGGATCTTTTTTCTTTTCGGACGAACGGGCAAACGGCGTCAAAAGGCAGTTTGGTTCGCGGTTGAGTGGTTGTTTAGTTAACTAGATAGGGAGATCGAAAACCGTATTTTTTATATATAATTGCGCATCCAGTACAAGAACAGAAATTGCATTGCGGTGCATATAATAATAATAATAATAATAATAATAATAATTATATTAATAACAAATATAATATAATATAATAATTCTTATCAAGGCATAGTATAAAATTTTTAAAACATCAAAATCTTTGAAACCTAAAGTATTTCTATGTATGTATCGAATATGAGGAACAAAAGTCAACTCTAAGTCCATAATAAAACCCAATTGCTTAACCTCCTTAACCCTATCAATAAGCCAATTTTAAATCGTCAGCATACACTTAGATAAGGCAAGTAAACTGTTCAAGTGCGTCGTTAAAATAAATTAAAAATAATAATGGCCCGAGGTCGGAACCCTGTCTCACCCCATTAGGCGCAAAATATATTCCGGACCTTGTCCCATCGTACTCAACGGAATGTGTGCGGTTGGCAAGCAAGGATTGAAACAATTTCACTATGTTATCACACAAACCAAAAGCTCTTAATTTTTTTAGTAGAAGAGAATGCTTCACAACATCAAAGACCTTGAAAATGTCGATATAAGCAAGGTGTCGGGAAATAATGAGCAGAAAATGAAAATGGTGTTTCTACTCCAAAAATTAATTCCATCATTTCTGTCAAAGCTCAAAAGTAACGAAGAAACAGAGTGTCAAAATTATTTTTTTCAATTAATTTCTTTTATAACTTTTTTGTCTGTGTATCGATTATCTTCAAATTTGGCACATATATTTTCTATATAATTGTGCATTTTGTATCCAAATTTAAAGCAAATGCTTGAATGCCCAAGACTTGAACTGCCCTTGGCTTTTGAATTATCACCCTGAACCTTTTTTTATTTGTAATTATTTATAATTATGTCAGAAATTAAGATCGCTAAAAAATATATTACGATAAATTAAGCCGTTTTCGAAAAAGAAACCGTATAATAATTTTACTCAGCTCAGCATATACAAGGAGGCTTCTCTGTTCCAAGAGCTTCGGTAACAAAAGCGTATTAAATAATTTTGACAAAAGGGCCAACATAGTACTTTGAATCCGGGACGTGTGCGTTACCAAGTAACAAATTAACATTTTATGACATTAATTTTTCGAGTTGAATCACCCCCTTCATATTCGCTCATCATTTCCGAACACCCCGTATTACATCAATTCTTTGTCTATTGTCGATGGCACTTAAAACAAATTGTACAAACTTGCAAAGATTATAGTCGAAGTCGACTTACGATGAGTGAATCTATGTTGGATATCGGAAAGGTGACTAGATATGTGACTCTATAAGTTACTAGCCAAAATGGATTCGAACACCTAATTTCAAGACTGACTTTACTCTCGTCGACTTCCAAACTTCCGGATACGTTGCATGTCAAATAATTAGGTTGTACAGATGACAAAGTATCGCACACTACTAATAAGGATTCTACCTTTGCCATTTTGTTTCTTTTTTCTCTCATTGTTAAATTCAAAGCAGCCGATTATGGATCTTGACCACATCATGGTAAGATAGCTTATTTCCTTCTTCCGCAGGGTAACGTTCTGGAATTCATTCGTCCACCAAGGATTTGAACACTTCCTCTGGATAGTGTTAATAATTTTCACGTTAGATGACACCTGGACAAGTTCTAAGTCTGTTAATTCACACATTATATTTTGTTACCGCTTCGTCATCTTTGACTCAACTAAACTTTTATTTTCATTTATAGTTATCGGCTCAGTATCAAGCTTCATTCAGTGACACCATGTTTTCCCCAATTTAGGCAGGCAAAACACTTCTCGTGCAGTTTTCTTATTTTTAGAGTGTTTTCTTCACCCTTTCTAATCTTCTTTTTCCTCATATCTTCACAGTTATGACAAATGCTTTAAATTTTCTGGCGATTTTGCAGAAAAATGAGTAAAGCTTTACTCAACTTTTAATATCTTTAATATCTTTTATGTAAATGGATCTTATTTTTATAAGCCATCGGAGGTTGGAAAAGCAGCTCTCGTAATTTTATGACCGTTCACTGGTACCACTGAGCGCTAAAATAACTTAGTGTTCATTTTTAGGTAAGGATTTGTTGGTAAAGTTAATGCCAGCGCCACCTCTGGGAAAACGGCTAAACATGGAGAGGCTATTGATTATTATTGTGGAGCATGGCCTAGAAGCAAGCCGTTGTATAAAATTTGCTTACATTTTTCATTACATTTCTCACACGTCAAAAGGTCTTGCCAAATAGTATTAAATTAAAATTTAGCATAACTTTGCTGACTTATTATAAGTTCCAAAAAAATTCGTAAGTCAACTGTAGTAAAATAGTTATGTTTTATCCACCACCTTTCCCAATATTCTTGAGATGCATTCTGCATAACAATTTTATATAAATGTAATAGTAATAATCATAATACGAGTATTTATTGTCTAACAGATTACTCAAAAAAGAACAATTTTTTGACCCCGTCAGCCATAGATGACGTAAAACTTACCCAAAGTATTGAACTTTTTCTAAAGTAGCTGAACTAATTTTCAAACATACTTTATACCGCATCTATACCTATTATCCAAAGCTCTTATATTTCTCATCAATTTTTTTATGACAGTTAGCAACATGACTTTTAAAATAGTAGTAATACTGATCAAAGTCTAAAAGGCTATCGTTGTTAAAATTGAAGGCAAAATGTTTCGTAAAATTGTTCATAGTATGTTGGTGATCATTCAAACTCAGCTAAATAGCTAAATGAGCGTTTATTAATTGCTGTCTTTTCTCAATAACTAACCTAAAAAAACCTTTGCATCAGTAGACGTAATTTGACCGTCCTCACTTCAGCAAATTCTGAATAATAAGTTGTGTTATGTTTATTAAGCAGTAATTTTTTGTTCTGCTGAATTTAATTTGGGAAAACTGTATTTACGGTACTTATAATGAGAAACAAGTTGATGGGTTACACTATATAACATACTGAAGGAGCCTGAACAACAATCATTTACATATCAACGACAGGCACATACCCGACATAATTTTGAAAAATGATTTTTTTAAGAACTTAGAACCGTTGGTGACAGGAAAATTAAGATTAGGTATTTGATTTTAGAGGGTTAATTCCTATTTAAAACAGGTTAATGCCCATCAATAGCTAACAAAAGATGATTTCCTCAAAAGTATATTAGCAGATTACGAGCGAAACGCAACCCAAAAAAGGCGATTATTTCGGTTAATAACATTATTCAGTTACCAAAAGAAATGACAATATAAAGTAAGTTGGTAATAGTGTTAACTCTTGCATTGTTTAAGTTCATTTAAGTATCAGCAAAATCGGAAACGTTGAAATCATCAAAATTAAATCTGTTGCCACATAGTAAACACATAAAGAATATGAAAATTTAATGAAAGTGATCAATTTTACAACCAGTAACATTCACTATTTTGGAAAATTCTGCTTATTTTACGCAGCCAGTAGCMCAAACTCGTGTCTGCCGTTATGTAAATTTAACTTCTTGTTCCGCGGACTTTTTTTCCAAATTGCCCAACTCTGGCCGTGCCCATAAAAACTTCGAGGCTATTTCGCCACCATAGGCCAATCCAGTTCCGTCATTATCCCACCAAGCGGCATACTTGTGGTATTGATTCCGGGTAATGGCAGCACAGATATATATTTTTTCCGCGGCGAAAGGGCCGTAAAAATAAAAGGTCGTAGTTAAGTTCTCCGACGGCCATAACAATTTAGCCCCGCAAATGGCCCGGGAACGGCGGTTATTTAAATTTACGACGTCTATTTCTATTTTCCACAACTTACACACATCTGCCTTAAATAATTGAACTGCGTCCGTAAAATTGCTTTGTGCAAAATAATCCCAATTCGACGCGCTCCCGCCGCACAGTGGGTAAACCCCCATGTCTGTCATAGTTGCACACAGGGTTGTCAAATTGTTGCCTTGTAAACTTATGAAGCCGGAAATACTTCGTCTATTTGATTTTACGCATCAGTAGATATTGTTTCTTTCTGCTATATAGCTAGTAGATTCAAAAATTTTACATTACCCCCGCGAGCTGTAAAGTGTAAGGGATGTAAAAGACTTACAAAACTGAAAACTGATGCATTGCTATAAAAAAATTATGAGTTATAATAATTAAAAGATTGGATGGCTTTAAGACCAGCCCAAAGAACTTTGATTGAAAACAAAGGTGAATATGCATTACAAGAAGTTTACCTTAGTAAACGTTATTTAAAATTTATGTTCTTCATCTCAATTACATTGAGCTTTCCTATATGGACGATTAGTTAAGAGACACTAAATAAACGTTTAAAATTCTTGGGAAATTGAGATCTTAAAATGGTCGAAGTTAGCAAAAGATTAAATTTAACAATAAATTAAAGGAGCTTTTAGACAAAGTTAAACCAACTCAAAAATTTTAATTACTACTAATCGCACATTTGGTATCAACTCTTTAACACCAAGGCTTTATAGACTCTCTAAAATTAGATCTGTAGTTTGTTAGCAAAATAGTTGAATTTGTTTCTGCGTGAAGATTTTAACTTGGAGTATCCCTTTGCAATTAAAAATACACCAGATTTGACCAACAAACTCAAAAATTCTAAAGGAATTGATTCGTTGTTTCTTTTGATGGGAGTAATTCATTTCCTTCCACTTCTCCAAACAACTGTTGTAACCTACTAAATCAAATTTGTTATTTATAGTTATTACGTAAAAATAATTTGGTTTTGTTAAGAGATGTTGTGTTAAATAATGTTTATTTATTTCAATTGTAAAATCTTTATATAAAAGTGAGGTTTATCTATGGGCTCATCCCTTTTAGTCCATCCTTTAGAAAAAGGTATTTTCAAAAACGCATATTTTTTCCTCACGTTTAATTTTGGTACCGTTACGTAGATGATGTCTTTACAGGAGATTTATGTGAACTAAATAATTTTCTTACCTTCATAGTTTCCTTACATGCTTCTATAAATTTCAGTTGTGAAACAAAAATTAATAATCAGATTTCCTTCTTAGTTTTATTAATTCTGCGTAACCAATTTTTCTCTTAAATTCTATTCGAAATTTTTTTAAAATCTACAAGAACGGACAATATAATTTCTTATTTTCTTTACACCTTTATTTATATAAAATAGGGCTCTTTCTTCACTTTTAAATAGACTTTTTAAAATGCCTATTTTATTAAATACTTTAAAACAGAAAGTTGGTGTAACTTTTCAAATTGCTTTAAGTAACACTTTTCCATTTATTTAATAGAAGAACTCTAGTTTAAATGTTTTACAAAATTGAAATTTTTTTCAGCACCACTAATTTGAATGAAAAAGTTAGGATTTGGTATCCTTTTAAGATTTACTGGTTAAGTCTCAGTAAGTCTATCTAAATTATTTCCTTCTCACAGATGAAACTTGCTTTTTGCAGGGTTTTTCCCGCTTTGTGCGTAATAAAGACCAAACTTCAGTTTTAAATCGTTCAGGCGTTTATAGTTTATCATGCAATGAGTGGAATACTTTTATGTTGAGCAAAGCAATAGATTTCAAAAGATGTGGGGCATTTAAAACAACTTGAAAAGTATAAAAATACAGATGTAGTAGCAGCAAATTCAAGATAAAGAATCAAATGAGAAATCTTATTCAATGGAATCTTCTAGATCGTCTTCAGCTTCAGAAAATTTATTCATCCTTCATGCCTTTTAATAAAAATAATGTCAGATCAGAATTGGCCGATATTCTTCGAAAAGTATGCTCTATGTATCTCTCTGGATTTGGAAGTTGAAGAACTATTGCTATTTTCTTAGAAATGTTTCCAAACATGTTTATTTTGTACAGGCAGTGTGGCACCTTTCTTAGATCTCACGCAACATACCTTCTCTAAGGCACCTTAGTTTCAGCAACTACAAAACTTCCATCATCCACATCGGATACATCCTGGCTTTCTTTACTACGTTACTAGCACCACTAATTATATAAAAAACGATATCAATTTGTGATATTTACTAATGTTGATATCTTTTTTGACCAGCAATGTTCTCTTAAACATGAAATACTTATTCCAAGTAGAACTCGGTTAGAATAGTGTTTAGGTAGTGATTTGCATAAATTGATAAAGGCAGGAGGAATCAAATTGCTCTATTGATAAGAAGAAACTGAAATTAAATTCAATAGGTTATCAATAATTTTTATGTGGTACACATCTCTTAATACTTCTAATTGTTTCTCAAAACATGCGATTTTAGTGCAATTTATTTTTAATAATCAGTAAATATACCTACTTTTCCTGCATTTCATGTGAATCTAGTTAACCACCTAATTTAGCTTCGAAAGCTCGCGAGCAAACATGCTCACTCATAAATGCCACACGTTAGCGTGAGTTTAACTCACTAGCAAACTGCACCAGACAAAAAATTAAAGAGCAGTCGCATCAATTATTCATACTTCGCGAGCGCCGTAAAACATTCCGTTTAGTGCATTAAAGCAATGCGGGACTGCAAAGTCCGATGTGAAATTTAATATGAAGATTTCACTGCATGTGGGTATTAGGGTTCTGCAGATATAGTAGGTAGATAAAAGGGAATGAGTATGATTATTTTTATCAAGCTTATTTGGTTTGATGTAATCTGAAAACTTTGTTAACATGGACAGCGTCGTTTTAGTTGCTTGCCCTGGGCTTTTAGAAACCGAAATATCCATGACAAGTATGCATATACATAGTTGCAAGAAAAAAACTGCTTAAAAATAATTAAAAAGAAAGGAAAATTGCATTCTATTGCCAAATGCTGTGTAGACGACATAAATGTACTTGTTTGGCGTTTTACTCCAAAAAAATTATAAGATAGTACCTATAGCTAAAAAGTGTATAAACAATGTACCCATAAGAGGTAATATTCTAGTTCACCAAAGAGATCTTTAGGCAGGAAAAAGCATTTCTGCTTCCAAGAAATGAATCTTTAGTAATGTATAGATATTCAAAACAAGGTATTGTTAATTGACTTATCTAAAAGTCTAATAGTATAACATATCGTTTATGATCTTCATCCATAATATAGAGATATGTAAACAAATAACATAAAACAGACGTTAACAATTGTATCATGAAGACATATATTAGAATGACAATTGAACATTTTACTTTACATTGTGCTTGGAAGGCTAACTGCTCTTAGAGGGACAAAGTTTTACATGGTGCAGTACTGTAAGGTATTCCCCAGCTATAGAGCATATAATCGAACATTCAAGGAATCTGCAGACTTTTATACAAATTTTATTTCAAGCTGGAGACTATGACGGTCATAGTATCTTAAAGACCAAGTAATTCAGGGTATGTCGACCTGTAAGCTACACGTAAAGAGTACTCTTTTTTCTTAAGCTGAGCTTTCGAATTTATTTAAGTTCTTCCTCGGAGCATCTACAATTCAACTTAATTAATACAACAAACTATATGGAACCTTATGCTTACGGAAATTTGAGGTTAGGTGTAAGTGATAAATATGCGCAACAGTGTTTTTTTTGCGGAACATAAGTTTTTTTTTATCATAAATGACTTGTGTCAAATTAATTAATTATAATTTGTCATTTCCTTTGATAGCAGATGTATGTATATACCGCTTAATTGTTGTGTGTCCGATTTTTTATTCATTACATTATTAATTTTGTTCATGTAGTACATTTCCAAGATTAAACTTTACCGGTTTAAGTTCAGTATCCAATATTTTTACCCCATCCCAATCTATCGTGTGGTTGTTGTTGACCGCATGTGTGGCTAACGCACATCGGTCTCTTTTCTTAGGAATATCGCTTTTATGTAATGATATTCTGTTCTTTACCCACTGAGATGTTTGACCCACATATATGCTATCACAAGTGTTACATTTTAGACAGTAAATTACATTGGATTTGAATTTTGTTGGTGTTTTTGATTTTAATTTAGTAAACAAGTTCGAACACTTTTTGATATTGCGTCTTGCAATTTTAATATTTTCCAAATTAAATGTTCTAATTAATTTTGAAGTTAATCCCGTGATATTTGGTAGTGACCCATATTTCTGTGTTTCAGTCCAATTAGTACTGGTTTGGCTTAAAACTGAATTTCTCATTCCATCGTCCACATTCCCGTTAATCCTAGGACCTACTGCTCCTTCTTCAATATGCGTTCCATCCTCGAGGGAAAGGCTGCTGGTGGAGTATAATATTTTATTTATAAGGCCTTTTGGGTATGAATTTTGGGTTAGTAACTCTTTTAACCTGTTTAAATTTTTGTTTAAGAAAACGGGATTTGAAATTTTCTGAATTCTGTTTTTCATTTGTTTTGTAAAATTAATTTTGATGTTAGTTGAAGGATCAGACAAAAAATTAATATATCTTCCTGAGGCTATGGGTTTCTGATACCAGTCTAATATTATACGTCCATTCTGCCGTATGACTCTAGCGTCTAAGAAAGGCACTCCACCATCAACTCTCTATGGTGAATTGGATGTGTGGATTATGCGAATTGAAAACGGTTTGTATTTCTTCTAGGCCGTGATTTGGTAATATTAAAATAAGGTCATCGACATATTTTTTAATAAATAATACAATAAAGGTAAGACTGGGCAAACAAGAACAGAATATCATTACATAAAAGCGATATTTCTAAGAAAAGAGACTGATGTGCGTTAGCCACACATGCGGTCAACAACAGCCACACGATAGATTGGGATGTGGTAAAAATATGGGATACTGAAATTAATACCAGTAAAAGGCTAATCTTGGAAATGTACCACATCAACAAAATTAATAATGTAATGAACAAAAAATCGGACACACCACAATTAAGCAGTATCTACACGTATGTGCTATCAAAGGAAATGACATAAAAAACAAGTTATAATTAATTTATTTGACACAAGTCATTTATGATTAAAAAAATTATGTTTCTTAAAAATACACTGTTGCGCATATTTATCACTTACACCTAGCCTCAAATTTCTGTAAGTATAAGGTTCCATACAGTTTGTTGTATTAATTAAGTTGAATTGTAGATGCTCCGAAGAAGAATTTAATTAAATTCGAAAGCTCAGCTTAAGAAAAAAGAGTACTCTTTACGTATAGCTTACAGGTCGACATACACTAAATTACTTGGTCTTCAAATTTTATTTTATACAATCAATAAAGCACACGATTGGTATTTTCAAATACAGGGATAACTTCATGTTACAAAGAAAAACTCTGTGTTGGGTGTTTTTTTTTTTCAGAAAACAGTATGAAGTATGAGATTGTAGATATAGCAGATGATGTGTTTTGGAAAAACCTTACTTATTTTTACCTACTCTAAGACAACAGACAACTACTTTATTATTTTAATCACGCTCAAATCAACAATCAATACCCCTCCAATTCCTCAACTTCTTTGTTCTAGTGCGWTCACTTCTCCGAAACGCATACACGCTAATTCCCCCAGAGCTCCGTGCCCATCGTTTTTGCTACTTTCCCCCTGGCGGATGCACGAGAGTAATTCATTAAAAGGGATAAACTGCAAAGAGAGCAGAAAGGTTTCCCGAGTTAAGTAAGCGTGATGCTGGGGAAGCGCCTCAAATTTTGGCGGGTGCGACTCAATATGGAGTCGTTAGAAGGCACGTGGCCTACGCCACCTAACGATAACTTTTACGATTATGAATTTCATTGTCGCAGGCCCTGACGGCGGATACGGGCAAACGTACCGTCACTGATTTTAACTGATGACGCGGTGGCTAGTTAGTTTGCATGAGAGGAGACGTATCGGGGTGGCTTCGTAATTTATAGGGTGTGCAGAGTTAGATGAACATCTTCTGACCATGACTGGAGGTGATAATTTTGTTCTGGATGATTATAAAATTGACAATTCTTTTTTTTCTTGTGAAAGAATTCGACCGTTATTCTGAATGAATTTCAGATCAGTGGACTAACGTTTTTTTACAATAGTGTATCATATTAGGGAAAAGACGTATGTTACATGAAAAGTGCATTTACAGACTAATAAATAATGATAATAATAAAGATTTATTGCCCAAACAGATTACAAATCTACATTAGGACAACTACACACTAAATACATTATAACTACAGTAAGTCAAATGTTATGGGTAGGTAATACGTTGCGAGATGTAATCAGATACAACACACAAGGTGTTATTGAGGGTATTAAAATTTATGCCACATATATCGGAGACGGCATTAAAGTTGGTACACATAATTGATACAGGTGATCCAAGTAGTGCATTTGTTCTGCTAAAACGGCAGCAGAATGTAATGTTCTGCCTAGAGGAGATCCTAGGGACAAAGAACTGAATTTTGGATAAGAGCGGCTCACAATTAACTCTGTGGTTAAAGATTTTATATAATAATGCAATCGAGACTAGTATTCGACGTTCTTCCAACAATGAAAGATGATGTCTAGTTAGTAGATCTTTGTGGTCAAAACCTTAGGAAGGATAAGTAGCATCGAGTAGGTACGATAAAAATTTCATAAACCTTCGCTGTACCCGTTCTATCTGATTTTTTTGGTAAATATAAATAGGATACCATATCAGTGAACAGTATTCAAGTTTGGATCTTACGAGGTGTACATAAAGATTGGTAGTACTGTTATTTGCATTTGAAAATTCACTGCAGTTCCTGTAGATGAACCCCAAAGCCCTGTAAGCTGATGAAACTGTTCTATTAATGTGTTCACTGAAAGCAAATGATGAGACGACGAAAAGAACGCCCAAATCTTTAATCTGATTAGACCGTTTCAATTTGCGAGTACCTATGCTACGAGGCATGTTTTTTAAGTAAGTACCGTTTTAGAATTAAAAAAAGACGTGCAAAGATATCGCAATAATTTTATCCTACATGAAAGCCTGTACCTTAATCTACTTTTCTACATAATTTCCGTGAATATTGAGGCACTTGTCATAACGTGGCACCAGTTTTTGAATACCCTCCTCATAAAATTCTGCCGCCTGACTTGTTAACCACTGTATCACAAATGTTTCGACTTCGTTATCGTCTTGAAGACACTGACCACCCAGGTGTTTCTTCAAGTGCAGGAACAAATGGTAGTCGCTGGACGCCAGATCAGGGCTGTATGGAGGATGATCTAGAGTTTCCCATTTAAAGGATTTGATGAGATCTTTGGTCCGATTAGCCACATGTGGACGGGCATTGTCATGCAGCAAAACGATACCCTTACTCAACTTGCCACGTCTTTTGTTCTGGATTGCACGACGCAGATTGTTCAATGTCTTACAATAAGACGCTGCATTGATTGTCTCATTACGAGGCAGAAACTCCACTAGCAGTACTCCTTTTCTGTCCCAAAAACTGTGCACATGATTTTCCGGGCAGAAATTGTTTGCTTAAACTTCAATTTTTTGGGTGATGATGAATGTCGCCATTCCATGGATTGTTGTTTCGATTCTGGTGTGACGTAGGCCACCCATGTTTCGTCACCAGTAACAATTTGGTCTAAAAAATCTTCACCTTCATTGTGGTACCGCTCAAGGAAAGTCAATGCATTGCCTAAACGTTGTGTTTTGTGCAAATCCGTCAACATTTTCGGAACCCAACGTGAATACAATTTCCAGTAATTCAAGTTCTCGGTCACAATGCGATACAAAACACTACGAGAATATTGAGGCAAGCAGTCGCACAATGATGAAATTGTAAAACGTCTGTTTTCTCTCACCTTTTCGTTCACTTTCTGCACCAAATCTTCATTAACGACCGAAGGACGCCCACTCCGTTCTTCATCATGCACATTTGTGCGGCCATCTTTAAATGCTCTCACCCATTTCCTTACCATTCCATCACTCATAATGTTTTGTCCGTAAACTTCACAGATCTCACGATGAATATCGATCGGTTTTACGCCTTTAGCACTAAGAAATCGTATAACAGCCCGTACTTCACAATCGGCGGGACTCACGATTGTCGGAGGCATCTTAAACMCKCAGTAAAAAACGTATAMAATGAAGAATCAAACTGTAATGGCGTCAGTGCGTAGACAAGAGAKGTAGGTACCCAGCGCGCATGCGCGGAATGCCGACCGTAGCGCTGCGGCGGCGGAATCGCAAAACGGTACTTACTTAAAAACATGCCTCGTATATTGGAAAACAATGGGACTGCGTCTTCTAGAATAAGTTACCACAAAACACTTATCAGCGTTGAGATCTAATCGGTTTCTACAACACCAAGTGCTAAGATTATCGATGTTTCTTTGTAGATCAAGGGTGTTTTCGAAAACATTGATATCGTTATAAAGCTTAAGATCGTCGGCAAACAGAAGTTTGTCGCACTCCAAAACGTCAGTTACGTCATTGATAAAAATGAGGAATAGGAGCGGTCCCAAATTTGAACCTTGCGGTACCCCTGACATCGCTATATATGAAAAGAACAATTTGCTTGCGATCGTGCAAGTAGGACGGAATTAGAGCAACAAGAGACTCAGACAAACCATAGGCGGCAAGTTTATGAACAAGAATATTATGATCAATACGATCAAGACCTTTTGAAAATCAGCGTACACTACATCCACTTGACCCTGAACATCGAGCGATTCTGAGATAAATTGCGATAAAGTAGCCAAGTTGGTAACGGTCGATTTGTTTTTCATAAAACCATGTTGTGCAAGCGTTATCAGGTTACGTGCATTGTGGTATAGATACTTATACAGGATAGACTCAAAAATTTTAGAAAAGTTGGATAAAATCGAAATAGGTCTGTAGTTGGTAACTAAAGTTGCAACACCCTTTTTTAATACTGGACATACTTTAGTATTTTTCCATATATCAGGGAATATTGAAAKTATAAATATACAGCAAGGATGAACAAATACGGAAGCGCAGTCTTTAATAATAAATGCCGGCACATTATTAAATTCCGTTGTTGGTTTATTTTTAACTTGTTTTAACCCACATGATAAAGCAAACATAAACTGGAAGGCTAAACTTGTAATATTAGTAATAAAAAAGAATGTCGACACAATCAAAAATAAGAAAAAATTCTCCGATAGCTACAGGAACTGATAAATTTAATTTGCTACTAAATATTGCTAACTGAAAATAAATGTAGTGAAAAAAAAATCACTAATTTCATTCTTAGTTAAAATCTATAGCTTCTTAGTAAACACACCCATTTTTCAAGCTCATGCAAAATATATTTTGAATAACTCTGGGATAATATTTATTAACGAGAAAAAATTGCAGATAATACATCAAAACCCAAAAGAAAAATTAAATTACGAAAAATACTCAGAATGGTTTCCAAAAAAATCTAATTCAAAATGTAATTGGTGAAAACAACACAAAACAGCCACTAACGATCTGGATACAAAAAATTTATAACACTAATATACTACATCGGAAGGCCAATAGAAAAAAAAAATCATATTTCAACAACAAAATTATAGAAATTAACCCTTAGAAATAAGCTCTTACAAGACCCTTTCAGTACATAGCCGTCAGCTAGTTTCAATAAGAATTCGGTATTATATTTTTTTTATATTGGACACACCAGGAAAAACTGTAATTTAAGAGTAAACTTGTGACTTCTTTTTTAATATAACCTTTCAAGAAAAAATAGCCTAGTCAAAAGGCTGGTTCGTCTTTCTACCTACTATAACCAAGAAACGAAAAAGGATATCAACCCCTGGCTTTAAAATTTATCTTGCTTGATTAATGAGCTATAAACAACTAACAAAAAAGTCTATTGGATTGCATTTGATTTTTTTTTAATATTTGAGCAAATATTACATTAGTTATAGTAAATTATAACTTATTTCTGATTATATTGAAAACCATAAAATTCACTTTAAAACTGGCCTTCATACGTTAAATTCGGTTAAACCATACTTGACTTATGCCACTTTGAATATTATAAACTTCTGTCCCTCCTTGTCATAGAAACTTTTTTATTTCACGTCATAGACTAGTTTCATGAATGTTTGAAATGAATTTTGCGGTGTTCATAAAAATAATAGAACATCCACTCACCGAAATATTAACTACAAGTTTGCTGTTTTAAATAAAACCACTCCATTTTTACAGTGCATTCGATTAAGGGCATCGAATTAACCAAAAAAAGCGGATATTAATATACCAACACCATGTTTGGTGTCTATAATATCTAACTTTTGTATTTGTTCGTAGAGTAGTACATTAAATGGGTTTCATAGTTTCATAAACTTTTGAGAAGGGTTTTGTAGTGTTTACAAAAAAAAAACAATTGAACATCAACTGACCGAGATGATGACAACTAGTTTGCTGTTTTAAAAATAGAATGACCCCTATTTTATAGCACATGCGATTAAGGGCATCAAACTAAACAAAGAATGCATTAAGACAGCAACACCTTACAATCGTTTATTTTTGAAGCCTTACGAACGTCTTCTTATAAACTAGCGCTAAATTTTCAGCATCGTTCATTTTTTAACTCATCGTATCAAAATGTTGCTTACTCGAAACTAAATTGCTTTAAACATTTACCTGTTGTCATGTTGTTATAATGGTCCCTTACCTTATTGTACCTTTTTAATTTGTCCTAGTGTTAGACATGATTATATCCGAAAAAATACCCTAACGCTATAATTGATGAATTATAACCTTGTTTGATGTATTATAAATAATTTAAGATTTATTTAAGCAAACCACCAAGTTAAATACATTAATCATCTCGCCGTTATGTTTTTCTATACTAACTTAATGTTCATGAGATATTATTAATAATAGTTCTAACAATGTGTAAGCACGGAAGTCTTAAAATAACAACCTAAATTTTTAGGTGCACTGACAAACCTTTATATATTTATGGAGCTTGTGATTATACTTCAAATAATTTCAGCATAAAAACAAGAGATGAATAACCAACCTTATCTGTTAGTAAATTGGGATATGTTTGAGGTACTCTAGTAAACAAAATAATGCGCTGGACGCCATAACCACAACACTTAACTGACGTCTACGACTTGTGATAACCCTTTTGCGACATTACCGTATTTGTTCAAATCATTATGCAATTGTTTTATTAATGAAACTTTATCAGTTACTTTGCCTTGCCAAGTCAAATATAATGGATGTGGCAGCTTGGATTAAAAATGATCCAGTTGTTGTTATAATACAATCAGAAAAGGACTTTGAGACCTGTTTAAGGATTTGAAATATCTGTGTAATTAGTAGGAATATAAGAGTTCAATCTTTACGGTTTCTCAAATATTTGTGTATAACTTAGAACATCTGAAAGGTATATGTGTACAGGTGTACATATATTTCTGGTTTTTGGGTCATCATTAAAGGAAAAGTTAAACATGTTCATTGTTTAAAAGAACCAGTATGTACCCTTTTTACATACCATAATTTCGTAGACACAACGCTATCGTTTATTCAAAGCACCACAGCAAAATGACGTTTGAATTTATTATAAATGATAGATAGTAGGTTAATACGCCGTTTTTCTCAGTAGCCCTTTTTTTAAGAGCAAGCTATGTACTTTATATCATGACAAAAATGAATTTTTAATACGAACGTCGTTCATTTGCTTTATACCATCATCAATTCTTTTATTTTGTATGGAAGGGATTTCAAAAATGTTATTTCGTTATATAAGTGCACAAAATAAAAATATGTTTTTATTTAGAATTCAAGATACCATTGCATTTCATCTGTTTAGTTTTTACCTGTTAAGAAAAGATTGTGCGATTGTCAAATTAAAACAATAATGTACAAAATTATAAATTGTGCTAAARTGCCTCTATTTGATAAAGAACTGTGTGATGCACATTTATGAGGCCTCCAATAGAGGCTTGTATCAAAATTTATCGATGTTTCAATAAAAAGAAAGGCAGTAAAGCTCTTCAAAAGAATCAATACTTCAAGCTGTGGTTTGATGTTCATGCTTTTGCTTCTTTCTTTAACACACGTATCATTATTCTTATTTCAGGTTAATAACAACTCGTCGCTTTCAACTAGAGAAGTTTCTGCAAACTTGAATTTACTTAAAACTGTAGTTTGGAGAACATAAACAAAACTTTACACCCTGGTGATGATAATTGATGATATTAACAATTTTTGCATTAGATAGGCGTTTTCTGAATACACGCTTTGGTTCGATGAATGCAGTTATTCAAATTTAGGATTGGCCATTTTGTTTTCGACTTTCAACCCCAAATAAGTCTCATCAGCTCATCTCTTTAACTTTTATATCATGAGCGGTGGTGATCACCCTCATCACTATAGGTTTTATATAGTTTTTCAAGATTGCACTGGGGTTACCACTTTTAACGGGTCGAAAGCGCTTTGCTTTTCCTTTTTGCTACTTTAAATATAAGTCTTTCAGTTTTTCAAAAACTTGAAAATTCTCTTTTTATTTCTCAACTGTGCTTAATAATGTGCAACGATGCCAAATTTGAACCTACTGTTTATCAGTTATAATAAACGAGATCCGCACGGTTGCCCTCGAATTTGAATCTCCCTGTATATGGTTTTGTGCACTTTCAGGAATAAGGAACCTTAAACAGAGTTTATATTCGTCTGTATCTGAATAAGCTCCTTCCAGGTCCCCGGATATTACGTGGGGAATTCATTGAATGCCCTGATTTCAGTCCCTTTAAAAAAAGTAAAACTTGTAAGAGCAGGAAGCATGAATTAGACATAAAATTCAAAAGAAACGCCAGACAGTTCAACTATTGGAAATGCCAAACAACAGGAGGAACTCTCATCCTTTAGTTGTGGGGATCCATATACATGGTCCTTGCTGATATAAACGTAAACATCCACATGCAGCTGAGGCAGCTACAAATCGCGTGCAAATCGTACCTCCTGCGCTCTGTACACCTCAATTAGCCCAGCAAACATCATGGCCACCGCTTTCCGAGGGCAAACAGAATGCACAGTCCGATGCACTCGCCAAACAAGTCGCATCGCAATTTTTTGCTGAATTATTAACGGCCACCTCGCACGAGCGATCGGCCGTTCCAGTCCTATGGCAAACATCGCCGCGATAAACAGATTTACACAGGAATCAACGTATTTGTGTTTACGACCGAACAATTAGCACAGATAATGGCCGATAAGCAACGGAGATAAGGTCCTCTTATAGTGGTCCAAGCAATGACGAAACCGCGGCCCACAAGAGCCAGTGATTTGTGAGCTCCGGATAAAACATGAGCGCCCTGAGCAAAATCGCGGATAAGTGTTGCATTTTTCATAGGCTCGGCGTAACTATCCGTAAGTGCATCTCGCGAGAATGTTCCTCAATTCCATGTTTTTAGAGTGCTCCGTTCGTCATCAATGGAAGGAGAGGGTTGTACAGCTTGGATCCGATCGATCCGAACGAGGAGACCTTTGAGAAGCTGCTGGTTGCTAACAGGGGGGAAATTGCCTGCAGGATTATGAAAACTGCCAGGAAGATGGGCATAAAGACGGTGGCTGTGTTTTCCATTGCGGATGCTTCGTCTGTAAGTTTGATGAAAGTAAAAGAATTAATCGGTTTCTTTCTTTACTTCACGTTTTTTAAATCATTGAAATCGTTATTTTTGTTGAGATTCCTACCACTAATATTAAATAAATTATCAACATTTAGCGGTAAAGAAATCAAAATAAAAGGCTGCAAATCGCCACCCTTGAATAGCTTCAACTTCACTTTTATACAAGTGTTTAACTTCTTACATTTCGATTTCATACGCCACTGTACATCATAATTAAAATTGGAGCAATAACAGACGTAGACAAATTGGGATCACTCAGTTATCAATTGCCTTGAAAAGTTATACATAGGTCAGTGGTTATCGCTTTCGTCAGAGACACCAAACTGGTGTTACGATGATAGCCCATTGAATTGCGGAACTGCACTAAATATGATTTTTTCCCATATTGATGTGTATAATATTACAAAAAAGCTTACACAAATGAACTACCACTTGACATTTAATCTTAATTAGATAGCTAGTCCTTTTAAGCAACCAAAATTTCAACCAAAATGAGTTGTAACTTCATAAAGCACTTACATTTAAAGCAACACAAGAAACTTCTAAGTAAGAAATATTGGATATAGCCACCTAAAATGTATTATCATATAAACTTACAATTTCTGATTGACCATGTTATGACGTAAATTTGTTACTTCTTTAACTAAAATGCATGTATTCTTCCTATCAAACAAATGAAAAACAAGGACCTATAGTGAACCAAATATGTCGTAATCATTTTTTGACGACCATATGGGGATGTCGAGAAATGGCAGAGCTAGAAGAAATTTTAAACGGTAGAAAAATTTTCTTTTTGGACCCTACTTTCCCTCCCAATTATACTATTATACTTATTTACTATTACTGCTTTAATTCCGAATCTGTTAAGCTTATTTTAATGTAAAAATAGACGTATCCACGGATCAAAGTTATTTTACGTTTAATGATATACTCTGCAACAAGACGATGGATAACCAATGGGGTCGCCTTTATCTTACGAAAAATGAATTATTCTGGACCAGAAATGTTGTAACCGTCGTTCTTTTGTTCCACTTTAGATAGCCTTTTAGACGTCATTAAATGTGCATTTTTAATTTATTTATCTTTTCATTTTGTTTTTTATCCGATTGCTGCATCCGGTTCTATGAAACTTCTTTACCCCATATCCTTGTGCATCTCCTTGGTTTCTTACGCACGAAAATTGCCTTCTCCTTGCGATCAGTTGCCAGAGAAAAGAAGTTAAAAGGAAGTGACCTGTAGGTTTAAGGTAGTTCCCATAGTGGCAACTGGGTGGCTTCGTCATCGTGTTAGTATAGTGCTGACAGATGGCACTACCATCTAAAGTTTTACTTACATCATATCAAGCTTTTGGTATGTAGGCAAAACCAATCCTATGCCATGCTGTCTGCACTAGACCTGAACTGCACTGATGAGCTATAATGATAGCGAAGAAGATCTATCTGCAGATGGTTGCAGCGCAGATAGCATAGCATAGTTATTAAGACCCGCAATCGAGTTTTTGTTTAATGTTTGGTGCAATATTAATTTATTTCCTAAAGTGATTGCCAAGGTATCTATAAGTCAAATGTATGTAGTTTCACAGCATTAAAAATTACTAACTAACCTAACAGCAGGTGTTTCATAAAATTTCCTGCAAAATTATCTAGAGGTTTTGTACTTATATATTTCGTATTTGAAGGAATAATGAATACGAAGTCAGTATAATAGAATAATTTTACAAATAATTTTGTTGAATAAATTCTTACATATTAATAGTATGTCTTGCAAAAATGCTGATTGTGCAATTCAAATCATTGCTGCTCATATATGGCCAATGGAAACAATTAACATTGTTTGAGGTTCGCTGATTTTCGGCATGTTAAAAGGTCACCAATTTAAAGATTACAGTGCCGTGTGTAAAATAATAATATGCCAATATAAGTTAAACGATTTGCAATGAGATAACGAAACTGGACTTTATCCAATGTGATTATGAAAATAGCTTTAACTGCAGCTGACAATGGCAATGTACTGCTTAATCCTATGTTATTACGTTCACAAGGACTTGCTTATCGGATTGCACAACACAATATTGCTGTAATTATATTTCAAAACAGAATATAGGGTATTTTTCCATGTAGGATTCTAATTTAGGTCATTTTAGAAACACGTCAAAATGGCAGACGAATCAGTATTTATTGGTCCAGCTCCCGCAAGAGATTCTTACCTGGATATGAACAAAGTTTTATCAGCAATAAGATCAACAGGAGCCCAAGCAGTACATCCAGGTTATGGTTTCCTATCTGAAAACGCCAGCTTTGTAGAGAAATTAGTAAGTAACAATGACGAACAACAATAGAAAAACGTTTACACATTATTAGTTGTTGAATTAGGAAAAGGAAGGCATAGCTTTTATAGGTCCTTCAGCTAAAGCCATTACTGGAATGGGTGACAAATTAGAATCTAAACGACTGGCAATGGCAGCAGGTGTTAACACAATTCCTGGTTACGATGGAATAGTGAAAGATGCTGAACATTGTGTGGAGATAGCCAGAAGCATAGGATATCCTGTGATGATAAAAGCTTCAGCTGGTGGTGGGGGTAAAGGCATGAGAATAGCTAGGAACGACGACGATGCAAGGTTTGAACCGGTAAACATGAATGAGTAACAACTAAGCAAAAATTTTGTAGAGAAGGTTTCAAATTATCGACACAAGAAGCACTGTCCAGCTTTGGAGATAGCCGCATGCTGGTAGAGAAATTCATAGACAATCCTAGGCATATAGAAATACAAGTATTAGGTGATAAACACGGCAACGCCGTCTACCTCAACGAAAGAGAATGCAGCATACAAAGAAGAAACCAAAAGGTTATAGAGGAAGCACCTAGGTAGGCCATATAGCGGTTACAGAACTTTTTCGCCAAACCCTTTGACTTTGCTTAACCTTTTGCAAACTTTTCAAACACGAATGGATTATATGGCGTATTATGTGATATAATTCATCAGGGATACCATGACTTGCATAAATATTTTAAAGAATCTCCTTAGTCTTTTAAATATCGGAAAATTCCTATAAAAACTGCTTCTTTTTTATTTTAAAACAGTCTCTTTGCTTTGCAGCTCATAAACATTGGTTTTATACTTGAAATAGTCCCAACTGCTCCCACGCTTTAAGCCATAATGTTATTCGCCTTAACAATTACAGAATTAACACCATGTTGTTTATGAGAATGTTGAATTTGCAAACAACCAAACGGTTTACTCTTAAAACATGTCCTACTCAATTACTTACTTCAGAACCTGAAACTATTTTAAATTTTATTATTTTCTTATCAACTGTAATATAATCATTATTACCTACAGAAAAATCCTTAACAACACTTATGCAACCTAGGTATAATCCAACCTCATGTTCTTCACTTTTAAACTATTCCTCCTGCGTTTGTAAAGCCATCGCATTCCTAACTACATAACAAATGCAAAATGATTTTGAAACCCACACTTGTTGCGTTTTTTGTCCAAATGCCAAACACCTTCTTCTGCCATGAACTCGCCTACATCTTGTACAAGTGAACCTTCTTTCTAAACTAAGTCCTCTAGACACGTAAGCTTTTTTATGTAGCTTATTTGGTTGTATAGTACAAACTCATTGTACCTTCTGGACCTGGATTCCAGTGATCTCGGAAGATCTATATTTCATTTCAGGCTTAAATCTTCCTTCCCTAGCAACCGCTCTTGCAAAGACCTAATACAATTTTATCTCGCATAAGTGAATCGCTTTGATCTCCAAATGCACATGATTAGGACAGTTTTCTTGAGGTCTGTCAGGAAATGGTCAAACATTTTACCTTCGTCTTGTTTTCTACTAAAAGATTTGCATATCTCATGTACATTTTTTTGTATTTGTATAAATCTCAAATGCTTGCTCGTTTAATAATTCTTTCTTGAATTTCTGGTGGACTCTCTTCAGTGCTGAAATTAGCATATTTACATAGTACAAAGGAGCCATGACTGTAACCAAACCATACCTTTTTCCATAGTGCACGAATTGATGCCGTTGCGACGAACAAACCCCTATGTCAAAATCGTCTAGGCCCTTTATGCTTGCAGCCTTTCTTCGCTTTTTGTCTGGCGTCAAAAAATTTCCTTGTTCAGCATCTTCAATTGCTTTCATTTCCTTAGCGACATTCTACACACTCCTCAGACTGACACCAATCGCTGATGTTGCTCCTGAACTTTTTCAAGGTCCCTTAAGGGTTAATTCTACTTTGGTTCCCACCGCATAAAATGTATCACACTAGCGATAATTTTTCTGGTTTGGCCGCTCAACTTTTTATTTTTCAGTAAAGTACCAGTACTTTACTTTTTCTTCCTCCCGGTAAAGCTTATCTCTATTAAACCGTGTAACCTGTTTATTTTATACCTTTTCTTTTGAATCAGCTGCTGCTCCATCATCATAATAACTAAAAAAAAGATCTGAATTCGTATCCGCTCCCCTATACGTTCTTATCTGCTACTAGTGGTCGATTTGTTTTTTTTTTTTGCATTTTCTTTTGTAGTCGAAATGGGTATTTATTATCTTGATTCTTCCTACTTATATGACTTGGAAGTTCAGTTCTTTTGACTTCATACATTTTGTTTAAAGCTCTTAAAACTATTTCATATATTGCAATCAGAATTTAATGGTGCCGGTGTTTAAAAGTCAATTTTACATTTTTTGTTATTTTTTTTACTTTCCTTTCACCACGTAGCACTATCACATAATTTGGAATTTTGGGAACTAATTCGTATCTATACCATACCTCTTATTATTAACTGTCTATTAGTCCATTACAATTTGTCTTATATTTCATATGATACTTAAAATACCAAAACTAGATTTACAAAAGGCAGAAGCAAGCAACGAACGACTCATTATATTTTATAAGTCACGTCGTCAATAACAGATGACAGATAATTCTCACTTTCTTTCTTGACTGACTATGAACACTATAACCTACCTATCATTGGTTTCAGCACTTTCTTGGATAAAACAACTAGGAAAGCTATGGGAGAGCAAGCAGTCACTCTATGTAAGCAGCTAAATTATTCTTCAGCTGGGACTGTTGAGTTTCTTGTGGATGAGCAAAGAAACTTTTATTTCCTAGAAATGAACACGAGATTACAAGTTGAACATCCAATTACAGAGTGCATTACCGGTGTAGATCTGGTTCACCAAATGATACGAGTAGCAAAAGGGCACAAGCTGAACGTCAAACAAGAAGACGTTGGTATTAATGGTTGGGCTATCGAAAGCAGAGTGTATGCTGAGGATCCATATAAAAGCTTTGGGCTTCCAAGCATAGGTAGACTGTTCAAATACATTGAACCGTCAGATCTTCCTGGTGTTCGATGTGATAGTGGGATAGAAGAAGGAAGTGAGATCAGTATTTACTATGATCCAATGATTTGTAAACTAGTTTGCTATGGAAAAGACAGAACGGAAGCGATAGAAAGGAGTATAACAGCGTTAGATGCTTATGTTATTAGGGGGGTTACAAATAACATCCCTCTTTTAAGAGATATTTTAACAGAAGAAAATTTTGTTAAAGGAAATATTAGTACAAATTATTTGCCCAGGATTTATGGAGAGGGGTTTAAAGGAAGAAGCCTTTCAGAACAGGGTGAATATAAATTAATCACAGTTGCTTCAGTGTTGTATGCCATCAACGAGCTACGAAACTGGAGATTCTTGAATACATCGAGAACAAATACTCAGAAGACTGTAGAACAATGGGACTTAATAATAAAGTTTTTGGAAAATGAAATTCCTGTTAAAGTTACTAAGAAAAGTGGTGCTTTTCTTGTGGAAGTGGCAGACCAAAAATTCGAATTACAAGATACGCTCAACTTGTCGAAGCACGTGATAACCACGTCCATAAACGGTGAAGAAATAATCATGCAGTTGTTTTCGAAAAAAGCAAATGGAGATTTCGAAATCGTGTACGAAGGAACTTTACACAAACTCACGATATTATCTAAACTGGCCGCAGACTTGCTGAAACTGATGCCTGAAAAGAAGAAACCCGACGTTTCGAAATTAATCAAGTCACCCATGCCAGGTTTGGTGAAATCTGTAGCTTGTAACGTGGGAGATACTGTGGTAGAGGGTCAAGAGTTGTTGATAATAGGTAAGCTATGGATATTATATTTATGGAGATATTAAAAGAATGTGAACGTTGTTGCAGAGGCCATGAAAATGCAGAATTCAATGTGTGCTGGTACTGTGGGGAAAGTAAAGAGTGTACTAGTCAAGGAAGGCGACACAGTTGGCGAAGACGACACTCTTGTTGAGCTCGAATGAGTTCGAACTTGCCTTTAAATTTTATGTTTTGCAATAAATACCTTTTTTGATAAAGAAAGAATTCTTTGCTTTTAGAGAGAATAGTAAAATAAGCGAGTTATTTATAGCTCAAATGAGATGGTACTAGCTACATAATATTATCATGAACACGAATTTAGAGTTTAAGATATTTTTATTTCTAAAACATAACCAGTATCGGGAAGTTTGTATTTCAGAAAGATATGCTACTTAAAGATCGTGAATACAATTCATTAAAAACTGACAAACACTAGTGAGGACCAGAAAAAGGGAAAACAGCTATGCTTTCACGATAATTTAAAATTTACTTGTTGAAGCTAGGTTGGAGGGGTATATGCTGATTGCTGGTAATGCGACTGCCTAGTACATGTTATGGAAATATAAGGATTCGAGTTGGGTACATTCATATTCTTTGAATGTTTTCTTGGTACTGTTGACATCATCGACCCAATTCAATGTCGTCAGAGTCAGTCAGAGTTGTTCCCTGTCATTTCTAGCCATTATTCTATGTCCTTCCCTAACTTCTGGCTTATCCTTTCTATAGTTATTTTTCATGTAAAGCACGGTCTTCTTCTTTTTCGTTTGCCTGCTTAGCTTTCAGGTCTTCCTTAACATGTGGTCTGCTTCCCCAGACGTGTTCCTAGTACTTCATCACGCATGTCTCTATCCCCTTTATGATTGTTTTGCCATCCATGAATTCTGCTGTTGCTGCGCGGGTGGTATGTATTTGGTTGAAGGATGTTTTTGCCTTAGATTGTGATTTTGTTATTTCTTCAGTTATTTGACAAAGCAGTGCGCTCGCTCTTCTGTCGGTTAGGACGTTGTTTGTGTGGTTTAATTGCTTACTACTTGGTTTTTCTAGCTCCGAGTATGGTGTCAGTGCCATTTTGTAGTTTTTTTCATTATTTGTTCTTATACTTATGTGTATTTCCATCCCTCTTGCCTAGGTCTGTTTCAGTTTTTGTCTGATTTCCTCATAGAATTGTCCTTCCCTATTTTCTGTCTACTATAGTGTTAGGAGTGCGGGTTCGAAAGCTGCTGATTTCTGACTTAACTTCCGTTATGTAAATACCAGAACGAAATACACTAAATTTAAGCACAAACAGTAGTTCAAAACACTACTACTATACAACTACTAATTCAGTAAACCACTATTCAGAGTACTATATTGCACTCACTAGCACTTAGAACACTAAAACACCTGTTTCGCGCTGTTTGCTAGGTTCTGGCTTGCGTCACTGTTTTTTCTTCAGACTTCAGACTTCCTGGTATGCGCCGGCCCGCGGTTTATATGAAGTAGCTTCCGTCTACGCCATCATTTTAGATGTTTCTGGACTGTTCCTGTGCTGTTCTAAGTTTGACATTCTCAACTATCTATCTGTTACTAGGATCACTACCTAATGGATTGCGGTGTCCAAATCTGCAAGCTTGCTACTCTGGTCAGCCGCATCTCCGCTTTCTCCATTATCATAAGGGCGAAATTTTATGGTGTCGCCATCCTAAATGTGAACTGCGATTTTCCAGTATATTATATCTGCTGTACAGGCTATTATTTCTCCTCTTCCCCAGAAGTCCTCTCTTATTAAGTCGTTTAGGAGTAAAAAGATTTCTTCTTTTTGTCCCGTTTCTTGATATTTTGGCTGTAGTTTCTTTAGTTTCTTCTAAACTACTTTCGAACCTTCCGAGGTTTTTTCTGATATGACTTACAGTTGTAGCTCTTAGCTCTCTTGTATGTATGTCGTGTGACGTTCTCACTATGTATTTGATGAGCAACAAGTGCATTGAAAAGACGGTCTCCTGGAATGATATGTACTGTTTTTACCATTTCCTTTATTTTATCACTTCAGCAATTATATATTACATTTGAAAAAAACTTCTAAAAAGGCGAGCCTTTAGTTATAATAAATGTAATATTTCTAATAAGGGTAATTTCTACACCTCCCTTTTACATTCAGTTATTCTTTTGTTTATTGGGTTAAGACAAAAATTCTCAGCGAAATGGTTTATTGAGAAAACGTCCTTGTCTCTGTTCCAAGTTATTACTTACTTATAAGGCTTTCCTAGAAACGGGGCCTGCTTTGGGTATGCTATTTGCCACACTATAACCCGAAGACTGCTCAATTTATTCTAGAAGAAGGAATCTCTAACTGCCTGAATCCTCTCTTCTGCTGAACAGCCCAACATGGCACAAACGTACATTTATCACTGATTCGCCACTCACATTAATGTAATGTGCACGGACTTTAGTCTTTTCTTGTTTTAATTACTCACAAAACAGATAAATATTTAGGTAGAACGTTCAGAAACACCTGCGCCCGGTACTCCCGCTGCCATCACATTCCTATACATGAGATCCAAGAGGTTTTGGGGAAAGAAATTAAAATGGCGACAGAAATTGATTTTAAATCATATTTGTTTATTTTAAACAAATGACGAAAATACTCAGTCTGCTGGTTCAATTATTTAGATAACAAATGCTCGGATGATACAAAAATGTATACTGTTCTATTTAAGGTGCCTCAGGAACGGTTATTAGGAAGCATCTGGAATCCATCATAAACGAGAATTATAGTTCTTAGTTCAGCTGCTCAAAGCCTCCTCGTCCTTGAAGCCCACCACCCCCCGTGTGAATTTCGTCACACCATCGACGGCTTAATTTAATTTAGCACATGCGAGATTCCAATTAATTTTGAGTTAAAGCCCCGCCAGCAGTACAATACAAACAAGACAATACTCCATGGAATCCGTAAACCAAACATGCACCCTGTAATCTTGGGGTGCGGTCTGCGGTCGAGAAATGTATAGCACAGATGGGTCTTATCCTGGCGAGAAAGACACCGTTGCCAGGATAAACAGTAGCGATCGACTTGCAGAAAGTATCAACACCATGGGTCTGGGTAATCCGCGTGATGTCATTGCTTGGAGCTTCTTACTATCCTGTCAAACGGGTCGTTTGGTCGGGTGGATTACTTCCTTTGTAATGGATTGTTTTCTAATTGGATTGGGTAGGGGTGCTTCAAGGAATGAAATTGGAAAGGCGGTAGCTTCAGGATGAAGCATAATATTCATTCAGTAGAGGGTTTGTTACATAATGTCCCTACACTTACTTGTGCTATATGAGTGAGTGGTTCCCCGGATGAAATAAATCAATACGTACTAGGCCACTCATTTCAATTTTGCTTGTTAAAATGCAAAAAAATATACATCGGTACTTATCCACTATCGCATGTGCTGAATAAATCAGTGTTATCTAAATACAAACTGATCTTGAATATCATAAAATACAAAAGTAAAATACAGTACAGTACCGTTAGGACATTAACCAACATCATTGATGACATTATAACATCCCTAGATAGTGGTCGCGCCACTTCTCTAGTTCTTTCAGACTTTTCGAAAGCTTTCGATACTCTAGATCACAGCATGCTGTGTGCTAAATTAGCTTACTATGGGTTTGACATGAACTCCGTTAGCTTTTTTAAGTCTTATCTAAGCGATAGATATCAAATTGTTAAATTATGTGATAAGACCTCAGATCTATCAAATATTACTTCGAGTGTTTTTCAGAGCTCAGTTTTGGGACCCATCTTGTTTCTTATCTATACCGCTGATCTTTTACATAATGTAAGATTCTGTAAGACACATAGTTACGCGGATGACACGTAAATCACTTATTCATTTGATCCTAAACAAACAAATTTAATATAAACAGCGATCTTAATAAAATTGAAAGATTTTCTAAAGACTGTAATTTACAGCTACATCCACAAAAGTGTTCTGTTATCTGCTTCTGTTATAAAAGCTATAGGACTATTGTAAAGGCAGACCTGAAGCTATGTATTTGTGGCAAAAAGTTAGAAATCGTCGATCAGGTAAAGAGCTTAGGACTGATTATTGACGAAAATTTGAGATTTAAACAACATGTGAACATGTTAATGAAAAAATGTTACTGCTCCTAAAACTGCTGTATAATAACATAAATATTATAAACTTGAAGCTGAGAAAAAAACTCTGTGAGAGTCTAGTATTACCAATAATGAATTATTGTAATATCGTGTATTATAGTTGCTTAGACAAATACACCAGGGATCGCATGCAAAAAATTCAGAATAGTTGCTGTCGTTTTGTGTATCGTATTAGGAAATATGGTCGAGTATCTGCCAGATTAAATGAACTGAAGTGGTTGAGAGTTCAAAATATTTTCAAATATAACCTAATAACGTTTGTCCATAATGTGCTGCTTGCCTCCTCTCCACCCTGCCTGAGTGACAAACTGTTTTATAGACGTGATCCCATAATATAAATGCACGCCACGTTAATAGTCTTTCATTATCTCCCCATCGGTTGGCCACGTTTCGCAAATCCTTTTCGTACAATTCATTCGTTGCGTACAACTTTGTTCCTGGCGCGATTAGACGATTGTCTTCAAATGTTTTTCGTAAGGAAATAAAAAATATCCTTTTGTTAACGCAGTAAAGCAAACCTTGAGCTGACTGTTTTGATCGTTTTGTTTAATGGCATTATTTATTGTATTAATTATGATTAAGCATGTATTATTTCTTGCTGTTAAAGGTTAAGTTGAATAGCTAAAGCTAGACTTTGCCTTAATAGGAATCAATATGAAAGGCTGTATGTTATTCTTAAATAAAACCTTATTATTATTATTATTATTATTATTATTATTATTATTATTATTATTATTATTATTATTATTATTATTATTATTATTATTATTATTATTATTATTATTATTATTAACGTTGTATAATAATAATAATAAATTTATTTTCAACAGGTTTTATCCAATTACAGATAATACTTGATTAACAATCAAAATGTAAAGCATTACTATATAACAGCAACACGGCTTTCCTTGTATGCAGCTACAATGCTCTTAATGATACCAACGTTTTCATCACATCTGCTGGAGATTTCATTGAATATTTTGCATATTCTGAAATAGGCGATGTAGTTTGTATTATAGATAGATAAATATGTAACCTGTTTAAGTAATAAAGTAGTCTATTTTGGTCTGTATAGATCCTAAAAGTATCTTAAGGCAAAACAGTTTCTTCGAATCTCCATGACTCTAAGTCAAATACTTCAAGAATAATGTCGTGATCTTACCCTCTTTGAGGATCGTACTAGCAACGCCTCAAAAACATATATTTTAAATATTTTGATCGCACTGACTCTAAAGAACACACATGGTTATGATAAATTAGATCCCATAAGGTCTAATAAATGTTACATACACTACTCCCAAATCCTTTATTTTTACAGTTTTATCATAACACTACAATTAATGCAATAGTCAACTGCTAACGGATTTTGCCTTTTACTAAAAGATGTGGACTTAGACACATTCAACTTTAGGAAATGTTCAGCAAACTTGCTCTGCAAGTTAAAACAGTCAGTCACAGACTGTATTTCCAAATATAGCTTCAAATCCTCGGYAAAAAAAGATGATAAAAGTTTTATTTTGTTGATAAATCGTTAATAAAAAATAAAAAAAGGTTGCTGCCTTGTAGGTCTCCCGAAGTAGACAAGTATTCATTTGACTCAAAACCGCCATATTGTACGATTTGCCTTCTGTTTAGTAGATATGATTTCAATAAATCCAATATATCTGAAGAGAACCCTGTGTGTTCCAATTTTATCAGTAAAGGAAAGTGATTAATCTGATCGAATGCCTTCTGAATATAGGTATAAATCACGTTAACCTGTCCTTGGCGATCAAGAAAATCCGAGACATATTCAGTGAAGCACTTAAAGTTAGTAACAGTTGATCTGTTTTGCATAAACCCGTGATGAAAGGAGGATATTACATGTAATGTCCACTGTTGACAAATGTAGCAGTTGTTAGTTGCTAAATTATATATCAGTATTCTCTCTGATTATTAATAAATGGAATGGCTAGACTTTACTTCTAGTTGTTAGCTAATTAAGTAAACTTATTAAGCATTCACTAGTTCAAACACATCAAGCAAGCAAAAATCTCCATCTTTTATATGAAAGTTGGAAATAAAAGCGTTTTTCTATCAAATAGTATTCAAAAATTGTGGTTCCTTGTAAATGGAGCGTTGCTACAGGTTTATTATCAAGAATCCGTCCTCTACAGCTTGTGTGGTGAATCAAATCCTCCATGATTTTTATGTAAACCTAGAAAAACCTTCAAATTTTCTTACTTCAGTTCTCCCGCGATCTAAATTCACAACGCGAATAAATCACGTTACACATCGATTTATACCACACCACCCTCTCGCTACAAGTGGTACTCAGTATAATTCGAGATTCAATATATCTGATATATGAGCGCGGTGAGAATGTACAGTGAGATATTAGCATAATATTTTTGTACGTCAACAGCGTACACTATCGTGATAGAAGATTGACAGAACACTTCCCCCCTATTCTCTCCCCAGACTAATCCTGATGGACGTGGACGTTAACAAGGGTACAGGCAGAGCAAAATCAGCGAGGTAAACGCAGGAATTTTAAGCAATCCATTCCGGTTACTCATAATATGTTTATGTTGTTTAAATAACATATCAAAAAGTCGAATAGTTTTCGAGTGACAAGAAACATGAAAAGGTTTCAATTGCGAAAGAGAAGTAGATGACTTGTCTTTATGATGTCGCAACGTGCAATTTTCCGCACAATATATAAAGGGAAATAAATCAGTTCTACCGACCCCGTTTGCCAACTGATGTGCCTTTTTCAGCATATTATGAGGATGTCCGGGAATAAAATCTAAACTCAGGTAGTTACATTCGTTAAACTAAACATTCAGTGCCATAGCTTCTACAGAAACTTGTTTAAATTTTGGTGTATCCAGCAGTGAACTTTTGGACAACAGATATACAATCTATAGAAGTGATAGGAACAGGAACAGCTCCAAAGCTAAAGGTGCTCGTGCTCTTCGTGCAATTAATAAATCAGATCTCTATTGGGTGCAAAGTAGAGGACTATGGCTGGATTCATGGCATCACTATTGGTTGTGTTCGCGCTGCTCAGGTATTATTTGTCTATATATGAATGTTATTCGAAGCTGTCATAGATTTTCATCTTTCTAATGTTGCGTGGAAAAAGTCCGATGCTTTCCTGGTAAGTTAACTTATAATATAATTTCTGAGAGTAAAATATGTTTATGTGACTCTTATTCTTCCGTCGCTTTAATCAATATAACCATTTCAACAATGCATCTGGCAGGGAGTTGCAACCTTGCTTCTCAAGTTTAAATTTAAATTTAAATACTTGTTACGAAAATATTTTGAATAATGGCAAAACCTAGTTTTACGATTCCCAGACTTGCAGATTGAATTAAAACTGCTCAGATATCGATATTGCCGTGGTTAATTTTTATTCTGGTTTGGCTTCGGTCAGGAATCCTATCCAAAATTCTTCAGTTAGGAAGTTAGATCCCTAACTAAGGCAAAGATAGCAGCTCATAAAAATTTTAACAGTCTGGTATACCAGACTATGCAAGACTATCAGAGAATCTTCCCTCACTTATATGCAGAATACGGAGGATAAAATATTTTCACTCTACTTCCTTTTGGAAATTATGCACAAAAGATAGTTTGCCTTGTGGTAACTTCAGTTAAGTCAATATTAGTATAGCAGACATCGAGGAAGTCCTTAATGGGCTGAATATTGGGAAAAGTCCTGATTCCGATCGTCTGCAATTAATTTCTTATCAAAAATATTGCCAAGCCTTACTTATTTCTAAATATATTATACTTAATTACTCCGTGCAATGTGGAGTATTTTAGTCCTTGTATAAGCAAGCATAATATGTTGCATGTACTGAAAACTACTGCCCTGTGTCCATTCTGTCTACTGCTTCTAAGTTGTTTGAAAAAGTCTTGTTTTCCAAAGAGTTTTTTCTTATTATATAAATATAATTTTCTCTCAGCAACACATTTTTTTTAAAACGTTCTATACGTCGATAGGCAAAGGTGGTGGTTCTCTGCATACAAATTTTAGTAAGGCGTTCGATAAGGTAAACCACTCTATATTACTGCAAAAGCTGACTGCTTACGGAGTAGCCAACTCAAAGCTAAATTGGTTCGATAGTTACTTGTCATATCGAATCCAGCAGATAAAAATCAACGAGTCCTCTCCAACAATTGTTCCATCAGTTAGATATTCCCCAAGGTTCTAGTTTAAGGCCTCTTATTTTCTCTGTCTTTATAGCGATATAGATGCAGTTTTTTCTTAAAAAGTGTCGATACTGTGATGTATCGATACTTTTCAATTAAATATCGACGAGTGCTAAAAATATATTTTTGGTTCGAATTTAAGATCTCCCCTAGGAGGTAGCTCTGATTCTGCTAAAGCTTTTCCTGTTTTTTTTCTAATAAATATCTGAACCCGTTATAGTATACCTGACATTTGACTCAAATGAAAATGCTTTTTTTCTACATGAAATTACAGAAAAATGTTACAGCATCGCCCCTTGCCGCGAACTTGCTACCCCGACTGTACCTAACCATATTCCTTTTCTGGCCTCCAGTGTTACAAGTATCCCGACAATGGGCGCAATTCATTAGATCCACGAACAATGGGGCAACACGCGCCCTCGTCTTGTGGGGGCGAGTGCAGTGCGCCCTAAAACGCATAAAAATCCCACTGCGTCAATTTAATAATGTTTCCGCTCACACGAGAATTGTCGCTTACATCGCGCGGGATTGTGCACTCGTGTTTACTTAGATTAAATTTTTATACGACGGGGGTAGCTCCTCGCTCATGTAACGAATCGGTTCCTAAGGATACGGGGAGGGTTGAAAAAATTCAGGGGGAGTATGGCTTGTTAAGTTGTTTGAAATTTTAAAGTATAATGGTTTATTTTTGTTACTCATACCATTACAGTTTTAAACAAGTAACCAGAAACAAACAACAGCAACCAGATAAAGAAAATATCACTTTTCTATTTTATGCCAGAGGAGAGTCCTGCACACGTCTTATGTGCACTTTTAAAATATTTCAACAATCAGAAGTTTTTCCTGAAGGATCTGAGGCTGCTACATTTTTATTAAAAAGATTATGTTATACAAATATAATTTAAGAAAAATATTTTTGAATGCTCCATTGAGAATTGGTAACTGTTGAACTACAAAGTAATAGATCCTGATTTTCTTAATCCAAGTATGGACTATTTGTAATTACACATAGTGGAAATGCAATATCTTAAACTTAGGATTGGCATTTCATACCTTTATAAAACAAAGATTCCGATAGCAAAAATAAGCGACGAATGGAAAGATATTACATTGAACTTACAGACAGAATTTTCTTCACTATATTGGCACTATTGACGGAAAAAAGTACAAAGTATTGCACCTGCAGTGGAAGCATGTATTTAAGCTACTTACTTGCGGTACCAGATGTAATCTGACATTTCATATGCCTGTTGGTTGGTTGTCAGAGCCGTATTTGGAACGGTGTTATGTACAAACATACATCACTTTATGAAAACTCTAAAATATAATGGGCAGGTTTCTCTTCTCTGCGTTAAAGTTTTTGTTAGCTAAAATCAACCCAGTGACCATGAAACACCTCAAATTGAGGTATAGATTTTAAATACAGAGTTGATTTTAGCTTAAAATAGAGAAACCGGTCCATTGCTTTTACCAGATGCAAAAGCTTCACCGAGATAATAAAGCATATACTTTTATTTTATAGCTAATGGTGGAAAACTGAAAGTTTATTACCAGAACATATATTCAATTACAGAGGCTAAGCAAAAGAAGGATAATTATTGAAAATTTACATTTAATTCAGGACACTCCAGTAAAAACACTTGGACTATGTACAGTAGAACTGTTGTCATTGATGAACTACTGCCCTAACAGATTATTCTTAGAAAAGCAGCCATTGAGTCACAGAATATACGTGAAGAGTTCCATGATTATTTTGTGTTCACTGGAGGAGGATTTTGATGACAACTTACGCATTCCTATAATTTTGAAGTATTTTATAAATGTAACCTTGCAACAGATACGAACGTTAGCAAATTAACTTTAAAACAACATAATATTGAGCTTGTATACAAACCAGTTGCATTTTATTTGTGAAGTATCACTTCTCTTAGTATTTACTATTTTTAATAGTCTCTGCGAAATTGCGACCTTACACTATATATTTTTCTTATTCCAATCTTTGTAATTACTGCACATCACATCACGCAAGAAAGGTATCACATGTAAGCCTTCATTTAATTCTAAAACATTATATTGTGTCACCCGATAATATTGTTATTAAAGAAGTCAAAAACCTTATATAATTTTTCAAAATTTTACGATTCTGCAAAGTTCGCTCTATGATCATAGGTAGTTGTATATTCTCTTAGTCGGTAAATACTTCCTCCGCATTATCAATATCATGCTGTACTTCTAATTGTTGTTTGTCAAATTTATCAAATTTACTTCCACATCCAACGGATGGGAAGTATTGTAACGCGAAAAAATTTTCAAAAATTTGTATTTGCTCATTAGCTTTAAAATGGTCGAAAATGCAAAAAAAAACAAAATTTGAGCAAAAAAACTTTCTAGTCTGTGTATCTGTGTGTCTGTGTCTGTGGTATTATTTGTGGACACGATAACTTTCGAAAGACTTAATATATGAACTTGAAATTTGGCAAACGTATAAATCTCAACTACCCAAAGCGACCTATTGTTTGTGGGGTAAGTAGGGTATCGGGAAGGGGGCGAAATTGGGGGATAACTACCCTTTTTTTATATTTTTTTTTTGTTTTAGTATGTGATTAGTAGTATAACTGCGAGTATCATTAGCTCTTATAAATTTTCGGTACAGCAAAAAAAGCGTCATTTAAAGAAAACGGTTTTTCCTAAATATCTCCGAATATATTCAGAAAATGAAAATGGCATCAGGTAGGAAATAAAATTTCTCACAAAAAGTGTCTCAGAAAATTTATCCAAAATTTTGACATTTTCGAAATATTTCCAAAATACTTACTGGACTGATAAAGTAGATTTATCTTTCAATTCAACTTACTATTGTCACCATCATAACCGTTTGTTTCCAAAGATTGTGTGTGTTATTGTTAGGTATACACAAGGACAAGGGCTCCTGCATTGTCTTAAAATATCCGATGGGTTTCGAACACCTACTTCAGATGACTGTTGTGTTTAGCATAATTCATGTTATCTTCCATTACGTCTATAATAAGCAGTTCATATATTCCATATATGCAATTGATTCATAAAAACTGATGAAGTTTGTTTAAAAAAGAAGGTACTTCGAAAAAATATGCTCGGAATAGTGTGGGGATAGATACGATTAAAAAATACTGGAACCAATTTTTAAACTTTTGAAAAAATGGCAGTGTGGTATAGGAAAATTAAGGTAGCTGAGAGGCAGTGGATGCTTCTTCGGAACAGGTTGTTAGATTTTTGTTCTAGCTTTTAGGAAATTACAAGAGAAGGCCATTAGCACAAATTCAAGTAAGGAATACAAATTACTTTTAAACAATCGCGCGAACATAAAGATCTAAATAAATGCAAACATTTCCAATTATCTAACGCGAAGAATCAATTTAATAGCGGCTATTTATTAATAAAAAAATTATCCTGGAAGGGAAAATAACCAGGCGAATCTCTTTTAGATGTTCATTCCCTCGGGAATTTTCAAATTTATGCGTAAATATGTATAAATCTCCAAACATATGTAAACAGCATGTAATCATGAACCTATTGGTAAAATATACAAAGTGCCTAAAATCCTAACTCCATAAATCACTTTCGATCATTTTTAGAAGTGCATCTGGAGAAATCATAAAACGTCTTCGTCATAGACATCAGGCAGTTACATTAATAATCGATGTGTGGTTACAATACAACAAAACTCAAGCATAAATAATGAAATGTAACTCAAAGCGTACACATGATGGGGGAACAAACCAAAGAAGTGACACCACTGTCGTAACCATGCCAACACACAAGCCGTTCGTTTCAAAACACAAGCATCGCACTCCTTTGTCACATTTGTCTGTCCATGCCTGTGTTGTAGACTCAGACAGCTTTGTTTCGGTCCGTTATCAATTGTTGCACGTCTAGACTTCCAAATGAAGTTAAAAATACTCCCATCAAGCCCAAACTCCCACAAAGACGCCTGCACTTGCGTCGGATGGAGCACTACCGAAGAAGTTCTTTCCACAGGGTGAGTGTATTCGTTCCGCAATCCCATATCTATATTTAATCCTTCCAGTGACGACCACCAACTATTTTCCTGGAATGTCTCCAACAACGAGTGTTCGAAACTGGCCGAGCTCAATTCGGACCTCTTCCCAACCGATTTACAACTGTTATCTAAGTCCGGTGGGTCACTGAGCAAACACGGTGATTTAATCTTGATCACTTCAGCTGACGGCAAGTTCCACATCATGAACAGGACCGGAAGGATCGAACGATCGATAGAAGCGCACAAGGGGGCCGTGTTGGTCGGCCAGTGGGGACATGACGGGGCCAGTTTGTTGACTGGTAAGTTGCAGCTTGTCAGCTAGCCGGAGATTTCGTTTTGATCCTTGAAGGTGGCGAGGACGGGTTCATCAAGATCTGGTCACGGAGCGGCATGCTTCGTTCAACTGTTGTCTCGAGTGACAGTTCCATTTACGGGGCATGTTGGTCGTCCGATGGTCATTCCATTGCTTACACCCATGGAAAATTGATAGTGATAAAGAATTTGGCTCCGAATACTAAGCCTCTACAGTGGAAGGCTCATGAAGGTACGATTTTGTGCCTCGCATGGTCTGCGGTAAATGAGCTGTTGGTCTCTGGAGGAGAAGATTGCAGGTATAGAGTGTGGGATGGACAAGGAAGGCAGGTTTATTCGAGTAATTTACATGACTGCCCCGTTACTTGTGTTGCTTGGTCTCCTGTTGGGGATCTATTGGCTGTTGGGTCATACAACACGTTGAGGCTATGCGATAGCTTGGGAGTAAGTATCTATAATGTCATCTATACGCTATATTAGTGTGACGTAGATATCGGCCATTTTGCTGCGATACGTCAAGATCCCGGATCCAAACCAACCTACTTAGTTGTCATAATGTGCGTAAGGGAGTTCAGCGTTTGGTGTAATTTTTTAGTGTTAAAGAGTATTTTAAATGTTACTGTGTGTTTGAATAGCTTACACTACTTCGCTTTACTTAGCAAGTATTACAAACCAAAATTACATTTAGATACAACGTATTGTTGAAAAGTTGGACATACACTAAGTACGTGTGTAGAGCATTACAATTTACAAGTTTTACCAGAAAATGGTAATGGGTTGGGTCCCTGGATGTTCCCGTTATAATGAGAGAGAAACGTGTAATCTTTACAGCATTTTTTTAGGTTGTTTTCAAACAATAGATTGCAACTAAATGTAATTTTGGTTTGTAATACTAAATTATATGAAGGAATGTAAACCATTAAAAATACACATTAACACTCAATGTTCAGAGCAAAATTATAGTATAATACAATATTTTGAAGTGTTACTTGTGTGTTTGAGTGGTTTACATACTTTTGTATTATTCGTTAAGTATTACAAACCGAAATTACATTAAGTTGCAATCTATTGTTGAAAGACAATCTACAATAAGTGCTTAAAATTTATATGTTTCTCTCTCATTATAACAATAACATCCAGGGACCTAGCACGTTACCATCTTCTGGTACAATATGTAAATTGTAATGCTCTACACACGCACTTGTTGTAGGTTAAGCTTTTCAGCAATACCTACATTGTAACTAAATGTAATTTACGTTTGTAATACTTGCTAAGTAAAGCGAAGGAGTGTCAGTTACTCGAACATACACAGTAACACTTTAAAATATTCTTTTAACACTAAAAAATTGCACCAAACACTGAACTCCCTTATGCACGTTATGACGACTTCGTTTGTTTTGATCCAGGATCTAAACTAAATGTAATTTCGGTTTGTAATACTTGTGAAGAAAAACTAAGGAATGTAAGCTACCCAAATAAGCACAGTAACACTTCTAAATATTCTTTTAAAGTCACAAAATTGCACCTAACAATGAGGTCCGTTACGCACGTTATGACAATTCGGTTTGTCAGGATCCAGGACTTTGACGTACCGCAGAAAAATGGCCGTCATTACGTCAGCACTAGGACGATCGTCCTAGCGTCAGCACTAATATAGCGTATTTCGACGAAGCCTGTAAACAGTACCTATGTCCTTAGAGAAACTTATATTACACTGTTTATTTTCCAGTGTTGGTATCACTAAAAAACATTAAACAAACTCCACCTCGTAACCCGTAACGTCATAACTGTCATGGGTCTCGTCAAAATTGACACTTATCCAACATAAGCGTGGCAAGTTAATTTTCCCTAATTTTTTATTTTTATGAAATTTCTCACATTTTCTTGAGTAGAAGACGTGAACTAGTAAAAAGAGTATAAAAAAGCCCGTTTTATAAGGCCTGCTGTCGCACGCATCCAAAGATTACAAAACTATAATTATTGTTATTCAAATTAATTTAAAAAAATTGTAACATTAATGTGTTATACGAGGATGAATGCTTTCAGCGTCCATTATATAAGGTAATATTTTCTTGGATAGATCGTTGTTTCTACAACGTCTCGCTTAATTTATATTGATATTATAAAAGGTTTAAGTATTTCAGAAGGTGATATTTTAGTTAGTTTTGACGAGGTTTCTTTATTTACAAAAGTACTCATCCATGAAACAATAGATATCATCAAATCCAAGCTTAATAGCGATCCCCTAGGTGACACAATAGCCAGATTATCTGAACATTGTTTAAAATCTACTTATTTCTTATGAAACGATAATTTTTATGAACAAAAATTAGGTTGTGTAATGAGTTCACCTGTAAGTCCTGTAGTAGCCAATTTGTTTATGGAAAATTTTGAACAGGTAGTGATAAACACTTTTCTGTTTAAGCCAAAATGTATAGGTATAGTTACGTAGATGGCACTTTTGTTATTTGGCCCCACGGTATAGAAAAGTTGGGTAGGTTTATAAGTCATTTGAACAGTCAAAATCCTGTCATAAAATTTACTATGAAATTAGAAAGCAATGGTAGTTTACCTTTCTCGGATGTCCAAATTTACAGAATAAACACTGGACAGTTAGGACAAAAGGTTTATAGAAAACCAACACACACAGACAGATATTTATATGCCACATGTTACCACTTTCCCTCTCAAAGGAATAGTCGTCCTATAAGGACGTTATTTGTTAATTAACATTATTGTTCTTAGGAAGGACGCCCTCACAATCCCTATACATTCTCGCAGTTTTTTTTAAACGCTCTTTTTCATATAATGTTTATGTGTTATACAATTCCGTTCCTTCAAATCTTAAATCTCAATCAATTAATTTATTTGAAATTGTTTACAAAAATACTTGATGTCCATCCAGGACTTAATTGAAAAATTCTTCACCCTTTCTTGGTGTTACTACCTATTTAATATTTATTTATTAGTATATTATATACGTGCTGATTCTTGGTCTTTTATTTTTGCATTATTTTGATTTGTTTAACAATCGGTTGAGTAGAAGAGCATCAGGTACCGCCTTTCCGATTGGTAACTGAACTCCGCCATTTCCCTGGTGCCGGTGTGCCGCATTGTCAATGAATTGCTTCTTACATTCTTTTTTGTTGTTATAGGTTCTTATTTTTTCTTTGCTGTATGCTGGGTAACCAAGAATAAAGACTATTACTATTATTATCATTATTATTACTCGAGTCCTTCGTACTCAAGCACGTCTATATCTTGCTTTTCTGTGGCATTGAAAAGCATTCAACGAGTGTCTCTTTAGGATTTCCATATTTGTTTACCCTCGGTCTAACTGCAAAACTACGTGCCAATGTTTTGCTGTATCTTAGATGATTTCCAACAGATGGAACTGTTCATTGAGCTGGGAGCACTATAGTGACGAAAATATTTTTGTCTTAGTAACAAACTGCTCATTTTCAGTAATTTCAAAATAATAACTTAAAACTTAAATCTCTTAAGTTATTTGTAATTTTTGTTAATAAAAGGGTTGTTTTGAATTTTATGAGTTACAAACTGGTTATCCTTTATCTGTAGTAGTTGTCTTCCACCAAAGATGGGCATGTATACATTCATACAAATGGTTTATAGCCACTTTTTTTCAACTTTGTATTCCATTAACTTCCATTTGGTCTAAGGTTGACACATGAAAATCATGCTTTCATTACCTATCTAAAGCACGCGATGTTCTTCACAGAAATCCAAAAAGGTTCGAGCACATTCAGTGCAGCATTGAAGCTATGCTGTCTAGGTAAAACACTCCATAAAAAATGTTTACTGATGATTTGAGGCAAAAAGATTCGATGGTAAGATGCAGCAAATGAAAATTTATTTCTGTTCTTTGATATAGTGGTCCAGATCACTGGAAAAACCCAACAGTGGTGGCATCTACAAAATCTCTTGGTCCGGGGATGGTACTCAGATTGCAGCCGCCTGTGCCAATGTATCAGTTCTATTCGCACATATCGTGGAAAGAAGCATCCATTACCAGAACCTCACTGCAACTGTGGTAGAACGAAAAATGGTGGTAGTTCAGGATGTACTAAACGACATCATTGAAAATTTGGAATTGCCTGAAAGAGTGATCCTGATGGCACTGAGGTATTCTCATCTGGTACTGACTACGCCGTCTCAGTGCTACATATACAGCACTAGCAATTGGAACACGCCGACAATTTTTGATTTGAAGGATGGATTGGTTACTTTCATGCTGTTATGTGAAAAGTAAGAACATATTTGTACATATTTAGCGGCGGTCTAGCTTTGTCACAACTATACATACATGTATATATTACTTCCACATCCAACGGATGGAAAGTATTGTATCGCGAAAAAAAATTTCAAAAATTTTTATTTGCTCAATCGCTTTAAAATGGTTGAAAACGCAAAAAAAACAAAATTTGAGCAAAAACAAATTTCTTGTCTGTGTGTGTGTGTCTGTGGTATTGTTTGTGGACACGATAACTTTCGAAAGACTTAATATATGAATTTGAATTTTGGTACACGTATAAATCTCAACTACCCAAAGCGACCTATTGTTTGTGGGTAAGTAGAGTATCGGGAAGGGGGCGAAATTGGGGGGTAACTACCCTTTTTGCAAATTTTTATTTTTTTATATTTTTTTCGTTTTAGTATGTCATTAGTAGTATAACTGCGAGTATTATTAGTTCTTGTAAATTTTCGGTAGAGCAAACTGTTTAGAAGATATTAGCAAAAAAGCGTCACTTAAAGAAAACGGTTTTTCTTAAATATCTCCGAATATCTTTAACATAGTCGAAAAATGAAAATGCCATCAGATAGGAAATAAAATTTCTCACAAAAGGTGTCTTAGAAAATTTATCCAAAATTTTGACATTTTCAAAATACCTATTTTGGACCCTGCTCGTACGATTTTTTTTAAATTTTGGTATTATATAGAAAATCAAACTTCTGATCAGAAAGCGATCTTGTAATTTTTTCGTAAAGTTAATAATTTTCGAGTTATTTGGAAAAAACCCGATTTTTAAAATGTATATATTTTTGCTAATGTCACGAGGACTGTTTGTCAGAAAAAATGTGTAGAAAGAAAAAATGCTCAAAACATGATTACTAATCGTATAGTATAAAAAATAAAAACGTAAATGTCATTTTGACAATTGGATGTGGAAGTATTGATTCAATTTGCAGCGGTTTTTTTTTAATTTGAGATCTTTATATTTTGTTTGGACTCGCTTCGTCAGTTCTGCAACCACTTTGTATGCTTTCTGTGATGCACAAATCTTGTTTCTTGTATTAACAGTATAAGTATGGGAAGTCAAAGCATAACTTGATTACTGTTTTCTTTGGATGAACTTGGTTATCTAAAGATATAGAGACGCATACTGTAGCAATTAATGTTTATAATTTTACAGGAAGAATCGTGCTCAGACTGGTGGTGGGGTACAAGTTTATATAAAAAATGTACGGGATGTAGAGTGGTTGAGGATTACAATATTGTTGATGGCATTGAACTTCTGTGCGCTAGGACTGTTATTAAAAGAGAAATATACTTGTTTGTAATAGCACACCGCAGCCGTTTGAGTAGTTTGACCAATGATGATGATTTTTATCAACTTTGGTTTCCTTATACACTAATTTGTTCTTATTGACTTGAATGTTGATCAGAATTTTACAAATCGGTTGGAAGAGTACTTTAACGCATATAGTTTTGTACAGTTAAAAAAAGAATCCACAAGAATAAGTAGATAAGGCTCAACTTTGATTGATGTGTAATGCTTATCAATATTACAGACATTGTAGTAAAATCAGGGACGATAAATGCTGACCTGATATCGGATAACTCGTTAGATTTCCGTACTTTGAGTGTAGATGTAAATTGTGGTATACTTATCGTAATTTTAAGAATTTCATTTATAATGATTTCCATCAGGATTTAAGAGATATGAATTGGAACAGGACCCTATATATGCCTAATATTAATGATAATGTGAATAAGTATCTCAACTCCTGTAACTTAGATGCATTTAACAAGCACGGGCCTTTTAGAACTTCTTACATATTAAAACATCATGTTCCATGGATCACAGGTACGATTAAAATCATTACGAAGAAGGGAAAAAAATATTTAAAAAAGTACTAACAGACTGAAAATTTGGGAGATTGGGTTCAATATAAGTCGGTTACGAACTTGACTGTTGCTGCAATTAGAAATGAAAACACAGCCTCAAAACACACATTTGCAAAAATGCAAGTAGCAAACACCTGTAGGGCACTGTCGAATTTAAACATTAAATAAAGTAAGAATATTTGCTACCTTACATCATTTTGTCCTGATGACATTAATAACTTTTTTATCTGTTTTCTCTCCAACTAATAACTGCATTCAGGCGGTGGGAGATATCAAGGGAAGAAAGTTTGAGGAAGGCAATGAATTTGCTACAAGATTTATTTCTTGCAAAGAAGTTACAGCCATTATTTCTAAATTAAAACCAAATGCTGTAGGCTAGGATGTTAAATGTTGAAGTTATGTTGCCCCGTAATCTGTAAATACATTGTGCACATTATAAAGTGTTGCTTTGAGCAAGGTTTCTACCCTGATGATTGGAAATTTTCATTAATTCAATACTTCCATAGACTAATGAATATAATTCCGTGTCTAATCTAAGATCTATCAGTATTTTGTTAGGGTTATCCAAAGTGTTTGTGTTTAAGCAGATATATGAATACACACACGCTACTGACGCTTTCCCTGACAAGCAATCAGGACTTTGTTCTAATTGTAGCACTACTACTCTACTGGACAATTTAGTAGATACTTATATTGCATCTCTTGATACAAATTATCATTTCATTTTGATATCTTTGTATTATTCAATGGTATTTGATGCACTTAATCATGTACAGATATGTATAAATAATAATAAATTAGCTGTTTCTGAAAGATTAATGAGGCTTACTCTTGTCATAGATCTTCGTTTTAAATCCCAATTTGACTACATAATTCGAAAATGCTTTGTTACCCTCTAGCTCCTGCATTAAAATTATCTATTTCTGAATTTTAAACTGCAAAAGAAACTATGCTAGTTACTTATTATGTCACATCTACTTTATTGAATTGTTGTGTATTACTCTTGCTTAGATACTATGGCTAAGTATAGGCTTCAGAAAATTCAGAATAACTACGCTGTAGATTTATCTTTGGGCTGAAAAAGTTTGATCACGTTAGTAAATACATTCAGAATCTTAAATGGCTAAAGGTTGATAATATACTTCATTATTATTTCACAGCATTTCTATTTCGTGTGTTTCAAACAATGACAAACACCATTATACTTGCCAAATAAATTTCATAGTCGCCAAAGTTTTCATGATATCAATTTAACACTTAGAAATGTTAATCATTTGTGGATGCTGGTTTCAGAACATCGTTATATCACTTTCTTATAATGCTACCAAATATTTTAACGGTCATTTTGAGCTATTTAGTAGGAACTACTCTGTTGTTGAATTAAAAAAAAACAATTTACGTAAAAATTGGTTCATCTGATGTAATATCTACCTTATATTTGTGTATATTGTCAACAATTGTTAATTGTATCTACTACTCAGTTGTAAGTTTGTATACTGTTGGGTAGAGTAGAATTGCTATGTTATTATTATTAACATACATGAGCTCATAACTGCATTCAAAGCACCTCATATCTTTTTAATCGAAAAATTTGTCTTTTCTATAGACACCTGCTGCTAGTGGAGAAGACTACCCTAGGCCTCTACAACTACCAAGGAAGACTAATTGGCTCACCACGATGGTCCAACATGAAACTAGACGCTTTAAAAAATACCCATATCACACTCTCCAATGACATGCTTGCAGTGAGAGATGCAGCTGATGAGAAAAGTGAGTACACTGATTATTCTGCTAGTCACTTTCTACTTTAATTGTAATTCTAGCCGTCCATTTGATAGATTTGGGTTTGAATAGAGGGATGTCTGATAATTCCACAAATGTGCAGCATACTGTGTCTGTAATGCAGGTAGCTTTGGATCAAGCGTCTTCCTCATCAAACAGGTTACTGGCAGTTCTCGACAAAGCAAGAGATTTATACGTAACACAAGTTAAAACTACTTACAGACAATTTTTTAAGCTAGGTAAATAATAGCATTAGATGACTGTACCAAATGAGGTATCATTTTTCGGTCTTGTGATGTAATTATTTCTAGGTAGCCAGATTCAATCTTTCCAATGGAACACAGATCAGTGCATCCTGGCAGCAGTACAAGATACTCGTGTAGTTGTCTGGTATTGCCCCACAGCAGCATTCAATTCTGTGCTTTTACGTCTATGCTCCTTCTACTATGACTCTCCAGAGCTTGGGAAGAGTCCAAGAATCAGCGATTTTATAGGAGACTGCTTGTCTGTACGTAGAGGAGATGGCTCCTTGTTGAATGTAATGGTTTCTCCGTTCCCAGCTCTGCTCCACAAGTACTGGTAATAAAATTTAGTCTATTCTTGCTTGCAATGCGTTTTTAGACATGTTAATGATGGTAAATGGAAGGAAGCATTGAGTCTCTGCAGAACAGTGAACGAGGGGATGCTGTGGTGCTGTCTGGGGGTACTGGCAACCCAGGCTGGTGCTGATACTCTAGATATTGCTGAAGAAGCATATGCAGCCATAGATCATTACGATAAAGTCTTGTACATAAAGCATATACAGGTAAAACATTAAAAAATGTGATCTAAAATATTATATTGATTGATTTTTAGGACTTACCAAGCAGACCACAAAAAATGGCAGCAACTGCATTATTGGGAGGTTCAACTGCCACTGCAGACTCTATACTGCTTCATAATGGCATGGTTTATCAAGCCATCTGTTTACATATTCAGATGCACAATTGGAACAGGTAAATGTTATGTTTACAATGAGATAACTTTATTTTTTGTTAGAGCTTTAGATATTGCTATGAAACACAAAACCCACATTGATACTGTGCTCTACAAGAGGCAGAAGTATTTGGAAGTATTAGAAAAGGAAGAAAGTAATAATAAGTTTTCGAGTTTAAAGGATCAAGTAAGCATAAAATTCACACTGCATTTGAGTAGAAACTATTTTAACACTGTTTCATTTTAGGTTTCCTTGAATGAAGATGCAATACTAGAGAAAATAAAGAATGAAGTTCAAAAGCATGGAGAAATGTAAAAAACATTGTATTTTGGTAAGTTACTATTAGATGACTATTTGAAAAGTGTAATAAAGATATATATTATAAAAAAACTTGTGTGTCGTTATTGTAGGTTTATTTTTGGAATGATTATAAAATACATAACATGCTGCTTATTACATTTCAGAATGTTCCTAGTGATCCCCTAAACGTTCCAGCTCACTTACTTTGGCGTTTTTGATGCAATCTTCGTACCTACCACACCTTAAAGGATCTAGTTCTTTTAGTTTTTTGTAAATTTCAATCTTTTGGTTCTCATAATCATCATCCTTATCACAAAGTTGCTCTAAGAGCCAGCATTTTGCGACCCAAACCCCTGAAAAAAGATTTTAGCAAAAGGTAAAATTATGCCAGCTACAGGAAAAAGCAATTATATAAAGTATAGCTAGTTTAACTAAGTATAAGCCTACAGCAAGACCATTTTATTCTTTTTTTTTGAAAATGGTACTGGAAGGAAAAAAAATATAATTCTTGTACAATCGGTTTAATATCAAGCATTTGTAATGTAATGTAAACAACTTCTCACAGCAAAATTTACTATACAGTGGTAAAATCAACTTCATAATATGCTTCAACCTTTGAAAAGAAAAATATTAATGCCAGTATACACTCAAATGAAAAATGTAAACACATGTAAAGTTGGTATTTTATTCTTAAAAAAATTATGTAGATCTGAAAATTTTGAGGCCAAATTTTCTATGTTTATTGGAACTCAGTAAAATATCATTTCTAATTTGATTATAAAATCGACAAATGTGTCAAGGATTTATTATAGTAGCTTCACTATCATAGAAATTCAACCTATGTTGATATTACAAAAAAGCCAACTGCTTGATATTTGACTGAATGTTCTTGATTATTGAGACTATCTTTTGTTGAACCATTTATAATAGCTTATTTTCTCTGATTAGATAATTATTTGTTTATCGATAATATTTATGCTTATGTTTGTTAAGATACCACAAATCTAAAAACAAAATTTAGAGCACAAAATATCCAAACAACATCTAATGTATGTATCCAACAAAGAAAACTATAACTATAGTGTATTTTTAATACTTACATTTGCAATCTGGCTCCAAATCAGCCAACTGATCGATAGCATCCATCAAATTCTCCTTATGTTCTTTAATTAGATCAGGATGACTTAGTACGAACCTCAAGTAGAACCAGGCGCTACTGTCAAATGGGTCGGTAAATACAGCGTTCTGCACTAAATTTAGCTCAGCCTCTAAAGTTTCTTTATCCAGTTTGCGCAGTGTGCTTCTATAGTGCCATGAAGAATAATTAGAGAAATCAGCGTTAATTCGGTCAGTTGAGAATTGTAATTCGTCCGATAATGAAATACCGATCTTGTTGATTATTAACCTCCGATAATCCCAAACATGAACTGAAACAAATCCTTGAAATGAAAAGGAAAGAAACTTATGTGCACCTACAATTCCTGTCATCCAAAGTTAGGTATTTCGTGCACAAATCAAACTCCTTCTTCCAGTTCGGTTTGGGGTGATGATCCAATATCCAATAACGGTGATGCCAGGCTCCATACGATTTTGGATTTGACAAAAGGCACTGTTCCGTTAAACTAATTTCATTCTCCAGGAATTTGATCAGCTTGTCTTCATCTCCATTATCCTTGCTAAAAATCATTCTTACAGTCAATCCCTACTTTAATAGTGTACTCTGTTAAATACCTTTCTTCAATTTCTATTAACACAGCTTCTTTTCGATAGTTCCATAAGGTGTAAATGTCCGGATTAGGTATAAGAATTTGTGAACACAGCAACAGGCAGTCAGGGTCATAAGAATCTGGCTTACGAGATGATATAATGTGCTTAAGTCCTTTCTGGTAAGCAGCTAGCTTACGCTCCTGTTCTTTTTGTTTCTTCAACCGTTGCTCTTCGGTTGTGCGAACTTTAAGTACACCATGCTAAAAATTCAGTGTATTATTTAAATTTATATGGACGACACATGTTACCATTCTGAATGTTTCTGGTTTACATTAAATGTATTCTACTGGTTGATTAATCCAGTCAAAACAAAACATAACCTAAAACTTGACAGAAACCGACACCTAACCTCACAAATTTGACAAATGACAACCTGATACCTGACCTTTGAACCATAGATATTGAGCTTATGTAGATGTGCAAACATATCACTTTTTTAGGAATTGTATAGCACAAAGCACATCAACATTTCGGAAATACAGATATATAATACATTTAAACCATCTTCTTACGTAAATGTTTTTTGAGATCATCATCAATTACTCAAAGCTAGATTATAATAATATTTTACGAGAAACCCTTGAACTTATTATCCTTACACCACATTACTTTTAAATGGTATTCATTTATTAACTCTAAGTAAAAACCTACAATACATAATCAATTAAATTATCAAAAAAAGGACTAATTCTCCAAGAAAGATACAAAATCCGTAAGCTTATACAGCTGATCTTCACTGCTGGTTTGACATGTAGGCTCAGGTTGACACTGATCTGGGTGTATAATCTTCGTATCCGCTTCTACACGCCAACCCTTCTCAATGCAAGCCATGACAGCCAGTTCTGGAGTTAAGCCAGTCATTAGACCAACCGTTTCAGCAGAAATTGTTGAGTATGCTTGAGAGATCAGTTCAACAGCTCTATTACGAACTTCTTCTGCAAAAGAAGCATAAAAGCTGCAATAGTTCTTACTATGACAAAAACAAACAAACCTTGTACTTCCTTCATGATGTCGGCTACTGTATCGGACCACGTTACGGCATTCAGTGCTTTATAGATTCCCGCATAGTCACGCTTCCACATATTCTGGCCCACAGCCCATATATGACCAAGTTCTGGAGTTGCGTTCTTTATATCTGGTGGTATTCTCTTCCATAAATACTTTGCGTTACACCTAGGCATACGCTTCTATAGTTGTTTGTAATACGGGGCAAAATATGTGTACTTACAAGTCATTTTGATACAAGTAAATGGCCAATAGTTGCTGGTATACCTTTGCAGGGGCTATTCCGTTTGGAGACTGAAAAATGCAATGGCATAATTTTGCCATAAGTAACTGTACCGTCAACTAACCTCTAATTCTTGACGTTCTAGATCTTCTGCTAATTTATTTATATTGCTAGTAGTTGCTACCATTATTAGTGCTGTGTACTGTAAACATTCGTGAATTTGCTAATTACAGCCTTAACCTCACTCTTTGTCAGATTTCTGACAGCCTGACAAGTGACAGTTTAATAAGTGTGTGAAGATAGCAACTTCAACGAAAATAAATCAAAGGAAAATACCAGGGCCGTATTAGGTTAAATTTATTAGACAAAGCGAAATCAATTATTGAAGAAACCCGGAGGTCTACCTAGGTAGACAATTAAAATGCAAATATAGAGTATAACAACAACAACACAATACTTATACCAGACTTTGCAAATACTCGGTTTTTTTACGCTCAAATAACCAGTAAGGTGTACCAAGAAAGAACAACCGATTTAAAAACGCTTCAAACTAGAAAAAAGAGTTATATTTTTAAGCAAAGAATAAAATGGTCCTAAGTCTTTATAAATCATTGTAGACACTAATTTTCAACTTGAAATTTGTCTCTGCCTGCTGCAGATCTTTATAAAAAGAACCAATACGTTCATTGTGCTGATATTAATGTGGTACTTCACATAAAAATTATTTTCTTGTACAGTAAAGGACACAAGATTACAAGCATACGTGAAAAAAGCATAAATATTCCAGATTTCGTTAAATAAAAGGTTTATACTGCTTTTCAAGTGTCACAAAATGAAAAGGCTCGCAAACAGTAAAAAGCAATTTCTAATGCAGTATTAGGAAAACTCTTAAAATTTATGAAAAACGTTATAATTAGATATAAAGGCTGATATAAAGGACCTTCTTCGTCAAATATAAATAACGCTTTTTAAAATTAAAGAAAGCCGTATTTTTTCTACAGTGCGTCAGATATGTCTACGTTAAAATTACGGGTCTATCGAAGACATGGTCCAACCACAATCGCCTTTGTTCATAGTTTTTCTTGAATATCTCGAAGTGGTAGCTCTAGTAAATGCTATAAAGCTTGTTTGAACAGAGCTAGAAGAGCAGAATTGGGTATTATCACTTTTTTTGAAAATTAAGTAAAATGAATCTTGAAGTGCATATATATCGTACGCCATGTTAAAAAAAAAACAAAAAAAAATATTTGTAGGTAGAGAATTTCAGGTCTGGAATTCGAATCTTAGGAGTCACCGCCAAAACGCTTCTATCCAAGGTTATTAACTCGTGACGTCAAGTGTCACGTAAACATTACCGAGGAGCGTGCTATTTAATGGTGTAGCATCATTCTTGTACCGGAAAAGCTTGTATGTTGTGTTTATTGAAAGCACGGTGTAAGACATCGCACCAAAAAGTGATTTGTGTAGTTTTACAAGCATCTATTATGTATGGAAAACAAAACAAGTGCTGTTTTGTACATGGCTGTAAGAGTACATCAGTCAGTATCGCTAATAAAATTTTTATAACCGTTCCACTAGATTATCAACGAATGAAAAAGTTGTTTAAGGCCCCTAGACGTGTTATGCCGAAATCACAAAGTTTGTTTTTCTGTTGTGAAGATCATCTTAATTTTTACTGTAAGTTTTATTATTCTTTTTGGGGTTATAAATGTTTACCATTCAGTGTCCATATTGTTATAGCTTGAAGAGGATATGAAAAATTATATGCGTTTTAAGTTGATAGAGGGAAATGTTATAATAACGAACAACGTTGTTCCCCATATATTCGACTGTTAGCGAGACCGGAAACGAGCCGCAAGAGCCCCGAAAATAAATGGCAATTATATTTATTCTGACCTCTAAAACAAACGTCAAGTTTAGGGTACATTTTTGATTCTTGCATTTTTATGTTTACAAATAGTATGTTTCCAACAACCCACTGTCATCAAATTATCAATGCTACGTTAATTTGATAAAAAGTTCACTTATGCTGTTGCTTTTACGTTCCTCATCTCCGCCGCGTTGAACCACTCGTCGCTGTGCACAAATTCCATAACAATGAACATCCTTCAGAAGTCATAACTCGTAGGTATTTCACTTTTTCTTGGCGTATTTTAATTCGCTTGTTACAAAATGAACGCAAACTATAAACTGATAAATTGACGGGCTGAGGCTGACGCGTGACGCGCTGACCCCAGATGTAAACAAGCGGCCATTTACAAGACATCTAACGTCACGGCCAATATGTTCGCGTTTTGGCGGTCCCTTTAAATACTCACATTTTTAATATTAAGAAAAACACCTTACGATCCATTTTTTTCGAATTTATAACCTGTCACAGCAGTTTTGTGGATTAGATGCTACTTATTAAAATGCAATTTAATAAAATATAAATACATGGCAAATACCCAATTCGCATATCAAATAATATACAGGGTTCTCGTCTATATACAATTAAAATTTACGACACATTTACGTTGAACACATAGCTTATCAAAATTGCCATGCGCTAGGACAAAATCGAACATTATTTCTGATCCTTGTGAGCGTTTCCAGGACTGTTATTTCTTGTAATGATTTTTTTTAAATAGAAATTTACTATTCCGCAACTGATTCGGATCACTTCCAAATGGAATATCTTAGCATTAAAAAAGGTCCTCGGAAATGAGCTATGGTGTTTCGGAATGTTTGTCTCTATTTTCTTGCCGTAATAAAGCACTATGCATCAAGAAGACGAAGATGCGTATTTATAGCATCATCATCTGATGACATAGCTGTTTAAAAACTGCCACTCCACCACAAAATTGAACGTCTTGCCTAATTCTTTCAACTGCAGGCTGCTGGTCGCTAGGACTATTATCTTTTTGAAGTGGAATTTTACTGTCGTGTAGTCTAATATCTTATTACTTATTGGTCCACATTCAAAGCGAAGCATTGCATTTAGTGACCATTGAGGCCCGATTTGGATTTAGGAAGGCAAAACTAATAAAAAAAAAACTACCACTTGACTGAGCGGAGGTAAAAATTTGTCTCGCTGAGTTTTCGAAGATTTCGTTCAAAACTGGGAGTACCGTTTGTATTTTGAGCACCAGAAAATATTTTTTCTATATTAATAACCTACTATTAAGATAAGGTACAAGTAAGTAAAGTAAGCGATATGGTTAAGTGTGTGTTTCCTAAGTACGGTCCTGGGGAGTTGTCACGGTGCTGCTGATTGTGAGTAATTTCATACACTAGTTGAATTCTGATCGATAATACAGTTTCCATCTTTTGTTGTCGGTATCTTAGTAGGAATCTGTTGCTTGTATTACGTGGATAGTACTTTGATAAAAACTGCAAAGATGGCTCTACATGGTTTTGATGTATAATAATAATAATAATAATCACTAGTGATGGGCAAAGCATTCATAGATTTTGTAATTCTGACGTCGTCTTATATAACGTAGGATTGGGCTTGGAAAGGTATAGAAACAAATTTGCTTTATTCAATTTATTTATTTGAAATAAATGTTACGATAAGTTTTACACACCTTAATGAAACAGGTAAAAAGATATCAAGTATGGTAAAGAATTAAAAATTATTAAGTAAAATAACTCCTAAGTTGGCAAAGTATCGGAAAGATCGTATAATCCTCTTAGTGAACAAAAAATTCTACTAAGTACACATGGTTACTTACTCTGGTCTACTCATTAGATAAGTAATACACTTAGGTGTATACATGAAATTAGGATAGGCAGGTCGATGTTTAGGTAACTATAAGCTAGCATAATTTAAAACTTAATAGTTAAGGTTTAAAATGTACGGATAACATAGCAGGTATTTATAATACAAGACTGGCATTGCATGGCAAGTATCAATCGGTAAAATAACTCTAGTTAACAAAGTGTTTTCGTGCCTTATTGCACCCAATTCTGAAGAAGGTAAAGGGGAAGTTTCTGTGCGACATTTAGAAGAAATAGATAGAAATACAGGTACAAATACACGGAAAAGGTATCTAGACGATAATATTGCATGGCTCCCGTATGCCCGAACCAATATGCTAAAAAAATAGCGCTATCATTCCTACGTTAGCATCTCTTATATACATAACCTCCGGTTGGAGTGGGATACATAGCGGTAAAAGACAAAACTGAAAATCTACAAGAAAACGAGCTCTCTTAACTGCAAAAGTGTATAACAACGTGGGAAAGCGGACGGTGTTTTTTAAGTACACGGGAAGGTGCAACAACACCATTTTAGCTTCTACTCACTATTCCAAGCTCTTTCCATCAGGTAACTTGCTTTCAGTCCATTCGTTTGCTTCCAAAGGCAGTTTCTGATATGAAATCAACGAAAATTAGATATGGCAATGTTCAATTCTCGATGATTGCTGAGAAGTTAATAGAATGGCACAATGCGCGAATCTTAAATTTTAATAAAACAACAACAAAAAATATGACTACGAACTGAACAATCGTTTAGGTAACTTCCGACAGGTAGACAATTTCATTATATTAAAATATATTATTCCCATTTTTTTAAAGAAGTGGTAAATAAAATACTCTCTTTTCTAAATATATACAGTGCCATGACTAGGTTTATCGCATATCAATTCTTTCCTACACTGAAATATCCGTGTAGTGGTAACAAATATCAAATAGTTTACATTCCCTTAAATATACTATCACGTATGTGGAAATATTAAGTAACTGCACTCAAGGTATACCGCCTCTTGTGTAAAAATATACCTCAATGTGTGCTTTACGTATTACAATAGCTTCATTTGTGCATCTTGTGTGGTAGAATGATCTTCACACCTCTGCTAGGTCAGTTTCCTTTTTTCACCCAGCAACGGCGTGATTCAGGTAAATAAATTATTCATGGTCGAATGAGAACTAAAAATAAAACTAGCTTAAGTTGGGTAACTCTAATTATAGGTTAAAGATCCGATTACAAAAGCTGCAGCAATATTGGTCCCTTTCCAGTAAATTCGGAAAGTTCAACTTGCAGCCTTTGGAATACACCTCCAGGAAGAATAGGGATCTGCAGACAGTCCAAATAGGTTATTTTAAGTAGAAGATCCAATAACAGAAGCAATCTGTGCCAAGTTGGTTCAAAACGGCAAAAATTGTCTCATTATTAGTGATTTACTTATAGATATACCTTTCTCTGATTACTGCATTCTTCCTTTGATTTTGCGTTATTCAAAATTTTAACTGGACAAGAACAAACCAACCGAGTTTGTACATTTTCACATTGATCTGGGTACATTTACAAGAATATATAGTTAGTTTTATGACATATATAGATAATAAGGGCTTGTGAGATGTTGTGACACTTGTGAAGTTCCAAGAATGGTGGATACACTTTTTTGGTGCTTCAAGCATCAAGCTATTTATTTTTTCCAAAATATATGTTGTACAGATTGGACGTTATTTTGTATGAACTGTACCGAATCGAGATATCAGTATCAGCGAATCTATATTACTTTTCCGTACGTCAAGAACAATGTTTTTTTTTGTACTAGCACTCTTAAGATATAGTCGGTGCCATAACAAACTAATTTATTCAAAAGTAGACAACATCTCACAAGGTTCATTGGACATTTATAAAAATAGAGCATATTTCTTCACCATATTTCATTCCCCACAAGAAATTTACTTATTACTCATGTACCTTGTCCATTGCCAAAGTCGCACGTATCTGCTGAGCATAATTTCTGGATCTTACTACTGGAACCTTGTTCAACAAAAACTGACGTACTGATACGTTGCTTTGCCGCGCAGACTAGAATTTTTGTATAAAATAAGACTTCTGTTATTGGACTTGCACCCATTTTTGGACTGACTGCGCAGTTTAAAGCGAAACATACTAGTCGCTACACATCCTAAGCATCTAACATCAAAAATTCTTGTACCTAACATACTTGTCTGCAAAGCAAAACGCCACAGCGCCTCCAGTGTTCTAATAATTATATTCTGCCATCAGTATTGCCATGTGAGTATTTTATTCTTCGGAACACAACAAAAAACCGCGATGCCTGAAAGGAATGGTCAACTCACTTCACAACAACAACATTTTTGTATAACCGCCGAAAACGGCGGGTAAAGAGGTGCCAAAAAGGTAGAAAGAGTCCTAAAATTACGTCGTCAACAGATCACAAGTAGAGTTTCTTTTTTATCACTTTAGAACGGCAGACTGGCGACGAACATTTTTTCTATCAGCGGCGGCGCTGGCACCAGGTCCTCAAGTTTCAGGTAGAAGATGCGCTGGAGACCCTGCACGCTGAGGGAACGCAACTCGGGAAGTTTGCCCAGCAGACGGCTGAAATAGTGGGCTTTGCGCTGGGCCTCCGCGTTGTAGGTGACGTGGTCGCGAAGCGACGAGATTATCTTCATCTGGAGCTGCTCAACCCGGTGAGGTTCCTTCAGACCGTGCCGTTCTGGAAGAGACAGAGGAGATTTGAGAAATTGCCGAGTAAATCCGTATTTTTCACATTTAATGCATCTTTACTTTTTAGTTTTGTCACAAAATATTGAAAACGTTAAACGGGTTTCTCTCAATTACAGACCTATTTGTAAGGGATCCTATTTACAAATTTTTTATGTCTTTCGCTAGTTTATTGCTCATTGTGTTCGAAAATTTGTATTTAGTTCCTACACGAAAAAACACCCAGTCGCTGTCGCTATAAGATAATAATATGTTTTCGGATGGATCGTTATCACTATAAAACAATGACAAATAGTTATCTATTCTGTAAGTGTTTCAGATAGCATTTCATCCACTCAAGAATGTTTAGACGCGAGAGGGAACCGTTTAATTTTCTTAAGTGGATAAAATGCGACTGAAACACTAATGCAATACAACGTTTTATCCATAATCACAGGCATTTAGAACCAAAATCGCCGAAGTTTTGTCTGATTCCATCAAAAAGTAATTTGACATTTCGTTGCGACGATGGCTGCCACCCCAAGAATCATAGAAATTAATTGAAGGAATATCGGGAGGTGTTGAGATATTGAGTTCCCCCCAACATCGCCAGATCTTACGGCATGCGACTATTTTTTGTGTGGCTGTCTAAAAAGCAAGGTGTTCATTGTTAAACTATAAGATATTTGGGAGCTGAAAATGAAAATTCGGGAAGATGTTTGTTAATATTCCGTTGGATATGTTGCGTCGTGTTATGCAGAATTCCAACGTTCGGCTTCAAGGGTGTATGTAGGGAAGAGGAGGCTCTTTAGCAAGCATAATTTTTAAGCAATAAAAATGGCACACAATTATCTTGTTATTGCTATACTTTATTTTAATTAAACATACGTACTTCCGGAAATACGTCGTTTTCAAAACTTCTCGCTCCCACCTGTTATTTCGAAAAAAGTAAATGTTTGCATTTTCTGTTTTTAAATTGCAAGTACAGGCATTTCCACTAGTCGATACGAGTTTTCAAACAAACATGTTTAAAAGTTTTTATTAGAATGGGATTTAGTATTAGATTTTTACGCTACAAGAACTTGAGGCAAAATACGATCAAAATAATACAGCATCCATAGGTCATCTAACTGCATTTAACAGTAAAAATTCGGAAAAATCAGAAACACAAAATTGATGGGCTTAGCAACGAATCTTATAAATATTGTTAAAAATGGCAGCAGTTTATCATACTAGGCGTTTGGTGGAAAGCACAAATATGGTTTCACTTCACAAGTTACATGTATGTTTTCTGGTGCGTGAAAATGTTGTTTCCTTCTGTTAAATATTCCCCCGTTTGTTAACAGTGTTTCATCTGATTAAATAACTGTTTTGGGAATACTGGCTTTTCATCTCAGAATCAAAGGACATATGTCAAAGTTAATATTAACCCTCATTATACAAGAATAAAGAGTCAGTTCGAGTCCATTTTATTCGCACTGTCAGTTTTTTATAGTTTGATGATATTGTTTCTTTAACCGTAGGTGGCGTTAGCTTGATATTTGTTACAGTGATGGGCGCATAGAATACGTCATGTAGATTATGCTATTGTCTACGCGTAAACTATGTAATATTCTACTTTGAAAACTGTAGAAAATAGCATTGTGTGGATAATCAGAAATTTAGAAATATATAGTTATTTAATGGTGTCTATTACCACTACTGCTCTAAACGTGGTAAATGTCTAAACAGCAATAGCATATTTGGTCATACCTTAGGGCCAGAAGACCCGACAAGCGTGCTGTGAAAACCACTTTGAAGCCCTCTTCTTTGTAAACAGAAATTTCATAAGCTACTCATGTTCTTTTATCGCAAATTCTTTGAAAGCAGATCAACAGGGTACAGAAGCAGTGCTTGTTGCTAAACTAGATAGATTGATCTAAAGAAGCAACTAACTGTGACCAACTAGTTGTTCAAAATCAACTTGTAACTGCGCTACCGAATTTGATAGTGTGTTAGGAAAACAACTTAATATAGTTGTGGAAGGAAAGATGTCGTAAACATATGCTTTATCTTTTGTGTTTCAAAGAAGAAAAAAAAACCGTTTGTATACACTGACTACTTACTGAAACATGACATGCAAGTTCGTAATATAATATTTACATTTACACCTATTTATTGTCTCAGACATATTAAAATCATAAGTTAAGAAAATAAAAATGTAAAAATGTAGCTATGTTGCAACTTTCAGATTTTGTCATTAAATTGTCTAAAATCAAAACTTCAAATTCCAAATAACATTATACATAAATGGATTGTATTTTGCATGTTTTAGTTGGCCTCTTATTATAAACCGCATTTTCAGTAAGGTTCAACTACATGTTGTTATACTTATGTACCATTGTAAATGTTTATAGAAGCCCTGACGAAGATTTGAAATAAAAATCGAAAGCTTGGCAAAGAAAGAAGAGTAAACACTATTTTAACATAAGAAGTCGATTTCTACTTATTTGCCAAGACCTTAATATAATAAAAAGCGACGGCTATGTTCATTTAACGTATAAAAAACTATAAAATTTTAAGAAATTTGTCACATGGAGAAGCCAACAAAACAGAGAAATTAGAATCAAACTAATTTCATTTTGTTTTAGTATGTACTTAATACATCTTAGCCATAATATACTCGTTTTATATTTTCTACTTAAAATCTACGCCAAAGTGCTTTATCTACATTTTCTACGCAAGTAACGTAGAAAATTATAATTTACGCGTAAACGCCCATCACTGTAATTTGTAGCGTAAAGGTCCAACATGGAGTCTATAAGAAAGTAGGACCACAAAATACATCTAGTAGGACGAGAAAATTTTTAAGACGTTTATTTGAAAGCTCGTATCGTCTTAAGCAAATGCACAAAAAATTAAAAAATAAATACATTTTGGCTTCCATCTTCCAGAGCCTTTAGCGTTTGTTGTATCTATTCTTTTTCTCTTAAGATTTAGACAAAGCACAATTGCGAGGTACTTTAAATATTTCTCATTTGCCCAATAAAATCTATACTTTAGGAATAGTATAGGAACGGACCTGTGTCAGCTCATTGTGTTTAATTATGGAAGCCCAGCATGTCATTGACTCACGATACCTCTTACCGTCCGATAGAACCAACGCAGCAAATCAGCATCGCCGTATTCCGTATAAATTAAAATACTGGTCCAACCGAGCAAATGATACACGGGACCGGCGTACGTTGAATTTAAATTAGAATCACAGGGAGCCGACAGAAACCCGCTATTATTCCTGAATAAGTCTCGTTGTGCAACGGCATTAAAATAAAACCAACGCAATGCCCCACCGATCGTGATCTAATTCTGAATACAATTAATTTTAAATCTCATCCAATTTCAATCAGGTCTGACAGGCGGGCAAGTGAATAGTTTATAAACTTTGACCCTGGTTTAATGGAAATGGCGCGTGTTCTCATTGTCTTTTGCTGAATTGTCCCTAGTCATCGTTCATCTCAACATCTCTATACAAAGCACTTAGTCATGAGCGGAGCTAAAGGTTCGGGAAGTGAAAAAAGAGGATCTCGACGAGATAAGTCACTCAGGGCATCAGGCGTTGCTCAAGTAGCAAGGGAGAAAAATTTCCAATCTCGTGTAACGGTTGGTGATTAACTGTACGTGTGTATCGGTTGTCGGAAGAACTGGCTCGTCTTGAGATGCTAATGGATCGTTAAAGGGCTGTCAAACCTTGAATTTGATGCAGAAGGGTCATTATGCCTAGATTACTATTTTATTTAACTTCTGTTTCGTGTAGATATCTAAAGACAGGGAAGTGGTGTAGCAATAGAAGTACACACAACACTTTACACTAACGTGTTATTTTAGTAACCAAAAAACATTTGTCTACAGCGGGTCGCAAGAAGTTTTCACCAAAAAATATTCTCGATAAAAAACTCTTAAAAATTAATTAAATTTAAAAAAGTTTTAAAACATTGGCTGGAATACACCAAAAATCTATAGATTTCATTCATTGAAATTGTTATTAAGCAGCAAAAAATTAATCATCGGTGAGTTTTCCAGATAAAAATTAAAAGATTATCTCGATAAACACGTTCCTAATAGAATTGCTTTGGAATATATAATATTTCCAATCTATTGAATGTAAGAAAACTACAGTTGCACGATTTCATAGTCAAATAAATTTAAACCATTCAAAACCCAATTTACCGGTGCTTTAAAAGAAACAGATGTTGGAAGAATTGGAATATGACGGATTTATGATGACAGTACAAGTACTTTTCTCTGACGAAGCAACGTTTAGGTTTAATGGTACAGAAGTTCGCAAAATTTTCGATGGTGAATGCACGGTTTGACATATACAAAGACAGAAATGTGGGACCATCCTTTTTTCGAAATAACATGAACAGCGAAAGATGCCTACAATTTTTAGATAACCAAATGTCTACTACCACTAAATGAACTAGCAAAAAAATTCGATGGAACACCGCGTCTTTAGCTTCCAAGGTCTCCAAGCATTTACCCCTCTGGAGTTTTTTGTGGGGCTACAAAAGAAGAAGCATACCTTCAGAGGCCATTTTAAAATTGAAAGATGTGATCAGAAATGTTATAAGAGAATGTAATCAATAATCACCTGTTTACAAGGTTTCCTAGCATTTAGGTAAGTAATTTCACATGTTCCCAATAAATTTTATTAGTTGGGTATTATTCATTGTTGATAAACCGATAAGGATAACATCAATTGCTTATCATGTCTTATTCCTTTAGTCAATAAGTAATCTAATTAACAATATCTTGTAAACTGCACTTTGAACGTACACTCCAAATCATAATTTAGATTTACTGTGTATTTCAGCCAGTTTTGAACTTGATTATGAATCTACAAGTTATGCAGAATTTTTTAAGAAAAATATTTTTTGATGGACTTTTCTTCTATTTGAATAAAACTTTTTAGGACACACTGTATATAAATGCATGACTCGTTATATTATTATAATTTATCATATCATTGAAAATTAGGGTTCCTTAAAGTTAAATCTTCACATCATTAACGTTACAACAACTTCACAGTAGATTAGTAACACATAAGACGTTAGCTACTATATAATACAATAGTTACCATATCATAATAGCCTAGATACGAATGTTATCTCAAAACTATTATTTATGAACGTTGACGTAAACATTTTGACAGTTTTAAAATATGTCTCCACCAGCATTAACAAGAAAATTTGCTGAAGATCTTCTAATGCAGTGACCAGTATACATATTTGGATTTTCAAGTTTGAGATACGCAGCAATTTTCTCAGGTATTTTAGAAAAGAAATGGATGCCACAAGGGTGGACGGTGCATTTTCCGTTACCATATGACACGAACAATTTTCTATGCGGCGTATGAATTGGACATAATCCTATATATTTTTTAAATAAAGCCGTAGGGTTAACATCTTCATCAGATGTCACAAAAAAAACTGTTCCTTGTGGGTTTCTGCGTTTGGAATGGTGATTACTAGCTTGCTCTCTAAAATTTCAACACCTATGGACATTTTCATTAATTCATTGGTTTTACAAGCTCCGCCAATTCCAATTAAAAAGGCTACTTTCATCATTAAAAATCTCTCATCTGGGGCAGTACAAACAAATTCACTAGCCTGCTCTTTCGTAATAGATTTTTGATTTATTTGGAAGCAAGTCTAATCTTACAGTGTTAGCAGCCTCAAGTATATTTACAGGAATATCGGTATCTTCCATGACATCGCCATGTTTGTCGTTAATCTTAACTTTTATTGCAGGCTAAAATGACAACTAAAGTTGTTGATGTCATCGTTGTCAATGATACGATAAAGGATAAAGGCGACTCGACTAATGCCTCGTTACCTATCGAATATTATAAATCGCATAATAATCTTGTTACATTAATAGCTATAAAAAAGAATGTATAAAAATTATTATAAAAGGTATATCAGGATTTATGAAACTACGTTTTATAATTGAAACGCCTGTTATTGTTTGTTGTTGCTTCCACAAATGCATAGTGCTGGTCGCTAATTTTAAGTATATAAAGGCATTTTGTCTCTTTAAGACAAAGAAACTTCTGGGTTTCTGGAACAACTTTGTCAACAAAATTACGTAAGAAAATTTAAATTAAACCACATAGGTAGGCTTGCCAAAGGTGTGCTCATTTTGCAAGACACACGTTCTTGTTCACAAGTAGTTGTCTGCACGTCATAAAAACTGGAAAATTTGATCTCGGGTTGGTTGAAAAATCTTATTCAAAATTAAAAATGCCTTAAAGATCAAAAGATTTTCTATTAGGGGAATTTAGCACCTCAAGACAAAGAATGTTTCGGTAAATGTGTAGGTCGTAAAGTAGCCATGCAAAAAAGCAAAAACTCACCTGTGATGAGGGTGAGGGCGCAGAGGCAGGCGAATGCCGAGATGTCGATCTCCATCAAATGCAGGCTGCTGCAGAACTCCATGATGGCGTGCAACCAATCCCCGAACGATCTCTGGCACTGCTGCTTGTCTAGCACGACTCCATTGCAGAACGTCAGCTTCGTATCGTTCGGATGCGTCCTGTAGGCGAGCCTGAGCACAAACAGCTCGAGAGAGGCTGATTGGAACAGGAGCTCCCTGTCTTCGGGGCACAGATCTTGAAAACCCGGGATCTTGTCAGCGAAGTTCCTTATCACATCCACCGAGGTGGTCAACAACGTGTAAAACTGCTGGATCTTCTCGGCTTCTGATATAACCGGCTCGATAGGACTCGGCTCTAAGTACTGGGAGTAATCTAAGTTAGCGAGATCTGGAGTGGTATCGACGTGAGCCCTGACCAAGGCGGTTATCAAGGAAACGGGTGGACTCGGTGGAGATTCTTGGGGAGATTTGGGCTTCGATGGTAGTCTACCCCGTCTGCCTTTAAGGGAGTCCGTTCGGACTACTTCTTTAACCATCCCCACGGCCAAGCATTTCTGGAATCTGCAGAACTGACACCTGTTTCTCCGCCTCTTGTCGACGGGACAGGCTTTGTCGGCTAAGCACACGTATTTGGAGCCCTTCTGGACTGTCCTCTTGAAGAATCCTTTGCATCCCTCGCACGTCCGCACACCGTAGTGCTGGCAAGCGGCCGTGTCCCCGCAGACCGCGCACAACTGCGAGGGGGACGGCGGCGTTGGTCCTTTGGAAATCGCAGGTTCCGCAGCTCCACCAGGAGAACTGGCAGCAGAGGAACAAGCCGAAGGCGCCGGACCAGCCAGGCGCAGCTTCGGACTCTCGCTGCTGCTGGTGGATTCGGACCGCTGAAGGGGCAGCGAGGCCCGTCTCTGCCTCGGACTCAGGGCCGTGCTGACGTGCAGCTCCGAAGGGGTGGTCTGGTAAGGGGGCAGCGAGTAGGACTCCTGGGTCATCAGGGACTCGTAACCGGGGCTGCAGGTCTGAGGGGGCGGGTAGTAGGGGCTGGTGGTGTACTGGTGGTGCTGCTGGTACTCGTAGTGGTGCGCAGGAGCGGCCACATGCGCCGGATGATGGTACGAGACGTTGAAGCACTCCTCCTCCATCTTGAACGGGGTGTTGTACCKGACCGAGKAGGTCTCCTGGAAGCTGGGCAGCGGCGCCGGCGAGGRGGGCTGCGATTGCAGTGCCACTTCCGGGAAAGGGTCTAGCTCCTCGGGGGGCAGAACGGAGCTGGGGTCGTCTGAGAAGGGGGCCGTCAGCAGGTCCGCGAAGCTGCTCGATCCAAAAGGGGTCTGCGGACAGACATAATACCGTGTAAAAATAACGGCCCGGGCGTCATTATATTTAGTGTCAATCCCCGTCTGTACTATAATTAACGCGGAGTAATCTAATCACGGCCGAATGACCGAGCTAATTGCAGTCGGGCATTGAAAGAACTGAAATTATTACCTCGTTCCGTTTCACCTGGTTTCGGGTAGGGGGACGGGAAATGGCGAGGGGCGGGGTCGGCGGTCGGCGTGTCATTGGTCGGCGGGTGTCCATGCGTCGTCGTCAGGGCAACGCCGCGACGCTCACATGGCCACCGAGTATCAATATTCATGAAATTGATTGGATATGCCGGGTTGACGCGGTTGCAAGGTAACACTTACCAGGAGTAATCTCAAAGGCCGAGATTTCAAGMGMGGTATTGCTATCATTTAMTCCAATTTTTCAACATCTATTCAGGCCCGAAGAAAAATAATCTATTGGGTCAATGATTCAAAAGAGTTAGTTTTTAACCCCCAGCAAATTACTCGCTGTCTATCACTCGTCATGTATGTTTTGCCTTACAAGCCCAAGACACAACAATAATGTGCACGTGGAATTGCGTCACGAATAATTTATAAGTGCTTCTTTTTTTTATTTTGGAAGCGATCACTCACTCACTGCTAATGTTTAAAGACATCTTTTATATAAAAGAAACTTTTCTTATAAAGCATCTTCAAGTAAATACAAACAAATAATTAAACAATAGAGCCAGTTATTCAGATAACTTACGAGAGTTAAGGATAACAAAACAGTAGCTATTATTGTAGTAATCATCGAGTAGGTACACTTAGTTAATGCTCACTTCGATATGATCGATCTTCTGATGCATATCTCTCATTTTAATAAACCCTAATAATATATATAATAATAATTTATAATTTTGTATATTACCAAAACTTCTAGATAATTATTTAAGGTAGCATTGTATCTAAATTTAACTATTTTGAACAATTCTTGTAATTTTAGTTGCGCCATATTAAACTGTTTATTCGATCATTAGAATTTTTGTCAAGTCTGCTTTCATTTTGGCAATGCTAGATTTTCTTGGAAAACTTATTTGAATTGCATGTAAATGGTAGTCATGATGGCTTTGTATTAGCCGAAAGCGCTTTACCAATTATTTAATAAAGTGGATCTGTATATACAAGAAAAGCTATAATTATTTATATCGACTTAGACAAATGGATCAGTTTTTTACGATTGTTGCCTGTAAAGGACACAGCTTTTACTTAATTTTTAACCATTTTTCGATAAAAAATCAGTAGCTTTTCTGTACGGTTTAGTTAAGAGAATGAATTGCAGAAATATTTCTTGTGTCCATGTAGGAAAAACTCCTTGCAGGCTATACATCGTGTCAATAATTATCAATCGCAAAACTTACTGAAACTCATTTCAAATGGCAAAGAAAATTTATTAGGTTAACAGTCTAGTTAAGTGACGTTTAGACCGAATATCTTTCTCCAGTAAGTTTTGCCCCTGGAAGAATGTAGAACAATAATCAAACAGTGATAACAAAGAACTGTCTTCAAAGAAAAAGTCCAAACTACAAACCAAACTATTAAAAGTTAAATAAAGTTAAATTACTTAGATATAAGTGGTCGCAATATGGAACCTTGTGGTAAGCCAGCGGATGTAACAGGATGTAGGCATTGCTTTTAGGGAACTATCGCAATTAACGCATTGAAATACAGTTTCCATAACAACGCGATATATTTTATTTTTATTTATCTAGGAACGAACTGTTAAAATCGGTTTTGTAGTTTTATATAAGCCAAGCGAATATACTAAACCAACGTCAACATATTGCAACTAATAAACTAAAGACTGTTGCTATATATAGCTGGTGTACTTGAAGATATTGCTCCTAATTTTGGGTCCAGCCACTCAGCATATAAGATGATGGGTACTATTTTCTGGAATGCTGAGGGAGTTCTATAAACTAACAATACGGAACATGGCCAGTATTTTTCAAGCTTAGTAAAAAAGCTTTAAGACTGGTGCATTAAAAACACAATTAATGGTACTAATTGACACGCATAAGACATCCACCAGTTCAAAGCTTCTTAAGCAAGAGCCCAGACTTTTTTTTTGTAAAATAAGTGTCACAGCCAGTGGAATAGGTGCCTTTAAGTGCCAGATAATTATACAGAAATATAATGGTTTTTTTTATATTCTAGCAACTATAAAGTCTGTGAAGCACAGCTCAATGTGATTGTTGTCAAGGATTATTGCATCTGTCTTGCACTGGATTGTCTAAAAATGAGTTTAAGATAACTCATTTCAAACTTAAAGCCTTGAAAATAGTTTGAAATGCATGCCATAGTAACATGTGTCAGTTAAGGATCTCAAAGGGCTTATAGCTTCTTTGTAATGTGAATTTGATATCGATATATCAAATTTGAAGCACTACTTCAATGAACAAATAGCTGTATTGAAGATATCTAAAACAACAGCAGCAATTAGAACAGACTGCTTTTAATTTTGAAGATATTGTACAGAGGTTATTGAGAGACAGAAAATAGCGTAGAATTATTGTACTACAATATTATTGTCTATCGTGTTACTCAGCAGGCTTCTAATCTATCTGCTTCTGAGTATCTTTGTTGGGAATATGCTGACTTATCTGAGCCTGGATTTTAACCATCCTAGTGCTAAATTGCTTAGGTTGAGCGGTTTGACGGTGGTGGAAGGTCTCGGCCCATCAAGGTTGTTCTTTCTAATGAGTCCGATGCTCATAGTTATCTCTAATTAAGGCAAATAGGTTGTAAAATTACCCCGTCCATATCTTTTGATAGAACTCTGCGCCAGCAGGAACTGTTTAGGATAGCCAAACAAGAATTACGACGTGATAGGGTTGGCTCGCGGTCTTAGAACCAAAGTAGCTTCCTTTTATAACGCAGTTTCTTCGTCCGGTTATGGTGTGGTTGTTTTGACAGAAACGTGATTATCTGGCAATATTTTGGATAGTGAATTGTGAATTGGGCTTTTTAGAGGTGGGGGAGTTCTCATAGCTGTCATAAACGACCACGTTTGTTTTCAGCTTGACTTCTCAAGAATTTTGGGACTTGTTCCTTCTATTGATATAGTTGGTGTTGCAATGAGAATATTATTATATATTAATATTTATTGTTTCTAAATGTTTCAATCAATTTTCAAGCCCATTCTTTTATTAAAACACTATTAGATGTGTACTTTGTGGGGAATGGAAGTCTGTAAATGATTTTGGTTTCTCCTGATGGTCTGGTGCTGGACCCCGAGGGCTTCCAGCTGTTTGCAGGTTCCGGAAAGAAACTGCCATCAGAGACCTTCCCTTGACTACCGTTAGCGTTTTAAATTCGCAGTGGCACCTCCAGGTATAAAAATCGCTCCAATAAATCATTGGCTACGGTATACCGGTATAAATTATGTAAGATTGTCTGTGCAGGTGTCTGTCGCTATTTGTATTCCTCCTGTGCGGGGCTCCGTCCTTCCCGGTGCGAAAACCGAGCGAAATAAGGAAAAAAAGGCTGGTGCGTGAATTAATCACCTGTCCAGTATATCATAATTACTTGCGTATAGTGGAGCAATCGATCGAGAATGCATACTATGCGAAACAGCCTTCGGATGCTTGCGTCGTGTTTCACAACACTCGCTTTGCTTTCTTTATTCCTTCTGACCTGTTTACGAGCGAGCAAAAAGCGGATGGCCAGCCTCGGCGGTGCCGGCAGATGGGGCCTTGCACTTTCCGAAGAAAATCGGCACTTGWGCTTTCGAGAGCGTCGGACATTATTTTCGCTAATTAGATTCTTTGTGGCGATCGAGATCCAGTTAGACGTTGTATGGGATGATTTTGTATGACTAGAAGGTCGGACTCCCTGTTAGTGAGGAATTTCTAGATGTTTTATTATTAAGAGCAACTGAAGAGGGTTTATGTCATGTACGAATCAAAGAAGAGCAAATAGCAAATAAATCGCATTTTGCAGAATAGAGGACATTATGTAGCTTGGAAACCCTAACGGCCATTCTCACTGATTCATATTTTTGTAATATTGTCTTTGCATAACACTTTAGACTTTTTCGCTTTATAACACTCGGGCTTTCTTTTCAATAAAAACAATGAGATTATTAAACCTGCTAATATTAACGTTCTTATTCTTCGATAGCATTATTCTCAGCATTGAGTAGGGGCTCCAAAGCGAGGATGGTTTTAAGATTTTTGTTCAAAATTTGCCAAAGGAACATTCTCCCTGGGGTTCTTTACCTTTTTTCTATAACTTCAGATTACAAATTTGTTTGAACATGCTTTGCATTTGTATTGTTTGAATTTGCTGGTGACATGACAGTTAAAATTACACATACTTGCATAACTAACAATAAAAAATAAATTTGTGCTGGTTCCAAGAAAACGAAACGTTTCAAATGTGTCCTAAATAAATAAGCAGCGAACAAATTTCTTTTTACGTTTCATTTAAGCAACTTCTCTTACACCTATCTAAGAGTCCAATGGTGAGCATCAAAGTTATAATAACCTGAATTAACAGTAGATAAAATAAGACTTCGAAACCATTATACATTTGAAGAATTCAATTAACAGATCGAAACAAAGATAGCGTTGTAGTTTTACAGTTGCTAATATGTGTGAAAACACTAATACAATTCGATTACTTGGCTTGTGTTAGCAAGTAGAATATGGAACCAACATGCCACTTACCATGGCTTTAGTTTTTTCTTGCAAAACAGACTTCGTTAACTATATCAGAATCGAGTAACAATTCTTTCAATTTTTGAACAAATTAATTTTACATTAGTAAGACCAAAGCTGATGTGTGGAAGTGACATTTTACAGTATTACACCTTATAGTGCAGAGCGGCTGTTTTTCTAGTTGGTAAATTTTGCTATTAAATAAAAATGTTGTAGGTGGTCACTGTCAGCCTTACCTTCAATGGAAATAGAGTTGCATACTGAAAAAAGGCTATAGATTCCGTTGGTTTTAATTCAGCTTGCAGCAGGACAGGATTAATAATAATACATTTATGCTTTGACATTATTTATAAAGGTTGTTAAGGAGCGGATCGACGCAATCGTAATTATGTTATGTGAAGTCTTTTAATCTTCAGGAATTTTTCAGAAAATAATGTTAAAATGTAGCTCAAAAACATCTTTAAGAGGCCATGTTCGGGTTTAGGTCAGGTCACCTTAGTGGCAAAAGATTTTTGTTCATTTAAATTCGTGATGGCATATTTATGTCTGGTTATTAGAAGAACACGTTACGATTATTCTAGAAATATGAAGAAAAACTGAGATTTCCATTTCCTCCAAAATACACTTCCTAATTATACGATTCTGTCGAAACAGTTACATAAGAGATTACTACGGATTTATTTAACAACTCCATACGTAACACTTTCTTTAGATGGCAGGTAAACGGCCATCAAAAAGAAGATTCGCCTTGTCCCGTTAGCGAAAATTATGCCAACTCACATCTGCACACATATTACACACCATTTGGGAATTCCCAAATTGCTAGACAGATCGTGTGTAATTTTAATACCATCATTTAAATATCAGCTTTCGATCTAGCTTTCAAAATAGCTGTAATCATAGCGGAATCTGCGTAACGAATTGGATGCAGGCAGATTATCTGACATTTCATCTTCTTGTGCTGAAGGTAATTTGCCAATTTTGACTTTGTGTATCAACATGTGTGATTACACAATTATGCAACGGAATTAGCCTTGTGTTGGGACTTGTGTGGGGTTTTGTGTACTCATCAGTATAATTAATTGATGTCTATAATGATTGACATTGTAATGCAAGCAAAAGGATGAACAAATTGTCAGTTGAATTCTGTATTTTTCTTGTTTACTAATTTGGAGCTGAGTTTTATTGTGCTAAAGTTAAATTTTTGTGGTCTACATTTCCGAGAACCACTCAAGTCACGGCAAGTAAGTTATTACTTAAAATTACACACAAGTGTCTTAAGAATCTGTTTGAATGTCGTTCTTCATGTATGCATTTAAAAATTGATTAAGACTTTGACAGCAATGCATAAGGGCGACTGGGATTCTATTCGAAGGAAGAATGCATATTGTAAGGGTAAAAGCATTAATAATAGCTAAAATTATTGGGCAACATGAAGTGGAAAAAAAGATTTAGGGCCCTAATATTTTAAAAGTATTTTTAACCACATAACAGAGAAAAAAGGTAGTGGAAAAACAAGATAACAATTAAGACTGCAAAGAAGATTGGGTAGATCGAGACAGGAAGAAACCACATCGATCATAAAGAATCTGAAAATTAACAGGTGACAATAAAACAAGGAATGAGTCGTTGAAACACAGAGGACACACAGCTACACCGACAGAGAGACAATAGAAATTTTCGAGAGAAATGTACTGAGAAGAATATATTACGGAATAAAAGAGGATGGAGAATGGAGGAAAAGGACAAATGAAGAAGCATACGACTTACTCGCGGAAGCATCTATTATAAAATGGGTCAAGAAGAATTCAATGGTTGAGATATCTGACGAGAATGCCAGAAGAAAGGATGACTAAAAAATAATGGAAAGGAAAATGGGGGGGTACAAGGAAAAAGGAAGACCAAACAGTATATGCTTAAAATATGTAGAAGCAGATCTAGAAACACTTGAAGTTTGTGGATGGAGACAGAAAAAGGACTGGCGTCGAAAGTCAAAGGCTTGAAGAGAAATTACTTGGACGAAGACATCTCAGCAGCGATCTGCAGAAGAACGGCTTTGCATCAGCGGGGCMTGAGAAAGCGCCTTTCCAGGAAGGCACACAGCGTGAATCAAAGATGATCATCCCGATATTTTGCAATCGCGCAGGAAACAGTTCCGATGACAAAGCGCCCGCACAATCGCTCTGTTAATTGCGATAAATCGCGGGAGCCCAGTAATGAATTCAGTAAGCATTAGTTCTCACGGTTGGACGGCGCCTTCGTTTCAGTATCGGCAGTACCATTCACGTTGCACCGGCTCCTTTTGTTGTCATATGCGCGGCAACAATGACCCGCTCATTAACGGAGACCGACGCATTGTAAATAGTAATTTATGCCTTGTTTACAACAGGTTAACGCATGTATCGACTATTGGCTTTACGCATTTACTGCTATTGGGAGATTTACAGTTGCCCGATTCGTCATCGACAATGTTTGGTTGCGGTGTTTGTGTAAACATTGCGTAACGAGGCTATTAAAAGTTTTAACGGTTGTTACGGGACGTCCTGCTACGTAGTGGGCCCACTGCTAGGTCCGCTTTTTTGCAGGATGACTCGCTGCTGCACACGTTGCCTGCGGCCCTTTTTTCTTTATAGTTAAATGAAGTAACGTCTAATTTTGTAACTAACCAATATCGCAATTACTTATATAATGTTTCTCAACGGCTACTGGATTTTATAAGAGATACCACAGTGATCTCTTTTACTAATGTTATTTTTGCAATAGAATTGTCTATAAGCGAAAGTCATTTATGACAAAGTGAATAGTTAGGACTGCCATCTGACAGAAAGTTCTGTATCTTAGTTGATGGTAAGTCTAGTTTGTGCAAATCGCACATTCTCCACGACAAAATTATTTTATTGTTATTTAACAATACAGCAAAACTTCACATTCATAACATACCATAAGGTAACATTTAATATATACATACTTTTTTAATTATCTTGATGTTGCTGTTAGATACAGCGTAAAAAGGGCTACCAGCTACAGAATCATATTCAGGTTTAGGTCTAATTTATAAATGTACAACTATTATCAAACCAATAGAAATTTGATAAATTTATATAATTTTAGATGTCTGCATATAGCACAGTCTTTTGCATATGTCACAGTATCATTAATAAGCAACGGTCCAAGATACCAAATTTAACGTTACGATGACCTGATATAGGTTTATTTATTACCTCATACTAGGATTTTTGCATCAAAAATGGCTACGCTATTAAGCAAGCAGGATTGTCAGAAAAACCAAGCCGATTAATATAATTTAGCTACCATAATGTTAAGATCAATCTTACAGAACGTTTTGTTAAAATATAATAATATTTATATTGTAATTAGTGAAAGCAGTGAAGCTGGTAGTATTTGAGACATCAACTAAAAAACCGTGTTGAACTGGTAATATAACAAGCTACCTACTAAAGCTTTTGATGTATGTACCTGTATTTGCATAGGTATTATAGATTTCAATATATTATTTATTGCCAAGATATCAAATTTGGAGAACCTTTCCAATGAATTAAAATTATGCGCAAATGGTCTACACAACATCTTTCCATAACATGATGACCTGAAATAGCCCTAATAGGTTGAAGATTATTAATTAGCTGGTGAACATTCATTAAGAAATTTAAATTTCTCTTCTGTACCATGTAAAAAGATAATAAATAAAAAAGCTGTAGAGAAAAACTGAATCTCGCCTGCATAGCACTTTTTGCAAAACGTGCTTATACAAAAGTATGTATTTCGAAAAGATTGCCCAAATCTAGAGTGGAAAGTGCCTAAAATTTCATAATAAAATAGTCAGCTGCATGGAATTTTCAATCACAACAGTGTAGGCGATTGATACACAAAAGATAACCAAAATAATATTTTTATTCGAGGGATATCATATACCGCATGAAAATGATATAAGATGAAAAATGAGTTAACTTTATATGCAATCTTTACACTTTGACCATACGCGATGACCTATTATTTCTGTGTGAGAAGAAAAAAGATAAAACTAAAGCTATTGTTTGCATTTTTTGGATTGTTCTACTTGCTCGAAGTTGTTCTTCTTTGCCACAAGACATCGAAAATGCAGCTTGCTTTATTGAACAGGATTAGCAATGCACATCGATGTGCGTATTAACTTTGAAGGTTATTTGCCACCACATCTCTCGCACTGGAAGATGTAAGCTTAATTAAAGCGCGTAATTATCTGTCAGCGCAGGACTGATGAACAAGTAATTCCATTAAAACCTATCAGGGCGAACTTTTATGCTTATGGCAAGATTAAATTCACATCTCTGTGGCTGTCACCTGTCCCAGGTGCTAACGTTTTAATTATTCAATTGTACGACGCCATAACTTGGAATACAGGCGAGATTTAAATCTTTTCGTGACAAAAATGGAAAAAGAACGACCTTGGATCAAGAAGTTTACTAATGTATCTTGCAATTTCGCTAAATTCTGACTTCTATCTTGGAATTTTGGTAAGTTCTGACTTCAAAATTTACGGAAGTTCAGAGAGACAACTAGGAGTTTAATAAAATTTCGAGACATAATTCAGAATTTAACGAAAATCCGATACTGAAGTCGGAATTTGAGAAAATTCCGAGATAGAATTCGGAATTTAACAAAATTCCAAAATAGAAGTCAGAATTGAAGAAAATCCGAGACAGAAGACGGATTTTAAGAAAAAATTTGTGATTAGCCCTTCTGTGCTTTCGTGCAGTTCACCCGGAAGCTTCTGCAAGAAGAGTCTTGATTTCGACCCGATCCCAATCGATACATCATCTGTCGTCTTCACCGCCCATCAGCTACATGCACCGGTAATAACAGGGTCCTTTCTCGTCCCGCTCGAAAGGATTTAATGCTTAGCGCTTTATTTATGATCACCGGTGGCATTAAAAGAGTGCAAAGCAGCAGTCATAAGTTACACCGGCTGTCAGGAACACAATATATTGATGCGATCAGGCGCGGTGATAACAGTAACCTGATACGGACGCAGCGCATATGGTCTCCACTGAATTAAGGAACAGGCGCGGGCCTCAGCTGAATAGGTGATCGAGCGTGGAGAAATCTCAGTGGAACACTTTCAAAAGCGCGATCCATTGAGGGAAGTTGAGTTCTAAGTTTTGCAATAATGGAAGGCTCTGGTAACTATTACGTTACTAATCAGAATTGCGTCGTAGAATTCAAGAACTGTGGAAGACCACATTATAGAAATATCAAAATCAAACGAAACTTGCTGCGGTATTATGCAGGCTCCTCTTCTTTTGAATCAACTTGTTACGATAGAGGAAATACTACCAAAATGATCCAGAGACTAAAGAACAAATCAAAGAGTATAAGCATTCTGGTTATCCAGGACGAAATATACTTTATGTTCGGAAATCAGAAAGCACAATTTTTACCTCAGGATAAAGATAGTACAAACAAAGTAAACACCGAATGAGTTACTACTGGCAAAAGTTCAGATTTCATATTATATGATTGCAATAGATTTTATCAAATTTCATCGCATTTTATCCAAATTACGAAGATGTAATCGATTTTCACGTGATTTTAGGTTCATCTACTACCATCTCCTTATTTGATCCATCCGATACACTCGTTAACAGACTATTTTTGTCTAGTTTTAATATTACACTTTTGAACGAAAGTTCTTTAGATACTGAAGAAAGAACCGCCAAATCCTGTACTAAGTGGTCACCCTTATATCCAGAACTGCTAAATTCATCTGCATTTGTGATGAATAGTCTTCATTTGTAGCTTTCATTTCAGAGCCAATATCACCGACACCTTCGTTTTCTAAATAATTTACTGAGAACTGTCTACTACTCGGACTACTCCAAATGTTAATGGTACAGAACATTTGCACTCATATACTTGCAGTGTAGTGAATCCGAGAGCTGTGGAATCCGAGAGGGCATAATTTATGGATTTTATAATTTCTATACGTATTTCTTTAAACATATGACCGCGATGCAATCATATAAAACTTGTGACGAAATTTCCATTGGGAAATGGTGTTGATTTAAAAATGAAACAGAGGCCAATTTTTTAGGTTCTATTCCTAGTTTCTACTATTTAACAGGAAAAGGTTCAAAGAAAAGAGAGTACACAAGGCTGTTGCTATTTGTAAAACATCATCATCTGCAAATATTTTTTGGACACCTACTACGCCATTTTTAAAGAATTTAAAAGGACCTTCAATTGGACGTATCACTTAAGGTTCTATGTAATAAAAAATAAAAAAAAACCGCCTGGGAAGTTATAATAATAATAATAATAATAATAATAATAAGTTGTCTTCGTTCGTAGTGTACCAATATATCAGAAAGACAAAAAATTGAAACGGAAACAAATTTGCTATCTTATACTAATGAAATGGCGAAGTTCAGTCGCGGCCCAAAGAAGGGCAGCACCTGCTCTTCCACTCAACCAAATTATGAACAGATAAAAGAGAACTAAAGATACCAATGAAACTAACTAAAAATGAAAAATGTAAGTGTATATGTCTATGTATATAAAGTATTAATTAATACCTAATAGAAAAAAGTAAATATTACACATGTTGGACAGATAATAATTTTTTGTGAGCAAATTTGAAATTACTCGATGACTTAGACTCTAGCTGTAATGGGACAGAGTTATACAATTTGCAGATATTGTAAGAAGAGGAATGTTTAAAGAAACTACGTTTATGTGCAGGAATCGAAAGTACATCTTTACGCCTAATATTAATGTTATGTCAGCAGCAGAGTCAGCAAAATTAAACACAAATTTAAAAACTTATCTTGGATTTTGAAGGATTAATGCAAAGAGAATGTTTTTCTGAGGCTTTAGATAGTTGATTCAAATCACCATTTACATTTTCCTTCATTGCGGGAAGATTTTCTTTATTGAAATAGAATAATATTTGTGTGTCATCCACGTAGAAAATGCACTCTCCGTGCTTTACAATCGAGACTAATACAGATGTGTACAAAGTAAAAACTAGAGGACCCAAGATGGACCCCTGCGGAATACCTCAAGATACTCTACACGGCTCCGACAAGGCATTTCCGATCKTCAYAGTCTGGAATCTATCTTTTAATTTGACGTATCACTTAAGGTTCTACTAAAATAGATACGGACCTGCGAAGTTTTAGGTGGCGGATCCTGTACACATAATGCGATAAACAAAATGCAAAGAAGTGGAGTAACTGAACACATGGAATGAATTTAAAGACTATAAACTAACTGACTATGCAATGTTATGGACAACAAGAAAGGATAACAAATAGGACAATAAGGACTAAACGTGGAAATCATGACAGATAATATAAAAATACAAAGATCTAAATGATTCGGCCCCTTAGTAACGTGATCGAAAAAGATATTAACATAGAAAGATGACCAGAGGCAGATCGAGGAATATCTGCAAGAATTAATTCCGAAAAAGTACAATACAACCTGTAAGTCTGAAAATGAAAAGGCTTGATACATGAACAGTTAGTGCTTATGTAAAAACAACGAAATTATTGTTACATAGAATGACAATGCATATTATTGCCTTTTTTATTAAACTTTTCAACATTTTCCCGTTCTAATCAGATCCAATTTGTAACAGCCCGATAAAATCATCCACCTGCCTCACCCTCACGTCTTTCTCAAACAATTATGCCCCTAATCGCTGCCATTACCGACCGCCGTTATTAATTCAAGACAAGCGTGCTCCGGTTTCCATTGTTTCGACGCATGTGGAAATTTATCAGAGCTGTCATACGTCAATAACCCGCGCGTGTTTCATTTGTTTCTAACGGCGTTCCGATTGATCTATCGACATGTAAACACGCATATTAATTATGATATTAATACGAGACGTTTTTGTGTCAACGTGGCATGTCAAAATAGGTTTTTTTTGCGAACGGTTGGCCAAGAGAGAAACCCAGAAGGCGCAATGCGTATCTAGGTTCAGATAAATTGTAATAGTTGATTAATTTTGCAAGGTTCGTTCACTGTCATGGAGTTTACATATGATATTACAAGGAGTGTTTTTTTCAACTTCCGATGCATTATAAAAATGAAAAAAGCCTTTAATTCTCGAAAGATATACAAATTATGATGCCAAGTGCGCACTATACGGTGGATAGCCGAAAACTTCATACTTGAATTGTTTGAAAAGAACGTCACGTTGCGTTGTCACAGTGAGGTCGTGCGTTGTCGTGGATTAAAACAATGCCGAACGAAAACATGTTTCTTCGTTCATTCTACTTGTATATAAATCGCTCGGCGCAGGCAACCTAATATTTCAATAAAGCTGATTTGTTATAGTTGTCCTTTACTTCATGGTTAATTAGGTAAATGAGGAAAGATTTTACTCAACTTTTAATAAAAAAATATTTTTTTAATGTAAATGAGTCTTATTTTTCTAATCCATCGGAAGTTGGAAAAACCTCCCAGTTTTAATCACTCTCGAATCCTATCAGTGAGGAGGGGAAATGGATGGCTGCAAGAGGAAGGAGGATGCCACAGAGCTCGTCTCAGACATAGATGATCGAATTTTCAGCAAGAATATAACTCAAAATGTAGGGTATTTGCGAAGTGTCGAAATACTTATAAATCCTTCATCGGGACCTATATAATAATTACAGTACGATGGTCTACAGGCAACAAAAACGCAAAAAAGGTACTTAGGTACTTCTAACGATGAGATATGTGCAAAATAACTTGGACTAGTTAGACGCACTTTCACTCATACCATAATAAAATGAGTATAAAAATAATTAATGTTCTACTGGATTTTAAAAAGACATTTCAGAATATCTCTCATGTATCCCTCTTGCAAAAAACCTAATTGCTCAACAATATCGTTTATAACATGGTCCAAATTTCAACATAGTTGAAACGATTCCGTCCACTACTATTTTGACAAATGACGCCCCTGATGAAGATACTCCAGATTTTTCTTGTATATCATAGAGTGAAGGAATTAGTGGAAAATTGAGCCACAAACACTGCCATKTTAGGTTACTAACAACAAAAAAAATCTTAAAGAAAATGTATGCTTATATGAGGGTGAAACGTAAATTGACTAACAAAATGAGGGTTCTTAAGGTTTTATAGTTACTAGATTAGATAAAGGTTTAGCGACAGTAATTTTAGATAGAACTAAGAATAAAGCTCGTGACTTATTCTGAGGTACTACCTCAAAAATTTTCTAAATTGCTAATGATTATACTAAACTTTCAAAATAAGAAAATCCACAAAATTGATGTCCCCTAAGATCTATAGTCAATACGATTAACAGTTCTTGCTACAAATTAGAAGAACATTTAAGCGTTATGTAGGAGAAACCTATAGAATCATCGAATTTTATTGATGTAATAAAAGAATTGCGTATCTCAGAAACTGATATGCTACTTAGTTTTGGCGTGATTTTTATATTTACGAAAATACCCTTCATACCTAAATCGATTGATCGGTTTAGATCAAGCAGGGACATTACTTATTTTGCGTTGGTACCGCTTGTTTCTGGAAATGACTTTTAGCCCCGAATGACACTTTTTGTTGCATTTGTCTTGCTTGTTCCAGAAAGATGTGAAGATTCTTTAGTTAGTTAGCCAATGCAATTAAATTTAAATATAATTAATGTTTCAGCAATTTCGTGAAAATGTGCCCACTTCTTGTCTTTTTTTTGTGACTGTAATGACCAAAAATGCCACCCGTGAGCAGAACTAGTACAATACTGAATACTACTGTCTCAGTCTCTCTGAAGGAGCTTTAGCGAAAGAGATGTTAACCAGTGTTTCGCTTCTTTGAAGTGTTTTTATAGTTGCCGAAAGCATGTTGTCAATTAACGTTTCAAGAATTCGCATTCCTTTGTACATTTACTATTATCTTGCGTGTACGCCATTTATCATAGCTCACCGATGGGTCCCTCTTGCTTCATTATTCCTGTTCGACGCGAGGCACCTGGTAAGCGCATAATTCCTATATTTCTCATAAATTATTTGCGACATGCCTTAGGAAACCGCTCATTACGTTTATGGCTAATCCTCATTATAAGGCTACTTTGTAAGAGCGCGCAGAAGGATGGCCAGTGCGCCATTATTTAGCGATTCCGACGCACATAGGCAATTAGCGAATTAATGGCGCGTAGGCCAACGAGGATGGGGTTGCGAAAACCAGAATGCGGGACTCCGATATCGTCAGTCGGACATCAAGATATTTATGGTGCTCAGAATTTTTAAATGGTGGATTGTAGAAAACAATAAGTCGTGATTAGATTACTCCTTAGTCAAATGCGAGTACCAGCTAGAAAATCTACATGACGTGTGAGAGAAACAATAAAAAGAAAAACTTATCGTTTTGCCAAGTTTTGTCCTAGTTTACTAAAATTCTTACCTATGCCTTGGTTATTCAGTTGAACCTCGTGACTCACGCCTTGCGCGCTTTTTAAGCTCCTCAGACGGAAACACCAACTGAACAACTAGCACAGTTAATTATCTTTAAGAATGTCAAAGTGAGAGAGAGCATCCTAGTGTAATGTAGTGCAGCCACTGCCAAAATAGTCATAATTTTACTGTATAGTTTGCCATGACATGCTGAAACCATATTTTCTTTTTGATGAATCTCTCCTTTTATTAATTCTCAAGGTTGGGGTGAACTGACCAATAGGTGAACACCATCCACTAATTGAATAGGTCCTAAGCTTTTCATTAAAAAAATAGGGCACAGGTAGACCATGCTCAAGTGATTTCTCATTTTAGAGGCGCATGCACGGGTTCTGTGTTCAGTTATTGGACGTAACCTGTAACGCTAGTGTGCTGCGATGATCGTGAAAGCGTGCTGTCATGCTGTTAACCAGTAAGAGTGATACAAGCACCAATTTTAGTAAAGGTAAGTAATGCATAGCTATAAGACTATAATATAACCTTTTTTGCATACTATAATATTTGTAAGAGACAAAGTACATTGGTTCTTATGTCGATAACCTATTAGGGAACAAAAGAATATTATTTTATCTTATCTGCTTTAGATGAACAGCAAATTGAAGAAATTCAAATGTTCTGAAGAAAGCTTCATCAAAGCTCTTCACGCAATCAGAACCGGGACATTAGGCCTGAATAAAGCGTCAGTTATGTCGACCTCCCCCTATAATAGATTAACTTTTGAAGTCCCTAATTTGAGAAAGATGGGTTCTTCTACAATTTTAACTTCTGCCTAAGATGAGCGTTTAAAAAAAAAGACCCTGACGAAAGTGAAAATAGTATTTGCCATGCATCTTAGATGAAATGAAAGATTCAGTTCAGAAAATTTTTGAAGAATCAGGAAGAGTAAACCTATTTCCTAACACCAGACCAGAAAATGAATAGCCAACAGTATTTTGAAAAGGCATCCAAATTTTTCCAAAAGTAGAGCAGTAACAGAATCGGTTATCCGTAAATGGTTTGATAAAATACCAAGCTATCTTGAAGTGATCGAATATCCAAGACATACCTTCAAAGCTGATGAAACTGGCAAGAGGACAAGCATGAAATATTGTTTTTTTTTATGTGGAAAAGACTATCGTTCTTTGAAAGTGCGGTGGAAGAAAGTGTGTACAGAATATTAACAAAGTTCTCACGCGGTAACTCGATATAACTTCAGTGCTCTGTTCAAAAAAGCATTGGAGCGAGCTTCAAATCCATCCAGAATGAAACATGGATTTGCTCTTTGTGGTCTTTATCTACTAAATCCCAAAGCTGCAAGATTACACCAAATTCATCTCTAAAAGACGTGACGAGTTATACCTGCAACAATTGCTGGGATTACATTCGAATATTATTATAATATTAGTCCTGCACGAAGATCGTAGAGAACTTCCTTTGAGAAGGTGATGTAAAAGATTTCATTAGCAAGGCTGTAAAAATAAATTAAGGGAAATAATGGACCAAGCAGAAGCAAACGATATTCATCCGTTCTGAAATGGATCAAAATCAGTTTACGGAATCCTTCTTAAACGATATTCTACGCATTAGTTAGTAAGGATTGTTTAGAGGAAATGCATCACACTAATAAATCCCTTATTGTTATTATATGACACTATCAATATGGTATTTGATATTAACTTTGCTATTTTATCTCCTGTAGAAGACTGATATCTAATATCGAACATCTAATATTTTGATGTTGTGTTGAAAATAGGGACAACAAATTAAACTGAGACTCAAAACATTTTTCTGAAAGAAACAAGGTAAAGGTATTTCAGATATTGAAGATGAAACTATAGTTCAAAAAGACAAAGGAAAGAGGTCAGGTGGGGAACCTTATAAAACTATGTTATCCTTAATTGTCAAAATAGAGAACACTCTGCCACTAGAGCAAAGTACAATACAGTGCATGAAAAAGTCCTAAACCCAAAAAGGAAAGAAATGAAATTTCATGTGCATTGTCAATAGAAACTGAAAAATTCGATATGTCTTTTCAATATGAGAAATTTTTGTATTTTTTTTTGTTTAATTATGTATTAAATAATACGTATATCCTACTATTTGTAAAGTAGTAAATTAATTCCAATTGTTTGTTTAAATGTTTACTTCTTGGTCGATTCATCCTATTTGAAAACTAAATTGCAATCAACAAAACACTAAAAGTTCAAAATTTGTAAACATTTCTTCATATTCATCCTCAGATGTTAATTTTGACTTATTTTCAGTAAATAAAAATAGATAACTTTCTTCAAATGTTTACACCACATCCCAAAAATTAAACGAATGTCACACTTGAATAATTCAATTTTAGTACAAAAATATGTAATTGTTTTGTTAATTTATGCAATTAGAGACGGTGTCTTTCTTTTCCAAACAATATAATCACACATCATGTAGATATTCTTATGCCCCGGCCTTATAAAATTACGTGTCTGCCTACTAAATGAAAGTTACATATTCTAGTGTTCACCTTACCTGTGTCTGGAGCAGGAGCATACTTGACTGGGGACTGCTGGGTGCGGAAGGCTGCGCACTCGCCGCCACCAAGGGGGCACTGGATACTTCGCCCTGTACTAGAACTGTACCTGAAATAAAGGAAAATTACGTGAATACTTAAGTTCACAAATCTGCACTTCGATACATTTTTTGTAATTGGCTAATAGCTCCCTTATTACAAACTTCTAATTGACGTATATTAATTAAAAGAAATGAAAATATCCAGAACTAATATTTATAATAGATGACGAAGAATTAAAAATGTTGCTCGTTTAGACGTTGAGATAGTTTAAGCCATTAAATATTTTTTTACGATCTTTCAGGTGCAGCCCCAGCATGGAATATACTAAAATATGTTTAAAAAGCAATGAAATTTGTTCAAAATTATCAATAAATTGAATCAGTTAAATTATACATACTGTAGTAATATTAGCTCTCCATCATTTACAACATGAAAAAAATGTCTATTTAACAGTAAGTTTCTGCACATCATTTTGACTTTATACAAAATCTCCAACATGCACGATCACATTTCAACCACCAGCATCCTCTCATTTTACCATTCTACAAACCGTTAACGCCGTTACGGGCTAGCATAATTTCCTGACGCCTTCAGCCCATCGAGGAACCGCAGGAGAACCCAACCGGTCGTCCTGCTCGATCGCCACAATTAAACATGGTCACACGGCGCGTGGGACGCCTATTAGCACTCAGCACCACAAGAATCAACGCGATTAGAGTGGACAGGCGACCACTCAGGCGGCTGATGACAACTAGCGTCGACGTCGGGACGTCAGGCGTCCTTATATAGTGCGTTTAGCAGTGGCGTGCCGTAGGGGGCGTTCGGCCCTTGGGAAAAAGACGGGGGTTATGAAGAGGATGCGATTCTTGCTGATAATCGATTACAAGCAGAAAATGTGGGTATAAAAAAGCCATCTTAAAGCAGTTTGGAAGATTTGCTTTTGATGTTGTAGGGTTATTTATCTATAATAAGGAATCTTTCGTGTACTGGTGTTTTTGGGATAAAATGTAGATAATTTAATTTTAATTTGAGCTATCTCTCTTGGTTTAAATGGAAAGATCGTCCTTTGAATTGATTAAACTTGTTATAAAAATTTTTTGTTTTATTTTAGCAACAATACCATTCAGCCAGCAAATACATATTCTTAACTATTCCGAAAAAAGTAGTAGCAAGTATCTGTCTTAAATAGCTACTTTCATCTTAACTCATTTATGGAATAACTAATTTTACTGAGAAATGTCAGACTTGTTTTTATATTTAGATAATAATAATATTCAAATAGTATGATACTAGTTTCAGTTCAGTATTATCCTGATATATAAATTCAAGAGAACATACTGTTAAAGTGTTCTATAACAAGCAAATAATTTTTGGGATTCCCAAACATATTTATATTTTTTCAATTGTAAGCAGAAGAGATTATAATTAAAACTAGGGAAATTTTGATTTTACATGTTTTAGTTTTTGGTCATAGCCCAAAATTGAAAAATTTTTACTTTCCGAAGAGCTCCATATTGTTCCTTGTAGATTTTTTTTAACGTAGAATCAAATGACATAAACATTTATATTGCATTTTAAACAAAAAATGGAACCCTCAAAACAAAACGGCATACATTGAAGCAAATCTTCCTTGGCATTGTCGCACTATAGTGACATGTTGATTCTCATCTGACCAATAACGGGGACGTTATTACGGTTGAAAATACCATCACAACATATGCGGCACTCGTTAGACCAAATAATGTTCCTTCCAAAATTGTTATGATTGGGAGTATTTTCTAAGCATCAATTGCAAAACGCGGTTCGTCACCGAGATGTATTATTTTTCTTTATATATTATATGTTTTTGAAAATTGAAATTACGTCCCTTGATTCTACGTAAAAAAATCTATTTAAAGAAAAATTAAATATAAAAACCCTGGTCGCGACGGAATCATTCGGAATATCGATATTTTTCAATTTTCGGCTGTAACTCAAAAATCAAAAAAGTTAGTCAAAATCTGTTTTCCCATGCTAATTCATCCCAAAAAAGTAGAACCGGGTTGAGAACTCTCATCCTTCTAGCATTACCGAGATACCCTATAAAAATGTCGAAAATAGGTCACCCTATTGTTTGTACATGCAGTCTTCTTCCATTATTGTAGCCACAATAGCAGCAAAAGTGTTGTCGGTAGCAGTATGACGTCTCCAACTTCTGTGGTGGTATTTAACACTAGTGCAGAGCTCTGCAACGCTTACTCCATCAAGTTTACTGTTGAACTATCCACACACGACTCTTGGCAAGCTTCTTGTAACGCTCCGTGAATTCCGGCAACCAGTTTTTCGCGCAGTGTTTAACAATTTATTTAGAGATTATAGTTTTGTAATTTTCAAAACGATGGATAAAACAGAATTGCGTGTTTAAGTAAACATTGTTTTTTTAGGGGGGAAAATACTGCTGAAGCCAAACACTGACTTGATAAGCGTTTTGGAGTCTCTGCATCAGAAAAATCAACCATTATTGATTGGTACGTATCGTTGATGCTGAAAGCTCTGGTCGTCCAATATCGACAGTTGTTCCAGGTAACATAATAAAGTCCATAAAATAGTTTTGGAAGATCGTAAAGTGAAGTGTGAGATAGCTGACACCTTAAAGATATCAGAAAGTAGTCAAATAAGCAACGTGGGAACCAGCTCGGACAAAAACATGTCATCGACAACAACCACGGAAGCCTTCAAACCAGGAAGTAGTATGTTTACAATTTTAGAGGATAATTTGAGCAAACGTGAGTTGCTTTCAAAGTGGATATCGCGTTGTCCATCCACTACTGGTTTCTTGAAGATCTCAAAATATGACTCAGGGAAAGAAATTTGGCTCAAATGAGGAACTGATTGCCTAAACTGAGGACTGCTTCGAAAGCAAAGGCAAATCATTCTTCAGGTCGAATTTCCAGACACTTGATGGACAGCGATCGCCGTATAAGTGGGGGGTAATTTAATTATCCTCCTTAGCACGCCACTGCACCAGATATGATACAGCAGGTCCCCAGGGTGCCAGAGTCGTTGATATTTGCAGCCCCCGTAGTAATCAGGCGCCCGGGCTTACGGCCCGTGACGGACGCCTTTGTGCACGGCCTCCTAGATTACATTATGTGGGGCTTTATGCCGGGCTCGCGTAACGGGCCGCCGTTTTTATTGGTTATCGGATGCGATTTGCTCCGGATCGTGGTCGGTGGGACGTAAAGGGATATTATAATGAATGCGCTACTGTCTTAATATTTCATTTCGGCTTTTTAACAACGGCAAACGACGCCCGCGGCGCTGGCATTTGCATGCCGAGGTAGATACGGTGATAACGCCGCTGATGAAGTAATTTATGCAAGGCAAAGGTGTCATTAGAGTAAACACCTTTTTGCTGTTCGGTTTTTCAAAATGGCCGACGCCTTTGTCGCTGCCGGAGCGCGGTTAAATAATAAAATCGCAGAGAATGACACGGCATGTCATAAACATGTCTAGTTACCGTGAATTAGTGGAGTTAGTCTTTTTCCGAGCACCAATTCTTTTATCTAGCCTTTAAAAAAATACGTTGGACAGCGCACTGCAAAACATTTTTTTATAGAAACCTGTAAGGGAAAAACATTCCTAACAATCAAACGCATGCGTTTTGTGATATAGTTGCTCTCACTTCTCCCAACAGCACTCTCTAAATTCAAGAACCTACGTCCTAAAATAAAGTTCAAAGATCAGGTTTTTTTTTCGAATTTTTGATAACTAATTTACGTTGCGCTTTTTACTAACCAAATTGGCTGCAAGATCTCTAAGGACGTTCAAATATGCTTCACAATAAGTACAGTTCAGGGGACAAAAAAAAATCCAAATGAATTCAGAAGACTGAAATAGAAACCTTCTAAGCTATGAGGGGTGTTATAATTTATAGAATAGGTATGTATTACTGTCAACTATTTCTGGATATAATCATCTAACCCCATTCCGCTATTTCTAGCAGTTTTTGCAGTACCTATAATGAAAGATTAAGTAAATATGTCATACTTCTTGAAAAATTATGCAAATCAGTGGTTTCTTAGTATTATTAAAATCCCCACAAAGCAAGAAAACAGTGCAAATATGACTCTAAATGAATGAGAGCTGATTGTAAGTGCACTTCCCTAGAAGCTAGAGCCCTTACTTGAACAAGGGAGAGCTTAGAAGTCGATGCAAAACCAAATARCGTGACGACGTATGAGATGGAGAAGAAAGTTGAAGAATATATGGATAAAAATGAAAGAAAAGAGTTTAAGAGTTTTTAATCAAAGATAATATCGCACTATGTAAGCAATTTATGGAGTTCTTTGAGGACAATGAGGCAGATTATCAGTAATGCACCCCCAAAAACTCAGTCTCCGTCAGCAGCTTGAATATGACAGCGTCAATTATGTTATAGATTGCAGCATTGCAGAAACGCACTACTTCATTTTTTGCTTCAACCCAACCGAATGTTTTGAGGGCAAATGAAAATTTCAAAGCCTAACGAAAAATTAAAATTTTGAAGGTAATTCTATTTGGGGAGTTTGCACGAAATATAAAAATCACCCATCGCATCAAAAAGGAAACATACTTTGAACTAAAAAGTAGTAGCAAGGAAAGATTGTTCATTATTTAACTGAAATAAGTTTGTTCGATTACATCTAGTTCCGTTTTTTAATGTAACCCATGCGCTAAACATTTTTCATTACTACCCACTATAATTTGCTCGTCCAAACTMATACTGCAATTGGGAATGMAAGAAAGTCATTATAATAAAAATTTCTTTGCATACAGAAATAGAAAMCTTGATAGAMGCCAAGAAGCTAATAAGTATAGGGTTTTAACAATAAGGCAAAAATATTTTAGGATTATATTCAGTAGGTCAAAAGGGACCACAAAGWCTGATAAACATTGATCTGAAAATGTGTAATGTGTCGGAGATTATCAACTAGTTTTGTCTATCACTCAGCTATTAAAAAATTTCAGCCATTACCTGTATGAGTATCTTCATTGGTGCACAAAAATGACTGGAAATTCTTGTAAAAATAATTTTATATTTGTATAAAATTTTTAACAAACTCGTTTAACTATCCTTATTATATAACAAAATTCAAATAATCGACAAGGGACCGTTATTTTCGATTTGCCTTAGTTTTCATCTTGCACGCTACATCATCCTTTGTACCTAATTCCTAATTCTCTAATTCCCAACAAGTATAGTTGTTTTCAGAACAGTTAAAAATATAAATGTTTAGTATCKCTGCAAAATCATGCCGATTGGTCTCTATCGTCAATTATTGAMTCCGTTTTTGGTCAAAACCGATCCACCCGGAAGCCGAATCAGTCACTTCGTGCGACCCCGCCGCGAAAAAATCCGGCAGCCAGAGGTGGAGACGAAATGCAACGGCCGATTGCACCACACGAACCTATTAGCATAGTCATTCTGCACGGTGCACGCTCCATTACGAAACCATGCCCAGAACATAATAGAGGCGTCGTTTGTGCCATATTTAAGACGCCGACACGAGATGAACCGGCACGAGGTATAGATTCATATTTATATCGCGGCGGAATCAATTTGCCGCGTTTTGCAATTGCTCCTCCGCGCCCACGGGTTTTCTGAAACGAGGATGAACGCATTCCTTCTCTTGACAAAGCTGGAGTTAGACGAAGTCGATCATTGAGCGACTGTGAGACTAGAAGAAGCCCTGATTTGACGAAAGTTCTTGGTGCTGAATTAAAAGCGATTCCGTCCATTAAAATCCAAAATCCCCGTTGCGGGGTAAATAGTATACTTCATTCTTTAAATATAAAAAGTTAGCAAAATATACATATATTCTTATGAAAATAATTAATACCTACATTACACAGTACTGTTAATTTCATGGGGCTACAGTCGACTTCTATAAAAGAGTTGAAAGAATGATATTGAATTGATATTTTTGGCAAGCTTTATATTTAGCAAACTATCTGCGAATCTCCGGAGGGGCAATGTTTAAAAGAATCGGAAGACAAGGTAATGGAGTTAACTTAATTGGTCCAGTGATCAGTCGCATTGCAGTATTTAGATGAGTGTCAATTTTTCCTGTGCGATGACTATTTTTCCAGACAGGACAGCAGTACTCAGCAGTTCTATATAGCAAGGCAGTTGCAGAAGTACGGAGTACACTTGCATTTGCACCCGAACTTGTACCAGCAAGCTTATGTAGGGTGTTACTTATAGTCTGTAATTTTTGACTGATGTTTTCTAGATGTCTCTTGTACGTTAGAGACATATCTAGGATCACTCCAAAGTATTTTGGCGAGAAGCTATGTTTCAGAATTATGTTATTTTTCATAACTTGAAGTTGTTCTGTCTTTTGGTGATTGTTAAGGTGAAAACAAATTACTTCTGTCTTGAATGGATTAGGGCACAAGCGCAAGGCTTTAAAATAGCCATTCATAACCTCGATGTCTCTTGAAAGGTTTTGTTTAAGTTCAGAAAAGCCTTTACTTTGCAAAGTCAATGCCATGTTGTCTGCATACACAAATTTGAGTTATTGGAAGGTCACTTATGTAAAGGTTGAAAAGAATAGGCGACAGAACGGATCCTTGTGAAAAACCATTATTCAAAATCCTGATATGCTACTCTCCCAGAAACACTCTGAATTGACGTCGGGCCGGCATTCTTTCGATGAGCTTCACAGTCTTTCCAAATTTCAGAGTATTAAATAGTTTGAAGATCAATCCATCTTTCCACACAGTATCATAGGCAGCCGATAAATCTATGAATACTACTCCAGTTTTTAATCGTTTCTGGAAACCAACTTCAGCGTATGTTATTAGAGCCAAGAGTTGGTCACAGCAGCTTCTTTTCTTCCTAAAACCTGCTTGTTCCTTCGGAAGTCTGTCTTCAATAATAATTCTCTGGTAGAGTACTTTCTCTAGTAACTTATAGCAGAGACTCAGGGGGCAATGGGTCGATAACTTCCTATTTAATTTGGAGCAATAATTGATATTAACAACCATGCCTTTAAAACTACATTAATACGACACTGTGTGATCTGAATTCACCTGTTAACACTACCTTTTATAACTTCATTTTCGACCTAATTAATTAATTAAAGTAATTAATTCACACGAAATTACAGATACATAAGTCATCTTCGTCTATATGGAGATAATTCGTCTTTCGCAAGGAATCCGGTAACTACATAATTTGACAACCATCGGCTACCTGTATCTTTAGCTCAAACTCAAAAAATGCGGTCGCCAAGGGCGGTTTATCATCTTGTTAAGATATTAAACATTGTTTGAGTTTAAAGAAATCCTGTTCACTAAATTCCATACTTACAATTTCGGGAAACGTAGTAGCTCTCTATTATCGTAGAAATAGGTTATGATATTTGGCTAGCAAATCTAATGTGAAAATAGATTTAAATAAATAAAATACAGCAAATTTTCAATCTTTTCATTGTTCCTTTTTAAACTTTACTCAAATTTATGTGTTCTTGAATCCGTGTTACGTTTATTTTTACTGTCTCTAGTTTTGTTAAGTTTAGGAGCATGTTTTTAATTCTTCTCACAACTGTGGCATAATAATTGCTACCACAATTTCTTACTGACATCATGTATGTTTCTTATTCGATATTTTTTATTTATAAGTATAGATCTATAATTGATTCCTCATCTTTGTTTAGTGTTCTTTTTCGTGCTGATAAAAAGTATTATTCATAAAGAGATCGTTTATTGTATTGAGTACTGCAATAATTTTCCGGTGTTATTTCTGATTTTCTATGCCTTCTGCTGTACTAAAATCGTTTCTTCTCATATATGCATTAAACTCTTTACCTTCATGAAAGAGAGCTATACTATTTTTGTATCCACTTGTTGCACTTCATCGTTGGAATGATGCAATTTAATCAGAGATTTCAACGCTCACATAAGCGTGTAGCCCAGACAAATCAAAACCGCGCTTTTTTCCAAATTGAAGTTTAAATTAGCTGTTCCTGCGTAGCAGATTACGCAAAACTGCCAAGCAGACACTGCATGTGTTAGAGGGGACATATTCTATCGCAATTTTCCTTTCAAGGCGAGCGTACGGGTGGTTAATTTAATAATATAGCTATAATCGGAGCAAGTGATCAAGATTAAGTAAAAAAAAATGTATTGGGCGTTGCCAACATCTGAACAACGTTGAAACTTGCAAGGAATTGCACTGATAATTAAATGACTCGGCGTAACACGGTAGGCAGGGAACTCAAAATCACTTGACTGGTTCTCTAGAAAAAGGTAAGTTGATATAGAACTTGTTACAGTTTATTAAAATGTTTATTTTTCAGGTGGAGTTCCTTGTTTGCTTCAAATCAGTTAGATGTGACAGTTTTCCACCGTTCTATTCGGGAGATTGATCAAGTTTTTTTTAAAGGAAATTAAAGATGGTAAACTGACAAAAATCTTCATTTGCAGACGATCTATGCGGAAAACGAAGAGAAGTTATAACAAAAGGAGGAAAGCAGCATCTAAGGATAGACCTAATTATAGATGGGAAACAGATGGATATGGAATACAAAGTAATGAACGAACGTCATAAAATATGGCGTTAATAACTAAAAGAAAAAGAAGCAAGAACACAAAGCTGATGGTACCATAAGACCATTTATAGACCAGTATTAGCATATGCAAGAGAAAATTGGGTGTGATGGGACAGACTGACAAATAGACTGCAAACGACAGAGAAGAAGTCTTTAAGACATGTCAAATAGGTAACTAAAATAGATAAAATACGAAATGACAAAATGACTGCAAATAGAGCCGATTGAAAAAAGTCTAGAAGAAAATAAACTAAAGTGGTTCGTATACCTGGTGAGAATGAATAAGGAGAGATGAGCAAAACGTACAAAGAAGAAAAAGAAGAGGAAGATCACATAAGACATGGAACGTGATTCATATTTAGCAAATTATAACGCACAAACGATTAAAGACCTCACAACGACCAACAGTGCTGTTTATGTAAACTCTAAAAATATACTTATTTCCAAGAAATTTCCCTGTAGATTGGAATTTCCATTTTTTTACCTTATCCAAATATGTTATACAAGTTTCCTTACTTCATTTAATAAATACTCCCACAATTACGTACCCATTTTGTCAAATCAATCATTACCACTTTTTTATCATAAAACGACCATTATTTTTCCGATCCGTTTGTAGATTTTGCCTGAGCTCAACGCCTGTAAATTATAGGATTGTCGCACGAGACAACCTTCGAGTAGCTGTATACATTAATTTTTATACGATATTTATGCAAAACCGGGAAACATATGTGCACAGCTACATTCCGATCTAGAGCGTGGTCAGGGTATTTTTCTAAACGGCGCGAAATAAAGCTGCTCCGAGTGCCGGCCTGTCTGATGTTGGTATTTTTAGGAAACCGCGGATAAATGTCAAACTTATTAGGACGTACCTCGTAGGTGATTGCGCAACACTCGAAATGCATCTCAGGGCTCAGCTCTTGACAGATCGAAATCGCTTCTCACGAGAATAGGAAGTACGCAATCTTGCCATCAGGTTTGCAACACACGTCTTCTACGAGGAAGCGATCACCGCTTGACGTCCAACGATAAAATCCGTAATGACATAAGGACTCTAATTGCTCTTACCGCACCATCATCCAGCGCGGTCTTTGATGTTAATTGGGCTATAACTGCTTTCGTACTCGCAAGGTTCCTCTATATTACTTTTTCCATGTAAAGTATGATGAAGAGTTGCCGGAGAATAAGAAAGCCTCAACAGATGGATTGAAAATAGCAACATTTCTTCGATGTGTTGGCCAAATGCTTACATGGTGTTGCAGTTAGGTACTAAATTTCAATGTCGGGTAACTCAAAATTAGGATTATTTTTAACATAAAAACCCAGAGTATATTGTTGTGGATTCTAGGAGGAGCGAATTACAAAAAGAAACGTTTAAGAATATTTAAAAAGGAATCTTCTAAACGTTTTTTTACTATGTTTTTGAGACATTAAAGTTCCAGCTTCACATACTCTTAGAAGTAATATACCAGTAAGCTACCTTTTATTTTTTCTATGTTACAATCGAAAATACTTTTCCTCTAAAATTGGTACTGGCAGCAATTTTTGTCAGTCCAAATAAATTTTTGAAGTAACTTCAATATTCCTTTAGTATAGTTTTGCGTTGAAAATGACTGTAGTCAAAATACTGAAGAAATAAAGCTATTAACTCAGGAAGCATAAAAGAAATTGGTTCTAGAAAAGTTTTGAGAAGTTTATAGCATACGGGACGAGGACCTTCTAGAATTGATGGCGCAATCTTCAATGGATCGATTATACTAACCTACGTGAACGAGTAGGTAGGTAATCCACAAAATTCAAATATTTCACTCTTTGGGTATCGAAATTACAAAAATGACAGGAATTAGAAAAAAAATAAAAGGATTAATGAAACGAACAAATAAAGGATACTAATCTAAAGGGCAGTACTGGTTATCCCTGTAAAATAATAGGTAAGTAAGAATTTAGGATGGCAATGCCATCTGTCAGCATGACACTGACATGATGACAAAGCCACCTAGCTGCCTTAACGGGTACTACTTCCTAAAGGAAGTGACCTGTAGCCTTTAGAAAGTAGTACCCGTAAAGGCAGCTAGGTGACTTTGTCATCACGTCAGTGTAATGCTGACAGATGGCATTGCCATCCTAAATTCTTATTTACATCATACCATTGCTTTGGTATATAAGCAAAACCAGTTCTATGCCGTGCTGTCTACACTAAGCCTAAACTGCACTGATGAGCTGTAATGGCAGCGATATAGATCTATCTGCAGTTGGTTGAGGTGTAGACAGCACAGCATAGACATGCATTTTAAAATAATAGGTATTTACGTCAAATGACCCTGGATCCTACACCCTTCAAAATATTTGCACAAAAGTTATATCTAATCAATGAAATGATCACATTTTTCATGCATTTGTAAACATTATACGAGGGTCATGTCAATTCCTGCACATATCAAGCTATATAGCGCTAAACTGGCGATGGTAAAAAAACAAGTGCTGTCAAATTATAAAAGTCTATCATTGGGCATCACTTAGCTATATATAGTGTGCGGGTAGTTCACTCAGTTTATGTGTAAATAATTCTCAAGCCAGAGTAGTTTGTAGCAATGGGAACATAATCCAGTTTATCTAAACTCATAGGAAATGAGGTAAAGAAGAAATACAGAAAAACCTGTTTTCTTTTAATTCTGTATAGACTTGAGCTTAGATTTAGATTTAACATAGCTTAAGTTAACATTCTGATTTAGCGTGTATAAATTCTGTTTTTCTTACATATTCACTTTATCCAAGGTAAAGTGTTAGATTGTTCTTCTGACACTATAAAGCCGATAATGGACCAAAAGTTGTATAATCAGCCGCCAGTGAATTCCACCGAGTTCAGCCACATCCGGCAACGCTGCCTCTAAGTTTTTACAAAGCAACGATCCGTAGGTGTTGTTCTAGCACCCAGCAGTGCAATAAAGCGCAAATAATTAATCAACCTGCTCAATTCATTAAGTTGTAGAAATCTGACGTTACCAATGTAGCGGTTCATTGCAAATACGATTCAGCTCGACACAGAAGGACGCAAAGAGGTCTCGAACCGGGCGTATGACGAAAATTCAAGCCGTTGCATCGAAATTAATTGCAACGCAGCCATTAACATCGCCGTTGAATTATAGTTATGGCACGAAAACGCAGCGCAAAAATGGGGACGGCCTCAATATATCTAACCCCAGCCGAATTGTAACCTCTCTATAAATAGCTTGTTTGTCAATGGATGTATGCAAATTTTTAACATAAATTCGAATCAAGCCATTATTATGGTTTTATAAACTGCGAAGGCTCGTTAATGGTGTCGTAACACACCTAGGTTTTATTCGGTTGTTGTGGTTATGTAACAGACGAAGAGCTTTGGCATCATATTCGCGGAAAGTGGTTTTCCTCAGTATAATTTTAGAGAAGCCGGTTTCCTTGATTAGCTGAAAATACTCAAAAGAAACAAAATAAAGTTATTAATTTTTTTTAGTGAAAACTTAGCGATTATTATAGGAACTTGATTGTCTTTTGATTGCATGAAGATGACGATATTTATAGATACGAGTTTGCATTTTAATTGGATATTTAAATTGTTACCGCTATATAATCACTACAATAATTTGATTGTGAGTGGGGATAAAGAACTTCCGTACATTATTAGCAAAAAAACAAATGAGATCAGTCTTACGTATTCAATCAGCTTCCGCTACTCACAAGTTTCGTTTGGTTTTTCAGCTCCTCAAATATAAATACCTACTGAGTAGCCAACACATAGTCCTTACCGTAAGCCTACACGATTGTGACAGGAAAACAGTAGTATAATCTGCCTAAGCATCTTTTTACCTTTTAAAAAGCTTAAAAACATGGGCTTTATTTTAGTTTTTACAAAAGAATAACGCCTTTTTGCTCTTGTAGATGGATTAACACGTGAAGAGTGAGATGGTGCTATACCTATATAATATACGATTTCTATGAAGCCTTTGTTGTAATAAACATACCTCTTAAAATTTGCAAGCCTAATTCTAGAAGAGTTATTCCAAAATATTCTTATTACAAGAACAATTTATGTAATGCTGTTGATGAAATAACTATGCCAAACTAAGATGAACTAGAAAATATAGTGAGTAAAGCTATCACGGACCAGTATGGAGTACTGGTATATGATTCCGGATTAGTTGTCTGTGATCGTGATGAACCATGAACTCAGCTTTGAAGACGCTTACCACAGCAGTGGACGAAACGTCGGCTGTTTTGCAAACCTAATACGCAGATTACTGCGCGATTATTAAGAAATTAATTTTAGATATAGACGAACTTATAGTGGTGTAACGCAAAATCAAGAAATATTGAAAATTCAGATTGTAACAAAGCGACTTGCCCTTTTTAAACCCAGCTAATATACATAACTGTATGACAGGTCAAATGAAGCAATCAAAGGCAATACGTCAGACGCCCGACTATTTCTTGTACATCACGCATACGTACACATACTAAGCGGTGTTAACTAGGTAGAAGAAACTTTTTTTGTTTGTTTGCCTCGCGTCACGGTGTTGCAGAGAGAATCGTTATGCGACCTCTCGATTACTTTGCAGAATACGTGATTGGTTCATTAGGGAAACGAGCGCCGGAAAAAATGAGCGATGTTGACGACGGTGTTCTGCGTTACTCGATTCCAAATTTAAAACATTCGAAAATACATAAACACAACTTATTTACGTTTCTCAAGTCAAAGTTACAATAGATCTGCCAGGTGATTTGTTTCGGAGATATATTTAAAGGATTTCAAAAAGCAAATTTGTTGTTTTGGCAACGCCGCATTCGTGTGGCTAACTGCAACCGCCCAATTAACACGTTATTGTTAATAGTGTGTTTAGTCGACAGGTTTTGCTTTAATTTGCGACGCTTTGTTGTGGGCAACTGTTGAAAAAATAAACAAAGCTGCTAAATATACCTGTCAACAATGCTAATAATTGACAGCAAGTGGGTTCATTAACTGCACTAATGCTGGTGTATCAGTTACCTAATAAATTAACAGAAAGTGCATTATTCTGGCGGAGCTATATACATTTGATAGAATATCATTTTACCTTTAGATTTGCTTTTTTGCAACTCTCAAAAAAATATATATAATTTGCAACTATATACGTTTTCTCAAATACCTAGATGAAATTTAAAGCTCCTTGTTACAGATTGGCAAAATTTATGTATGAAGACTTTATTGACGTTATAAAAGAATTAAGTATTTCAGAACATGATATTTTAGTTAGTTTTGAGGTTGTTTTTTTTTTATTTACGACAGCACCCATACTGGGAACGGTATATATCATCAAATCCAAACTTAATACAGATCCCCTAGGTAACAGGTCAAAATCCTGTCATAAAATTTACTATGTAATTGGAAAACAATGGTAGTTTACCTTTCTTGGATATCCAAATTTACAGAGTAAACACTGGACAATTAGGACACAAGGTTTACAGAAAACCAACACACAGACAGGTATTTCATGCCACCCCACCACCCTCCACTAAAAAAATAGTCTTATAAGGACGTTACTTGTTAAAGCCCAACGAACCTCAGACGAAAGTTGTTTACAAAAGAAATATATGATCTCAAATCAGCGCTAGTGAGAAATGGTTATAGCAGTAAGGATATTTCGTAAATTTTTAATAAAAGTATTCGTCCAATTCAAGTAAATTAAAGTTGAATTTGCCATATTTACAAGGCCTTTCGGAAAAACTAAAGAGGATACATGATATCTTAGTTGTTGATAGTGCGAATAATAATTTAGATAAAATTTTAAGTTCTACTAAAGATAAAGTACATTTAGGAAATAAAGGTGTTTGCAAAATAGGCCAGTAGGTACCTATGCGTTTGAAAGAACACATACGAGCTACTAGGCTACAACAGATAGGTAAATCTTCCGTAGCTGAGCATTCATATTTGACAAACTTTGACAAAACAAAAATTTTACCCAAACTATTATCGCAAACGTCTAATAAAAGAAGCTATAAAATTTCTAGGAACACTAATAATTTTAGTAGGGATTGTGGAAATTATAAGTTAGGTGACATTTGGAGGGCTATTTTGTTGTTATCTTTTATTAAGTATTTTGGGGTTCTCGTCTTTGGTAAAGATTAAAGGCATAATCAAAACATCAGATTAATAATTTTTTGTCAGTGAAATCATTCACCCTTGTAAATTAAAAGGTATTTTTTGTACTTTTCTGCGAGCAATGAAGCATCCCAAGGATCTGCATTTGGTAATTTATTCTTCTTGACTTTCAATAAAGGTAACGTTGTTGTTGCTATTAATAACGAGTCACCTTAAAATCGTTGATTACTATTTGAAAAGCACTAGGGCCCAAGTCAGGATAAAATATCCTAAAAATTACATATGACAGACTACGTTTGAGGCTGCAGCATATATCACTCCATACAGTAGATGTACCACCTTACAGAAACTACCTGAAGTAAAAAAAGCTGTTAAACTATTTTTCTGTGTGTCTTTTTCCAGACTTATAATATGTTTTAGTTTGAAAGGGATCAAGTACTTGTGATGTCTCGTAATTTTTTTTGTTGGAGATTACTCTTTAAACAACAAAAAGAGAGGAACTTACAGTCCTTCACACCTTATTGTCACCTGCAAAGAGCAAGTATAGGTAATGCTCGTCTAATTCCTTACAGTTATTTCACAGAAACAAACACTTTCTCGTGATGAATCACGCTATGCAATTAGATGAACATCCTCCGAAGGCAGGCCCTTTTTATCCCACTCAGCAGTGTTTATATATAACAAACGCAGGTGTGTTTAAATATTTAGGCCAAAGCATATCTTCGAACATCTATAGGTACATTCAACACCCGTCATCAACGACTTCTTTCTGTGTTAGAAGGATGAGCGATCCATTGTAGTGAAAATGAATATTTTTAGGCGCGCCGAACGTCACAAGAAATCGATTGCCCATGGAGATTACACATACGGTGTTGTCAGACGTTTTACAGATAACTTCCGTTATCCTGGTTTCACCATTCTCGAAATAACACAGCAGGCTTGGCAGCACAGTAGTCCTTCGCCCAAAAATTATTGCTCGTACGCCGATGGCGTTTTATTTGTTGGTTTTGGCCGGTAATTTACCGGCCGTAATTGGCCCAAATTGGGCGTTGGGTTATAATAGGTCTCGTTAAAATTCCGCGCTTTGGCCAAAAAAAGATGATTTTTCGCGAGGAATGCGGTGAATGAATGCGGCTTTCACTTGAAAAATTCTCCCGGCTTTTAATTATCGAGGTGCAAATTGAACGAACAACGTGAGAAAGTTTATTATCGGTTATCTCTCAATACTGAAGCATCGCTATGTAAAATAATTATGAAAATTCATTGAATCGATATCTAATCTTGCAGCCTCGTTTACACGTAATTAAATCCACTGACTTATCTAGTAGTATCATCTCATCAAATCTAGGAGCAATCGTAGTCAGCGGGATGCTGTTCCATCCTCTTCATAACTGAAATATCGATGCGGAAATCAATCGAATACGAGAATAACGCCGATTGCATCCATTATATGTTATAATAAACCGGGACGGTATATGTCCCGTCGCACATATGAACGACCCTCGACTAGTCAACATAAACAAGACGTCCACACACGAGCTAATTACGTACATGCGGTCGTATGTTTGTCGGGTTCGTCGCTTGACCCACCTTTGCAGTCTCCAGGTTACTCGCCTGAAGCAGCGTTTGAGTCTCCCGCGTTACAGCCCGCATAGCCGGGTTTCCAGCTTGTTTTTGCCAGTGCAAGGTGAGTAATGGTAAAAATAGGTCGTGGGTGATAAATTTGGAGATCTTTACAAGCGGATGAGGTCGCGGATACACACATAAAAAGGGCATCCATCCAGTATTTATTTTTTATTGACGGGTCGTAATATTCCGGGTTAGATGTTTTTGTTTGGCAGCGATTTAGATGCATTAACCTGTTCAAAAAAACAATGGCCATCTCAGGCGCTCCTTAATTAGTGTATACGACTTTCAATTAAGCGGTTCTTTTGTTGCTTGCCGCATTCTTCAAGTTTCAATTTTTAGCTTTAAGGTCGTTACATCGAAAAAAACCGACCGGGCAGAAGACGTTACACATAATTAATTGCCGAGAAAGTATTAGCCCCGAGCAGGTTATTATTATTAATAAACAATGACCGCACAATCTATCTTATCCCGATCTAGTTACTACATGATGTTAATTATGTCACGACGTGTCCGTTTGCGATGGCGGGCAATTAATTTCGGTGAGCACGGGACTTTGTAACAGTTTATTACGATGTTTGTTTATTTGAGAGGCGCATAAGTAATGTTAATTGGGTTTTTAGGCAGACGCTAAAATTTTTTGTGACGACGTGAATCACAGTTTTAAATAGTGTGAATTATGTGCTGGGCTGTTGACAGCATCAGGTTTATGACCTAACGGGTTTTACGCGCGTATTTCGCGGTAGTATTCCTATATTATTTTTAGATAGAGATGCTCGCAAGCTCGGTTGATTATGTAATATGTAATTAAGCAACTATAGAGGAGATTTGCGTTGCTAGTCACGCAAGTTCCATACTTTTGCTGTATTTGGAGCTTACTACATTATTCTTTATAAAAATACTTAATAGCAGGGGTACGAATAGCAAACTGAATAATCTTTTATAATTACACGCACTGTATTACGTATTTAAAGCTTAAATTTCATCTTTAACAAATTGCTTATACGCGAGTGTATACTTGTGGGTCAAAGTTCGAATCTCGGCCAAGGCGAGATTTTTTAATACCTTTTTTTAAACTGTAGACACAATTAATACTTAGATGATCGCCATGTTTCTTACACAGCAAACACTGTGGATGCTACTAGTTGAATTGCTGCTTGTTTTAAGGAGCTTATAAAAATTATAAATATTGTAATGCCATGAAAAGCTTCGCTTGTTTTTAAATTGTAAATAGAAAATACAAGATGTGTTAATTAAATGTCGGCTCATTTTAACAGAAAACAATCATCTAATACATTTCTTATTAAACTGCCATCTACATTCGAATCAGTGGTTTGATCGTGACTTCTGGCCTGCAAATAATTATGTCGACTTCGCACGAAAATCATTTTCTTCTTTCTTTTTCTATATCTACATGCGTTGTTGCGTTATGACAAAAATGACACTTATTCCCAAAGTGGAGGAGGTCTTATTGCTGTTCATCCCTCTTTATTGGTGGTACTGCAGGATGTTGGCCGCATTAGGGTTCGTATTGTGCCCGTATTCTATCTGATGTAGAAGTCCATGGTATCTATTTTCATATGAGGGTTAGATCTAAAAATTTTCTTCATCAGTTATACGTCTAGAACCGAATTTGATTTGTGTAATAATCCTAAGAACTATGCTCACATAGATGATAATTAGCTAAATACCTATTACTAATTCTGATTTGTCAGTTTTATGAGGAAAAGTGATCAGCGCTTTTTACAGCATTCATTTTTACCATAGATGATGTTCTTGTTGCTTTAAAGCTTTTGTCTCCAGGGCCTGACGACATTCCTTCATATATTGTCATCTTCAGTGTTTCACTCAACTTGGAGGACAGCAAGGATCTGTCCTGTGTTTGAAACTGGAGATTCCTCTGGCATTCGTAACTTCAGCCCTATTTCTATCCTGTGTCCGTACTCGTTGGTCATTTGCTTAGAACTAGCAGGTCATCTGAACTTACTAGCTTGACAGTCTTTACGCCACATGTGCCAGAAAATACGGATAAACAGTATATATGTTGGATGTCATTTTTATACATCGGTATCCGTTTTAGGTAGTATCGACAAAGTCCTTAAATCGGTCTGTTTAAAAATCCAAAAATGAGCAAATAGTTTCATCTCGGCAAGGGTTTTCTTTGCACTACCGTGTAATTTCTGGTGGTGGTTTCTTGTCTTTAATTTGCAGATTATATCACATATAAATCTATGTTGGTAAGTTTTCTACTAAAATTTTAATAACTTTGCAATTAATGCGAACTTTCTTTCTACTTTTGATTGTGTTGTGAGATTCCTACAGTACTGATGCAACGTTTCCTTGTTCTCAACAGTCTCTTTTAACAAAAATCGATTTAATTAGCGTTTTTAAACAGATGAACACGTTTTAGTCTCTAGAAATTGATAGACTTTGAACGTCATTTCTAGAACACAGTATAATCCGTCGAAAGCTTGTGTAGCCCGAAAGCTCACACTCATTCCCCGGTTTCCTCCTGCAGTAAACAATTAATGATGCATGCTAGGAGCGTTTCAAAACAGTCTCGATTTCAACACCGCGACGTTAATCTGAGATAAGCCCGCATTAACAATCGCATTTCGCGGGTACCAATTAATGTATCCAGCGTGCGCTCGAGCGTTACTGGTAGGCGCCTATGGCACCAGAAAAAGTCCTTCGGAAAAAACGCAATACGTGTGGGGTCGCTTCAGCCGGACCTGCTGGAAAAAATTCCTACACGACACTGGTCGTATATCATTTCGGTCTGCTGGTTCCGGGCGTGATTCATTGTTTTCAGGATGCAACGAGAAAACGTACGGGGATGCGTGAAAATCTAGTAACCTTGCGAATCCCGAAGCATTTGCATAATTTTGGGCGCGATACCTGTCGAAAAACGACAAATTTATTGCGCGTTATGCAAATTCGTCGCCATAATTTGGCTGTGGCTGTCACTGCCCTTATTCGCGTTTTGAGCTCATTACGATTCGGTCCAGCGATTAGGGCGAAAACAGGTGACACCTGATACTTAGGCGTGTGGAATATTTCCGAGTAAAATTATATGCAGATTGGCACGCCACCTAAATCTAGTCGAGGTTCCTTTTGCTTATCTTTGATCGTCGGTTTCTAGGTCGAGCGAATCCGCCGCACAATGAAAATTATCATTCTTGAGCAGAGGGTGTGCCCCCGAAATGTAATTTAGATAATCCTGCAGGATTACATGGTGAAAATTAGCTTTTTTGCGAGTTAGATTAATTGTACATTCAAAATGATTCAAGTGTAATACGAGCAAAGAGAACAGAGTACCGCAACACTTTTGGTTACATCGGAGGAACAAATTTTACAATTTTTCACAGAATTCTGACCATTATCCAAATTGCGTTTTGAAGCGAAAATGATTAAGAACTGCGCTTTGTATTAAGAGTAGAAATAATGGCAACGGCAGTCTTATGTGTTTATTTTCATACCAAAGAACAAAGCGAACGGAATTATAATAAAAAAACGTTCGTTACAATCGTAAACAATCATCGTCTTCAATACAGTAGCATCCCTATTGGTCTTCTGTGGTATCTTCATCCCTATATCGTGTTGACACTAGTCAATGGGTTCCTCTTGTATCATTGTTCTCTTTCCAGCAGATCTTCTAGCCGTTTTCTTCAAGTCTTGAATATGCATTGTATAATAAACCATAAATTACTTTTCTTTGGCTTTTATTTCCGCCCTAGCTTTATTTCTTGCAAACGCATGCTTTGAAATGATTTCTCAGAAGGCTTTTGTTACTCCATCATATTTTTATAATATTTTGATACATAATACATAGTTTGCGAGCGTCAACTGATCTATGCGGAAGAAGGAATGACCGTGGACTGGGAAAACAACAACTATGGTTCTCAAAACTGCTGACATTTTCCAATGTAAGCATTGCATTAACATGGAAATGACACTGACATTTATGTTTTGTCCATTTGTGTCATCCGGTCAAAAATTGATAAGCAAAAAGAAGTAGTCAGACAATCCAAATTCGTTAGACCCTCTTTCTGATTTTGTTTCTAATCAGGAATAAAAAAACAAGTTTCTTAGAATGACATAGAATGCCTTCTGGAAAAATAGCTTAGGTTATACTTCAAAACAAAAAGGGGTTTATCGATCACATCGTTTCTCATTTGCAATTTTCTGTGATCCTGCCCTCTTTAGCTTCACGCGGTACTGCCTTGGTTTGGTTTGTCAATAAATAACAGAAACTGCACACATCAGTTGCTGGTGATCCAATATTAAATAAAAAATGCGTGGAAAACTAAAATGAACTCTATTACTGCATCCATCTTGTATTCAGTTTGTTTTCGGACGTGATTTCTACCTCTCTTTTATCTGACCTTTTCACCGTATTGAAGTTGTCTTGAAATTATTAGAATACAATGCGTCGGAAACTTCTAGAGCGCGACATAAAGGCTTTTGACATACGGGATCTTTTCATTTTTTGTCGCAAAATGAATACCTTTTAGGTTTCTTTTTAAGATTATCAACTCTGATGAAATGATCCAGTTTATTATTCAACGGTGCGATTAAGTATTCTGTCTCGTAAACTGTACTTTTACGTCAAACAACTAACTAGCGCAATTTTAAAATAAAAGAACTGCAGTTTGAAACGAATGTGTATTTATGACATGGCATTATACGAAGATGAAACGTTTTTTATAGAGCCCATCTGATTGCTTGGAGGAACCTCCAGAACCTTTTTTGGTTCAGTAGCCAAATTAGACTAAAAAAACTGTGTATTGAAATGTTACTCCTCATATACATACGTGATAATTAATAATAATAATTTTCAACCTCCTGAAGTGACCAGAATTGTTCCCGTTCTTACTTATTGTTGTTGTAGAATTATGTAGAAACCATTACCATTTTTAAAACTTGAAGGCAAGGAAATCCATTTCACTTCCAGTTGAGTGGCAACTGAATAATGTCTTTGTAATTTGACAATACTCGTTATAAACATCTGGAGTTCGGAATAAAAGAAAGAAGATCGTTGAGATAGGGACAGTAATAATAAAGACTCTGCAGTTAAGAGTTATACTGATGTTAGTCATCTCCCTTGCTTCTGGAAAAACTGTGCCACTGAAGAGGCCCCACCGGGCAATTAGCTTCCAAAAATAGCGTCCCTGAAACGTCTGATGGCCACTATTATCGACACTAGCCGACCTAACAGTCATTCACAGCAAGTGGGCGACTAATTTCGTTTAAAATTGTGAAACCATGTAGGACGCCTAGATAATTTATAGATACGAGACTCTGACCTCGACTACACGTATTTTTATAGGTAGAACCAGGTGTTCTGAGACCAGTTAGGTATATTGACAGAAGACTTCTATTCACAGGTTTCCCGGCGAGCACAGCTCCAAAATAGGATAGAAGGAGGATCAAAATCGATTGATTCTAAATCAGATTCGAGCATGACGTCACCCACTTTCTACGATAGGGCGATAGTTGCATCGTTGCATAATCGGTCCACACAGAACGTGTGTGTTTATGTTGTCTCTGCTGTTAAAAATCGCGTCGCATTAATTGTACGGTGCAAATAATCAGTCATCACTATAGCGATAATTGTAGTCCAAAGCGCTGCGCTTTCACTCTCGATTGCCTCGGGCGGAGAACACGTTAGAGATGGGAACAGCAATCGGTGCTTTGACGTTACTTTTAGATAAATGAAAAATCTCAAAAGACACTTTGATTATTTTGTATAATACACAGTATTGATTGTCTTGTTAAATTAAAGCAAAAGTAGGGTAAAAACCCTAAAGAAGATTTAAGGATTTTAGCTTATCCTTCACTCGTTCTCGACTTCAGGGCAAAAAAAAATGGACGTAGCTAATCCTTTTTCGCCAGAAACTCGTGCGCTTTTACCCACCTCTAATCAAAATCTCTCATCGTGCGGTACCGATGCAACTTTCCTGATCAGGGATTACCCAGGTGTGTGCGTGGGCTCCGTACTCTATGCGGAATTTAATTTCATAGGTTCTTGAAACTTGATGATGCCTTGCGTGTCCTGTTTCTGCATCTGCGAGTACCGCAAATTCGCAGCGATCGTGAGAACTGAGGTGCGGGCGATTTATGGCCGATTATTTGACAGTAAACCCGAATATCTTAATTGCCTGACTTTCGCGTCGTGAAATTGTGTTTGGAAATCTTGCGGGTCTGAAATTAAATTGTTTTTTTATTTAAAAAATAAGGTAAACTAACGATACGACCACATTTTTTCTCAAAGCGTTACGTACACATTAACTTATAAAACGACGCAATACTGATTTCTTTTTACTAGTTTCGAGACTATACGGCAGTGTTGTATTTGAGTAAAAATCTTTTAGCAAATCTTCTGAAGGACTACACGGGGAAAATATCTTCACCTTCTCAATTCCCAACACTATAGATATTCTATCGGAACTCACCCTTGGCCCAGGCGTCATTCTGGTCAGTTGCGAAGTCACGTCCTTGTCTACAAAATTCCAGAATTCCAATTCCAATTCCAGAATCCGTGACCATCATCCGTCAATTAATAAACCCGGGACAATGTTGTCTCACTACAACGGATTTCACATTTCATGATCAATTCTACTGACAAATTTCTGGTACACCTATATTCATGGAAGCCTTTGAACAAATTGCTTATTAGCGTCAGCTAATGGTGATGGAAAAATAGAAAATATTCATATTCTTTTGTTGATAACAGTTCAGACAGGAATTGAAAATAAAAGAAATATTATATTAGCTTAGAAAAGTCTCAAGATTGACAAATACAATTTGGAAGTGGCTGTGGAATATATATCCTAACATGTATTACGAAATTACATGGAAGAGTGCAATGGCAGCGATGAATAGAGATGAAAGCTGTTTCGACAATATAAACCAAAGAAACCAAGACAGTATAAAGGAAATGTGTTAAAAACATATTAGCCACCATATTTCAGGATGTGCTAGAGAATCAACTGTTTGAACCTCAAATAGGCTTTGCAACACCATATATTTGCGCAGAAACCAGAAAGTAATAATTGTAATAAAATATAAATAAGCCTAAATTAAAGGAATTTGACATTAAAGACTGTGTCTGGTTCAGTAAAGCGTATTTAACCTGATAATGTTTAATTTAGTGCTCTTGAAAATGACGTGCAGTTGCAATACAATTTACAAATATGGAATACGAATTATAAGAACGAACTGTGACGAAACTAAAGTGAATAAATTTCTGAGGAAAGTAAAACGAATAGATGTGGAAAGGAATTACAGTCATGGATTCTAATGGAACTAAGTAGAATTTCATGTGTGTGCAAAAAGAGATGCAGAAAAAGACATTAAGAAATTGTTCTTCTGGACATTATTCGGAACTGTTAAATGAGATTTCGAATTTCGCCTGCAGGTAGAGAAAGTCCATCATTCAAATGACGTGCAAATTCGCGTATTTCCCATTCGTTTTGCAATAGCAGAGCTTCGAGTTTGAACCTTTCATTGTCAAGACAAGTATGCGATAATTTGCTAGTGGAGGTGCTTCAGTATTTTTGAGATCCGCAGCGTATTGCGTAACAGCTTACAACACGAATATTAGTTCTTGACCACCCGAAGGTGAATCCTTACTAATTTGATTATATATGCTATCAAGCTGGTTTGCGTAAGCGCACTTCTTAAGCGCCTGTCAGTTTATCAAGATTAAACCGATTTAGCAATATCGTATTTTCCATCCATTACCTCACTTTCCGCAGCCGAAAAAAAGTTGCAATAAATCAGCCGGCCAATCTTTCCCACGATGTAATTCGAGAATCCAGAGCAAATCGGCTCGGAATTAGTCGAACAATTGCCTCGGCAACACGCCTACTACGATTTACATATATATCTGTGCATTAAGATATGTAGGTATGTAAGTTTAATTTATATTGGTGCGTGTCAGTCCATTATCATTAATTATCGCGCAAACACACGCGGGTTTTGTTATTTTGACAATTGCTCGGCACCGTGTTGATCTTGATCGCACAATTGCTCACCAATTAGTTTAATTGTTGGTTTACGAGGTGGTGATAAATGCCAGCCTTCTGCATTGTTCGAAGCAAAGACCCGTGTCATTATCGAGTTAGGTGTACTGAAACGCCGGGTGTGAAGCAAGAGCAGCTTGGGTTATCGAAACGAGTTTAGTAAATGGAAGCGGTGTCATCCGTATGACATAAAACAACAGGAACAGGCTTCAGATCAACCCCCCCACTATCTAATAAACATAGAAAAGGTCACTACGTTCATGTCAATATTCTGTAATTATTAAATAGGAAGAAGGTCGAGTAACATCTCATTTGAAAGGTCTTTCAATTCTCCATTCAACCATATAAAAATATATATAATATATATAATATATATAAAAATATTTGACATTCAATGACAAATTATTCACAAAAAAGCGAAAATAAACTAAACTTAACAGGCGATAATCAAAGTCAGTGTCAAAAAGTGATTTACAAAATTTATAACAATATGTGTAAATCTGACATTCTTCGTATTTGCTTCTGCATTACGGAAGATGGCTTGCAAGCCTGTTTTTCTATTGAGCATAATTTTTTTAATTTACAGCCTTTTGTTTCTGCTGTTTTCGGCTACTTGATGTTACAGAAAGTTCTATTCTCACGAAAAGTGGCATTCTTTATTTTATACCATTTGTAAGAAGAAGATGACTTTGGAAAAAATGAATAAAGTAGGGGAGAGTTGTACAAAACCGGGTATGCGGGTCAAACCGGGTACGTTCCTATTCCCGAAACTGGACGCCATCTATGGAGTTGTTAGTAAACTGAGCATTGGTTTCGGCGCCATGACCGTCAACGAGGATAACAGCGCGCGTGTAGTGTAGTTTTTTGACTCGAGCAAACATTTTTTGATTTCACATATGATTTATCGATTCTGTTTGTAAATTAAGAAACTGTGAATTGTAATTTTGTTTCTGCAGCCAGCAATAGTAAGTATGTCAAAGATTCATTACTATTTCAAGATCATTTTGACCACATCACGCATTGTTTATATTGTTTCAAAGTCGCTTTATTTACAGTCTAGACAGGCTCCTTTGTCGGCATTTACTGTTTCTCCGAAGGATATTAAGCCAGTGCCACAAGAAAAAGAGTGAAGGGATAAAAAAATGCTAAAGGAAGGGGAAAAACGACAATTTTGACATCCTCGCCGTATAAATCAGTATTGGAGTCAACTCAAGCTTCAAAAGAGCAAGGTAAAAAAAAGTTTTTGTCACTCCAAATAAGAGAGCTCCAAAGAAACGCAAGAGGAATGATAAAAACCAATCTAATGACAATGTATCCCAAAAAACGTAATATTTTAGATCCGGATAGTGATTCGTCTTTAGAAGAAGACGATGAAGCGTACATTTTTTGCAACGAACTGTATTGTCGGTCTACAAATGAGGGGTGTGAAATGCTTGCGTTGGGCACATAAGAAATGTAGTAATGCTGACGAAGAAGATGATACTTTTATTTGTGATTTTTGCCTGTAATTTGATTTTTCACTGTTAAGTACTAATATTTTTCTACCCTAAATATTTTTTGCGTTATTAAAGCCCTTGGAACATTTTAAAATTACCAGAAGGTTAAAAACAAATTTGTAGTTTTATTGCTATTTCAAAGGGGCAGAATCGGGTATAGAAAGAACTTAACACCCGATTTTGCCCCATAGAGTGGGGGTAAAACCGGGCAAATACCAATTTTGAAAGAAAATATTGTTATACCGTTGTAGTAGCTTATAATCAGTAAAATAGCTTAGTTTACTTTGCGGCAATCACAGTATGATGTCACAACTTACTTTAAGCGAATTTTGGCTGCTAGAGATGATTTTATGTACAATAATAGCTTAGGGTCCCGGTTTTGCCCTACTCTCCCCTAACCTTCTTCGTCTTAAATTCAGTCTTAGTTAAAACAAGATCCTAAAATCCCACACAGATCTACAGTGGCAATTTAGATAAAATTGTAAGTTGTAATATTATAAGAGAGTAAGAACAAATTTAAACAATTCCATAGAACTTCGAGAACTGTTGTCTTGCAACAGCCACGACATCCGTAGAAGTTCTATGCTAAATCTATTTTTATTCATTTTCATAAATAATGACAAACGTCAAATTTGAGAGAAATGTACTACAATATCATGTAGTGATAATAAGCTCTTGTGGTAACGTGGGATGACATTAAAGCTAGCTTTATATTGGTATTTAGAAACATCAAAAATATTCCATGATATTTTACCTTCTTTATTTTGTAATATCAGTAGGTCATTCGAAAAGCGTCCAAAGTTAGTTAATTTGAAATTTACAAAAAGCAGTAAAGACAAGACTCTTGGGCTACAAAGTTGCATATAGCATAATTATGTCTTATTGAATCATGATGACAAATATTTTTAGATCATTTTATAATTTGACGTGAAATCATTTTTCGTCAGTTATTTTTCGCACGGATGGTACCTACACATTGCCACACAGAAAATATTGTTATCAAGACAGAAAGTAATTTATAATCAGCTTTCACTGTCTATCGTTGACCAGTTTAAAATGTGTTCTTCGGAGATGTAGGTACGACAATGTGTATATATAATTGAGATTTCCACAAAGTTCAGTTAATTACTTTCACATCAACGGATAGATTGTATCGCGAAAAAAATTTACAAAATTTTTTATTTGCTCATTCGCTTTAAAATGGGCGAAAATTTGAGCAACAAAAATTCTTGTCTGTGTCTGTGTGTCTGTTGTTTTGTTTGCATACACGATAACTTTCGAAAGACTTAATATATGAACTTGAAATTTAGCAAACGACCTATTGCTTGTGGGGTAAGTAGAGTATCGGGAAGGGGGCAAAATTGGGAGGTGACTACCCTTTTTGCAAATTTTTTTATATTTTTTTAGTTTTAGTATGTGTTTAGTAGTATAACTGCGAGTATTATTCGCTCTTATAAATTTTCGGTGCAGCAAACTGTTTAGAAGATATTAGCAAAAAAGCGTCATTTAGAGAAAACTGTTTTTCCGAAATATCTCCGAATATATTTAATATATTCAAAAAATGAAAATGCCATAAGATAGGAAATAAAATTTTCCACAAAAAGTGTCTCAGAAAATTTATTCAAAATTTTGATATTTTCGAAATATTTCCAAAAAAATCTATTTTGGTCCCTGCTCGTTAAGTTAATAATTTTCGAGTTATTTGGAAAAAAACGATTTTCGAATTTATATATTTTTGCTAATATCACGAGGACTTTGTCTTAGAAAAATGTGTAGAGAGACAAAATCCTCAAAATCTGATTACTAATCGTATAGTATTAGAAATAAAAACGTAAATGTCATTTTGACAATTGGAAATTAGATGTGGAAGTATTGATTCAATTTGCAGCGACCCTGCGTTTAGCTGTAATCCACTTCTTACTAAGAAAACATCATAAATGGCTTATGCGGTTTCTATAGATATATAGATAAAACATTTTGTGATAAGTGACAGTTTTATAATAGATCTTATTTTCGAATATGTGTCAAAGAGCATTCGAGATGTTTATTACCAGACCTGAAGTGGGACACCAGACGCTACTGTGCCTATTAAAATAAATCACAGTGAATAGTTTTTTTTGTGGCAAAGCAACCAATTGATAACCGGTTTTTTCCGTAATGGTTTCCCAAATTGATAAATATTCATAAGCTTAAAATTAATGGCACCCGAAGTATAATTCAGTGTCTTACCGGATCAGCACAACTACGTGGTGTGCGATTACCTGCAAGCGCTGCTTAGATCCTGATGGCATAACTAACGCATCGCCGAGACTAGATGCACTTAAACATAACATTTAATGAAGGCATAAAGTGCTGGTTTTATTAAACGGTGTTCCCGGCTTTTTCAATTTATTACAAAATTTAACCATCGTAATTAACAGGTGTCCGTGCGATTTGCATTGTTTTATGGAGTTTTCATATTATTATTACCCGGTTACGTGTGAAAATTGGAATTTATCAACTATACATATAAATTATTCGCATTATGTATATTATAAAAACGGTACACGATGATTTAATTGCATGTCGTTAGCGGGATTCGAGTCCTGCCGTTCTACCACCGTCTTTCGGTGTTCAAGGACATATAAAATGCCTCGGTGGCGTAAACAACCACATGGCCGAATTTTTTCACTATCAACAAAACCGATCGTCCCCGCCCGAGCTTTCCTGCCGTTATGTTTCAATTATTTCGCCCACTGGATGCCCACGCGTCCAAATTCGCAGGATTATCCAATTAAGATGCACTAAAATGTGGTAAACATGTTTTCTCCTGCGTAAGCCACAACAATCTCAGTGCCACAGTTGGAATGATTGACGGGACAATGCCACGCGAATTTTTTCGTGAGTTTTCTTCCTGCCCGTGCGTTTCCCATGTCACCGGGCCCGCTCTGTTTCTTGCACAATTAGTATAATGCGGCGTAACTATAAATCTCGACAAATTAATATTTACAAGGCACAATTAACATTTCTTCCACATCAGCGCCTTTGATTAGCTCTCGTTCGTGGAAAACGCCGTTTTGAAAAATGCTCATTTTCATGCCGCCGCACTGATACGCGAAGACATATTTCCGCATAGAATTGCACCTGTTGGACGACATAACTGAACCTGTTTGCTTAGTCTTCGCTGCCTTGTGCTGTCAATCCATCGGAAGCTTTCGCATACGCATTTTTGTGCTGAACGAGGCGACCTTGCTTCGTTTCGCAAACCGAAAAAGCGCTGTTGCTAAGTAACTGACGCTAATTCTATTAATTTATTCACTATCGCTTTAGGGGAGACATATCTCAGCCGCACAAATTTTAAGACACTGACGTGGCGTATTTTTTATCGAACGTTTGTATAAATTGGACGGCCTATTTTTAAGCCGGGGCAGCTATTAGGAGCTTCTTCTCGTTTTAATTTGACAGTATCGAATATTTCTTACGCCAGCTGATTAATCGACGACCAATCGCTATAAAAAATGGCATGCCTTTTAAGGCTTCACTCGAGATTTGAAAGCTGCATGACATGTGATGAAATCTCAACAAGTGTTTTCATCAAACTGAAAGGCTTATTTACTGGTTAACCTCAGTTACACACGTGGAAATGCATAGAGATAGACGGTATTTGTTATATTACGCGTTTTGTTTTAGCTCTAAAAAGCTAAAAACTACACTGTTGAGAAGTTTAAGCAGTTTTGATCGTTCCTATCAAAATAAAGAAGAAAAAGCTTAGTTGAAATTAACACACACACGAAAAACACTTATGATAAATTTATTTGCTTAGTACGAAAAATGGGAAAAATTGATTATAGGGGGGAGGGAGGGAGGAAAATATGTCTTTTTCTCCCTCGGTGGAAGTAACCGACAGGGACAGAAAATACAGCTTTCCCCAGTGTAATACATATAATTTTTCCTACATACCACTAACGATAATTTATTTTGACATTCCAAATAAATTAATCTAGAATCATGTTTTCTCATTTCTACGCAAAAACACCAAACAAAAAATAAAGAAGATTTTAAAATTTCATCTGACGATTTATCCGCAAAATTCTGTTAGGGCTCAGAGTCGACATACAGATGTATTTTGAGGTGGAGATTCCAAAAATTTTATCAGAAATAAGCTAGGACGTCGGGCAGTATGATTTACCTCACTTTTCGAGTGAACCGTTGTAGCTAGCGACCATCTGACACCATTCCGAAATTCAGCAGGTCCAGATTAGTAAATATCCTTGAATTTAGATAAATCGGAGGTGCAAAAATTTTTAGGTCCAAAAAGAACAAAGGGGTTAGCCTTTGATGTTTAATGATTTTCGGCAGATTCTATTTTTAACTCAGAGTCGACATACAGATGTATTTTGAGGTGGAGATTCCAAAACTTTTATCAGAAATAAGCTAGGACGTCGGGCAGTATGATTTACCTCACTTTTCGAGTGAACCGTTGTAGCTAGCGACCATCTGACACCATTCCGAAATTCAGCAGGTCCAGATTAGTAAATATCCTTACCTTACATTACCCGGTTAGGTTCAAGCCAGTTTTCGGTAATAATCATGATGTTGAAGGCGTTAAATAAAGAACAAAACCTGATAAAAAAAGGAAAAACCTCAAGAATTGTATAAAGTGTGGTTGGTCGGAACTCAAACATAGCATTTTTTATTTGTTATTGAGCAGTAAATAGAGTGAATAATGAATAGAGCAAACGTGAGCAAAATACCAAGAGGTTTTCCCTATTTAAATAAATAAAGAAACACTTGATTCAAGAGAAAACTTCAAGATGACAGTTATGAGAATGAGGGAAGGAATAACGAAGCAGAAAAATGTTTAATATTATCATATGCATCTGTTGACTATTAAGAAGAAAAAAGCTTCACGAAAATAGAGTTTTTTACAATTTCAGAAAGCAGAAAACTGAATAATTTAACGTAGAATAAAAAGGAGTTTGTTAGAATAAACTAAATGACACAAAACACAAGCTTTACATCTGTACATCCATTAGTAAATACGTCATATTATATATTTTGTATCTAAACATTTTTCAAAGAAATTCAATAACAAAGAAAATATAAAAATATATACTTATCATTTAACAGGGCTTTTACCGTCTCATATGATAAAATGGCTAGGTTACAATCTCTTAAGTGATTTCCTTTTGCATACACTAGTAATGCTGTTTTGAAAGGCGCAGGTATTTATTCCCAGCAAGAATTTGAAGAAGTGACAGTTTTGTCTGCAATATGGACATCCTGCAGTTAGTAAAAAAGAGAGTTTGAAGAACGCAACATTCAAAATCTAAGAAAACATCTAAAGGGAGGGAAGCAAAAATGAAGAATGTGTACAAAAAAAAAGTAAAGCAAAAAGATGTGTTTTTTTTTTCAGAAGAAATAACAGACGTCATGGAAGACATCTGAGCAGAATATGACGAAAACTGAGTAGAAGATGATGATTTCATCTACTACAAAGTTACCAATCATTTAGATTCAATGTTTCAGATTCACACACAACTCAAGATGATTTTTAACAAATCATACTACAACAATCTCGATAAATCTGAGTAAACACGCGGTTCAACCGCTCATTCCCGGATATATACGATCTTTAATAACCAGCATTATGGAGCTAAATCTCGTCGTGTATCGGACAATCGTGATATGGAGGTAATTCGAAAATTATCAAGCGCGCCTTGGAACACGTATTACGCAAAATGTGGAAGAAACTCGCCGGCGAGAAACTACAACGGCGTACTCCACGGGGAAGCCGTGAAATACGGGCGATTTTTCAAGAGAGTGGTATGTATCACACGCAACATCGGCCTCCGGACGTGACAGATAACAGCGGGGGTTTCTTTGTTCGCGCTTTTCTACTCGAGGAATTTTCCGACTGTTTAGAAACGTACACATGTTAGACTATGTTTTTAATTTATCTAGTATGAGTACGTAGCACATGTTTTAGTTTGGTCTAATAAGAAGTGCAGTGAAATTAGCTACGTCATTTTTTCCAATCTAAGGATAAAGTACAAAAATGTGTTCGAGTTGACACATCTTCAATATCGAGGAGGGACCAGTTCTCTGGATTGGATGGAGATACCTTTTTAACGGAAAGATAAAAAACTGTAGGCGATGGAGCGAGCACTTGATGCAAATTATTTTCTAAAAGGATGCATTTCTTGAGAACGAGTCAGCTCTCGGGCCAGAGCTCCTTTAGCACAAAAGATATCGAGAAAAGTCTAGAAGTACAATTGTGCCCAATTACTGTCGTCATGACATATTGTTTTCCAGGCACCAGCGTTCCCGACGTGGTGTTCTGTCTTTTCTGCGTCCCTAGTGTCGTCATGTGCCCTTAACTTAAGCAGTTTCGCTTTGTACTCAAAATCTGACCATCTTTAATAGATTTTTTGAGAGACACTAAGTCGGGTTTGGTTTTAATTTGAGGGCCAGTCTAGGGCCTCGTCTACCTTCACATAATTTCTTTTCAGGTACTTGATTGAAAGAAGAAACTCGCAACTTCGAAATTGTCATGTTTTTCAAATGGTACCTCCCGTGAAGGATTACTACGTTGAATAGCCAAAACTCCAAATTTTTCTTGGGTACAAAGACAAACACACATTCTATAACAAAATTTCAGAGAAAAAAGCAAGTTGAAACTTTGTTGAGAGATGTCCTTTTCCGTACCCAAGTCTGATAAAAAATGTAATCAACGTGGTACTTATACTGCCATTTGAAATTTTGAAGGTGAATAAATTTCTTTTTCTTTTAATAAAGTACCGGAAAATGACGTAAAGGTAGAAGAGATATTAGCATGACTTTCTTTTATGATAAAGGAGATATGGCCCGAAGCGAGGCACGAGGATCTTAGGGGCTACACCCTCTATATAGCTGGAGAGTCCCCAAACAGTGGCTCACCAAGGTTATAGTGGAGCTTGGAAATAGCGAAAATTCAATCTCCTAAATCTTTGAGAAGCTCACATTAACCATAGAAGAAACGCCTATGGATGACCCAGGATTTTAGAGAGAATGCTGTATACTCAAGGAATTTACCTCTGAGGTAAATAATAGATATACAAACATTCTTAAAGAAATGGCGTTTAGAAAAACAACAATTTGCTGCCACTCTAGAAGATTTTGACGATAGATCAAATCAAATTTGTTGTTAGTTGTTATTATCAATTCAGATTTCCAAGAAACTTGTCCATCTCATCTAACACAACACGCCAGTCCATTTAAGACCACGTTCTGGTCGCTCCGGTTCAACGGATCTGTTGCACCACCTAACGAACACCGTGCTCATTACCCAGTCGCTTTACAGACACTTGCTGTCAATTTTATATCGTACGACCGCTACGGCTTGCCCAGCTACATGTGATCGAATTAAGTTGATTTACTGACGGCCTCCGGGAAAGCTCTCAATCGACACAATCAAGGATGAGAGTACTTCCTGTGTGTGCGTGCTTGAGAGGAGAAAATCTGTCGGTACCGTAAACAAATCGGATGAGGTTGGTATTCTGTGCACGTAATTTGAATGATGAGGTGGCATCTTCAATGACGATGGGAACACAGCGGTTGACAGTCACGTACGGTTTAATTTATTGCGTGTTTATTGATAATAATAATGTTAAATGAGTTTCTTGCTCATGCCGGGGTGTATAAAGATGACAAAAAAAGCAGCTTCGTGAAGAAATACGTAGACGAGAGGATTATATTTATAGACTGAATTTGAATGAAAACGAAATCAACTCCGATTGGTTGCAGAAGAAGAAGAAGGGATCTTCCCTTCCCTGCCGCCAAGCTATGTATGCTGATGATACCCAAATTTATGTTGCTGGGAGTAATATGGAAGAAGTGGATAATACTATGGACAAGGAGTTAGATAGCTTTGCTTTCATAGATGAAATTAAATACTACCATAACTAAATATATGATCTCTGGTTCTAGTTTCGTGATCATTATTGATAATGAAAAAACTGAAGTGATAAATCAGATAAAATATTTAAGAGTGGTGTTGGATTCTAGTCTAGCAGTTTGTAACTATGTAGATTAGGTATAGGATTGAGAAAATTGAAAACAAGGTAGAATCCTTTTAGGACAGTTTCTTGTAACCTGTCTAGATATGGTAGATTACTTTTATATAAAAAAAAACTGCATACCACTATTGCTATTATATAGCAGAAGTGATATCGATAGATATAATAAATATATGCGTATTGTACTCAATTACTGCAGGTTGTTCTTCTAGCTGAAACGCTAAGTAAAGTAAATGAGCTTACCGTTGAAACAATGAGTAAGAAGGAAAAAAAGAAAAAAGATATGCAAGAAGAAAGTAGATATACAATTTCGCCGGCAAATAAACAATTAAAATTTAGGTAACGATGTTATCTTTCAGCAAAAAAACTGAAATGACGACAAAGCCACCTAGCTTACACTGAATTTGCTTAATTTTATGATAAAGAAGCCAAGGTTGAAGAAAGATAGCTAATTGCACGAGTATCACATTACGTGTATGTTTAAGTATTAGAATTTCTGGAGCACAGTTCATATATTCAAAAACTTTTGCGCCTGTAATTAAATTTACTTATATTATGCGTCCGATGATGTTCGTAGGCAGCGTAGTAATGCATATTATAGAGAATACTTTAGTACATTTTAGACTTTTGTTTTTCTTAATTTTTGTAAGTGATTGCATGGTCTACAAGCTATGTATTTTATCATAAAATTAACCGCTTCTCTGAAGAAATCTATAAAACCCATTCTTGCAAACCTTGATCTTGCATAATTTTTCTGCACAGATGGGATTGATAGGATACTTTTCACAATTTCATTATAATGGTATACCTAACGTTTTTTCTGGCTAACAACGGATATAAGTAAGTGTCCTTGAATCAAAACTTAAAAACTAACTTATTAGATATGGAAACAGTTAAGCAACACACCTAATATGGGCTGATATAAACCTACTTACGATAAAAAAGGAAATTATATTTACTGTTTTCTTAGATAAAATTTGAGTCATGTTTGGTTTCTTCATGGAACCGTATTTTAAAGCCAGTGTATGAACTTGTGGCACCCCTAAAAAGCTGAATCACTAAATCCAATTATTTGAGTCCACCAAATACAGAAATAGATGCTTCAGAAGAAGCCGCGTCCCTTATCCAACTTGAGGCGAACTCTCTCATTACCAGCGGACCTTGATGGTCCGACATCCTTCTGTGTAATTGCATTCCACCGCGTTCGCCTAGTATGGAATCGCTAATGTAGGAAATTGCTTATAATATTTCTGTAATAACACACATTTCATCCCGATGTGTGCAAGAGAGCCATTTTTACGCAACACCTCGGGTCAGATTATTATATGTGGGTCGACGCAAAATGCTCCCGGCGACGATACGTCTTGCAAAACCTCCTCATTAAATTTTCGGATGCGAAGACTTAATAACGATTTAATTAATAAGACAAACGGTCGGTGAAACGCTTTAGAAGGTTCGGTCGATCTTAAAAAATTGCTAAACGGTGTCGAATTAACTTTGACGTTTTATAAAACCGCCAGCTCCTCTTTTTCCCACAGTTGCAGATCTCTCAAATCACAATCAAACATTTCATGTTAGCGGCTACCGTTTTCATGTCACGATTAGCGGGTTTCTAAGAATAGACCGCCAAGAAGAAGCCCAAATTACCATGAGAATGACGGATGACTGCAAAGCTGCACAGGTTTATGACGTAATGTGTACACGATGGACAGGTTGTTACATAAGTTATCACAAAATCACGAGGATTGGTGTGCTAATCTACCGTTTGGAAAGTCTCATTCATAAACTGTTAATTTTTTGTGTCTCTTAGACGTAGGCAAGCAATAAAATTGTTCATTCTAGTGAAATAAGCTTTAAAACAGAATAGTAACTTATGGATTAAATAAATAAAAAACCGGTAGTAGATTACTGTCGAGGTGTACATGTTTGAGCTTATCTATAGTACCATTATGATGACTTGAACCATCTGGCGTTGACAGTCTCGATATCTTTTGATGAAGCGACCTAAAACCAGAGATTTCCTATGAATCGTCCTAACAACTGTTTTTAAAAGCGCAAAATTCCTTCCTTTGTACGTTTTGTGTATATAGTAGACTCTTTTGCTTCTTTTTTTAAAGAGTGTATACACCGTGATCAAAAATATGATGATACTGCCCTTCCTTTTGTTGAAACGTACTTAATATTTTGATTCATAAACTTCGTGTTTTGGTTTCTCTTCACCTTTGCTGCTGTTGTTTTAGTCTTACTTGATTGAAAGACTTCAGCAATTACGTTACAATAACTACACTTCGAATGTTGGTTCGCTAGGTATGCCTCAGGATTCGAATGTTGGGCCCTTGTTATTTTTATTAATCATTAATGATATCACATGTATCATTTATAGTAATGAGCTGCTTTATGCTGATGACTTGAAAGTATATCGTGAGATTAACTGTATTCATGACTGTCATCTTCTGTAGGAGGATCTACTTCGAGTTCTGCAATGGTGTTCTATTATTTGCCTATCTCTGAAAATATCTAAAATCATTGCAGTTTTATTTTCAAGGAAACAGTCCGTTTTAACATATACATACTGCATTAATAATGTTGAACTTTCTCGGTGCTATAATAAATAATAAAAACATGGGTGTTACTTTTGACTATAAACTAACGCTTAACGAACACGTCACAAACACTGTTGTTAAAGCATTTCAGTTGTTTGGTTATATTTTTCATGGTCTTTCACAGTAGCAATACACTGAAATCTCTTTGTATTTCGTTAGTCCTTCAAAACTTAAATGCGGAGTTGGTTTGAGAAAGATTTTGTTTTGTTTGTGGACTTCCGACAGGCATATGACACCATTAAGAGAGATCAGCTGTATATAGCAATGAGAGAGTTAGGTATACCAGGAAAATGGTGAAAATGACCTTAAAAAGTACTCAAAGTAAAGTAAGAGTGGTGGGAGGTGATTCGCGGGCTTTCTTGGTAGGGAATGGACTGGGGCAGGGTGATCCGTTGTCACCAGTACTGTTTAACATTGCCTTGGAAAAAAAGGCGCCGGAGGCACAAATAAACAGAAGTGGATTACTACATCACAAAAGACACCAGTGCGTGGCATTTGCTGATGTCTTGCTATTGACAAGATCGAGGGATGAACTAGCAAGAATAAGTAATTGCAGAGAGAAGGGCAAATATTGGGGTTAGGAATCAACGAGAGTAAAACAAAGTTTATGGTTTGGGGAAATAAACATACAGAACATGCCCAACGTGTGGGTGGAAGAGATGGAGAAGAAATGGWTTTTCAAAATATGCAGGAAACAATGTATTTTGGTACGCTTGTCACAAGTAACATGGGTATGACGTAAGAAATAATAAGACCAAGGATGAGCAAAAGAACAAGGGCTATGTACAGCATATAAAAGTTAATTAGAAGCAAGCAAATTTCTATAAAAGCAGAACTGCGGATGTACAAGACAATAATAGGGCGAACAGTCATCTATGGTAATGAAATGGAGACATTAACCAAAATAGAAGAAAGAGAGCTTTAGGWGGCAGCAAAAAAAGTAGAAGACACGTGGAGACGAAGGACAAATAAGGAGCTGATGCAACTTTACCAAGATGCGGCTCTAACAAAGGCGATTAGAGCCCAAAGAGTGAGATAGATGGGACATATACTGAGAATAGCATGCCAAAAAGGGTGCTGTACAGTACACCGGGAAGTAAGAAGAGAAAGGAAGACCTGCAGAAAGGTGGCAAAAGGAAGTGGAAGCAGACTTGACAGAGGTGTATGTTGGATGGAGAAGAAAAGTGACTGATAGATGTGGAGAACAATTGTTAAGAAAGTCATGGGCTAATAGGTCTCTTGAACTGAGTTTATAATGATTATAATGACAATACCACTGAGGAAGATGGGAGGAGGAGATTTCAATTTCAGCGTATTTGTAGAAAAATATCTGCATTAAGAAGATAATCTTGTATATGTGGTACAAAGGCAACCTGCCATCGAAAGTTACCCCTAAATCATCGAAAGTACTGGATCCGTCTAGAGTAACACCTTCAAGATTGTGATATTGTGTGGGTAATATTTTTAATGTAAAAGAATAACGTTATACTTAGCTACATTCATAGGTAGCCGATTAGATTTACAGAAGATGATTAATCTGTCAATATTATGTTGCAACGAACACATTCGATGGTAAAGCAATATTGCTGAACAGTAAAGTGTTAATAGTTATTATCGATTATAAACATTATGGAAAATAAGTATATAAAATAGAGCCACGTGGCACTCCAGGCTTGGCAATGATGATGTAAAACCGTTGTACACCGCATACGGAGTTCTCTTGCAAAGATAAGACCTGAAGAGTTCGTTCAAGACTTCAGAAATACAGAATCCAAAACTTGTTGGTCGCTGAAGCTTAAAATTCTCTTGAACGGATGCATAACTAGATATATGTAGAAGGTAGATATAGAGAAATCAACGAATGCGTTTGGTATAGCTTGTGGTTCATCAACTTCGGCTTTGATTCGATTAATTGACTTACATTCTTTTTATATTATTTCAGATAAAGTATCTTCTATCTTCAATGACAGTTTGCTTCAATAGGTGTTTATGTTTATATCAGAAACAAAATGTGGACCAAGTTTATTAAAAGCGAAAGTTTACTCCGGAATACTTCAGACTGGTATGAAGAAGATGGATACAAAAGTTGTGGACGACACGTAATCGATGTGGTAAACATTTTTAGAGTCAGAGCATTTATATTTTCCCATTTTTAAATAAAAAAGTCAGTTGTAATAGGAGCACAGGAAGTTTTTCGTTGTTGTCTTCTGTGAATGTTATAAAACAACAATTATAAATCCCTTTTGCACTTCATGCATTTTTCGCATAATTTTTACTTCTTGACCCAAACAACTCAAATACACTATAGCAGTAATAATAGGTGGTCTCGATCACGGTTCCAAATATATCCAGCGGCACGCAATGGAAAGTGTCTCTTCGAAACAGAAAGTTGGTATAACCGTACGGTACAATGTGCAGGCGGTCAGAAAATCACCTGGGGCTAAAGAGGCGAGTCTGCCGAATAGGACCGGTTTTACAATTACAATCAATCTAATGGTTTTTAATCTACTCCCCTCGTCTCCCAAGGATCGAGACTGATCCTCGATCGAGACGAGTCCGATGTTGTCGATCGCGTAGGATTTTACTGAAACTGAACTGCGGTTCAGCAGTGCTGCATTGGTTTGTCCGGTAAAGGACTGGTAAGTGGAGGTAAGTGCCGGAAATGGCGATTAATTGCTTAATTACATGGGCGTCGAAGTGTAAAGTTTCAGGCCTGAGAGCATAGATAAGTACTGATTTTATGGTCAATTTGGTAAAGCTACAAATCATTCATTTGTAGCCCAAGGAAATGATCGATTAGTTCGGAGAATCTGGTAAAATGGGCCATCATCTTGGTGCTCCACTGGAAGCGTACAACCTTCAGGAAAAAAAAGAAATCGTCCTTGCACCATAAATCATTCACGTCTCGGAGCATGATGACCTAAGTGTAATTAACGAAGCACATGTTAATGTGGCGGCGACTCGCATTCAAACAAGGACCCATGCGTTTTTCTTTTGCAGTCCGGAGAGTATTTTCAAATTTTGACATTGTAACACGGGTACAAGTTCCTACCTGTTCCGTCTAGGATAGGTAACATAATGTCCCGTAATATTTGCATAACTGAAAGAAGAAAGCGGTGCCTATGCAAATTATAGGTATGTTGCTGTGTTCTCCAAGATTTGCACATTAGCGGCGGTGTTGCCGGGTGGAAGTTTCCTTCCATTTATGTAAATCCTTTTCGCAGGAATGAATTAATAGCTCCCGGGCAGGAAAAAAAAGAACCCACTCGATTCACGAACGGCATTCCTGCATCACAGGTTATGTAATCGTGGATTAGTCGAAATATTAGACAGTGGCAAGTCAAATTTGAATTCTGGTAATTACGGCCACTAAATCGCCAGATTTGGCAAACTCCCAGACACATTAATATGTTTACGCGTTTTGCAAGAAATGTTAAGTCCTTTTTTGTGAACCTGCGTTATGCAACGTGCGCCATGGAGGTATCGTGCGTGGGTGTGCGAGATCAGCTAGATTATGGTAATGTGAAAACGTGTTAAAGGCCTGAATTATCACCAGATTAGATTATTAAATCATTATTATTATTCCCCGCTTGGCGATATGTTTTCCGTGAAGTCGTAAATACGTTGACAAAAAGTTTAATTAAAATTAATTGTTATTGGTGGTGTTAATTTATATGGGTACAGTAATAAATAGGTTTTTTAGTTTTACAAAGTGGAAGTTCACTTTAAGAATTATTTTCTTTAGAAGAATTAATTAATAACTCCACTTGGAGCAGATGGATCAGTTTTCAATTTTTAAATCTTTCCATTTTCCCTAATCGCAAAATTAACACCAGCTTTTCTGGGACTCTCAGGAGATTTATATTTGTTATTTGTGATTTCCTGATGATTTTGCAGGTTTTCGCTTCATCAATTCAACTAAACTAACCGCCCACTTCAGACAATTTTATATATGTTTCCATATCCCCATAATAAAAACGGCAGTGATTTGGTTCTTCTTCATTATATCAACATATAATTGGAAATAGATGGCATTCGTATTCGCTATTTACTTAGAAAAAAAATCGAAACTTTCGTAATCAAAGTATGCCAATTATCTACCTGGATGAAACTTATCTGCCCAGTGGACAAACTTTCCAAAAAAATAGACAAACAACTCAATAAAAGAATTATTTGCAATTATCTCGAAAGGACAACGTCTTACTATAGTACATGCTGGGTTAGAAAACAGATTTCTACTTGGGTGTTAAAGCTTGCAATTGGAAAATTTAGCTTACACGACACTTCAAATGAGAATGGTATACAACTGACAGGGTTTGCAACAGGTGAAAATTTCAAAATAAGCAACTGCATTTGGGAACATGGGAAGCGCGCTAAACAAGAAATCGGATAGATTGTGAATATAGACAAAGATTTCTGGTTTATAAAGATAAGGAAGTCAACATAGGACTACACGTTTCTTTTATTGATTTTAAACGAGTCTGTGATTAAATCAGAAGAAAGAACATTTTTTACTACGAAAGAAATTGGCATACCAAACAAGTTGATACGTCTGGTGACAATTACGATGAATAATTCAGTCAATAATGATAAAATTAATAACTGTACTTGAGTACTGTATCTTGGTGTAGTCCCTCTGGATTTTCGAATAAGAAGAAAAGCAGTGGGCTACTGGCTGAGGAAAAACGAGCGGGATAGGGTGGTAGAGTTCTGGGTGGTGTCCAGGCAGATAGAAAAAGCGAGATAGCAAGAATGCTATAAGAGAAGAATGAGACAAAGAGTGGAACACACAGAAAGAACATGGACTACTTCGAGTCCTCGTAGGGCCGTATCCTGAAAGTCTGCACCGTTTTGGGGCAGAAGGGGGACGCACTGTGCGAAAGCGGGGAACGTGGAACCCCCGAACACATGATATACCTGTGTCCATTGGCAAACAGAGAGACTTTGATGCTGCGGCAAGAACTGGAAAAAGTTGATACGGCAGAGATACTCCGCAACCCGAAAAGGACGAAATTGCTCGGAAGACTGGCGGACATGGTACCCAGAACAGAGCAACAGACGGGGCAGATAGGAAAAAGGAAACGTTAAGGAAAGGATGAGTACTGGTAGCCAGTACCATCCCCAGAACATGAGAAAGACAATACCGGCGAGGTGGTGTCCGGCGCAGGAGGCTGCTAGTGGCACCACATACAATCTTAGGGAAACCGACCTGTTTTAAAACATTTCAGGCAGCAGTTCAAAAGAAGCTTAAAGAAAAATACAAAAAATGTAGCTTGCATCACCAAAAATGATTCTTCAAATTCACAAAGTTAATGAAAATTTTAATGAATTGTCAGAATGGCAAGAACTGATAAGTTAGGTATTTACATAGGATTGTGCTCTTCAATGTCTTACAATCCGATTTTGATGAGTGTATAGAAACCTTCATGGTCGAGTACTTATGCAAACTCATTCGGAAGTTGACGTTAGCAAATCGCACTGATGGATACTGAAGTATACGAATGTCTATAAAATTGGTCAATCTTTAGTAATGAAGTCTTAAGGTACTCTGTTACAAGAGTTGTTCGAGGATAACATTACTAAGAGGATCTGATAAATGAGTTTCGTCAATGTTAACGACTTCAACGTGGTCATCGATTTGAAATAGTGGATAAGCACTATGTGTAACTACACCACGATAACATATATTTATGGCGCAACCGGAAGAAAAACAACCTTCCCATGAGTGCAGCGAGGAATTCCACAGAAAAAAACAATTCGATATTAATCACCAGCAATAAATATTGCCCAGATCTAGCAGGACGACTGTGAGCAATACTCTTTGTCCGGCTTGCGGTCAGTGTTGCTGGCAGTATTTTAATCCTGGTAAACGGGTCTGTCGGAATTAATGCAAGGTAGTGGAAATAATGGTTGTTGCGCTTGCCGATGGCAAGCAAGCCACGGACCATGGGTGGGACAGCGTAATGGGCTTCCACCTGGTGATCTGTCATTTACCGGTGGTTGCCACGGCGCTGTGCTAACAGGAAGACGCGGAGCGAGCAAACGGAGGTGTGGCTGAGGTAATTCGTCTAAATTCTGCGTTCAAATTTGTGCGTTGTAGAAGACGTGCGCGTTTCCATCAAGCAAGCACGTATAGATGGATTTCCGTTGAAAATTCAAAAAGTTGAAACAATGCTTTCGTAAAAACATCTTTTTCCGATCACATCTTAAACTGTGGAGTTCTTCTCCACTTATATATACGTATTTCAGCAGTCTATGCAATCTATTCTTCTCTAATTCCCGAATGCCAATCAAGTCGATCGTCTTCTCAGTTGTTATGGGATCTCATTATATCGATATATTCTTAAATTTCACAACTACCTAGGAATATAATATCTTCCTAACTTCGTTGGAGAAGTTTGGGTAATAACGTTTTTACATATTCCTTAAATGCCGTTACTAAGCCTTCTTTATCAAAATGCGAATCATCCTATACGATAAAACGTGGATATTGAGCTCACGTTACTTTGGTCTCCCAAAATGTGTTCTGCCTGTCTTACTTGAAGCGTTATTTCTCGAATAAATGCAAACATTTTCTTTCCTTTAGTATCAGTATCAATTAACCGTTTTTACACCAAATACTACACACCTTATTCTCTTCCTTTGTGATAGCAAGACCGGGTGATTTACCAGCATTGACAAATACAGTAGCTCTATAGTAGTTTGAGGTTTTTAACCATGAAGCTTGGTTAGCACACACCAAATGGATAAATTAAACACTTTGAAAAGTTGCAGTGAAGCAACCCTATTAACAAAGAAAACAAAGAAAGAAAGAAGTAGATCGCGCAGTCTGAACACTATTCTTCGTTGACTCTTGTTTTCAAAGACAATTGCCTCAATTATTTAGTCTTTTACATATAGCGCGTTTCAGGAGGAAACGGTAATAATTTGTAGGAGGATAGTACACGTAATTCTAGGCAAAAGAATCATATGAAGATATATCCTACACTTTATTTTAGAAATATACCTGCTTAAAGCTGTGACTAAGAAATCACATTTTTAAGATTTATATTTTGGGAATTATTATAGTCCATAATTTCATTTTTCGGAATTTTTTGTAAATTGTAGAAGTGAAAAGCAGAGCCTGGTTACCCCTTATTAAGTAATATTTTTTACTCTTAAACACATTTGCGATTATAATGGTATTTTTTAGTTCTTCCATGTTTTTGAAAAAGACACAAGTCACAAGTGTTTTGTGTTGATATTGCAGGAGTGGTTGTATACAGTATTTGAAAACCGAAAGACATGCGTAATTTGCTTGCATTTCCATTCAAATCCTGCCTTGCAAGTGCATGTTGCATGTCAAATAACTACTATGCCGTGTTGTCTTTAAAATACCGGTGACTGATTATTCCTAAGGGTTTCATGATAATGCCAACGTCTGCAGGAATAATAACAATAATACTGTTACTACAGTGTGATTTTCGCTTCAAGCTTCGCTCATTAAATGATCGACGTTTAAAAGATGTTCGCCTAAAAAGCGTGGTGATATCGATGCATGCGTAAAATGTATGTAAACACTTCATTACTTTTTTTAATGTCTAAACCCCAGTAAAGCATTCAAATTATTACAGACGTCGCTCATATTAAAATACATTGAAACTTCTTTTGAAATCTAACAAAAAAAAATCCGCGTATGTACCGCACCGTCACGCGTTGGGATAGCTGCGATAACGATCGGCTGTTCGAACGCGGGAAACTTAATTTGAATCGTGAATAGGACAAGTCTTCATACAAACCTTTTGCTTAGAATTACATGTACTCTCATACAAATTTTTGTCATTTCTGCCTAAACACCTTATGTAACGTAAGTTTTAGAATATTGCAGGTCACACAAGCAAATCCAATTCTTTAAAATTTAGATGCGATAAGGGTCGCGTCGTTCCTTAAAAATATATAGATAATTATCCATAGTTTAAAAACAAAGTTCATTTCTCTCCGAATATTAGAAAACTTTGTTCCTGATCGTTTTTAGTTTCAGTTACATCGATCCTGTAGAAATACCGTTGTGCATGATTCAGTATAAAAGCCGACGATGTCCTGTCACCGCAAGAAGTTACCTTATACGTCCGACGTGATTGAAAACTGACCACTACCATTTACGTGACGTATACTAAATTGCCGACTAATTAATATGGGATTTGTCCATTTAGGTATTACGCATTGAACGGCGTCGTGAGATAAAGCCATAAAGACTGATCTGAAAGATGAAACGAGCTTTGTACGTGAGTTAGACAACGTGAAAGCACGATGCGCAAATCTGATTAAAATATTATAGTAATTGCGTACGTCAGCACAGTAATGGAACGTACAACAAATGTAGTCTAAATAATCACTTCCGTATTTACATGGCAAGATTCCATATCTAGAAATATGATTTATTACATTTAAATTTCAAAGTACTGTTATGGTATTTGACCATATGTGCTGGCAGTGACCATTACGATGACAAAGTAAAGTAATATTCACAAAGAAATGTTGTGAGGTCTGTTCCTAGATCTGCTAATATTAATAACTAATTCAAATCTTCTAAAGTCATGTACCGGCTCAATTGATGCTGGCGTTGAGCGTTCATTCTGTTTTAAACTTGTTGATGTTGTCTAGACAAAATTAGTTTTAATGCTGTGGGTGATGATGGTTTGCCAATTCAATTCATTAAGATGCGTTGTCCTTAGCTACTGCTCATCATAACACATTTAGTAAATTGTTAGTCCCATTCCCGAAATCACCTCCTCCGTAGTCTGTAAAGATCTAAGACCGATTAGCATACTGCCCGCGCTTTCGAAGGTCAAAATAGTCGAGGTCAGCACAATATTTTACCTATGTTTCAATCAGTTTTTAGAAAAAATACAATTGCTTGACAACGCTGCTTAGCATTTCTAAGGTAATTCAAGATGATGACCATAGTAGGGTTACTGCTCTTGTGCCAATTGATTTCAATAAAGCTTTCACAGATACTTCCGTAAAAATTTTTAAAGATTACTTTGCAAACCGGTATTAAAAAGTTTAGATAGGCGATGTATTGTCTAGTGAAGTGCGGCTAACCACGGGGGTTCCGCAGGGTTCCATATTAGGGCCTCTTCTGAACAATATCTATACGGTTTTAGTCTTGAATCTTCTGTGCATCACTGCGGAAATCACGTTTATGCCGATGATACACAAGTTTATATCAGTTTTCACCTACTGATGCAGAGACAGAGGATATGATAAACATCTTGCCGCTTGGCAGCTTTATCCAGAGATCATTCATTGTGTATAAATCCGGCTAAGTCCTTCCTAATTATATTTGGCCGCGATCATCCTGTAAAGTCGGTGTCCGATAATCTTTTGATAAAAATTGGTGACAATATATTGTACGTGTCAAACGAGGTAAAATATTAGCTGTTTTTTACTTTCTTTCTTACAACACATGTCGCAAAAATGATAAAAATGGCGTAAGGTAACATCAAACGCACTCATTTTAATTACTGCGATGTTTTGTACAATCCTTGCTTGACTAGTTGGGATAGAGTTAGAATACAGAGTTCAAAACTCTTTGGCATAATTGATGGAAGCCATCGAGATCTATAAACATCAAGATAATTTCGATTTCAATTTTCCGCCCCCTACCCACCCGCATAAATACAATCTGCGCAGGACAAATCCTCAGTCTATGTTCAGCATCGTAAATGGAAGGAGCTCTGCAGAAGCTTGCCACTCGTGCTAGAGAAACGTTAGGAAGCAATTCCAACTGACGACGGCCTTAAGACCCATATCAGGACAACAGCTTTTACTGGATGAGTTCGTCCCAAGTAAGAGAGCTTCATCTAAGGATACTTATCTAGAATTGGTATAGCAGTAGCAGCATAAAGCTCGCGTCTATATTCTGTGTGAATGTCCAGGACTTGGAGAGAAAAGACAACGTCTGTTTGGGGTGTCATTTGCGAATCAATGGAGATTGCACAAGCACAATCATCTGTAAAATGCCATAACGAATAAAATAAAAAGAAACTTCTGATTTTTTTTCTACAGAGCTATGCTTTGTGCATTTAAAAAGAGATCGTCAACTTGAATTTAAAGCCTTTTACCAAATACTAAGAAGTTATCGTACCTTAACATTCCACATCTCTAACAAAGCAATGATTGCCCATACCAGAGACACCATGCGAGACGTTCGGAAAATAATTAAGGTGGATAATAATGCTGTTACTGGTATTGCATTATTCATGCATCCGCATAAATATTTATACCAAACGACTTGCATAAATAGCTTATAAATTAGAGTTTTTAAGATTTCTTATAAAACTGCAGTCGGTTATCCGCGATCCCATAAATTATAAATAACCGATCTAGAACGTATGTCATTATATCTTCATGCTGCAGCAGCAGCGCTAGAATTTCAATATGGCGGAACACTATTTTCATTTATTAATTAAACATGCTCTTAATTACGCCTATTAATAAGCATGCGGGCAGATTCCTTGCATACCGGCAACGTGCCCTTATTTGAAGGCTGAAAACCATCAGACTATCCATATTCATTTTCGCTCTTATCGATAGTTCTTCGTTCAGTCACGTGCCTAATGGAAGAGGTTTATCACACGCACCAATCAGGACCAAACAATCGATTATCTCATCAGCAGTAATGAGGCAATTATTTGTAAAATTTGTTGGGTTATTAACCGATTAAATCGGTGTTGATAGAAGATTAATTCTATTTCCGGGTACTTTAGGTATTGGTAATGGCAGATCAATCAATCAGTCCAGGTATCAAGATCTAGGATACTTTGATGAAGAAGGGCAAGAGAAGCATTAGATTGGAAATGAACCATCAAAAATTCCTTTACAATGCATAATTAACTGTCAAGATAAAAGCATTTGAACTTCCCAGTCAACAGAATACTATGCAGTAGAGTATAGCGTAACAAGATTTTTAGTGGGTTGTTTCCAAGAATTGCTCTAGTGTAAATAAGAAGCGTTATGTATGTATGTTATTCCAGAACAGAAATGCTACATCTCATACAAATTATAGCAATTAACGGTAACCGCGTGTTGTTTTATGCAGGGCTATTTTTGAATGATTGTGTTATCGTGCTGCAAAGTGCTTATCGAAACATATTAACATTTAACAGAAATATCCCCGCTTCTGGTTTCTGAAAAAGCTCGTACAAAACGTTCAAGAGGGAGCACCAAATGAAGCGGTTTTTTGAAGAGTCATATAGCCCCAATTTGTCACCATATTACTTCTTTCTTCTCCCTAGCAAAAGGACAGAGAATGCGGCGAGAGCTTTTCGAATGTAGACGCGCTTTTCTTGCATTTGAAAACCTTGTTACTGAGGTGAGTCAAGAACTCAAGAACGATTTCCTTACAGGATATCTGACAATATGACAATCTAACTCAACTTACCTCACTCCAAAGGTGAATTATTTTGGAGATACAGAGAGTCACTGTCAAAAGTTCAATTTGATTTTAGTTTATCTTAAATATTGTTTTAATATCTGGTGTATTGTCACAATTATCGGCTAGTAGGGGTTTTTGGGTGTGAAAAACGTTTCTAGTTTTACATAAAATATCTTATCTCCGAAGTTTTTAACATAAAAAAGTATACTTGGCAAGAGTTAATTTGAGCACCCTTTTTTAAGATATCTGGATTTAAAAAATCGTTTTAAGAATTTCGCGAAGTACCGCAGGTGGCGTCTTTACCCCCTAGTCACCATTTATTAAAAAATATTTTTTCACAACTTTCTACCCTGTACAAAAAAGTACAAATTACTGTTTGGCTGTATATACACATTAATTAAGTAAATTTTATCCCATTTTTTTGGAACAGATAATTTATTTGAATAAAAATTTAACATATTTTCCGCCACTTCCCAGTCAGTCTCGCCAGCTTGAAAAAAAATCTATTGCATACAGAGCAGCATACCGACATTTCTGCACTATCCTTTGTTGTTACATGAGGACAGCCTTTGTCCCCCATTGCGTTTCACGAATCTGCCCTGAAGGCTACACACTGCAGCTACACGCGTTTTTGTCAGCAATTAATTAACTACACAAAGCAGCTATTTAGCGCTTGGTACCGAAAAAAATCACCGGGTGTAACCGTTTACACCGTAAATTGCACATGCTTGTCGCTATGGTATGATAAACAAGTTCGATCCAATAATAGTCATTTCATCGGTAATAAACTGTTTCGCATAAACATGTCGGGTGGGTAGGACACTTGAAAAATTTAATAATATTAATTTGCCGTGGCGTAGGCGCCACAAATCATGTTCCGCGGATATATTAATTGAGTTTATTGAATTAAGTCTGGTGGACGAAGGTGCTCAATGAAAACCTGTCGCTAGCGCTGTTGCCAAGGATCGCGGAAAATTACCTGAGGGTTTATATACCGGAAATTGCTTGTTTGTCTATAATGCAGTTAGATATATTGAAATTGTAGTTAAAATAATACTTGTTTCTTCAGTTTGAGTAAAGATGCCATCACAGGTAACGATACACACACAGAAATTAACAACAAAATTTTTGTTGACAATTGAGTATCCAACAGCTTTCTTTGTCACGAAGCTTTTACTGTCTTTATTTGATTTCTTTATGTTGCTTGTTCCAGTTCAACCTGGCTTGGTACTATTCCAAGCGACGAGTTTTGTGCAGCAGAGTCATTAAGAGCAGACTGGCACCCAAACGGGACGGTATATGCTTGAAGAGCAATGACAGGAAATTTTGGATTAATCGTCTTTGGAAAAGACATACGTTCTGCTGCTGTTTGTATTTGGGGTAAGCAAGAGTGTTATCTGAACTTCTTCTTAAAAACTTTTGCCTGATATCTTCTTTAGAGGACAAATATTAACTTGTTTTAATTTATTAACCAAGTAACTGCACTTTGAGCACTATGGATCATCTTTCTTACTTAAATATTATACAGCTTTATAGAAAGATAATTAGTTGTTCATTGTGCCTTGACCGCTAGACCATCAGAATTATAGGCATGAAACCGTTGACTACTTGTGTGAACGTATTGAAAGCAGGCAAGTATGAACTTTGAAGTAATAATGAGTATTCTCTATTGATAGTGAAGATTACTACGTGACTTACTGTACCCAAGTTAACGTATTTAAGAAAGTACTACGTGGCGATCTAAGTTTCCCGGTATATGGTACATGACGTACCTATAACACGAATAGAAGAGGTGCTAAGATAGAACTCTAAGGAACTTTTAGCTTCACTGGTCATGTAGAAGATCTACAGCAACGACTACATTTCACTGTTCATTGTAGAAGGACTCAAGAATTGATAGTTATGTTCTGCTCTTGTTCAGTTTGAAACTTCATGTTCACCGCCATCAAAGGCATTACGGAGATCACAGCAACTAAATTCAATCTTTTAGCATTAGTGCAAAGCACTTGCGACCCCTTCCACAATATCAGTCATTGCCGATCCATTTGACCTGTACCCACCAGATCTATTCGAAGAATTTTGTTAATCAAGTTTTTAAAACCAGTTCAAATAAATTTCTCTACTGTCACACTTTGGCTTGTGTCAAGTTTATGGGGAAATATTTCCTGCTGGAAACTGACTGATTATATCACTTAGAAAACGTGCAATCTCAAGTCTTCAAAAGTAGCAAAATCGCTTTGTAGACATAAGCAGAGTCCTTAGGCTTTAAGCCAGAGATTGTGTCCATGACTTCCACTTTAATAGCACGTTACGTGTAGCAAAAGTATCTACTAGCACTTTGTTCGCTAACTGGACATGTAGTATACAAATTCATTTCGCAGTCTTGACAAGCTACTTGATGAACACTCATCAGTCTCCAAGAAAAATGCGTTAAATTCTTCCAGCGACAAGTTACTATCGGAAGCTTTTCGTAGCTTACATGCCTAGACTGACACAACTCAGAACTCCTGCAGGTCGTCTCAAGCCAGCCATCACCACCAAAATGCGAGGACATATAGTTAAGAGTATTCTTTTGCAATATGATAACGCGCGGCCATATTCTGCGAAGGCAACTGGGACAACCATCCAAGAGTTGAAGTTTACATCCCCGTTATTGTTCGCCCCAAGCGATTGTCACGTCTTTGGTCAACTTAAGGAAGCATTATGTGGGAAAGTAATGATGCTCAAAGGAATTATTACTTTGGGTATTGAAGCACTTCCAAAACAGTGAAGGAAGTGCATAGAACGTAATGGATAGTGCTTAGAAAAATGACCTTCTACCTCAGCGTTAAAATTACATTTGCCAGTTAAAAACTAAGCAAATGTGCATGGAAATGATTATAAGAACATAATGAACTAATCCAAGCCCCAGTTCTACCGATAATAACGATGACGAAACCTGCTCGTGAACCAGCCAAAATCAAGACGGCTCGTTTTCTCTCATGTTCATAAACAAGTAAGTCATTACACTGACTTCCTCTGGGGCAATGCGAGCGAACAAAAAAGAGTTGTCGCTGATTAGCCGAAATCGCTCATCAGGTTTCACTAAATTGGGACAATCCGTCCATCAGATGGAATGCAGTCCGGCTGACCTCGCTGTTGCAGTTTGGGCAATCAACACTGAAACTGGCGTAATGACGGACGGCACGTACAAACCCATTTTTTTTTTCAAGATGTGACACGGTAAGATACTCGAAAGTATGACAGTTGAAACATGGATGAGAGATGAATTGCCGGTACTTGAAATTGTCCATTCTTGGAAGAATTTTATTACTTCGACGTTTAAAGTACTTCAGAAGGGATATAATTGGGGTGGCATTAAAGATTTGAATATGAATGGCTTGGCTCAAAACTTTAAAATTCTCAGAAGGTAAATCTAGTTAAATATGGTTTAAGACTTCTTCCGATTTAATTCGTCCAATTTTGAAAATACGATAATCTCTAGGTACCTACTCGGAACAATTCAGATACGCTTAGAGGGAGAAAAAGAAAACTGATACCTTCAACACTACTTCAGTTTGTGTCTCGAGTGAAGCAATAAAGAATTGATTAAAAGGCCTCCAGGCTGGCGAATGTATCATATTCATTTGTATAGCTGAACGAACGTGAACATGCTCATTAATTAAAGACGATTATTTATGGAAAAAGTCTCTGAAACATTTGCAATTCAGTGTGTTCGTTGAAATTCTGCAGAGAATTATAATATCCATTAGTTTTCAACACAAAACGTTAAATAGAAGACATGTCTAATGGCATCGCCCAGCATTAGCGAATGGAGAATGATTGGAGTGAAATAAAAAGGTTTAGAGACGTTGGTAAACCGATAACTTATCCAGACGAAACCTGGTTTAATTCGCATATTACAGTAAAAGAGGACTGAGTAGATAATTTAAAAGAAATGTGAATTATATGTGCCCGTGTGTAATGGGCACCGTATTATCAAAAGAGGGATGGATACATTTGCCAGTTGATTATATTACGATATGTTTGGTTTCCGAATAATTTATATATAATCTATCCCTCTTCTACTTTTAAGTTTAGAGGGTGAAATCCCTTTCCACTTAAATTAATATTTCACTTTACAGTTACAATTTCCAATCTTCGATGTTAACGAATGTTTGTTGCATCTTTTGATCAATTTCTCTCAGTTACATTCACACACTTGTTTGCTTGCTTACACTCACTACGTATTTTCTTCCTTCCATCTCTATTCCACTACTGCCCTCCAGATGGTCCTATCCTGCGTCATGATTTCAACCTGGTTCCACTTTAGGTCTCTTCTATACATTATTTCCTTCATTTCTTTATCCCACGTCTTACTTGGTCTCTTCTTCTTCCCACAGTCCTTGCTTCCCACACCTGTCTTACTTGTCTCTCTTCCGGTAGCCTTTTCATGTGTCCCCACCATCTTAATTGTGTTTTGTCAATATGATTTTTGACACTTTCAATTTTTAGTCTTTCTCTTATGTCGTCGTTTCTAATTTTGTCCATTATCGTGACTTTGGCTACTTTCCTGAGGTACTTCAATTCTATTGCTTGTATCTTCTTATGTTGTTTCTCTGTTAACATCCATGTTTCACTTCCGTATAGTAGAGTCGGTAGATATGCAGTTTTATATATTGTGAGTTTCGTTTTATTACTAATCTCTTTGTTTTTAATGAATCCCCTCTTGTTACTATGGAACACCTTTGCCGTAGTCGCGATTCTGCTGTTATAGTAGTGCAATTCTCCCACCGTTTTTACAGCCTTGCAATACTATTTACCTTTCATTTACAGGCACAGTTTGAATGGCACGCGACCCTTCATAAATCAAACTCTCTCTTTGTAATTTTGGGAATTTCCAGTGCTATCCTCCGAAAATCGGACCTAAATTTATGGTAATAGGATTATTTGCTGCAACTTATGGGGGACAGCCTGCTGTTCGAGATGAAAGATAAATTTTATTGCAGAGTTGTAATAACGGTAAGAGAATTGCATTACTTTAATTCTATGTCCATTTTTCCACTGTTGTCTATAATTACTATAGGTACTTTATATTATCCACTTGCTCTATTGTCTGATCCTTAATTTTTATATTTATTTTTCTTTCCTTGTTATTTGTTATCACCATTACTTTTGTCTTGTTAATATTGACCTTCATGTCTTTATCTTCCAGCTCTTCCATCTACAAACTTACATTGAATTGCAAATTGCTCTCATTGCTATGTCATCTGCAAATGCACAGTCCCCTATTTCTACTGGTTTTAGTTTATGATATCCCACCACCATTTTCTTATTTTTACTGTTTACGTTTTTAATAATTTCATCCATGAATATAATAAAAAGCAATGGGCCTCCTTGTCTAACTCCCTTTGTCGTCCTGGATTTCTCTGTCCTCTTGGTTGTCTCGTCTTACTATGTTTWCAGTTTTTTGTACAGTTTCTGAATAAATTAGTGGAAAATATATGAAGGAAGGGTTGTTGGAAGTATTGAAGTCAAAGCTTAAAAGAATATGAAGCAGACCAAGAAGCAGCTGATCGTGGTCATCAAATGCATCTGGTTGCACCATATCACTGTATTTTCAAGCCCATCGAATTATAATGGGCAAAATAAAAAAAATGGCAACGAAATAAAAAAAACCAGGGTGAGAAGAAGAGGTCAATAAATTAAATGAAGTCTGTTGGTCAAACTGCGTCCGTTATGTAAATGGAATCGAATATAATTAATTTATAATATTTCTTTAGTCTGAATCTAGTGGTATCTACACAAGTAATTTTGTCAATATGAGTATAGCACCTTATTATTTGATTCAAATTTTTAGGTGATGAAATATTTTTATTATTTGAGCCACAAAATTCTTGCAAAGATAGGGAGATTCTAGGGATCTTCGGGAGTTGACCGATAGTGGCTTTAAAGCAAGGCGTCAGCGCTGTTAGTTCCCAAACCTTTCTTTACAGGTCTCTTACAAACGGAAGTAAACAAAAGAAAACCGTTTACTTAGTGCACGCGCCACTTGTTAGCACTCTAGTCCCTTTCCCGAACCGAACACAAACATGCAAAGCCCAACAAACATAAGATGCTTCGGGTGCCGCGCCACAAGGTGTCGAGGCTAAATTTACACGGAGAGACGCGCATCATTTGCAATGTGCTGAACACATGACAAATAGTTGCGTGCTGAACATGTGTTGGTCTCGTCTAGTTTTGTTAGTTACACTGGCCGGTGCGTTGTAAACGCGTATTTATTGGACCGAGATCGAATAAATCTTTTGGAAATGCCGCTGCCAAGGCATTCAGGGAGTACTGCCAAATGAAACTGAAAGGCACGTGGCCGGGCGCGAAGAAGAGGAATGGGCTCGCGCAATTCCGGATCGAGCCGATTTTCAAAATCAACTGTAAAAATTCTTTAATATTTGTATAATTTTTTCATGAATTTTTTGTGAAAAATCGTGTTATCAAACAAACGACAAAAGCGTTATCAAAAGAGGTTCTCCTGGTGTCAGTACTGATTTTTGTTCATTTGATGATAATAATTCTACAAAAAGCAAAATGGGTTATGTCCTTTTACTTTCCTTTTCATGCTAGTTTGAAGTACTTTTTAATAAGTTATAACGTGAATTTAAAGGGATTTTGATTTGCTCAGTGAAACTGAACGTATTGAAGTCCCAATGATGGATGGTTATGAAGATCGACAATGTTCACACAAAAATGTTCGTATCCGTTCATCCGGAGATAAATCCTATTGAACAATCAACAGTGGCCAAAGTTAGTTAAAACTGGTCATGCTGTACGTTCGGACGATTGAAATCGGCTAAAATGAAGATTAAGCTCTTGATGTACTGATTAGCCTTATGGATCTACGTCATCTACGTCAATCGCCGGTTGTACAAATATTAGAAAAAGAATAATACAAATCCTACAAAGCACATCTTCTCCATGAGCTATGAGCAGTGATGGGCATTTAGGCGTAAATTATAATTTTCTACGTTACACGCGTAGAAAATGTAGATAAAGCATTTTGGCGTAGATTTTGAGTAGAAAATTCAAGTAGGTACGCGATAAACCTGAATTGAAACCATTTTGTTTCTAATTTATCTGTTTTGCTAGCTTCTTCATGTGTCGATTTCCTTTTTATAATAGTTTTCTTTGGAACATAAAAGACAAAGCATTATGTTTTCCTTCCACGACTACATTAAGTAGCATATTATCACATGATATCAAATTAGCACAGCATGCTTCATATGCAAGTTGATTTTTCTCCAGAGAAAGGTATCTACTGTAATCAACTATAACCTGTTACTTGCTTCTTTAGATCAATGTACCTAGTTCAGTATACATATACAGGACAATCAAACTGACCTGCAATTAAAAACGTTTGGTGAAAGAAAAAGGGTGGCATATAAAATTGGCCATTTATTAGATAATAAAATTCGAAGTGCGCCAAAGTGCTTTTGGACAGCACACTTAGCGTGCTTACTCAGGTCTTCTGGCTATAATTGACGTATACCCAAACAAGTTATTGTTATTTAAACTTTTATCTAGTCAAACTTAATTACAACAAAGTAGTATTTTGTTTAATTAAGAATAAATATTATAAAATACAAAATAATACTGACATTTAAGGCGTTTTGAGTAGTACTGATGATGAACACCAGAACATCACAAAAAAATTATAGTTCTAGAATTCTGTTTGTCTACACAATGCTGCTTTCTACAGTAGACTTTTAAGGTAGAATATTACATTGTTTACGGTAGATAATAGCGTAATTTACATAGCGTATTCTACGCGCCCATCACTGGCTATGAGACTGCAGTTTTGTGTGATGATCAATGCTAATCCAAATTTTCAAAGACATATTATGCTTAAAATGATTTATAAACAAACATAGCTGCCGCTGCTGGTCTAGTAAAAATCCTCACTGAATGATGGTACAGCGTACGCAGTACCCCCACAAACTAAACGTTTAGACTGGTATTGCCAGACAACACGTTGTAGGTCAGTACTTCATCAATTGAAATGTTGTAGCAGATATCTGTCTGATTCTACCACACGATGATTGTACCAGACATTGTACATGAGCAATGCCAGTTGGGCATCTGGGAACTACTGAATGACATGTTAGATCACCTGGAATTTTTCCTCTGGGACCCTTTAAAACCACGAAATATACAAAAGCTGAAAAAAAGACAAGAAATTCAAGAAATACGGACTAAATATGATTCGTGGTACTGCAGTAAAGAACAGTATATTTTGATCCATTTGCAGTTGTAAAAGGCCAACAAAGGTATTAAAACAATATATAATAATAATTAACAAAACGGAACCATGGTCTCAATGACTAATGGTCATGGAATATAAACCAGATATAAAACTTATGGATGTGACAAGAAGCTTTTAGGAGATTTAGGAGAAGAGTTGAGTGTTCAAGCAACTGAAGAATCAGAGGAATGACATGATGCATCTGAGCTAGAATTAACTTCATCAACAAAATAGTTAGTTGTGTATGTTGAAGGGAATCCATTAATGTTTCACATGCCGTTTATGGAAACTCTATTGAAAATTTTAAAATAACCATTGAAGACATTGGTGTTAAAATCATCTTAATTTACTGAATCCTGTAGTGGAAGTTGCAGATAGCTTCTACAAAGGACTGGATTGGAAATCTCCATTAATAGTGTGTCCAAAATATTAGGGTCCCGAAGCAGCAACATGAGGCAAAGTAAGAAGAGCAAACATATTTCCGAAATAAATAAATTTGTTGCAGTGAGCAGAGGATTCTAAGAATTCGACACTTATGATTTGCACAAACTCCAAGTTAATTTTTACAGTTAGAGGCTAGTTTTAATGCGTATTTAGTATAATTCAACGAATCCAGATGGTTAAAACGACAAAAGAAACCCGAGTTGAAGGTGTAAAATTATGAATACCCTGAAATTAATGAGAACTTTAATTTAAAGTCTTCTGTTTAATGGAAGATACAAGGCATGAAAACATAATTAAGAAAAACTGGGGCGTCTTCTTCGAAATCGAAAGCCACCTTGACTTTTCAGGTTGCGTAACGCATTTCGGGAAGTCGAATCCAGCCTCCCTTTTAAATCTGACCTCAGCCACTCAAAGATTAACGATTCGCGTCGCGTCCCAGCAGATTAGCTCCTGCACATTTGTCTGTCGTTGTCGAGATACGATTATCTCCCTTTTTAATGGAGTAATAAACTCGACGAGGGCAGAGCTGCGTTGTGCAGTCGGCCAGAATGCACAAGTCTGGTCGTGTTTATCGCCTGAATATCTAATAAACAAGATATTTCCATTATTACGTGTTGTGTGATGTATGAATTGCTACTTATATTTGTCAGCGCTTGCTGTGGGCATTGTTTATTGTTGCGTTTGTACTTCGCGCTGCCAACCTGCCTTTTGCATGTGAAGCGTGTAATGTGCATCATCTGAAGTGGAATCTCTGTGTTTTACATTGACGTACTTGAATAAAGATTTGAATACCGGGAAACTGGTGATGATAGATGATGTAGATGCTTCAATTCGTGGTATGCAGACTATGTAATTCGTTTGAGTCTTGTTATTTATACCTGTATGGTTAGTCAGAATCCTATTTCTTTTCGGAAGTAATGTATCTATCCTTGCGGTTGGAAAACCAAGAGGTTTTAGGAACAGCCCGTTTAGACACTACCCAGTGTACAAACCAAACATTTCTTGTCAATATTTGTCTTCGCGGCCGCCAGCAGTCAACAAATATTGGATAACTAAATCAACTTGTACATCACCGGAAGTGAAAGGTATTTTAAGTGTTTCCCCAGACGCATCTGCTAATTGGTGATGAGTATTCCAAACCGATTGAAAAAATCATTTGTGTTTGATTTGCAAAAATGAATTTAAAGACGGCATAGGACTAACTTTCGTTTATCTAGAGAGAGAGATTCTTGGTAAAAGAAATCACGCAGTGCTGTAAGCAAGGCAGTGGCTAACAGCTTTACTTCGTGCAAATATTGATGCTGAAATTGAAGATCACTTGATGATTAGTCTGATTATTATTAATAAAGGCAATCGCTTTTTAAGATCTATCGAGTATGCGGAGTAATTTTTAATGACAGAAAATGAATAACTAGTTATATAATGACATTAAACAAAATCAAAATACAAAATCGAGAACTGTTATTGAATGCAAATTAATGTCAAATTTTGGATGTATCCTCAAAAGATGATTGATATCCATTCATAATGGAACAGGCTCATTTGATGAAACAGAAAAATAGATGGTTCTAACCAATATTTTAATCTGGGCACGGAAAGTTTTGGAAATGGTTCGGAAGAAAAATTGCTTGTGCAAGATAATGCAACCCTTCTTAAGTTATCGAATTTGACCTGCATTGAGAGGTAGAGCCGTATGTGTAGTACGATTGCTAAGATTGTAAGAAGTACAAAGACGAAAAATTCGTCATATGCAATCCGAGGCAGCATAATTGGATATATTTGCTGACATCGAAATCTTGGTTCCAAGAAGAAAGACATCAGGAAGCAAGAGGCATTGGACCACAAATCCTCAAAATGAGCACTTACTTGTTTTTTTCTTCAACAGACGGATTTTCAACAAGATATATAGCCAATCAAAAATATAAATAAACCGAAGAACATTGAACTTGAGGATAATTTGGTGTCGAATAAGATCATTTGTAGTCTTTCTTAAATAACAAAGATATTGTAATTACTTCTTATATGTTTTCACCATGTAATTCATTTCTGTATCAGTCACCAATGTGAAACAACACATATTAAATTACGTTAGTTAGATAAAAAATTCAAAGGTTTCCAAAAACAAGAAAACTTGTGTCACATAATTAGTTTTATTATTCTTCATTAAGTGATGGGCTAGCAGATCAATTAAATTAAATTAGTTTAAACTATAATAAATGACCCTAAACACAATGATTTAGAAAGCCTGAATACCTATTTCGCCATTCTAAACTGCCATCTTCAGTAGGACTGACTTAATGTCTAGATGGATTAACCGGAGGGTATTAACATAGGATTTGGTTGAAGTGGGTAGAGATGTAAATTTTATATGTCTGACTTGTTCCTATTGCTGCTTAAAGCATCGGAGTTAAAACCGTCAGGTAATTCCAATAAAAGATTTGACGGATTCATACTGCCTCAAGAAGTTTGGTATAAAAATGTAGGTAAATTGTACATTTGACCCTTATTCAAAAAGGGGTACAAACTTTTAAGGAAACTCCTGTGTTCAATGTACGGAAACGCCTGTCTCTTTGTCTACTGTAGTCTGACGAATTCAAGTACAATCCATCTCCGAGGTGCCCAACTGGAAATGCCTTACAAGAATCAAGTTTCATGCCACCCAATATCGCTACACGTCCACGTTGTCAACCGACCAACAACTACAATGCTTCAGACACACTACAACTTACGAGTTACAAGTCCAGGAAGGCATGTCGGACAGCAGCAGTTATTTCGCGAGAGTGACAGTTATGATCAGCAATTATGATACACTGAAGCCTTCTATGCATTGTGAACGCGCGGCGACAATACCGAGGTAAATCATTTGTGCTAAACAGGCGCCCCAAGTGGCTGCTGATGTTAACCGTCGTTAATTTGCTGGTGGGAGCCGTTTAATAAGCCTAGTATAATGGACTGATTGAGTGCTGGTGGCAGCGGGGGGCATGGTTAGTTATTTTGGTCATTTTGGTGAGTACATGACCCATTTTATGTAATAGCACAGATAATAATAGGTTATCTACCAAACTTCAGGTATATGAACTCTAAATTCTTCAGATTTCATCACCATATCACTAATAATATTCATGTATGCTTGACACAATTTTGAGGAAAACGAAAATATTTCAACCTTATACTTTGGACTAGCCACAAGCCTTTTCTTCTCTTCATTTTATTATATCTTCGACCACACTAAAATTGCACTATGTCTGAAGTGATTACTTTGCAATCAAATGTTATTTGCTGACAGTCAGTGATATCTTTGGCTCCTTTCTTCCATCTACACGAAAGCTGTAAGCCTCCCCAACTTTCTACAGCAATAAAAGAAGAAGTACACCATCTTAAGAGTGCATCATATCAAGTTTCATTTATCGTCACCACCTCCGCCCACGTAGCATTTAGTAAGTCAGTTTCTATTTAACCTTTGCTCCGCAATCGGTCTCGAAGAAATTTCTCAGGCTTATCCGCTAGGCACGACTGTACACAGTGTCAGACAGGCGAGACAGTTTGGTTTTGTCTAACACACACAATAACACTTGACGAGGTGATAAATATTGTTCTCGGCGCAACAATACCTAGTCATGCGCAAAATGTGAAACAGATGTAAGATTAATAACTAATATTTATGTACAGCATGTTCAGTATGTGAAACAGACAACGCTTCGCTGAGCTTTTAACAAGTCAGCGACACAGGAAATAGATTGACCTGAAACTCAAGCTTGAACCCATGTATCAATAGTGTTATACATCAGATCATCAAGTTTTCTTTGCGAAATTATGCTAATGAAGTATGTATTCTCTGGGGGTCATTGTGTGAATTGTTGCATCTGCTTCTGTACAGCAAAGATCTCATTTGGAAGTCTATACGACTGCTAATATACTGCGTACAAAAAACTATTTAGAGAATAACTATTAACTTCATCAATTAACAGTTGTTCCTACATAAGCGTGGATAGACAGCAACATAAGGGAGAATCCCAAAGCAGCATATTCAGGCAGTGCAATACTGCTGTCCAGAATGATGTCCAGAAGGACAGACCTCGATGTTCGATGCTCTAAGTACAAAAGTGGCACGAAGATAAATCAGCTACCATAGCACTGCACAGTGGAGGAATTGAAGGTAAAAGCAATAAAAACGGACCAAAATTATGTAGATAAAAGAAAGCCTGAAACGTTTAACTCAAAGAAAGTGTATATACATTTTTGTATATACAGTGGCCTTCATAAGTAATGTCGTACGGGACGGTGGCGAAAATAACGATGCGCCTATTTCGCTGCAACCCGATATTCAGTTGTGGACGACGTAGATGTCGCAAAAGAAGAGATACATGCTGCTCCTTCCTTTAATCCTCAAGTGGTATACTCAAACAAGTTTAAGACTGTATTGGAGAGGAAGCTCGACTGTCTACTTGAATGTAAAGAAGTAGACTAAGCGGGCTTAGCAGTTATTAAAGCACAAGTTAACTCTTTAAATTCTGGTGAAGGAAGCCCGTTTAGTTTACCCTTTACATGCAATATTAAGTACTAAAGGAAAAAAATTTAATGTGGCCAGAAAACAACAGTTTTTAATAAAATTCATATTTTCTGTTCTACCATTCCACCTCCTAAAAAATTTTAAAATCAGGTTATGTTCATGTGTTATCTGTCTTCTTTATAAAATAATACATTAACAAAATTGTAGTAAATTCATTTAGAACAGAACAGTACATGTTGAAATCGTATATGTAGATGATTTCTCGCATTAAAAATTATTTAGCTTAGTGTTCATTGCTTTGATAATTTCTATTTTTTCAACAAAAACCCATTTAATTTAACTTATTCTAGGATCTAACTACTAACAAATTATCTGCAATATTTTTTATAAGAACTATATAACTTATGCATTTGTTAATTTTACGGCAAATATTAGATATATAGACAAACTGCTATAAAACCAAATTCATTTTCAACGTAAATTAGTTCTTGTTTATAAATACAAGTATACCTAACAAGAAAACATTGTCAATCAACTTAGACACTACTACTCTAGGTGAAAATAATCTAGTTTGCGCGCAACTTTTAAGCAAAATGTTTCCATATATTTTGGACGTATTATTCAGCATTCGCGTATCGTCCACAAAAAACGCTCATCATTATTTCATTGCCTCTCTAAATAATGATAATGAGTAACTTATTTCTTTTTATAATTATATAATATAATTTTTACTTAAGAAATAATATTATGTAAGTGTAGATAATTTTTTCTTACATTAAAGAAAAAACGTTTATAACTGAAGATACCGAGGAAAATTTGCAATTTTGGAGTAACGTGGTTTACTGTTAGGTCGACGAATGCAGATAAATATTAATATTTATCAAACATGCAATTAAATTTACAGTTAAACAATTTTATTATGGGAGATGCAACATAAACGTTCAACGTCTCGTTCAAGACAATTGTTTGAGTGTAAATCTACGTTAATATAATTCTACAAAATGGCTAGGAAAAAATCCCGATTTTTGGAGGTAAGACGGAAAAAAGAATTCTTGGCCCCGCCATTTTGTAGTGTATATCTTACCTTTCCAATATTTTAAAACAAGAAGAAAAATATTGACAAATAAGAAACTTATAATGACACAATGATTTCTGCTTTTTGGATACAAAGCAAAATAATCTAAGATTTACAACCCTGTTCAGTATTATTTATGGCTTGCAAATTAGCAACCCCAAGTAAACAACCGAAAGTGCAAATGCAAATGTAAGGTGTTGGCMTTTTACTTTGGTTCAGTCTCGGTATTTTTCTTCCACGGTACAGAAATTACTTGATTGTTGTTTGATTTGGACTGAATGCAGATACCTATGTATGCGTCAAGTGCTGTTTAGAACTTTTATGTMTCGTTTGGTGGTTTATTGTTTATAAATTCAGTTTTTTAGTTATTCTAAGWAGTTAAATATAAAATATAGTGCTTATTACAGGTATTAATTGTTATTTGTTAAGTGTTGAAATATTGGCAGTCTAATAGTAATAGTAATGCGGAGAGAAGAAAATTAAGTAGCAGAAAAAGAAATAAGAATTGTAATGGAAACTTAAGAAATTACTGGACTTAAAAAAGGAAACACTAAAAATTTAAACCTTAAAAATATAAACATTTAAAATGAATTTATTACGACGAAATAAGTATAAATAATAATTGGGGTAACATCAATGTCGTATCAAAAATAAATCCTGGTACAGCAGATTTTATGCAGGACAGCTCATCTAGCCATAATTTGATGGTAATTAACAACACATATTTTAGAAATGTTTAGTAATAGACAATGTTTTTGCGATTATTGAGGTAGATGTGATGGGTGAAAACAGGATTGTTGACTTTCAATATATCTTTGCTCAATTAAAAGAAATTTTTACCTATGGCAAAAACCTAGCTATATGTTTATCGCAAACATCGCAAGAAGTTTTTTGATTGACGCCGCCATCAATATTGTTGAAGAATTTAATTTTATTGTCGCAAAATTTATTGGCGGAAAACAAATTAATTATGCTTTGAAAAATTCGTATGAAGCAAGATGTGCTGCAGCTGTAATATCTCACAGTACCAAAATACTTCATAGTAATTCAAAATAATATGGTAGTTATGGAAAAGTAGAGGTAAGACGACTATATTTATTAAAAAAGACAAAATCAGACAAAAAGAAATCAGTGACAAATGTATTTGCGAAGTAATTTACAAAAGAGTGATGGAAATTATTATGGTGAAAATTGTCATCGCCCGGGCATGAATGAGGGAATATATAATGAAGTTAACGATTTTATGGACAAATTGGTGAAAACAGATAAAGAAAACACGAGAGATCAAAATGTAACGGCAAAGACTTTGACTTAATGTTTTCTCATATCGGGCACAAACGGATCCGAATGATTTGAAATCTGTGTGACGTCAAGTCCCTGTTGGTGATTTTGATACGAAAAAAAATAGCTAATATTAATCGTGTTAGATTAGTGACAGCGATTTTCCGTTCTACATTGCCCGTGTATATAATTTAATGTGATTCTGCAAAAGTACCTCTACAATTTGTTAAATGCAAAAATGCTGGCAAACACTTATTTTGTTGTGTGTAGAACGTGCCATAGTCCTGGTTGCATTTCTTTCCTAAATTATTTGTAATCGTCGCCGGAGATACCGATACCATTTACCTGAAATGCTTGGCCGCGTAGGCTGCTGTTTGGGATTTCATGGTGGGATTATTTTTGCACTGGTGGTGGAGTGCGCCCGTCGTCATAAACCCATAAATCGACCCTCATTTGCTTGCGGTTACTTTGTTTGAATTGTTACTCACTTCAGGTTCGGGAGAAACTGGCAGGCGAACAAAATTCTGTACATTTCAACACTGTTGATAATGAACGCTCTTAATAAGAAAACAAGAAATAAGTTGCTCGTCATTATAATTTAGAGATGTAATAAGATAAGGATTGAGTGAGATGCAAAAACTGAATAATCAGTCTAAAGAATGATGGAAAGCTGCATATACATTAGTTATTTTTCACATCGTTTATTAAKAGTATTAGTATAGTAAGGTTGATAAACAATGGTTTTTGTTATAGTTATAAATAAAGACTAATTTACGTTAAAAATTAACTTGATAAATTTTATAGCAATTATTATGTATAACTTCTATTGACTGTAAAATTAACAAATACCTKAACTATAGATATAGCTTTTATTAAAAATGTTGCAGTTATTTCGTTAGTAGTTAAAAGCTAGAATATATTTAAATTAAAAAGGTTTTTGTTAAAAAATGGAAATTAGCAAAGCAATAAACATTAAAAAAAATAATTTTAATAAAAGAAATCATATATGTGGTTGCAACAAGCATTGCTTTTTTACAAAGGGGACAGATATCATAAAAGATGTTCTTACAAATAGAAAACTTTACGCCTTTTATTAAAAATTGTTGTTTCTCTTTTCTTTCTGATTACATTAAAAATTGTATGCATGTAACGATAAACTAAGCGGGCTTAGCAATCAATAAAGCATAAGTTGTTAAACACACTAGTCTCAAGCTTTCGGAATTTATTTCTATTCCTTCATCAGGATTTAAAGAGCTAACTTGTGCTTTAATAACTGCTAAGCCCGCTTAGTATACTCTTTACATACAAGTAGACAGTCGCGCTTTCTCTCCAGTACAGTTTTAATATTGCATTAAATGCTAAAACTTGTTTGAGTATACCACTTGAGGCTTAAAGAAAGTAGAAGGATGTATCTCTTCTTTTGCGACATCTACGTCGTCCGCAACTGAATATCGGGTTGCAGGAAATGGGCGCATCCTTATTTTCGCCACCGTCCCGTACGACATTACTTATGAAGGCCACTGTACACAAATTGGATATAATGCCGTTCGGCCTATGCAACGCCCCGGATATTTTTGAACGATTAATGGAACTGGAAAAGTCATGGTTACGGCAGCCATTTCGAAGGGCAGCTAAGAAACCTTCAGGAGGTGTACAGCAGATTTTGAGCAGCGAATCTGAAGCTGAATACAAAGAAGTGTACACCTAAAAAGTGGGCACACTGTTTGGAGGGTGGCATGTTACCTGAACGGTATATATAACAGTGTCAAAGTATGTGAACAAAATTATGCGGCACGAGAGGTGGGAAACCATATAAAATAAAAACCCACACTAATTTAAGGGCAACGATACTCAAAATTTGAATAGTTAGTATTGCATTTACCTAGAAGTCTTATTTCGTTTAGCTGCTTTTGCTGTTGTACTCATTATGAGGAAAAGTACAAATGTGAGTATTTGTCTGCATTTTGCTATTTTTAAGTATTATTATGCTTGTAAAATTTTTAATGACATAACGGCAGGTGATGAGAATATCTCTTGCTTTATTTACATTTCTTAAGGCATAGTCAACACTTTATGTCTGTAAAGTATGCTGAACTAACAGTAAAAGGATTTTTTTCCAGTGGGTGTTGTTCTCGATACAACTAATTAATTTTATGATCTTTCAATTATAATTATTAATTAGTATATGAATATCGGATATTTTTATTGCACCGATAATTACCGCAATAATGATTTCATTTTATGGATTTATTGCTATCATTGTTATTGTTATTGACAGGTTTGATTGATGAAGCAATTAGATTTGTTAATCGGGAACTGGCTGGCCATTTAAAAGAATAGGGAAGAACTGTCGCTAAACTTTCTCTTCGTACATAATTTTTTATTAGGAGTAGACTGGTCATCATAAAATAATTAGCAGATAATGTTGAATGACATCAGAATAGCTTGCAAAAATCTCACGATTTGTTTTTTGATTTCACTCGCCCACGAAATTCTTTGACAGCCTGCGAAATTTCCATTTATTTTCACGCAGTTCTGAAACGGGATTAACGTCATGAGTTTATCCTTGCCATTGTATGAGTCGATCGAACAGGTAGAGGACTATTTATAGCCCAGCGGCACTGTAGATGTTATATTTGGCAAAAAATAATCCGCATCGATCGGCCCAATGACGTCATGACGCAGGTGGAAATTGGGGAACCCCGTGACGTGCACGAGATGCCGCTGCATGGGCGTTTAGCGGTGTTGCCCCATCGCGAAATTTCTCAGACGAATCAGACACTCCATGAAATACAACGACAGATTTTATGTGGTCTACGGGAAAACCATCAAGGTCACGGCAACACCGCAGACGGAGCCGTCAGCTGGATGGTGATCGATGTTCCGCTGTTCGCGTGACTGCCGAAGCTTTTACACAGCTTTTTTATTCCGTATGCTTTTATCAGATGGACGTCAGGTGGTGATAAAAGTTCGTTTTGTGGCAACCGAAAGCACTTGGATACACACGTGATGGAACGGTGACGTCAGAATCAATTCGGAAGATCTGATAGGTGCCAATAGATCAAAACTAACGCTTGCTTTAGATGAAGCGGTGATTTGAAGTGGAAGACTGTGTAGGGAAAGCGACCATGGCGATACATGCAAATTAAGTGGCACAATAAACCTAATTGAGATAGTAATCGCTATTCGGCATGGTTCTTGCAGGTCATACAGTCAACTCATGCTCGTATTAGAGAACACGTCGAGAGATTACGGTTTCTAAGCCAAGAATGAACTAACGATGTTAATCAAGAATGAGGACAGTATCACTCTTCAAACGTCTTATTGGCTAAAATACAACCACCAACAAGAATGTAATGAAAGGAGAGCAGGAGAATATTAAAATTCATGTAGAGATGACGAACGTTAGCAGTTTGGTTGATGTGCATATTTAAATAATTTTTACATTATTTTCAACCATTACACATCAGGCATTCGCTTTTTGAGAGTATCAAGTAATGAGCTTCTCCTTCCAGTGTGGATTTTCTATTGCCCATCATAGATGCAATTCTTTCTGTTAACCGTACAATACAGTCACAATACTGTTCTTTGATTAATTCTGCTAATATTTAGCAAAAGTCTAGAACAATCGTAATTGTAGACTACTGCACGACCTTTTATAACCGGAGTCTTCACAATTCTCTTGTAGACGCTTACCAATTTACATGAACGATCAACAAAAAAACATTCCGATAGTACAGTCTTGAATGTGAGTCCAGAAACAAAATCTAAAGGTAGTAATAATAAGTCGTTCAGAAACTGCATACATTGTTGACTTATACATTACATCTGGCGAATCGAAAAGCAGAGGAATATGGTTAGTCGTGTATTGCTTTGCATAGACTATAAGATGATGCAAAGTCATAGTAATCAAGTGCATCAACAAATGGTCAATTTGTAAGATGAAGCCATGTGCTGAAGATGCTGGCTAGATGATCACTGTTTCTACAATTTCTAAGAAGAGAACGACAAAACCGATTAGTTATTTTCATTATTATTATTTAATTCCATCGACATACTTTCGTGGAATATCTCTATTTGTTTCATTTTGTTCATTAGTAAACTACAAATCCTAATAAACTGTTAATTTATTCATTGTCACTCGTTGCGCAGCATCACAAAAATTGTTATTTGTTTCGAAGTCTTTTATTATGAATGATAAAATCTCAAATCATTTTTATTAGACATTCAACCTTGTTATATTTGAACCACGATAATATGTGAAACACCAAACTAAACGGAAAAAATAAGCAGAATTCGAATATGAAAAATTCAATACGGCAATCTGAGAAAACAAGTTTGTGTAATTTCTCGAAAACCATTCAAAACATTATGTTCATTTAAAAATGATAAATTTCAAAAGTTACAGTTAATTATTAAAATACATACCTAACTATTATGTAAGATGACAAAATTGTGTTTTATCTTTGACAGTGCTTTTTAGCGTTTAGACTGTAGTTGAGACGATAATAAATCTAACTTATCGTACCAGGTTTTAAAATCTCGTTAGTATTACCATTGCTAGAGTTGAGCAATAGTCTATTTGTTTTAATTTACGTGGTTTTGAGTAGTTATCTGTAAAGAATTTTGGCTGCATCAAAAATTTCTCTTCATTTACAAAATTTACGAGTTTCCAAACTTGAAAACTGAAATATTAAAGCTGTTAATGAAAACGTACTTCTGACATATTTTTTCTGAAAAGTCAACACTATGATCTCACTACCATATGTTGAAATGTACACTGCACGTGAATAAAAATAGTAAGATTTCAAAGAAGTAATGCGCTTAGTCTAACGCCAAATAACCTCATGCATATGTTTACAGACACAGCAAACTAATGACTGCTGAAGAAAATTGATAATTACAAACTGAAGAAACCTATAGTATTAACCACCACAATATCTCTACAAGAAGCTAGAAATGACGAGTACCTCTGTATATAAGTTAGAAGAGTCTCATGTTTATGGTCGAAAATCGGTCATCTTCACATTGAATGACACCAAAAATAAAAAAGGTGGGTCAGTCGTTTTGCACTACCGACAAAGAAAAKGGTGTGAGTGATTTGAATATAGTAAGTGCGCTCCCTTGCAGAGCTAAATACTTTCCATAATGCTCCGAATGCAGGGAGATATGCACTATACAGGTGGTTGTTTCCGCCGTTCTGCAACCACGATTTGAAAATTCTGGCGCTGATCTAGTAAGAGTCTGGAGAATAGAAGCTCTAAATCAAGTTGTATTTCTATTCACCTATCACAGTTTCTACGATTTAAGATTCCTGGAAATATAAATCGCAATTATGTCCTAGCGTTTTCGAGAGCCATACCACCAGTAAGATATGATAAATGAATTCCCTGTATTAACAAAAAGGTGAAGTTGCTAAAAAGCTATGTGTAAAGAAATAATTAAACTTCATATCAAAATTTCAACCCTTGTAAATCAAGAGGTTCTCAAATTCGGATTTAACAGCCCACATATCCGAAAACAATGGCTCAAAACCTTCACGTCTACACAAAAAAGTACACACAACAACCACCTGCTAATATTCCCACCCACACACCAAACTTTTGGCAGCCCACACAGTTATTTCGATAACATTAGAAAAAAAACACACCAAACACCAACGTACCGGTCACTTGCGGTCTTCCAGCCACCGACTCTGTCCCTTTTCCGAAATTCCTCCTCGAAAAACCGAAAATTTCTCCTCACTAGATCAGCTGAGTCCCAAGTTCACTCCTTTCGGAACTGGAGCAGCGGCGAAACTACCACAAACTTTCGCCGTGACCTCGACGCCAGCGCACCGCCCGAGAGAGACGGACGTCGCCGACGCCGGGCGTCGGAGCGGGACGGCCGTCGATGACGTAGCGGATCGATGCGTCGACGGTGACGTCACGACGCGGCGGGTGTGGGACGGTGACGTCAATATGACGTCGCCGGTCGTTATGTTGGGCGTCGCGACGCCGTCGCTATTATTAAAGCGGCTGACGTCACCGTCACGTTCCCTCTCTTCTTCCGTATTTCGGGATTATTTCTTGCGTGCGTTACGTAGGGGCCCCATTGATCAGCGGGACGTCGATTTCGGGCATTTTGGGGATTCTGCCCGGTATGGGGATAAGCTGGCGTCGGTTTTATTTCCGTAGCTCGCGTGCCGCGTCTGAATCGGAATTCCAAGGCGCGCGCGTGCTGTTTACCGGATTTGTGTTCGGCGATTTGTTTTGTGTTTCGTCAGTTAATTGGTTTTGTTTGCTTTGAAACGAAACGGGCTTTCTGACGTAGGTAACAGGCGTTACAAATTATGGGAAAGTCTTTCTTTACTAACCCCCACTTAAAAAAATAGAGATAAATGCAAAAAATAGTAAAAAGAGCTACAGAAGATAATTGGAAAGAATTTGGAATAAGAATTAGGAAAAAGGTAAACAGATAAGGCAAAGACAATACAATATCATCAGGACGTTACTTAAACTATCACTCTTACTACCATTTATCACACAAAAAGTCAGTTATGACAGCACTTATCGATCGTGCTATCAAACTCACAAACCCACAATTGCGTCCAAAATCCATCAATAAAGTCAATCAACTCTTTAAAAAATAAACCAGTTATCAAAAAAGCATGTATATGCATTTTATAATAAAAATCAAAAACCTAAAGTCAGAGAAATTAAAAATTAAGTTGCTATGTCATAAATCTATGGTCTTTCTGAAAAAATAGCACGTATTTATAACAATCATAAAATTAGCTCTGCTCATTCTGGTCAAACCAAATTAAAAAAAATTACACACTATTAAAATCAATGATTCCCACTCGTAAAAAAATGATGTAGTTTACAAAACTCCCTGTAATAAATCTTATATAGGTCAAACCTTACAACACCTACAAGAAAGAATTAAGTGTCACAAATATTCAAATAATGCAATTACAGCATTAAACAACCACAAAAAGAACTTTCTCACGATTTCAGACACTAAAACACAACTAKTACATGTACAGAACCAAACATATACAAACGTAAGATTTTAGAAATGGTAAATATACAAAGAGGAAGAAAATTACAGTAACAACCAATCCATTCTCAAATGAATTGTAACTCTGACAATCACATACCTTTGTGTCAAATACACTTCAAATTTAAATTAACGAACTTCTTATAACGATCTTTTCATAAGAATTTTTACATTTGCTAGTCTTCTTAGACTAGAAACCTTCATAAAATGTTGAAAAAAGCTCAAACCAGGGCCGACACGTTCATGTTGAAGCAGCCTAGTTATTTAACGAACCATATCCCAAATAAAAATAACCAAAACATACAATTATAGGTCCAATGGCTATTACAACACTAACAAAGAAAGAGTAATACTAAATATGAACAATAAAATAAACGTAAAAGGTAATAATATTTTGAAATAGGATAGATATTGGAGAAAACTAGTGAGGTGCATACGGTAGAACAGAAAGCGATCAATGAATAAGGTCACTGGGAGATGTACCTTCCGATGAAGCTAAAAAATAATTAAATAGTATGGAACAGAAACAGTACTTCTGGCGAATGGGGTGTAATCCTGCCAATATTGAACTACAAACGATAATGGTACTAAAAGTTTTACGAACGAGTTCTGATAAACGGAGTTCACTCTGAAGCATACCATAATAAGAATACGACAAAAGAACGTGGAAGTTGTCTTGCGTTATCAAGAAGTATGGGAAATTTAGTCTATAGGCTGTAGAGGGAGATATGATCCTGTAAAACAATATCAAAATCTTGGCTTATATAAAGCTGGAAGGAGTAGGGTTTTTTTTTCAAAATAGAGGCCACTCCTTCACACCGTGTGACAGAGATCTCACTTTGATTGTAAGAATGCTTAGTAAAAGCGGAACATTTTATGATCTTGGTCCATATATCGAAATTATTTCTATTAACTATGGCGCATGTCCTCTTTCATCAGATAGTGATTCACTTATGTAACCGTAAGAGTTGACATTCAACTACAATAGCATGGTTTGGATACATGGCTAGAATGAAACAACAATGTTAAAGAAATTGAGAAAATGAACTAAAGTGAAAAGAAGCAAAAATGCGTTAAATAACAATGCGTTTATCTATATTGCTTTAAAACATGTAAATTGAGATATGCAACAAATTTTGTACCCTTCCACAACTATTATGGTGACAACGATATCCCTAAGCCTCGTTGCCCAGTTTATTACTACTGATAAATTAGTTAATATTTATTTCAAGTATTTAAGATTGCGTTAGGGAACTCTTCATGTACCATTTATTGCATTACGATTTCGTATCTGTTTAGAGACTCCTCAGTGTATTCTTAAAATGAGGAAGTTATTGAAGTTGAAACACACAATCATGCTTTTTTGTTGCCGCCTGATAAAATCTAGGATCTGTTAAATAGAGCTGTTCATTTTTTTTAAGTTTTGGTTTTAATAGCTTATTGCGGTAGGCATTATGCATATGTACCTATCCCTGCATACAAAACCACAAAATATTGAATAACATTTAGATAAATTAAGTACAAAGTTTGTTCTAAAGAGAGAGGCTAGAAAACGATACCTTACAATGAGGCCAGCTCGTGAAGTAAAAAACCAAAGTAGGATAAGTATAAAACTTCAAGGAACTCAAGGAAATCAGCTGTGAAGCGACTGCTGTATGTTTTAATGTCTTAAAATAAATAATTTTATGTTTCTAGCACGGATTACTTGATGATATAATTGAAGTAATTAAAAGAAATAAATCTTACTTTTAGGATTGATTGAGGCAACAGGAATGTTAACAGGATTTGCAACAATCGCTGCAGCAACCATAACTGGGTAGTACATTTTATCTAAATTAACTTCGGGAAGTTCGGTATTGGTTTAAACTCTTGATGGGTACTTGATAATAAAGTTGCTAAATCATGAAGCACTTGTGTTATATATATCGAGTATTAGAGCTTTTTAATCAGGTTATAGCAATCGTGCATTCGTCTTAAGTAATTTTATTTCTTATTTGCCACTGAAGGAAATGCACATCTTTCTAAACTTGTAAGAGCATTTAGCATTGTCTTTATCGGTATCGGACACTGTAAAGCAAGCCGCAGCACATAACAAAAAACAAAAAAGTAGAAATGCGGGTGTAACCACGATATATAATCTAAGGAACGCATGTTAATGAGAAAACAGGTACAATAGTTGTATTATCAGTCAAGCGATCTTTCGCAGTACCCATATATAGCAATCAGCAGTGTTTTAGTGGACTATATCAGTTTTCTAAAATTCTAGATCAAACAATAGCTAAAGAAAAGGTTAGCTGACCTGCAACGTAAGGAAATAATGTGTTGGGGTTTAAAAAGCTTTTACACAGTTCACCTCATCCATCTTCAACTCATTATAAAGGAGAGGGATAGGTAAGCAGGAAGCAGGAATCAAAAGTAAGGATTGATAACTGGATAACAGCTCGGAAATCGTCAAGAAGTACATGCATAAACATACAATCTCCATTACATGACGGCCCTAAATTGTTGTAGTACTATTCAACTATAGTCAAACTGAAACATCTTTCATGGTTTGTATAAAGAAAAATCTATAAATGAGGAACATTTACTGCCTCTTTATCCTTAAATCTACACATTTTACATAAATAGTAGGTCTTCAAACTATTTAGATATCTTATTGCTGATATTGCCGTTTCGCAGTTTTATATGTGGTGATTTAATACCACCAAACTTTTTGTTTCAATTTTCGAAGATGATATCGCCGTCACTAGTACGTCAATACATTTGTGAATGCCTTTACGATATTTTGGCGAGTCATAAATACCACATCATTTCAAAGCAATAAAAGGAAATTTCATACTACCCAATTACTCATCCCGTCTAGCAGACTCTGCCAACTTTCGTGAAATCATACAGTGCTGCCAGCTGTTTCGGGAATTTTTCAAAAAATTCGGAGCGCATGATTTTAGCGAACCCATGATACTCATGTGACAACCGCCAACGTTCCTCATTAAAACTATCAACAAAAACAGTAGAAAGTCCGATATGAATCAGTTGACCATCAGATGACATGTCTGAATCGCCGGCCAAAATTCCGGCAACGAAAATATCAAAAAACATTTGGCAGCAGGAATGGAATTGCAGTCCTTGATACACTTTCTACAATAGACGGCTGGCGTATCGGATTAAATCAGGGTTGCCAAATCTCCAGGAAATATAAGATGTATGATGTATTTCAATTTCTTTTTCTTAAAATCACTGATACTGATGAAAAATTGGTGCGAATAGTTAAGGTATTAAAGAAAAGAATTAAAAACGCCATGCGATGGTTGAACAGAAATGTACATATTGCAAAATTTGGCAACAATGTCTTTTTCTAGTAAGCCAATCTGAACAATGTCTGATGAATGCACGGTGACGCCGCAATTTGAATCTGATTTGGCGTTGCTCCAGACTTAACAAATGAACAAAAGTAAAAGCGATGTTTTGCGTCGTATCAACGATCACTTCAACAACGCAATGCAATATTTCATTTTAATTCCTAGCGAAGCTTTATCCTGAAACCATTTCCCTTGTAAAAAAGATAGGAAAAGAACATGTCTGTTAAGCTGCAAACTCAATGCCTGTTACGATCGATATGCGTATTGAACTGGAGCTAGTGGATGCTTTGCTAAATTTGGAATATAACACAACACAAACCCACGCGACATATTGTTATAAAAAGGTTGTTTACTACTGTACAGAAACGCCGTTGATGTTAATCTTTGTGTGACACCCACGAACATACTGCAAAAGAATCCTTTGATGAATTTACGGGTCAGGTATCCGTTTCCTTATATTTTACCCTTCTCACTACGGATCTAAGTGAACATGTACCTTGATTTTTGTAAAAGCCTTCGATGTTATTATGTAATATATTTTTTAGTAGTTGCGTGCAGAAAGAACTTAACACTGTTTATTAAAAAATTATACTTTCATATTGAACTGGTAAAAATGATACCCAATTACAGAAAATTAATAAATACCTAATTAGAGTATCACGTCTCATAACCTATATAATACATTCAAWCTCTATTTTAGTATTATATCACGTCATTTACAAAACTTTCCTCCACGTATGGCACAGTGCAAATAAATCTCGTTAAATAGGTCAGTAATACCACCTTAAGGCATTAGTTCTGAAGGCTTCAAGTAAAAAGCTGAATCTAGTCTAGATTCTAGACCTGCAACATGAAAATACAGTTGCCCATGAAGCTGGGAATGGCCAACTCCATTATTAAGGAGATAATACAAAAATCATTATCATTAATAGATAAACAATAACTGTTCAAGACTGGAACCCTGAGGAACGCCGGACGACACGAAGTACAACTGCATCAATAAAAACCTGTTAAAAAGCTTTGCTGGAGTCGTTATAAATTGCATCAAATGACATCCACCATCAAAGGATTCTGCGAGATGCTGAGTGAAACATACCAGGTTAGTAGTAGTTTATGTCTTTGCAAAAAAGCCATGGTGATGGAGAAACACTCTCTTCCATCTTCAAGAAAATGTTTTAACTCTGTGCTCAAAAACAGGACAAATATACGCATGTTTCCAAATATCAGGAAATACTGAACATTTTAAAAGCAAATTAAAGATGTTGTTTAAGAGCCGGAGCACAATCACGAAGAATAAAGTTAGGTTACCGGTCAGGTCCAGTGGTAAAAGCATATTTCGCTCCCATAAATGCCAAAATGGGTTTGAGTGATTAAGTCACATGCATAAGAGCATCAGCATCAAAACTTTCAACACTTTTTTAAAAAGAAACAAACGCATGAACAATTATAATATGAATATAACTGGATGAAAGCTTCTTTATCATTTTTAAAACTCGTTAATGTGAAGTCATCAAACTTGGTACAATTTACAATACTATATAGCTTTACTGCCAATTCATAAGAGTTTAGCCTGTTGCATGTTCAAACGTTTGCTAATTTGAATCCAATTTAAGCTTTGAAAAATACTTGATATGATGATATGCTTCTTTCCAGTAAACCACCATACATAGTAAGGTGAATTGTTGAGATTTTCAGATGAATCTTGGAACTGCAATGCAGATTAACATATTACACGTTATGTTAAATTGGGTTTGTTTTACTTAAATACAATTTTTATTTCTCACAACAGCACCAGAAGCTAGACTAATATCCCGCCTGTAAAATTACGCATTTAATGAGTTTAAATAAAAATTGTCAAACAGATTATAAAACTAGATAAAAATGATTCTCAGCATTTTGCTAATTAATTGCTTTGTTGCGTAACATTTTCACGTAGCAAGCAAATTAAATGTTATTAGGCCAAAGCTTTAATTGCTTCAACAAACAAAAAAGAAAACTAACGTACACCTATACCTAGTTCAAGTCTATAAATTTCAGACCACTTATGTATTAAAATTTTGCGGCAAATGAATTTTATAGCGTCATTTTGATTGTTTACGAACGCTCTACAAGTTTATACCTTAATTGCGTCGTTTACGATGTTTCAGATATACATTTTTATATTATAACATCTGTAATTCTGTTTGGAAGCTTCGCCCACGTGGATGTCGGACACAAAACAATACCAGAAAATTCCAAACTGGCATTTCCATATTATTTACGCTCACGCCTGGCGAGGGTTTTGTAAAGAAACGTAAATTTCACTGGAGGCTACGTATTTAAGCGATTTATATAGAACTTCCTGAAAATTCTGGAACGCATAATTGTAGAAAAACCCTCATTCGGCAACACTTGATTTCCGTTATTACAATGGGATAAACCTCTACCTTAGTGTATGTATGCCTGTCAGAGCTTATCCTTTCCTGCTTCTCATATGTGAAAAAGCTCCCATATTGCCCTTATTCTAAAAATTACCTCTTCATATCCTTACAATAACGATTACATAACAGTTACACGTTTTTAAATACGACATAATGTTTTACTGTATCCAACAAAGATACAAGGATAGACATAAGACATTGTCAGCCTCTTGTTTTGCATAAATTGGAGTTGACTTTGTTTTATAGAATTCGAACATGGTAAAGAAAATCACTACACCACAGCCAAGTAGTGGCAAAGCTAAAGGCCTGTCTGCATTTGACTTCTAAACTGCAGTAGTTATTCTTATTTAACCAAGTGAGACATTTATCTTTTACACATAATATAAAACATAATCTGTATGTGGTAGCACTAAGTCTAAAAAAGAGAAATTTAGAATTGTTATTGCTAAGATTAAATAATAGTTTACAATACAGAACCAAAAAGAGTATTAAAAAATCCAGAAAAGAGTGTATTGTTTCATAAAGTTCTCTACTGCTAGTTCAAGAAATCGATTTTAGAAGAGTTTATGGTAAATATTAAACTCTTTAGAAGTGAGTCTTATAGTTCGTATCATTGCCAAGGCAACTAGAGAAAAAAAATTCCTACCTACATTACCGCCGAATTTCAGAATTATTTGCATTTATTTGTCGAGTGATGTCACACGTGCATCCTAGCGGGAAATTTGGAAACAAAAATTTAATCGCTTGTAATGGAAATGGATTTTGTCATGAAATCAAAAGGGATTTTTATGAGTTACGGTATTTTTTTAATTCATACTATGTCCTTGGTATTCGTTAACAGGGTTACTCTCTGCAAAAGCCAAACAAGAAAAATTAGATCAAATATCGCATATTTCTATATATTTTCCATTCCAAAAAGCACTAAAAGGCGAGATCATGAGATAATCAAGCTCGGCAATATATTTAGCACGTCTTATACTCGTTTCAACACTCGTTTTTAATGATACCATCCGCCATTACCGACGTCACTTATGCAAATTCGTGGACGCCGGAGTAAATTCGATTCCGTGGAAAACCAAAATGAATCAGTCTCCTTGCCTGCGGGCTTCTGTACACGCACGTCTTTAATTTGTTTCTTGCGCGTTAACGGTCGCGAACGCAAACATATTGGCCGTTAACTCGCGGAGACGAAAGCGAAGCGACCAGATTCATGTCAATTATGCATAATTTAAGGCATTAACTGATTGAGTTCGCGCAGGTGTAAGTCGCGAACACATCTGGTCGAAAGCGTCCAAATGCGATGGGGTAGTTGTTTACACTTCCTTCCATTAGTTGAAGGCGTCTTTGTTTTCGCTATGTATACTCGTATGTTGTTGTGCATTAGAGGAAATCTATGGAGGAATAAAATATTTTAATTTCCTTTGTTGGAAGTTACTCTGGAGCCAAGCAAGATGCTCCCTTACAAAAATGTTGAGTTTTAAAAGATGTATGAAAGCCGTAAACACTAAATATGCACTTCGGCGGCTAAGCAGCTAACTTCAGTAGAAATTAAACTAAAACTATTGAAGACAGCTGCTTGGCTGCCGAAACTCTTTTTTTAAACTAATGTGGTCTATCATTTAGACCTTAATCAAACCGCACTCAGCTCTGACCTGACCTGACCTGATCTGACTGAATTTAAACCTACCAATGAGAAAGGAACTACCTACCTACTAGATATACACKAACTACTTGATAAAAGATTACTACAAAATAGCCTTCCTAATGTACCCAACACACAATTTCCACAATCCCTATTAAGATTATTAGTATACTAGAAATTTCTATTGATTTTTTATAAGACGTTTGCAGTAATATTTCTCTGTATGTAAAATATGGGTTTTAGCAAAGTGCGTTTAATCAAATATGAGGGATCAGCTACGGAAGATTTACCTCTCTCTTGCAGCCTAGTAGCACGTATGTGTTCTTTCAAACGCGTACCTACTTTTCTTTTTTTTGACCTAAGTAACACTTGCCGCAAGAACAAGTAATTTTGTAAATCTAACATCTTCACTTTCTAAATGTACTTTATCTTTAGTACGTCTTAAAATTTTATCTAATTTATTATATGTACTATAGGTTTCTTTTTTAATTTTTCTAAAAGACCTTGTACATAAGGCAAACTTAACTTTAATTTACTTTGTCCTGGCTGATAATTTTTTACTTGTTTTGGACGAGCACTGATTTAAGGATTTATTTCTGTAAAAAACTTTCGTCTGAGACTTTTTGTGCTCTAACAAATAACGTCCTAATAAGACTATTCTTTTGAGAAGTAGGGTGGTGAGATGTGGCATGTAAATATTTGACTGTGTGTTTTGGTAATCTGTAAACTTGTATCCTAACTGTCCAGTGTTTATTATGTAAATTTGGATATCCAAAAAGGTAAATCATCATTCCTTTCTAATTCCATAGTAGATTTTATTTCAGGATTTTGACTGTCCAAATGATTTAAAAACCTTCCTAACTCTTCTATACCGTGTATAATCCACATAACTACACCAAAATTTTGGCTTAAACTGAAAACTATTAATCGTTGCGTCTTCAAAATTTTCTATAAACAAATTGGCTACTATAGGACTTGAAGGTAAACCCATTGCATAACCTGATTTTTGTTCATAAAAATTTCTGTTTCACAAGAAATAAGTTGAATTTAAACAGTGTTCAGATAATCTAGGTACAGTGTCACCTAGGATTAAGTTTGTATTTGATGATGTCTATCGTTTCAGGCACGAATACTTTCGTAAATAAAGAAACCACTTCGAGACTAACGAAAATACCAGCTTCTGAAATACCAAAACGTCAAAGAAGTCTAAAGAATACTTGATGAAACTACTGGTTTTTCATTCTTAAAGTTTTAAATAGTTGGAACAAAATTTATCAATCTATAACACGGACTGCCCATCTTATTGACTGAAGGTCTTAACGAGATATTAGTTTTTTGGATTTTGGACGAACCATACAATTAGGTTTGGGCGTATGAGCATTTCTAATGGTGACATAGATCCATCCTAATCTTATCTGCTTAATGTTTGGGAAGCAGTCTTATAAAAAGATTCCACATATGACATTATCTCCACTTTTGGAATGATCCGTGCCGTGGCAGCAAAGTTCATCCCCTTCGCTAAAATATTTACAGCTGCATGTGGTACACTAGTTTTTGACAGGTTTATCAGAGTGTTGTTATTGGTTTTAACTATGTTGTATGATTTGATACTATTGTGTTTAATGGTATTGAAATTCTCAACTTTAAATATGTTTTGTTACTTGACCTTTTTCAAGTGCTGTTTGTATACTTTCTGTGTAAACTGGTACACGACAGAATATGCAATGTTGTGTTTACATCTTCATCTAAGAAACCACCTTGCCTACGTGTGTCGTGTATGCATTTCCTAATTATAGCAAATTTAGTTTAAAGCATAATTTTAATGACTTGTTCGTGTTTATGTGTGTTTTAATGTCAAGAAAATTGGCACAACTTTTTGCCTCTGCAGCGTCTCAAAAATACAAATCGATTGACACAGCTCGCTTTTTAGTCTTCTGCATAATCCTAAGATGTACTCTCCTAGTCTTCGTATACAAGAATGAATGCGGTGTAACTGTGTAGAAAAACTGCTAGCTTTATTACTTATAACAATACTGTTTTTGTGTATATGTATTGTAATGTGGTCATTAAGAGAAGAAAAAGAAGCCAAATTGTTCGAAAAGTGCCCCAGGAAGATAGCATAATCCGGTCTCGTATAAACTAGATTGCAGGTATAAATTTCTCCTTTTCAACCGTAAACCATCAACTTTTATAACATAAGTGCACTAAATACGCAATCTAAATTTTCTACAAAGAATTCTAAAACTTTGTCAAATAAAAATTTTTGACTGAGAAGAAGCGAAATTCCGCATCCCCTTCGATATCCTCGGAATCAGAAATTCCATCACGTAACTGCCAGAATTTCCAGTTTGACTTCGCGATCATCCGTGCACACACACACATTAATACCTGATGTAACAACCGGTTGCGAAAACACATGGTTTTGATAGAACAACTCGCAGTTGCGAGAAAACTGGACAGCTGACTTCGTCTTGTTGCCAACGTGAAGAATAAACGCGATCAGTAGGCAGTTAACAGACGTACAATTTGTTATGACGAATTTATGACTAAAGCCGCATTCACAGAACGTCGACGTGTCGCTGGCGACACTTGGCCGACCAATAGCGTTGCGACTTCGTGCGTATTCCCCTCTGTCGCTGACGACTATCTGCTGTCGCCCGTGAAGTTTGAATTTGCGAACTACAGTAAAGTGTCGCCAGTTTTTTTGAGGTTAGGACTAGGACGGTTTCATTTGAATTCAAATTAGATATGTCGCAAACGCAGACTGCACAACGCGGGAGTTAAATTTAATATGAATTCAACTTGTAACTAAATTAGAATTGCTCAAAAAGGTAATTTGTTTGGTAATAACTATTTCAACATATCTAAAAGCGGCGAAAAAAGGCCATATCATAGGACGCTTGGATCGGAGCATGCAACACTGCACATTATAAGGAGGAAGTTACACGTACACTCATTTTTTTTAAACTAAACGCGAGCGCAACAAGCTAATTTCAAATTCTTATTTAGGAGGTTATTTTCTAGAGGTGCGCAAAATTTCAATGATGTAGCTAGTTCGGGCTAGTCCTTTTTGCAGGAGGTATTGGTTATCTTGACATATGCACCTTTTCAATGAGAAGACCGACTAAACCAAGCACTTTCTCAAAAGCCTTTGGTCCCATTCGAAAAAGTTAATTTGTATTTTAATTCATCATCAAGTCGCATTTGACAAACACCAGTACCAAATAGGTATATCAAGTATGTTTTGTCGTAAGATTGGTCGTACCCAAATTCTGCATCAAAACCCAAAATTTCTACATTGGTGTGTACATACTCAAATACCTAATATACCTTCTTTTATTTTTTATGACTTTTTGCATATTTCGTTTTTCTATACCATACACCACCATAGTATAACCGAAAGTTGTTATTTGCCTTAAGCTTTACTCTTGCTAGCAATTTAATAATATACTTCGTGAGTTATATAAGTATATATCACCTCTGATATTTAGTAATTTAACGGTACCTTGATTTCAAAGAATTGTGTCGGTCGCGGGCTTTTTGCGGTAGTAGCGACTGTCGCGCTGTCGCCCATATGTTAAGTGGGGGTATGTCGCCAGCGACACTTCGGCGTTCTGTGAACGGTGCTTAAGTCGTGTGGTGCTTGTTTGTGCGACGGATAGCAACATTTGATTCGTCGAGTGTGTTAGGTCATTAGATTTCAGAAAGAAAAGTAATAGACGATTATTATTGAGCACAAGACCTACACGCTTACAATGTTACACACAACCAAAAAAGTGTAAAGTTTTAGATAGAATATAACCCTCTTTAAAATGCATGTCTATGCTGTGCTGTCTACACCGCAACCAACTGCAGATAGTACTATTTCGCTGTCATTACAGCTCATCAGTGCAGTTTAGGTCTAGTGTAGACAACACGGCGTAGAACTGGTTTTGCTTATATACCAAAGCAATGGTATGATGAAAGTAAGAATTTAGGATGGCAATGCCTCTTTGTTGCTTTAATTTTTTCCTGGTAGAAACATCAACAAAACAGTAATCGACTGACTTACAATATTACTATATACATTAAAACAAAGGGAAAGAATAACCCTGTTCCAGTAAGAACAATTGATCAGACTGCAATATGACAGAAATAGTGTTCCTATACACGTATGTTATACTCTGCAAAATCTATTAATATACTGCAAGTCAGGTCAGGTTTCATACTTACATGGTATGAAGTATTGTCAACTCTTCAAAAGTAAAGAGTTTGCCGTATAAAATGCTTAAAAAGTTTGCCCTAACAAAGCACAGAGAAATTAACAATTAAGAATTGAAGGCTAAGTGAAGAATAAATATTTAACAGCATTATTTTAAAGAAATCATATATGATTACAATTGCCTGGATCGATCAACGGGTGCCTCGGGTAACAAAATTTGCAACAGAGGAATGCTAAGCCGCAAACATTTATTTATTATATGTAGGTACACTTTATGCAGCAAGAACAGAAAAGATTAATAGGATACTTCAATTTTATTAACACGAAATTCCTCTAAATAGGTATATTTATATAGCGCTTATGGCAAGGTAACCAACACTATAAAATGTGTTGTTTTGTAATACATCAGAACGGCTTTTTATAAGAATATTTATAAAAGTATGCTTATTGACGAGGAACAGAGTGAACATGTAAACTTAATACATATAGGTGGTAGTCAATATAATAAGAACATATTTAAAAAAACCGCTGTAAATTGAATCAATACTTCCACATCAAATTGTCAAAATGACATTTACGCATTTATTTCTTATACTATACGATTAGTAATCAAGTTTTGAGCATTTTTTCTCTCTACTTATTTTTTCTAAGGCTAACAGTCCTCGTGATATTAGCAAAATATATAAATTTTAAAATCGTTTTTTTTCCAAATAACTCGAAAATTATTAACTTAACAAAAAAAATACAAGAGTGCTTTCTGTAAAGATATTTGATTTTCTACATAATACCAAAATTTAATCGTACGAGCAGGGTTCAAAATAGGTTTTTTGGAAATATTTCGAAAATGTCAAAACTTTGAATAAATTTTCTAAGACACATTTTGTGAGAAATTTTATTTCCTATCGGATGGTATTTTCATTTTTTGAATATATTACATATATTAGGAGATATTTAGGAAAACACGTTTTCTTTAAGTGACACTTTTTGCTAATATCTTCTAAACAGTTTGCTGCACCGAAAATTTATAAGAGCGAATAATACTCGCAGTTATACTACTAATCACATACTAAAACGAAGAAAAAAATTAAAAATAAAAATTTGTAAAAAAGAGTAACTACTCTTTACCCCCCAATTTCGCCCCCCTTCTCGATACGACAATAGGTCGCTTTGGATAGTTGAGATTTATAAGTTTGCCAGATTTCAAGTTCACATATTATTAAGTCTTTCGAAAGTTATCATGTCACAAGCAAAACCACAGACACACAGATAAGAAATTTTTTTTGCTCAAATTTTGTTTTTTCTGCGTTTTCGACCATTTTAAAGCGAATGAGCAAATAAAAATTTTTGAAAATTTTTTTCGCGATACAATGCTTCCCATCCGTTGATTGTGGAAGTAATAGGTATAAATAGTACATAGATTTTCAGTTATGTTCTAGCTCAACAAACAAAGGTGGAAAATCACCTTCATTTCGATAGTAATGGTTAATGTTAAGCAAGTTTACACGGGCGTAATCATAAATTAATAGGAAATGGCTGTTAAAGATATTTTACTTACAGTATCATAGGCAGAAATTATACCGAAAAATATTACTGCAACTTTGTTATATTCTTCTTGACACAAAGGTATGCCTAAAGTAATAGTGGCTGTCCAATCCTACTTTCGTTTTTGTGAACTTATTATTGATTGCAATGATATATTTTATTAAATCGATACATTTTTTTATTAATTTGTAACTAGCGATTGTTTTATTTTCTGACCTGCGGTAACTTGGTACAAATCGTAGTGTCTGTGCGAAAATCAAGTAAGAACTACATGTCTCATTAAATTATGAAATCTTTGGATATACCTAGTGATTAACATTATCTATATTCGGCATTCTGGCAAGTAATTCAGCCAGTGGAAGTATGTACCTTTTTAAATACATTTTTTTTGTATAAATCGCTAGACCTGTGTTTATCTACATACAGTACCAAGATATTAACCTATTTTTCCTTAAAGCATATTAGCTTCACACGTCAGCACGTTGTACATATTTTTCGATTGGACTTAGCTGAAAAATATGTTAGAAAGGAAGTTTAATCTCACAGGGAAGCTCAAAGAGATTACAGCGCAAATTTAGGAAAAAAAATAGAAAAATTAAAACAATAATTTGTTTCTAACTAGTTTCCAGGATTTTACCCACTTATAAAGTGCTGTGAAGATCATGATTTTACGCGAAACCAGCAAGAACACAAAATATCGCGACACTTAACCGTCGGTAAAGCTGTAACCGGTTTGCCGGTTGTAGCGTGATTGTTAATAAATCCACATAGAAAACTAGTGTTAATTATCGCGTCATTATTAAATTATAAAGACGGCACGAAAGCGATTAGCATTCTAACGTGTAAAACAAGAGAGCTTCAACACTTTGAGGGTGCAGGCCAAGAAACTGATGGACCAGGTTTGGTAATTTTCATACAAGTGGTGCACTTTCTCAACATCGGTGCACTGCCGACGGTGATCAGTTGGCACCGATTCCAACGTGCGTTCCGATAAATTCATGTTTCACAATTCGTAAATTTGCACAAAACAGTAACACTATAAACACTGGTTTCTTTTAGAAACGCTAGCTTGAGTGGCGTATTGAGTTTGGGAGCGCTATGTGTTTTCCTGCAAGGGATATTTTTGCCCGCGACGGAATAGGAAAATGTTTTCCTTTGTTACACCAATTTGGATAACTGCGCGTTTGGTTTTTGTACTAAAAAGAGACGTAGTAGTTCGTTATTGAGGCTAATTTAGAGGATTTGCACTACTCGAACGGTATAATTTTAAGTGCCCCGCTGCATTGCGAAAAGTGTATCAATCACAAAAATAGCTACATTTATGCGACATGGAAAGGTTTAGTTTCTTTTTTTGGTAATACAAAAGTAATCAAACAGCAAATAAAATTCTTTTTTATACTGTAGTGATTCTTAAGTATTTGTTAGTACCAAGCGTATTCCTAAAAATATTCCTTTCATGAAAGCTCCACGTAAGTTGATTTTATGATAAATCTAAGTGCTATGATAATAACACTTTTCGAATAGGAGTAGCTTTCAGTATTTGTTAAAATTTTGTATTTCGTATTGCGTCTACCGTCACAAATATTTTATACATCCGCAGCATCCGATGTATTTTTAAGCTACGTAACGGGAATAATAAAAACGAAAGTACAACTTTAAAATGCACTTTCACACACCTGTTGAATGTTACGGCCGAACATTTTGAGCTTCCGAAGTTTGCGATGAAAAATCACAAGCGTAGTGCTCTCCAATACAACTGTAATACTTTTTGCAATACCTGTTATACTTGCTCTAATACATTTAATGCACTAATACGAAAAAATCAAAATAAAGGTACGCCTGTTATTGTTATTTCTTTTCAGGAACAGTAAAAGATGTACATGGGTGAACATTTCTACACAGAACCAAGCTATGATTTTTTTTAGTCAGAAATGTGAGAATGGACACATATTCCTACTATAATAATACATCCTGTTCCTAACTAATCAATTTCTTTCTAATGGTTATATTTTAAAACTGAAGCAGAAAGGAGCTTATTAATCAGTGGTCAGATAAAGATCAATACGTTTTCCTGCTATCAATTGAAAATCATCTTGTCTTCTCGTCGCCTAGCTAACACTTTTCGAATGCATTTTCTAATCCCGTTTTTAAGCGGCGAAGACAAAAGGCGACGAGCTATTACTTGTAATTTGCGAAGGAAAGAGAGATGATTACAAAAGTTTGGGTCAGTAGTAAAATCGAGACGTGATTGTGCTTTCCGCAACCATTTAGAAGTGATTTGAGAATTTCCTTGGATGGAAGAAACGTTGCGTGAAAAATGACCAAAAATAGAACATAAGACGTTCTAGGACATTCGAGTAGAAGTTGTAAACCTTAGCTAGCAGGTGAAAATTGAATCATATTCCTGCTATAAATTGCGAATCATCATGCTGTTCTTCAGGAAGATAAAAATGTTGTTCTTAAGTAATTTATTTGTTAAGTATTGCTATACAAGTCGCTGGCATTTCTAGTCAGAGAACAAATATCGATTCCTTCCTGCTACCACTTGAGAACCCTAATGTTTATGCAGGAACTTTAAAATGCCGCTAGCAGGTAAACATTTTCTGAGCAGTAATGTGAAACTTCAGGGCATTTCTAATGCCATTTATTGTCACTTCTGTATTATTTGATAATTGCCCTGATTTTCTGCAGGAACTTTTTATTGATAAGTACACATTTACATAAATCTTCTAACCGCGTCTTTAAGCGACAAATCATTTGCTTGCAGTTGGATTTTTGTTCAAATGTTGTTCAGGTGTATACACTTTGCAGATTTTAAAAGAAAAAATGTGGAGAGACTACAACTTCTCAAAGCACTTACTTGTTGCTTAAGAGCTAAACTCGCCGCGGGTTTTGCCGTCGACAAACTTACTTTTTGCGCTGATGAAATTAATCTTAGGTCTGACGAATTTTTTTTTAACTTGTAGTTTGTGCAGACAAGGAAAAAACTGTAAATCCGAAATATTGATGGACCCACTCGCAACCACTACAAAATGAGAACTTTCCTGAATTGAAAAAACTTATACGAAAAATGAGAGGCGCTAGGTGCTAGTGTCTTCAAACAAAAATTGTAATAAACTTTATCAAACTGCAGACATATTCCGGTTATAAGTTGAGAGTCATCCTTCTGTTCTACAGGAAGATTAAAATTTGGTTCGTAAACGAATGTTTTCTAACCAGTTGTTTTTTTTTTATTATTGAAGTAGCGTTATAGAAGTTGCAGGCACTTTTAGCCAGCGAATAAGGATAAATACTTACATTTCCGTCACCGCTTAAGCATTGGCTTTTATGACACCTGAGCAGAAACAGCTTGATTTTTACCAGCATTGTAAAATTTGCGGACATTTATACGAGTCGTTTATTAGCACTTCCTGTTTCTAGTTGTTAATCGACACATCTACAGATCCTTTAACACAGACGTTTCCGCAGTTCTTTTAATCTCGACAAAGACATTGAGAAATGCACTAAACTACTGTTGTTTGGGAAATAAACTTGCCGACAACGAACCTACTTTTTGCGCTAATGAAGTTGAACTCGCATATTTTTAAACTTCCTTGTAATTTGCGCAGGAAATATACAAGCTTTTAGGAATGCCGGCTACTGTAATAATCGTAAAGTGAGCGCAACCATTTCGAGATGATCTGAGAATTTCCTTGGAAGGAAGAAAAATCTAATGATTGGCGTTCAGTTCTAGAGTGTTCTAGCAAAAGTTGTAAGCTGTGTATATTTGAGAATCGTCCTTCTGTCCTGCAGGAAAGTAAGCATTTATAATTACTTAAACAATTTATTTTTTAGGTAGCGCTATAAAAGCTGCGGATACTTCTAGCTAATAAAAATAAATAAATCCTGCCGCCAGTTCGGCATCGTCCTGCTTTTCAGCAGGAATTTTTAAAACATTTCTGAGCAAAAATAATTTAATTTTTGAGCCACGGACGCTTCTACAGGTCGTTTATTAGCAATTTTCAACTGTAGCCAGCGGGTGATTTAATAATCGTCACTCTACAGAATACAGATCTAACCGCCTTTTTGATCGAGAAAGACAAAATGCGGCTACAACTGCTAAATGCACTTGCAAACATTTTTACGTGGGAGCAAAACTTACTTATTGCGCTGATGAATATGAATTATTTAAATTAACTTGTAATTAGTGCAGGAACAAGAGCAGCTTTTGGGACTTTAGGCCACTGGTAAAATCGTAAGGTGATTGAGTTTTTGCCAACCATCAAGAAAAGATTCAAGAATCGTTGTGCATTTGGTTCTAGGGCCTTTAAGCAGAGCACATTCCTGTTAAGTTGAAAATCATTCTGATGTTCTGCAGAAAAGTTTTGTTCGTAATTGAACTTTTCTCAACCGGAGTGGGTAATTTTTAGGTAGTATTATAAAAACTGTAAGACAACTCTAGTCAGCGAATAAAAATCGATACATTCCTGCAACCAACTTTTTAAACTTGTGGTCTGTGCAGGAATTGAAGATAATAAGGGGAGCCGATATTTTTTCTGGATTGAAGAAAGCTTATGAATGTGAAAGAAATGAGAAAAAATTGAATGAAAGCCGTTCGGTTCTAGTGTCCCCAAACAAAAATTATAACAAGCTTATCGAACTGAAGCCAGCAGTTCAAAATCGAATCCTATTGCTGGCAAATCTATAAATCCAACCGCTTTTTTAAGCGAGAAAACGAGGGGCGACTACAACTCCTGAATGCACTTGCAAACACCTGTTGCTCGGGAGCAAAACTTGCCGCGCGCTTTGCCGCGACGAACTTACTTTTCCTGCTGATGGGGTTGTTCTTAAAATCGACCAGCCAAACTTTTTGCGTGAAATTGCGAAGCTTTCGTGAATTTAACGGCCACCGATAGCAATCGTGTGGTATTCGAAATTTGGTAAGCGGAAGCGGTGAATAAAAGCGAAAAAAAGATACGTACACTTGTTCCTGATATAGTTATACCCTGGTGAGTTGTTGTTGTCGTCGGTTCTTCGTGGCGCCGTGCTAAACTGCTGCAGCCGGTGGTGTCTCACTGTCGGCGGGGCGGAGCGCATCGCGGGTGCATCTTAGGTGCCCCAGTTCACCCCCCGAACGTCTACATCAGCATGCCAGACACACAACTACCCCACCGTTCTACCATGCACAAGAACAGACACAAAAGCTCGCCAAAAAAAAAACATCAACAGTCCTCAAGAGTCACCTTGCTGGGCCTCCGGTGAGCCTGAGCGCGAGCCCCCCTCGCTCCCGACGGGGTTATCCACCGCTGTGTCGGCAGATAGTATCCTCATGCGAAGCCACCCCACGGGCTCATCACTTAGCCGCGCGCGCGGTTCGACTGTTTGTTCCTGCTGCGGTGTGTGTTCGGAAAAAGCTCTCTCGGTCGCGCTTGTTTATTCCTGCTGCGAGTGTTCGGTCCACGGCACGCCGTGATTTCCGCGCGACTGTTCTCTCAACCGGCCGCCGTCACTCTATATCCCTGCTACTCTCAACCGGCACATTATAAAACCACCGTTTGCGCTCCCTGTGACGTCACTGCGACGGTGACGTCACCAGCCATCGATCCCGCTATCCGTACCGTTGGACGCCGCCCGCACCCCTGCGCCCTAGCGACGACGTCACCGTTATGACGTCACCGTTGGGACGTTGCGCACTGGACGGGGTGGAAGCGGCGATTTATGTGGCATCGCCATGCAACGGCGATGATGCTACGGGGTGACGTTGCGGCAGGATTTATTGCGGAATTCCTGCTGGGGTTGTATGTGGAACATGAGTTAGCGGCTGTTTTTGAATTGGACGAGTCATTTTTTAATTACGGCTGAAAACGAATATCAGGGACGTTTCCTTCTTCATTAGCGATCAACAGCTTGGGGATACCATGAATCTTTGTGGACCGACGGACGTATATCTATTAATTAAGGCAGGACTAACATGACGTTAGAGGCATAACTACGGTTACATGCTAAAAATTAAAATGCGTGTCTATGCTGTGCTGTTTGCACCGCAACCAACTGCAGATAGATCTATTTCGCTATCATTATAGCTCATCAGCACAGTTTAGGTCTAGTGCAGACAGCACGGCATATAACTGGTTTTGCCTGTATACCAAAGGCTTGGTATGATGCTAGAAACCAATCATTCTTTTAAGACCCCTTTAGTTGTGACAGTCCTTAAAACGTGGATGGCAATTGTGTGCACATGGGGAGATTTCGCACCCTTGGACAACAGACAAAGTTATAAATCGATAAATTTAATAGATTTTTTTAAACTCACTTGTTTTATTGTAGTGACGCCACCCTCCCCTTCGGTTGATTCATTTATCCTCCCCCCCCTCCCTAAAATTTCTAGGCACGGCACTAGTGGATTTGCAAAAAGCTTTTGATTTTATTTCGTGTATGCTTCCGTGATTGTTATTGCTGATATGCCGTTTTCCGGGTTGGCTCCTACATTGATTATTAATTCTTGACTTATAAAGATCGTTTTTACTTATCTGTCATCAATTTCGCTTTGTCGTAATTTTGAAATGCTGGGGTCTGTTCAAAAATTGGTAGGTACTTTCCAAATCCGTTTTTCGGAAAAATGCCCTGTATACAAAACTATTTTGTTTTGGGCGTAGACCTAAGTTTTTCTGTCGCTGAAAGCTATAAAAATGTATTATTTTTATTTTTTCTTCCTTGAAATTTATTGAAAGGAATTATGTTCGCTGAAGGAAGAAATAAAATTATGCAGCAATGGTTCAGATTTTTACTAGTACATCATGCGCGAGACAAAACATAATTTCTGTAAGAGATGTCTCTTTGGTCATAACAAGTCATCAACTTATATTGTCTATCACAGATTGCCAATTAGACTAACCCATACATTTAGGACAAATTTTCGCAAATGCGCTACTGATGTCACTATGATGTCTGTCCACAGCATGGGTATAATTTTTCATGTTTTGAAAGACGATAGACATGGAGATAGGGTATCACAGGTTATAGGATGTCTTGCCACATAAAGACGCTTGACAAATGGAACTTAAACTTTAAATTACTTTTGTCCAAAAAGTTTCCACTTTGCTTAAAAATTGGTATTTAACAATAACAATAGTAGATTAAAGTCTTAGACTTTTTGGATTAGATCGCGTCTGATTTTGGAATAAAGTCGCCTGCACTTGTTGAATCATATCCTAGGAAGGAAAGAGACTGAAAACGATAGATAACGTTGTACCTGGCGTTATAAGGGGGTGGGGATGGTTGGACGCCAGAGGTGAAAGTTGCGTGATTGGGTACCAGATAGTGGAGAGATGATAAGCATCTTCGCGATCTAGATTATTGAGAAATTTCTATGGCTTCTCGGGATTTTCGGGTAATGAAAAAGGGGACTTTCGCTAGAACTGACATATTGTCAAACAAAATATTCTGACCGGCTACTACTGAGAGGGTTGGATCTTTTGTAAACAGGGAMGTGACTTCGAAACTGACCAGAATGTCCCTTGCGTCAAGCGTTTGGAATTGAGAACATGTGAAGATGTTTTCCCCGTGTAGTCCTTCGAAAGATTGGCCATATTTATTGCATACTTCTTATTCCTGTCCTGATGACGCCCATTACAAGTGAGGGCGATCTAACCCAAAAAAAAAACTAAGAGTTCAATCTAACCCTGACCACGAAAGCTTACGTTCTTACACAACAATAGTAGCTTTATAATTTCAAGAATGACTGCTCGTTTTGTCGATTATACAATAGACAAGTAGTTTTTACTTTTTATTCGAAAATTACAAAAATACTACAATTTTCTCTGTTGAAGGATATATGCAATTAAAAAACAATGGAGATGATTTTCCGAGTTTCTATAAAAAAACATGTTATAACCGACTTTTTCAACTGTAACAACGTGTACTATAACTGTCAATATAGCTACTGCTCTCCTCTGCACGAGGAAAGCTCTAGCGAGGCGACTGCAGCGTATTATAAAGAGCTTCCGTTTTCCATGATCCTTAAAGCGGCCGTAGCACGTCACAGCACACATGTTCGGAGTTCTGCGCAGTGTTCCATTCATGAAACGTAACGGAAGCTCAGCTTTAAGCTGATGTTTGAGTTCGCCCACGTGTGCCGTAGAGGATGAAATCGATGGAAAGTGTATTTTTCTCTCCATTGTGTCCGACGCGACGTCTTAATAACTCGCCGTATTATCTCTGAGTCCTCTCGATGGAGCCTTATCTTATTAATTAAAGAGTCGAAGCGTTAATTTGACAGTGCTCATTTATTGTTGTACCCTTTTGTACGACGCACAAGCATAATTATTACGTGGGTAGCGCTAGGCGACCGGTATGGCTGGTAATAATTTGCTGGGATTCTGTTAATTATGATTGTTTCCTCTGGATGGCACGCAGAAGTGCATAGAGGAAAGTCGTGTTTTTTATATTGTTATTTAGTAACATACTGTCACAGATTAACAAAATAATCTTATCAAGTTATGTTAGTAGTTTGTATTCATTATATTGTTAACGTTTMTAAGGAAGAGCAAACCTATACGCTATTACGCTAATCTAAGGAATTCAAGAAAAAAGGTCCTGATTATCCAGAAAGAAAATCTCTTGTTCCATCAGAATATTGCACGGTGCCACAACTTGGCATCGTCGCTCTTCAACCAGCAAAATGTTGAAAATAAATTTTGAAGTGATTACTGCTAGGAACAGCACTTACAAGAAAGAAAGGGTTTTGGAAGATTCGTGGACTAAATGCATTTAACTAGATAAATGTTACGTTTTTGTTCTTCCAAATGTGGTTTACTATTCTTGAGGACATAACTTTGAAGTTTCCTGTTTCCGGTTCAGTGACAACTACATTCCTTCAGTTATGGACGTGTAGAAATTATTTGCAATATATTCAACACACATGAGATATGAATGAACTTATCCATTAAAGAATGGGTCAGAAGAATTTGTAGGATTAGAAGAAAGAGAAGAAAATGGGATATAATAAACTCGTAGTGAACACCAATTTATGGAGATGGAACTTGTGGAGCTTGTGGAATCGAATTAAAAAAAATAGTCCCAGAATATGATAATCGATATAGGAAGACAATAAAGGCTGTGGCCTATGGCAACGCACTATGAAGGGAAACAAAAAGAAAGGCAGTGGCTCGATAAAATCAAATAAAGGGCACATTATTAATTTGCAACGGAGTTGAGCAAATATGTTTAATATATAGAGAATTGGGACAAGATTTAGCTTCCTGCAAGACATGGTCAGAAATTATACTAAAAATTACACTATGAAAAAGAAAGCAATAAAATACAACGAAAAATAGTAACAGTGTATGGTCCAAATGAAGAAGACACAGTCAGCATCAACCAAGTTTTGGCAACAATTGGAAAAAGTTATGTAGGTACCAAGAAAAAGAAGAAATCGTTTTACGGACGAATTCAACGGACGAGTCGGTATGAAATGTGCAATAAAATAATAGGAAAGTGCTGAGGAAAGCTGAGAAATGACAATGGAAAACGATGGTAATTACAAACACATTTTTTTCACATAAAAATAAGTGAAATAAACTAAAAAACCTTACAGGAAAATAGCACACAGGAGTCAAAAGAGGAAATTGGAAGTGAAAAGCAGAAAAAAAAAGAATGTGAATTAAAAGGTAAAAGAAACAAAAAGAAAAAAATGAAAGCATATTGGTGAAAAAATGAAAGTGAACAGTAAACTCTTTTACAACATATTGCAGACAAGTAGAAACGAAAAAACTATCAGTCAAAAAAGAACAAGGAAAGATATGCATTAACGGAAGAGCACAATAAGTTGAAAAAAAATGCAGATATCAGATAATGGTAACGGAACAGACAAATGATAAATGGAAACCCTGGATGATATAATTGAAAGAGCTTTGGAAAAGATTTAAAAGAGGGAAAGAGCGTTACTGCATGGCATATATAAAAAGTGTGAGCGACATTGTCTGCCGGAAAGAACTAATAGAAATTACACAAAGAGGAGCTAAAAAGGATATTCTTTTTGCGAATGGCGAAAATCATCAGATTTGGAATATCAATCCTGAAGAAGAGTAAGAAGTACAGGAAGATGACATGAAGGTGTATGCTGCAGTGCTTACGCAAAAAGAGAGAGAGACAGCAGGAACAGAGAGGACTTGCAAATTCATCGTAACTGTTTAATAATGCAATAATCGCTTTCCTACTGGAGCGAAACAAAGTGGAATTCTTAATACTCCCATAATTCCTAGAGCAAACATGATTTTCGCCAGAATCCAGCGACTTACACATGTCCAAATATGTAAACCAGTCCGCTAAACAAATTCGCAAGAACCAGTTCTGGCTTCCTCGTTGCAATATTTCGTCTATTGGGATGTCTTTTCATCCGCCTGTAATCCAAAGAGTGTTGCGTGAATAACAAGACGTCAAAGCCAGCCGTTGGAGAAAATTTGCCAGAGATAATTTATCTAATGGTTTAATTCGTTCATTTGCATAATTCAGGTGTGTCTAAATATGAGTTATTGCAGAAACTAATGCATGGTGTCTTTGCAAGGTTCGTGGTTTGTAGAGATTGAGATTAGTATAAGGCGTTTAGGGTTACATTAAGAACGCTTTATGTAATGATAGAATTTAGCTTGGAATGAAGACCTTGGTGAATAAAAGTCGAAGAACTTGCTTAATCATACCCAGTTCCTAACTAGGGATGCTGTTTAGCAAGGTTTATGACCTCCTTAACAGCATTACGAATTAAGTATGGGCAGATTCTCAATGAAATGCATCCTAAATTAAAACATTATTAGAATTAGCACGTAAGCTTCTCTTAAGTTTTCAAATGCTGACAACAGGAATGCAATATAATACAGTGTATCATTTTACCAATAATGGTAACAAATCCTTCCTGCTACTGGTAAATCTGGGCTTATGCAGTTTTGTCGTACAATACTATAAAAAAGAGTTGATGATTACTATTAAAAAATTATAGTAAATAATACTGTATGTCTTTTTACTCTACATTTCTTTATTTATTTTTTTTTACCGATTTCGAGGTTCAATGTTACCTTATATACTTACTTACTGTTTCGGCAATGTGTGACACTTGACAGTTCTTAGGTCTTATACTGACTTGACTCTTGAGGATTCTCACGTTATCTATTAATACTTCCAGAATATTTTATGACATTCTCGAAACGTGAAATAATCAGTTTCCATTTTGCCATGAACTTTCCAGAATGTTGCATGATCTTCTGGAAACGTCACCTCAAACTAGTAGAGAACTAGACCTTGCCGCTAAAAAGTTAACAGGGGCCATAATCACTTGCTTTGAGGAAATGCGCTGTTTAAAAAGCATTGCGGAATTTAGAATACTTCGAGGATTGATAAAAACTGAGGTCAACGACTCCTATAAAAGTTTTGTACAGAATACCGAAACCAAAATAAAGATCGATCCCGGCAAGACAATCCAATATTTCAAAGTGCATGTAGTACGACGACCAATGTCTTAATACGCCAGATAATATTCTAAATGCTTTTGCTGATTTCTTTAGCAAATCTTACGCAGAATCATCACATTTGTCAATAAATTCGCCGGTCACACATCCTGCTATTATCTTATTAGAATTCATTGAAATTGAAGTATTAGCTGCGTTAAAGCGAATTAAACTTAAGATAACAGCAGGGCCCGATGGCATTCCTGCATTTTTGTTAAAAGACTGTGCACATATATTTGCTCGTCCTTTGATGGTATTATTCAATCTATGCCTAAGGACGCGTATAATTCCCGACGTTTGGAAACAGTCTAAGGTATGTCCGCTCCACAAAAAGGGTGATTTACGGGACATTACTAATTACAGACCAATTTCTATTATATGTAACTTTAGCAAAGTATTTGAGATACCCTTACTTAACTATTTATATCATAATTTATCTAAGTTTATTAGTGTACACCAGCACGACTTCATCAAGGCACGCTCTACTACCACCAATTTGGTTTGTTTTTCACAGTTTGTTGCTGAAGCTTTGGATGGTCATTTGCAGGCCGATGTGATTTATACGGACATCTCCAAAGCGTTCGATAAGCTGGATCACAATATTATGTTAAACAAACTTAATCGCTTCGGCATGTCTGATGCTTTGATTGATTTGTTCAAATGTTATATTCAAGTCCAGCGCATACAATGCTACATCTGGTGTGCCGCAAGGTTCTGTTTTAGGTCCTTTGTTTTTTATACTGATTACTAATGACATAACTGACGCTATAGACGTCAACATTTTACTTTATGCGGATGACCTTGAACTTTACACTACCATATTCGTTTACAAAACAATCTTGACTAAGCTAAGTGCAACGTTCTATCGTTCACATTAAAATCTGTACCTATAATGTATTACTACGGTCTTGAGGGTGTTTCTCTGTCTAGACCCGATACATTTAACGATCTTGGCGTAACTTTCGATAGCAAGTTATCTTTTATTTCACACATCCATAAAATGTGTCTTAATGCCAGTAAAACATACGGCTTTATTTCACGTAACAGTCGTGATTTCTGTTATAACACATTAAAACTGCTTTTTTACTCATTTATTAGATCTAGATTGGAGTACGCAGCGGTTGTTTGGACCCCGTATTATATGCGACATACAAATTATATTGAAAATGTTCAACGAAACTTTCTAAAACTACCAAGTTWTAAACTCGACGGCGTCTTTCCCTCCCGAGGTGTTTGTCAAAGCGACCTGCTTGAGAAACATGATATTTCGAGTCTTCCGACTAGAAGAGACCTTCACGCTTTGGTGTTTCTATTCAAAATTGTCAACAATTTACTTGATAGTACCGAAATTTTGGGTTCTTTAAATTTTGTTGTACCTGGAGTGTCTGCTAGAACATCTCATACATTTTATCTGCCAACTGCCAGAACGAACTTAAAAAAAGCATTCGCCACTATATAACATGTGTGTTCTATATAATTCTCGGTGTATAAATCTTGATCTTTTTGGTGACAGCATCACTGCTTTAAAAGATATTTTTGTATGGTTAGTTTTGTCTGTATGKTTTGATTAACTTTTACCCTCCTGTTGTGCAGTTGGGTGCAAACCTGCACAACAGTGTAAATAAATAAATAAATAAATTACACGATACAAAAGAACGCCGTGGTGGAACGGTGAATTAGAGTCGCTGCGAAGGGAAACTCGTAAAAGGTTTAACGGGGCTATGCGGCTAAACGAATGGGAATCACAAAAGAAGATTTGAACGTCTGTTTTGCAAATTTTGCACTAGCATAGAACAGCTAGCAACTGTCTGCAGACTTACCCAGATAAGTTCTTGGAAAAGCGAGGTGGAGGTTGCCGCTCTGCGACTGTTGGATGGCTCCTATACGGACATTGAAGGCGCCGCGCTAGACTGTCTGTTGCAGACTCACTTTCCGGGATCGGGCAAGAGGTTGGGAGAATTTAGATCTCAATTTATAGAGACTGAAGATCTTTATAGATTACTTTGGAAAGAGAAACTGCATCTCTTTGAGAAGGCAGGAGTCTTCTAAGCTATTGTGCGGGCACAATGCATCGAGAGGTCTAAGTGCATCGTCCCGCCTATTTGCGGATTCGCACCGCAGAAGATAGAAGAGTACCTATAGAAATTCTGGAAATGTCAGTTTTTATTATCAATTATCAGTGGAGCTATCCATCCCCACAACCACGACCTAACGTTTATAGAGAAATGTAAGCGCATAAACTATGAAGGTAAAAATAGTAATGCGATTTCGCTTTTATTTATATGTAGATTATCTCGTGAATATAGTAAACAGAATTATTGTGTATTAGAAGCCTAGTTAACTTCAACACCAAATAATTTTCCAGGCCTTCAGTTTGAATTAGTTATCAGTATCACGGCACATGGGCGCACCGAAGGGGGGGCAAGGGGGGGTGGCTGCCCCCCCCCCCCGGACCTGGGTAGCCAAACCTGGGCCCTTCCAATTTCCCATACATTTAGCTGGTTAATTATGTGTGTACACCTAAAAATTGTGTTATTTACAAAATTGTAAATACAGTAAAATTTTATAGGCAAACGTATTTCACAATTTTCATCCAGAACTCATATTTGACCCTTGCAAATGACCTTCTCTAATAAGTCGTTGTCAAGTTGTTTCCAAGCTTAATCGATGCCATGTGCGTTTTGAAGCTGTAAGTGCAACATTCTTGTTGTTACGAATCGTTCTCTAAGGGCGGATATAGCTTTAAAAGACTATCTTGTTCAGGATTAGTCATAACACGATTTCTGCTTAGTTCAGCTCTTCTACCTTTTCCTATAAAGATTGTTCATCTAACTACTGTTATATCGACTCACATCAGAATCTGTCAAATATTCGGTGATAACCCCTTCTTCCCAAATTTCTAAATTCACATTACATTTTAACAATTAATACAAAAAAAAACGAAAAATCCGTCCGAACTCAAGTCAATTTATTTAATATTATTTTTAGGAATCCAGTAAAAGCATTATCAGTACGAATTAACCCCGGTGTGTGGTTAAAAGTGCAATTAAATATATTTCAGTTTATTTAAATGAAGCTTAATTTGGTTCAAATATTAAGTAGTCGGTTAATTTTTGAGAGCAATGCACTGGCGATCTAAGAGGGTTGGCTTGACGCATAATGCGGAGGCATTTGTCATTCTGAGTTTTAATAATGTTACTTATCCATCGAGTCTCTTTCCCCGTGGAGTAAAAATTACTACAATTGTATATTTAGCACCTATACATATAAACTCCCAGCTTAAATTTCTAAAGCTTCTGGTGTGAGAAGTTGAAACTGTACTAAAAGCGCATCGGTTAATGCATTCGTGTTTGATATGTGTTAATTTTGAATCAGAAATCGCGCTCCTATTAGTAGAACTTTTAAGGTGAAATTTATGTTCCTTTGGTACTTCGTATGATATCATTATACATGTGTGGATCACGGATCTTTATTCTCCCAAATAAAATTTATCAACTAATTTTTTGTTGAACGCGAGAGCGATGCAACTGAATGCGCCTCACCTAACTGAGTTCATCAATAACTGAATTAGTAATAAAGGGGCTTTGTATGATCAGTGTACATAGAAAACATATAAATAATTTGGGTCTTTATTTCACAGAAGATGTTTTAAGTCGCCTTGCAGGAAATCCACAAGGATTATTCATGGAATAAATACTTCATTAATTACCTATATCTTATAAACATTTCTTATTTCTATGTATTTATGTTGAATTATACTCTACAGGACGTTCCCGCTTTGCCTCCCTCTAGACCAAAAGCTGGTTACGCCCATGTCACCGCATAACTCCCAATACGAGAATAATGAAAACGCTGGTGTTGAGTAAATCAATGCGATGTTTAAATATCGAACCCCTTTCTCCCCAAAATTTACATTAAATCCTCGAATTCCACTTTCCCCTCGGCATTTCCACCCCCGTCCCTGCATCCACGCATACTAATAATTGCGATTCGTTCCCGATCAGAAGAATTAGGGTTTATTTTGGAACCCGTAAACGGGGGGCCGGCAACGTTATTAAACCCTAAGGTATTTCCGCGACAAACAACCTGTTTGGGGCCTGTATTGAATAAAGCTCTCGCTCCGAAAATAATCTTTTGCGTCAGATGCAAGCGTGTGGCGTACCTTTTACTTCCCAGGACGAGCTTTGGGTACGTCAGAGGCGTGGGCGGGAGCAGGTCGATTTTAAAAGTGAAAGTCTTGAGGATGCCTAGTAACCTAATCTGGGCTTGTTTACCGTAAATAATAATCAACACGAAACTGAATTTACTGTCGTAAGTGTTGGGACAAAATTGCAGGAAGGAAACGTTTTAGAGGTGGGTAGTTAGGTGCACAGGGTGTCCAGAATTCTAGTGTTACCCGTGGTAACTTGAAAAACGGAAAACTTCTTAGCCGTTTCTAACAGTTTTATAAAAAAAACTATTCAAGATGTCCGGAAAAATGAATGCCACAAGTTCCTACACCATCTGTGTCAAAACTCAAAGGCAATGATGATACAATTCTATACAATTTAGCATTTCTTGTCCAAATTTAAAGCAACCTTTTCAACGCCAAAGCGCTTAAATAGCCCTTGGCTTTTAAATTATCACCCGAACTTTTTTTATTTGTGATTATGTATAGATTTTAATATTAAAGAAAATTGAGATAGTTAAAAAATGTTTAACAAAGATTCTCTTGTTCCATTACGATAGAATAAGCAGTTTTCGAAAAAAAACCTTTTAAAAATTTACACAGCTCATCATATATAGGGAGACTCTCTTTTCCAGGATTTGCAAAATGCGCTTTGGGAACAAATGTGAGTCAACATAGTACCTTGACTCCGCGACATGCGCGTTACCAAAATAGCAAATTAACATTCTATTGTTAGAGCTTTTTCTTAAATTAACATGAATAACAATAATAACATATACAGGGTCCGCCACTTAAAACTCCCCAGGCTCGTATTTTCGCTATTTTTTAGGTACAACCTTAAGTTATATATGAAATTGTAAGTCTTTTTAAACTCTTTAAAAATAATATATTGGGTGTCCAAACTTGTCCAATTTTTATTTGTTAATTATCATATTTTGCAAATAAAGTTAATTTTTGTAAATATTTTTTAACCTCACCCCGTACAATAAATATTGCTTTATAGTTGGATGCCGCCTTTTATTTTCTTCAATTTGTGTCTTTACCATATATGCGTAATATTTACTCCTTCTTAGTGAAAAACAAGAAAAACTATTCGCCGCCATTTTTGTTAATAGGGTTGTTCAGAATTTTTTAAGTGTTATTTTAGTAGCTTATTACGGTACAAATTATGCCTACATACCCATCGCTGCCTACAAAACCTTAAAATTTGGAGTAACTTTTAAAAGTTTATAAGTTTAAAAGTACAAAGTTCGTTCTACAGAGAGAGAGGCTAGAAAACGAAACCCTGCGAAGAGGCTAGTTTGGTTTTCTACATCACGCACTAGCCTCATCGCAGGGTTTCGTTTCCTAGCCTCTTTCTCTGTAGAACGAACTTTGTACTTTATTTATTTAAAAGTTACTCGAAAGCTATGGGTATGTAGGCATAATTTGTACGGTAATAAGCTACTAAAGTAGTAATACTTAAAAAATTCTGAAGAACCCTATTAACAAAAAATGGCGGCGACTAGTTTTTCTTGTTTTTCACTAAGGAGTAAAAATTACGCATACATGATAAAGACACAAATTGAAGGAAATAAAAGCCGGCATCCAACTATAAAGCAATATTTATTATACGGGGTAAGGTTAAAGAATATTTACAAAAATTAACTTTATTTGCAAAATATGATAATCTGCAAAAAAAATTTCTGGACACCCAATATTCTATTTTTAAATAGGCTGTACCTAAAAAAATAAAGAAAATATGAGCCTGGGGAGTTTTAGGTGGCGGACCCTGTATGTTATGTGATATGCATTATTACTATGGGCTAAATACACAAGAAAGCTATGAATAGTACAAGATAGAAAGAAATAAGGTTAAAGAAATGATAAACAAAACGAAAAGTTGTTTTATCAAATAATCAAAACCATAAATGATGATAAACAGACGAAATGTAATGTAATTAAAAACACAAAAATGGAAAAATACTACAAGAAGAGAAGGCCATTATGAACAGATGGCAGGAATATTTCGAATACCTGCTAAATCCGAAAATAGAAAGTGAGTAGGAAAGAGAGCGGGGTGACATTTCATGTATAGATAACAGTGAKGCAGACGGAATAACAAGAGATGAAGTGGATAAAGCTATAAACAATTTAAAAAATGGGAAAGCACCAGTGCATGATATGATTACAGCTGAGATGCTAAAATGTATGGGCTAACGGATATTATAAAAAAAGGCGTAGACAGAAGGCAAAATACCAACCGATTGGCAAAAAGGTGTAATTTTGCCATTACACAAGAAAGGTGATTAAAAAAATTGCCAAAGTTACACTGCTCTGCGTGGATGTTGCACATTCTTTTTACATCGAAATCACAAAATTCATTAAATTGGCACTTAATCTAATTAGAAGTTAAACTGATCAATTATGAAGTCACCCGCAAAGGGTTTTCTAACAATCAAAAAATAAGTTTGCTATTTAGTACGTCCTTAGTCAAGTAAAGGCTCTGTTTATGAAAATAACTATAATACTACCTACTTACTGAAGAGGCACAAGACTAGGTTATTACATGATGCAACGATGTATACGACACAAAACCCTGAATATCTATTGAGAACTATTCCAGAATGATTTATCTATTTTAAAATGTGTGCTTCCCACTCCAAAGCCTTGAAACGAACCTAAAGATCGAAAACCAGATCTAACAATCTGTAGATGTAGCGCTAAAACTGCATAGCAGACAACACCGCAAGACTTTTCCCAGCTTTGGTGTCCCAGAATCAGCTGTCCTGCATCCCTTATCGATTTTTGTGCAAGAAAAGGCGTGTGTGGGATGTTTTTTCCCCAAACGCACCTCCACGATCACAGTGACGTTTGCTACGGAGCTTAATCCCTGCAAACGGAGGATCCGCACCGCTATTTCGGGAACGTGGGCAAGGAGGCAACAGAATTCCCCTGCACGACTTATTTATTTCCCCTTCACTTCGGCTGGCGCACCTGGACGCCCACGCTTCGATTTTCGGCCAGGGTGGTTGCTATTACGGGAAGCGGTACAAGAAAACAGTATCTGGTTTGGTGGGCGTGAGATATATGTCGGGCATCGGCTTATGTTGTTGCTCTTGTCGTTTGTGGGGCAATAAAATTTGTAATTAAGTCTTTGCTTTTATTTATGTTATGAAGTCTTCAGTAAAACTGCAAGCCACATCAGAATTTTATAGACGATGTCATCATATTCTTCCTAGATACAAATATATGTGAAAACGAAGTCGTGTCACAATTTGTTACGAAGACTTGGCTTCAACATATAAAGGTCAGATAAAGCCCTGAAATCGCCGATATCCAGCTCAATGCTTACGGACTAGAAACCTTCCCAAAATATAACTGGGTACTATCACTTTTTTTGAAATGCATATATATGGTACGCCATGTTGAAAAAAAACAGAAAAAAATATTTGTAGGTAGAGAATTTCAGGTGTGAAATTCGAATCTTAGGAGTCACCGCCAAAACGCTTCTATCCAAGATTATTCAACTCGTGACGTCAAGTGTCATGTAAACATTACCGAGGAGCGTATTGTTTAATGGTGTAGTATCATTCTTGTATTGGAAAAGCTTTTGTGTGGTGTTTATTGAAAGGGCGGTGTAAGAGGTAGCACCAAAAAGTAATTTGTGTAGTTCTACAAGCATCTATTATGTATGGAAAACAAAGCAAGTGTTGTTTTGTTCATGGTTATAAAAGTACTTCAGTCAGTACAGGTAACAAAATTTTTGTAACCGTTCCTCGAGATTATCAACGTAAGAAAAAGTTATTTAAGGCCCTTAGACGTGATATGCCAAAACCGCAAAGTTTGTTTTTCTGTTGTGAAGTTCATCTTATTTGTTACTGTAAGTTTTATTATTCTTTTTGGGGTTATAAGTGTTTACCATTCAGTTTCGATTTTGTTATAGCTTGAAGAGGATTTCTTACGTCATAAATATAGCGCAGTCACGAATTCTGCATTTTCTGAAGATAAACCATGCAGCAGAAGTTGAAATGACAAAAAACGGTCAATGTGCTTACGATAACGAAAATTTCTATCACTATCTATTAACGGTATTTAGTTCTTGTTGATACTAAAGTTAAGTTTAGTACGCTTTAACTTGCTACCTTCTAAAAATGTTAAAACAGTATCATGAACAATGAGCTTGAACTCGAACAATTGATGAAACTGTTCCTTTCTAGGTTAGCAGAACATTGAGGAACATCAAGAAAAGATTTCAAAAAATAAGCCTGGATCATCAAGGTGCGCGGGAATTATGATTAATAATATTAAGGGACTTAAGAAATTTGTTTCTCTCTCTTGCTTACCTGTAAGGTTTGTAACGTTTCTCAGTGACTAAAAATAATCTAAATCTAAATGCATATGCTTTACCTGATCTTTATCCCTCAGAGACTACCTTCAGCTGAATAATGCATATAAAGTACTGTTGGTAAACGTACCAAATACATAGGCGACTATCAGTACGGTTTTACAAGAGGTCGATCAAATGTAGATGCAATTCACATGATTAAAAAGTTAATAGAGAAGGGAAGAGAATACAATATCAGTTTATAAATACTCTTAATAGATTTCCTACAAGCCTTTGAAAGATAAAGACAGAAAATCTAGCACAAACATTAGAACAAGCTAGAGTACCAGTGAAAATGATAAAACTTATTAAAATGACAACGGAAAACACAAAAGCTACAGTAATAACTAGCGAGGGAGACCGAAGAGTGTGCGTTTAATCAGGGAATACGACAAGTAGTAAAAAAGGTAGGTAAAAAAGTTAATGAAGAAGCAAAAATAACAATCAAAAGTTTTGAGGTAGTTGAAGAATTTAAGTATCTTGGAATGATAATCAGGAATGAAGGAGAAGAACAACAGGAGATAGAGAGAAGAATACAGATGGCGAGCATATCATATAATATAAACAAAAAAATACTGAAAAATACGTTTCAAGAAAAGTAATTAGAACAATTATGCTATATGCTTTTAAGATAATGACAATGATACAGAGGGACCAAAGGGCACTACAGGTACAAGAAAGAAGAATAGTTAGAGCGATACTCGGATCAGTAAAAATTAATGAATTTGAATATAGAAGGAGAACTAATTAAGAAATACTGGAAGAACTTGATGGAGAAGATATTGCAGTGATCACCAAAATGCATGGGCTTCGTTGGCTGGGGCACATATATAGAACAGAACCAGAGGCTGCGGTAAGAAGAATAACTGATTGGAATATGGAAGACAGACGGAGAGCAGAGGAAGGCCCAGTACGCGATGGAGAGACGAAATATGACAGGATTTGAGAGCAATGGCAGTGGTAGGGTAGAAACAGTTAGTGATGGACAGAGACACGTGGAAAGAGATTATGGTAAAAGTGAAAGTACATATGGGTGTGACTTGAACAAAAAGTGAAATCAGGTTTGACCAAGAAAAATGGATTCAAAGAGCGGCGAAGCTCCATTTGAGGCGTAGTGCTTTATATTCAAATGGAGCATAGCTGTCAATACAGATAATAAGACTGTATTGAAGTCCTTTTTCCTCGATACTAGCTATATGAAATATTCTATTGAGCCCATATTCAACAAGTGCATTAGGTAAATCATATTTGTTACCTTGCCCATAAGATCTAATTGTTTTATAGACTACATTTTGACACGGTTCAAGAAATGGAACTCCACAGTATACAATATCCAGCTACAGCAAATAGAGACGAATAGGTCACTACAATATGATCAATAAGACCATGGCTACTTTGGTACTCTTTGTTGGTTTACTGATTAATTTTATCTATTAAATAGTAGTTAAGGAATCATTGTATAGCTAGTTACCATAGGCCTCACTCAGCAAATCCCACGGGAACGAAGAAATCCACGAACCTGCGATTGCTGCCTCAGCATCACCGCCGAGGTTATATATATAAGAGAAAACCATCATGTAAACGATTCTAACTTGTACTTTGAACACGTTACTCTGTACCGTAGAAAATAAATCTTTTTTAAAAACTCTTACGGCATATCCGTAAAGATAATTGGCGCAGTCGTGACGGATAGCTCGAGGAACCCCTCATCGCGTATCGGTTTCGTGAGTTTCAACTCTTCGCGAGCTAAAGAACCAGGCGGGCCAGAGGACCACCAGAAATTGGGCAACCAGGAGAACAGCAGAGGAAGACACCAGCCAAAAAAAAAGGTAGGAGCCAATTCCTTTCTATTCTTTCGCTTATTTTCTGTGGCAAAGTCGAGTTGTTTCCCGAGAAATTCAGTGTACATGATTTTTCTCGAAAGTCGCTGAATACGACAAAATTAATTTTAAGTAAGGGTCGACGAACACGACCACATTTTCAATATAATAATAATATAATAAGTCAAAATTGAGATCGAACAGCTAGCAGAATTCCTAAGTAGTTTAGAACTAGAGAATAGCATTACTGAAGAGACAAGTCAAGTAAAAATGACCCAAGCTCAACAGCAAGTTAACTATAACTTATTAAGATTATATATAGATACAATCCCCGTATTTAACGGAGATGCACACACCTTAGAAGTATTTCTCGAACATTGTGAACACCTCTTAGTAACCTACAAAAATCCAAACGAACAAGATCCAATTAATGGATTCCTAATTCGAGCAATAATCGGAAAATTGTCTGGAAATGCGCTCATGCTAATAGGCAGTAGACCCGAGATTCGAGATTGGAATTCATTAAAAAATTTGTTACGCTTAAGCTTTGGAGATAACAGAAATTTAGATTGTTTAGTTCAGGAAATGATGGCATTACAGCCTAGCAAAAATGAATCATTCTTAAATTTTGGACAAAGGATTCAGAGAAGTCGAAGTGCTATAGCTTCAAAATTAATTGCATTAAACTTATCGAAAGAGGAACGAACCTTTCAAATCAAAAATTACGATGACCTATCGCTGAAAACATTCATACGCGGATTATCCGGTAGAGTGCAAGATATGGTTAGGTTAAGGAACCCTAACAGTTTAGAAGTTGCCATATCGTATGTTTTGGAAGAGGAAAATTTTATGCTAAATCAGAAGCAATTTCGTGGATCACAAATAATGCAGAAACCTCAGTTTAATAACGTAAGAGCACCATCAAATGCGGCTCAAACACCAAATCAAAATTTTAATTCATTTTCATACGCAAATCCCCAAAATTTTTATCGCCCATACCAAAATATGCCACAAAATTCATATCAAAATTCTGTACAGCAAAGATTTCAGTTTCCATCACAACCAATTGACATAAGACCTAGACAGAATATGCCACCGCCAAAATATTTCACGAACGCACAAGTTTTTGGCTCAAACAGATCGAATGTTTTTAAACCAACTGGCAAAGTCCCTCAGAACAAGCCAGAACCAATGTCAATATCTACAAGAAATACTATGATTCCGCGAAGTACGAATCATTTTAAACCAAGCGGTCCTAGAAATTTCATGTCCGAAGAACTTCACAATATTGACGAAGCCTGCGATAACCAAAATTCTGATTCATATCAACCAGAAGATAATTATTTCCAAAATTGTAATGTAAATGATTTTAACGGTTATGAATATAACGAGATTGCATCCACTTCTGACGAATTACAAGACATTAACCCATACGAGTTACATGACGAAAATTTTACGGACACCATGTCACAAAACAACCAAACATAATCATACTAAATCACGTTCATAATAATTTGCCATACATTTACATCCCCGAAATTAATGCAAAATTCTTAATCGACACCGGCAGTTCTAGAAGTTTAATAAATCCAGGTTTGGCTCATGCGGCATACGAAAAATTCATATTTAAAGAAAATTTTAACATTCAAACCTCACACGACATTACTTTTCATGACGAAGTTGCAGTAATACCTGTGTTCAAAATATTTGGCACTAAAGAAAAACATAAATTTTATTTGTTTGATTTTAGTCAGAAATATGATGGACTTATTGGAATGGATCTTTTAAACCAATTAAATGCTATCGTTGATATAGGTAAAAAGGAATTGATTACCCCACTTGTCAAAATTCCAATTATTTTAGGCATTACACAACCCGAACCAACAAGATATCAAAAATGTTTTCAAGTAATAAACATTCCCGCTAGAACGCAAAAAGTTGTCAAAATTCCTGTTCGTTACAAAGAAGGATTAGGTGTATTAAATTACATCAATTTCGGCACTAACGTAGAAACCCCCAACGCAGTTGTAAATATAAAAAATTATTATGCCATTACTACGATCTTAAATTCAAAGGAAACACCGGTCTCTCTAAAAATTAATGAACCTTTTGACGTGGAACTATTAGGTCCCAACGAAATTAATTTTATCGACAAAATGGAACCGGACTGTAAATTAAACAAGGATCAGGACAATTTATTAAAGGCAAATCTTAAAAATCTTCGCTTGCAGCATTGTAACAAAGAAGAACAAAATTTAATTCGCGATCTTTGCTATAACTATCGAGACATTTTTTATTGCGAAAACATTCCACTTAGTTTTACCAATGAAATAAAGCACAAAATTAATTTAACCGAAGATAAACCAATATATACGAAATCATACCGATTCCCAGAAATACATAAAAATGAGGTAAAGACCCAAATTGACAAAATGTTAAGCCAAGGTATTATTAGGCCGTCAACTTCACCATGGAGTAGTCCAATTTGGATTGTTCCCAAAAAATTAGACTCATCCGGAAAAAGAAAATGGCGAATTGTTATTGATTATCGGAAATTAAACGAGAAAACGATTGATGACAAATACCCCCTGCCAAACATTACGGAAATCCTAGACAAGTTAGGTCGTGCAAATTATTTTACTACTCTCGATTTGGCATCCGGCTTTCACCAAATCGAAATTGACAAACAAGATATTCCAAAAACTGCTTTTTCAGCATTAAACGGTCTTTTCGAATTCGAAAGGATGCCTTTCGGTTTAAAGAATGCTCCCAGCACTTTCCAGAGGGTTATGGATAATGTTTTGCGAGGTCTTAATAACGAAATTTGTATGACATATTTAGACGATATTGTAATTTTCAGTACAAGTCTCCAAGAACATATCAGCAGATTAAAATCAGTTTTCGACCGATTAAGAAATGCTAACCTCAAAATTCAACTAGATAAATCCGAGTTTTTGAAGAAATCAGTTGCATATTTAGGACACATTATAACTCCAGAGGGTGTTAAACCAAACCCCGACAAAATTTCTGCCATTCAAAATTTCCCAATTCCCCGAACTCAAAAAGAGATAAAATCGTTTCTTGGATTACTAGGATATTACAGAAGGTTCATTAAAGACTTTGCAAAGATCACTAAACCTCTGACGCTTTGTCTAAAGAAAAACGCCAAAATTATTCATGACCACAGTTTCATAGAAAGTTTTAATACATGCAAAAAAATACTTTGCAATGACCCGATACTACAATACCCCGACTTTACGAAAGACTTTATTTTGACTACTGATGCGTCAAACGTCGCTATTGGTGCAGTTCTTTCACAAGGAACAATTGGTCAGGACAAACCCGTTGCTTTTGCTTCACGAACTCTAAACGAATCTGAACAACGTTACAGTACTATCGAAAAAGAATTGCTTGCAATTGTTTGGGCATGCAAATATTTCCGGCCGTATCTTTTTGGTAGAAAATTTACGATAGTAACCGATCATCGTCCTTTAACATGGCTTTTCAACCTCAAGGAACCAAATTCAAAATTAGTTCGTTGGCGCCTTAAACTGGAAGAATTCGATTATAAAATAGTCTACAAAAAAGGGAAACTAAATTCTAATGCAGATGCACTTTCACGAGTTCAAATTAACCTTCACGAAACTAATTCTGTTATTAATAATCCAGGCGATGCAGACCAAGACATTTCCGAATTTTTACAAGGTTTAGACGAATTAGAAATTCCAGATTTAGAAGAACCAAACCCAAGTAATCAAAATTTGAATCAAAATTCTAGCAATAGCGATACAGTTGACAAACCGAAAATTATAATACACTCTGACATTCAGATCAGACCCCCCATTAGTAGCAACCAGACCCCACATTCACTTTCAAAAGACGTAACTAACGATGCAATTCCTATATTAGACGACATCGTAAACAACAAAATTAACCAAATTCATGTTTCAAAAAATTCACTTAACAAATTAACAGTTTCACGAGAGACTTATAAGACACACAAAATTATATTGGTCAAAATACCTTTACAGAATAACAAGAGTTTCATTGTTGAGTTCATTAAGGAATATTTAAAACCAGGCACAACATATCATGTGTACTTTCATAACGAAGAGTTCATAACAGATTTCACTTACGTATATTCGGAATATTTTAATCGATTAGGTCCAAAATTAATTAGATGTACTAAACTTGTCAACACCGTCCAAGATGTCGAGGAACAAGTCCTGTTAATTAAAAACCACCACGAAGGGAAAACGAACCATAGAGGAATAGACGAAACTCTTCAATACCTCAAAAGAAATTATTATTGGCTTAATATGAAAACGGATATTTCCAAGTATATAAATGCCTGTGAAATTTGTCAGAGAACTAAATATGGCAGGACACCTCCATATGTACCAATGGCCTTAACTTTAACTCCTTCTAAACCATTCGAAATTGTTCACGCAGATATATTTTATTTTGACACGAAAAACTATTTAACGCTAGTCGATTCATTTTCAAAGTTTGCGCAAGCTATACTTATTCCAGGCAAGTCAGCGATAAATGTATGCGATGCACTTGTTAAATATTTCACTAGTTTTGGAACTCCCCAACATCTAATTGTAGATAGTGGACTCGAGTTTAAAAACGAAACGGTTAAGGAACTCTTAAAATTACACCAAATTAACATTCACTTTACTACCCCAGGTCATCACCAATCGAATGCTATTGTCGAAAGATTTCATTCGACTTTAATCGAACATTTGCGAATTCTAAAAGAAACGCATCCTAATGAATTAGAGCTCATAAATTATGCAGTTTTAGGCTACAATAGTTCTATTCACAGCGCAACAAATTTCACCCCATTTGAATTAGTCTTTGGACACACTAATTTACGAAATCCTGAAATTTTTACACCTAAAGAATTTTTCTCAAATTACGTGGAGGATCACAACAAAAAGCTGACGCAAGTATATGAACAAGTCCGAGTTAAATTAGAAAACAAAAAACAAAGTTTGGTAACGAAAATCAACACTAAAGGCGACACAAACGAGGAATTCAAAATTAATCAAATCGTTTACAAGAAAAATCCATTAACAAGGAATAAGAAACTTAACAAATATTTAGGACCCTACACGATTGTAGAAATTTTAGATCACAACAGATTTAAAATAAAAAACAAAAAGAATAAGTTCGAAATCATTCATATGAACGAATTGAAGAAACCTCCTTTGTTACAGGCCAATACCGAAAATGAAAAAGGTCAAGATCATGATGATCCACCTAATAATGATACTGCTGGTACGAGCTCAGGAAATCAAATTCCTTCAAATTGAAAACTCTCCAGGTATACTCCCTTTCAAATTAGGCACGGCTAATATAGTCACCAAGAAACACATCTTTCTATACGATATTAACGTCGGTACTTTAAAAGCAGAAATTAATAACTTGAACAAAATTTACTACAAGTTAAATTCCTCATTAAATGCAGAAAATCCACCGTACTTTTATAGCTTACGAAACAACTACATTCATTTGAACGAGGTAATTCAAGAAATAAATCAAAAGTTTGCAAATATCATGTTTTATGATACTCCCAAAATTGTTAGGCAAAAACGTGGGTTGATTAATTTGGGTGGTTCATTACAAAAGTTCCTATTTGGTACGTTGGACGCTAATGATGGTGAGCGATACGAAAATGCTTTAAAAACGTTAAGATCTAATCAACAAAACATAGTTAAACAAGTAAACTCACAAATTTCATTGTCGAAATCTTTAATCGACAGATATTCACGAACCATTGATAGTATAGTTTCAAATCAGCATACGATTTCGAATTTCATCACCAATTATAGTCACCGACTACAAAATATAACCAACGAATTTTACAGGTATACTCTTTCTCTTTCGATGATTAATCAAATTATTATTATTATTACCTTTCTAGATAATATCGAGAATGCAATCACTTTTGCTAAGCTGCACGTAACCCATCCAGATATTTTAACTCAGGAAAACTTAAACGAAATTTTGTTAGAATTATCGCAAAACTATCAACAAAATGAACTATTAAAATTAGGTAGTCACTCGTGGTTTTCTATCATTCAAACGAATTGTCATTTCTCGGAAAACAATATTATATTTGCTATAGAAATCCCAATAATATATCCAAAAACCTTCAAATACTTTCATCTCATACCATTCCCGACAAGCCAAAATTCCATAATAATTCCGAAACTACCCTATTTGGCTCTGGAAGAAACAAGTTACCAATACATGGAAGAACCGTGCATTAAGGTAGAAAACAACTACATCTGCAACCAAGAAAATCTCGAACGAAACGTCGCAACAGATTGCATTGCAACCCTTATACAAAATGGTAAACCGAAATGCCGACAAACGCCCATAGAACCACCACAACTAATTTTCGAGAAAATCAATGACGAATATTTAGTAATCATCAGTAAAGAAGAAATACAAGTTCAAACATATTGCCCCGATGAAAACTATCACAGCGTCCGTGGAAACATATTAGCCCAGATTCCTGTAAACTGCAGTTTGCGTCATGAGTCATACAAGTTTGGAAATTATGAAAACACCAAAGCCAGTAAGCCACTGCTTTTGCCGAAATTCGAAGAAATATACGTAAACTACTCCAAACCTGATCAACCACTCAAGATAGAAGCAATACCTCTGCAAGAACTTCACCAGTTACGTCAACAAATCGAAGCCGTCAAACCACTGTCGATAGCCGATTGGGAGAATACTTCATCCAACTGGGAGATTTGGACATCTATTGGAGTAATCGCAGCAATCATTTTTGGCTACTACATCTACAAAATGAAAAAACCGTTCACGAAAAACTCGGCACCCAAAGGTGAAAAAGAAGAAAACCCGACAACATCGCCTTCGGTCTTTTTCCAGCCCGAAGACCTTTCTTAAGGAGGGAGGAGTTACCATAGGCCTCACTCAGCAAATCCCACGGGAACGAAGAAATCCACGAACCTGCGATTGCTGCCTCAGCATCACCGCCGAGGTTATATATATAAGAGAAAACCATCATGTAAACGATTCTAACTTGTACTTTGAACACGTTACTCTGTACCGTAGAAAATAAATCTTTTTTAGAAACTCTTACGGCATATCCGTAAAGATAATTAGCTTACTAGATATTCATGTCACCCAAAATAAGTATGTTTCCATAAAGGGTAGAAAAGGACGTTCACCTTATTACTCACAAAATCCACTACATTAGATTAAGGTGGTCGATGTACAACATAAATTAATACCTTACTATTTCTTGCATTTGTAACCAAATTTAGTTGTTCTAACTAACCTAACCAATACACCAAGCCCTGCGTCCTCGTCTATCGACTCCCGGAAATAAAGTTGTAGCCTTCAATATCAATTCCTGTTTCACAAATGAAAATAGCATAATCTGATCAGAGCCAAATCGAACGAACATTTAATTGCGTTATCCGAAAGGGAGACGGAATTAACGAACTTCAAATAAAAAAGTGTAATACAAGTACCTAATGTAAATCAACATAATATACCCCTACATAGGCAAAATGGCAAATAATCAATTTCATACATTTGCAAACATAGAACGAACTTAGACTCTTCCCTATATTTTAGCCCCTAGGAAGTAACGTTTGCATGCAATGCAATATGGGTGGTACTGAAATCGTCTGTTAAATCATCATCATCATCAACCGTTGATCAGAATACGTCCGCAACGGATTTTCGAAACTTTATATAAATATACCTCCAATAGTGACGCAAAACGATCTGTGTGAATAGCTTAGAAGGTTGTCAACGCAGTTTAAATTTTAACAAGGATTTACACCCTCGTGAGTACGACAGTGCGTGGGACTGTTTACCTCCTGAAAATGAACCCCCAGTTCGATACCGATCGAACGTAGCTGGTCGAACGTGTGGGCTAGATATAGTTTTCCGATTGGGTAGAGAACCTGGGAATTCGTTGCTGAATTAGGAGTTAATTTCGCAGATGTTTGTGCTTATTTGAAGAAACGTACTTGCCTTTGCCAAAGGAGAGGTGTTTACGAGTGGTCTATATTTGGACGCGCAAATAACTTCTGTTTGTGAACGGGGTGCAAATGTTCTGGTGCCGCTAAATAATGGTTTGGCAACAGTTTTTATCCACAGGTTGTTGTGAAAAAGTCAGGCTGTAGGGACAATCATTAAGGCTAGGTTAAAGGAATTTCTCTTATGGGGTTTCCAATGTAAAGTATTGAATAAATAACTAAGTTATTTGAAGAGATATTAATTTTATTCAAAAACCAGTGTAATCTGACAATTATTATCTACAAAATGGCCGAATCAAAAATTTTAAAAACTTACGGCAAAAATAATTACGATTTGTTTAAGAACGCGAAATGCTCAAAAACGTAAAAATGACTTATTTGAAAAAATTTTTTCGGCCGAATGATAGATTTTTGTCTTCTGAGTATGATGTTGTTTTTAGTTTTTTGATAGCGTTACTAATAATGAAAATATCTGTTCAATACTTTTGCTAAACTTTTCGGCCCAACCCAGTGTTGATTTACAACATACCAATTGACGGCACTTGAGTAAACAGCCATTGCAGTTTATGGCGGGAGGGTAACCTCAGGTATGGATGGTAGAAAAACGCAGGTACTGGGGATGACGAAACGATTCTTCGAACTACTGCTTTTATATTTATGCACTGTTATTTGTTCATGCCGAAAGTTATTTAGATAAGGAGTTAAGTTCTGCTCTGCAACTTTATGTCGTTGGGACACATAGAAAGCATACAGGGCGTGTAGTCCCAAAAGTTCATATTTACAAAGTCAATTAAAATCAATACGACACTAATTGCGCTATGCATATATGAACTATATATGAATAAGTTAACATAATTTGATGATAACTATTAAAAATCAATTTGCCAAAGTGTTTTTCTTATATCTTATGTGCTATCCGCTTTTGCGGATTTGTCAGGAACACTTTTATTCATAAATTAAAGAATATATTTCCATGTCGAGGTAGCAAATATACAGTTTTGTCAGGCACCTGACTGTCGGATAAATTGGACACCAGTTTCCTGGTAACTGGTAATGTAAACAATTTTAATCAATTTTGCAAAACCACCTAGGACCAAAATAAATATGACGAAACTGTATATTGGCAGGTAAAGGGTTGATGATCGCTTCAATACGACTGAAAGTCTGAGTTGCTGTAATTTCTAATCCGGTATTCCAACTAAACATCAGTTTTGCGAAAGGCAAGTATAATCGGTTTTTGGGACCAGAATATGTATTATTGAAGACAATCTGCATKAAACTGTTTGTACCTCTAAACCTGAAAACTTTTTCCACTGACTCATGGCAACCGCCCCCATAGAATGAAAGAGGGGGTTCACTAATATGAAGCCTCAGAATTTTTCAAACCTACCATTTATGCTGTTTGAGATTTTGTGTGACTGTGTGACTTTAGTGTTACGTTATCTGAAAGAAAATTAGTAAAGATGGCAAGACGAAAAGGTAATGGAAGAACTTTGTCTTCAAAAAAAAAGAGACGGGAAATATTGGTTCTCTTATCAAACACCATCAAGTAAAAATTTTTCTAAAAATCCGTTTAGTAGTTTATAGTTGTATATAGTGAAAAAAGATCATTTTTGGAGTGAAAAAATGCTTCCAAAACTTCAAAGATTTTATTTCCCTTCTCTTTTACCAGAACTAGTTGATGTTTGTTCATATTTTTTTAATACACACATTTATAATTTTGCTGTAAAGATAATTTTATGTATAGATTGTGAACATTAACTATATACTTTTGATGTTTGGTAAATATATGTATTTTTTCTTGAACGTTTATTATATTTTCTATTATTAAAAAAATATTTTTTTCATGAGGTGTTGACATTTTTAATAATTTTTAATAATTATATAAATTATATATAATAAATTTGAAAGCAATATTGAAATAAAAAACCGTTTGTTTAAAACTTTATGAGTAAAGTCACTGATATGTCTGTGAAAAGCGAACATCCGATTCTCAGTAATAAGTAAATATCTTTGAAACGACAGGCATCAGATAGACCCACAAAATGTTGTAAATCAAAAATACTCTTTGTTGTGGCATCAGCATAACCAGCAGCGCAATAAACGCCCCAGGCCGACCGGGCTGACAGCTTTATGGTCAACATCCTAAAATTGAGTACGGCTGTCCCTTTAACCTAGCCTTAATGCAATTTATATTTTTGTAACTAACAGCAATTCTGCAATAGAATCAAACATATATATACTGCTTCAAACATAGACAACTCTGAAGTAGAAGTATTAGACTTCAAACCAAGAAAGTTTGTACAAACACTTTTATATATGATATATGTACGCCAATTTAAAATCAACTTGATGCACTAAAATGCTACTGGAAGATAATTGAGGTAATTTCCAAAGCGAGCATATAGATTAGTGATAACATAAAGTAACGATACATTATCTTCGCCATTAATTTCACGAAATGAAAATGTAGAAATCCCTTATCTTTAACAACAAATTCGTTTATATCATCTTTTTTATAATATATTGCTAATAAAACGCGAAGCAGCTTGTATTTAGCTGTAGATCACAGTTTGATCTATATTGTATATTTTGATATTTAATTATTAAATATTAAGGTTTCATCAATGTTGTTCTGCGATTTTAAAAAAAGTTAGATTATGACTTACAATTTCCAAGGGTCTTGTAGTTATTGTTTTAAACAACGATTAATACATCTTAGTTTTTTGGTGTTGGAAATACAGACCATACCTTTTTAATGGAGTTCTATGAGTAAAGCAATATATTTCTTGCTTTTCAAGAATATAAATTTTGTTTATTTACTTTCTTTGTTCAATGTGTATTGCAACATTTGAAAAATTTGACAACAATAATGCCTAGTAGTGAAAAAATGTAATCAGCCATGGTTTCCGACGATGGCGTAGGAATTAATTTGTTTGATACCGTTAATCTGTTCGCCGAATACTTTCAGTCTGTTTAAAAACAACCTGAACTGTATTGTGTTACCTGAACATTAGGTGTTTATGAAGAATGACATCTTTAAGGTGCAAGACGAGTTCTGATCCAGACGTGAACCGTCTTTGTCGCTTCTTTTAATTTTAGTTTTAGGGTTCTGGAAGGTGACCTATATTTCACCTGTTCATATAGAGAGTTTTCTTCATGTTCTCTGTGGGCATCTCAGTAACCAGTTAAAGGAAACTTACCGTAGTACTGAAGTACTGAATTATTGTGTGTTGTAAATGGTATTTAGCGCCAAGAAGGTACTATTGTTATTATAACATGCAAACCAATGACATCGGTCAAATTGAAGAATAGGGAATATACAACCATGAAACGTGCAGATTCTGTACATAATAATATAAATATAACAAATTAGACAATCTTATAGTCAATAGAATTGTATCTACATTTGCTACAAATTCTGTTTAAAATTGTTAGGTGTTTTGTAATTATACTAGACTTCTCTCAGWAATKGCGTCTATGGAGTTATATAAACATATAGTCTTTGGATGCAGTTGTTCAGGATGAAGCATTCACAACTTGACCATTAGATTTCAATTTTCTAAACGGAATCATATAGAGAATAGAAATGACTTTCAAATGATGTACTTTTTTTAAGTTTCTGAGTTAATAGCGAATGTAACGACATCTATTTTGACAAAAACATCGATTATAGGTATGTGATAAGTTGATATGGGCAAATTTCAGACGCGCACTGTACTGGTGTATTACAGAACTCTTTATTTTCTCTTTCGAGCTGCAGTACTTAAATGGTAAGCATATCACTGGATGGTTATAATATGTAGTTATTTTAAATAAAATGCTTTGATTATTCTTACTGTTACCAAATATCTATCTATAATTCACTTTAAACCTGAAATAGAAATCCTTGTTTCATGTAAGTGCACAAATCCACAAACTCTTCTGTGGTCTGTTTGACAATGAAAAGGCCGGACAAAACTGTATGCGAAGGTGAGTTTTACAATTACTATTGCGTAAGCGATATAATACCTATGGTAGAATTATGTCTCTTATTTTCCAGCTTCAGAATTTAAAAGAACTGTATTAATTGCCCCAGGAGTTCTCTATTGAATATCTCGGTGTATATTTTGCAAACTCCGTTTGTTATTATCAACCCACGTGAGTTGGATCCTGAATGAAAAGTGAAAAAACAGCCAATGTGGTCGAGTGTATACGCTACGCTAGCTACTACTTCGACACCCACATGCATTTTCACTGTTTACCTCCGCGGTTCATCGAGTTCATGTGACACAGTCCCAGCAGCTTTTAGAATCAACAATTTTCACACCCACTACTCGTCCCGCGTATTCCATAGTACCATGCAATTATCGTGAATTCAGCGCGTGCGAATTAAACAAAGTAAGTAAAAATCAGTCATCAATCATGAGAGCATATGGCAGATAGTACTGAAACGAGCGTTTTTTCGTTTACCAACAATGATTCACCTCGTGTCATTACACATAGCGATCAACCGTTCCAACAGTAAAACTATTTATAAGCGCGGTTATGTAAGATTCGCACATAATGTGTTTACGATGATGATGCTATATGAGCAAACATCAAATTAATAAACGTCTTCGGTTTTGGTTCGACGTATGAACGAGGATGGGCCGTGAATTTGAGTATTTTAAACTTGAAGACGCAGGTTAGCTTTTTAAGCCAAGCTCTGACATATTTGCCTCATCTTAGATGAATCTGGTCTCATCAATGCAGGGGATGACGTCCCAGTTCAGTCCGGTTTGACGCCTTCCCAAACGTTGAACTGTATGCAGTGGAGTCAGTAGCATAGCACAGAAAGTGCACGAAAGGAATGAAGGCCCTCGACAAGAACTAGCTGATTAAGGGTTTGTCGAGATACAGCTGTAATGGCTATATCAAAGCTATTCTAGGTACTGTTCTTGACAACCCTAACTAATCCTAGACCTAGGACGACATGTATCCGTCGCTGATACTCATTATAGCTAAATCAACTTCTCCATATTTGAACCATTCAGGGTGTAATTTCTATGCTTTGGGCTATTAGACCAAAACTCGCCTTTAGTCAAACCTATAATTGTTTAGTTATCTAAAAACCATATTTAGAATACAGTTTTTGGATTATTGATTGTTGTTCTCTGCAGACTATACATGTCCTAAAAGTTCTTTTAATTTTAGTTTTCMGCCTGGGACTGGGGATTTTATCTAGAAGTCACATATAATGATTTTACATCAAGTGTGTATTTTACAGCATTTGTATTAGGTTTTATAGGATTCAGTATGCTGAGTTGCGATTTTGATAAGCTTGCTTTCCTAGGAAATTTCGGCACTCAAAAATGACAGTGACTAAAAAAGCTGAGTTGTGAAGCGACTGATTTTTCCTGCTGAAGTTTCCGCTGCTTGCAAACCTATATTATAGAAATCTTTAGTGTATGACATTTGGCTTTGAGAGTACTGCACTGGATTCATGATTCTTCCCTTTCTTTCAAGTACTTTTCTCAGAGCTATAGAATGGTTGTCTAACTTTCGGGATAACACATACATAAAAATGATTTGGGTCGCTATTCTGATATCCCTTGCAGAGTTTTCTGACATAACATACACAACCTGTAGTTTAATATACAAGAAGATACAGAGATGTGTACAAGATAACAATACCTTCCTCAATCTGTTACATGAAATGAAACAAAATAGGTAACCCGTAAAAACGTTTCTTTTTCACAATTTTGGAAACCATAGTTGGCTATGACTCCATGAAAAAGAATATTTTTTATGCTTCTCAAAAATATATAAGTTACAGCCACTTTTTCAAATTTCGTGCAGATAATATGTATGGGGTCAAAATTATAGGTGGGCATGGAAGTAAAAATTGCAAAAATGAGTGTAGCACTGTAAAAGCTATTAATAATAAAAGGTAAACAATATAACATAAATGTCATCAAGCAGTAAAAACATAAGTTGGCAATTTTAACTATAACTGGAAATACATATTTATATTTAGTACAAACGCTGCTCAAAATATTGCTCGTTATGCTGTAAACATAATGTCCATCTGGTAGAGGGGGTTTCTATTGACTTAAATAAATATATAGGCAAGACGTAGTTCTTCAAACGCTTTCCTAGTTTCTTGTATTAACTCCTCTAGCGTTTCATCCGGTCTTTGATAAACAATATTTTTTATATATCCCCATAAAAAATAATCTAAAATAGATAGATCTAGAGATCTACTCGGACCATGAGTATCCACCCACTCATTTGGAAAGTGTTGATTTAAGTAGTCCTTAACTAAATCTGCATTGTGGCAAGGTTCTCCATCTTGCTGGAGAGGCAGCCTTGCAAGAGGAAGAGGAAGACAGGTATTTAATATATCTAATTATCTTTGGGTATTTAGGATGCCGTTAAAAAGGTGATAAATCAATTTTCCACAAAACAAAATATGATACATTGAATCCAAATCTCCCTTGGCGTTGTCGCGCTATAGTGCCATGCTGATTCTCATATGACAAATGACGGACGTTATTCCGATTGAAAATACCATTAGAGCTTATGTGGCACTCGTCATCAGACCAAACAATGTTCCTTCCAAAACTGTTATGATTGCGAGTATTTCCTAAGTGGCGATTGCAAAATAGGGTTTGTCTTTCAGAGTCACCGGAATGTAACTGATGTACTGTATTTGTTTTATATGGGATATATTTATGATTCTTAAAAAAATTGATCGGGTGTTTTTGACACCCCAACTTCTTATTCTATTATTTTATATATAACAGATGTTTCCAGATTTGTCTCTACTATTGATAGAACATTTGTTCGACCATTTTCGCGATTTTCTTTCTTATAAACTTTCGATCCGAATTTTCCAAATGATCCGTAAGATAGCAAATTATTTTTTAATGTAGCACGTCATTTTATGGTTATCGTTCTATATCTTTAAATTTGGCGTTGGTCATTGTTTCAGTATATATTTGTCAACACTCTCATTTTCGTAAATTCCCAAATAAATAATGTATGTGTTCTCAAATTTTAGCTTTGACGCAGATGTATTTGTCATCTGTTTGCAATTTTAGAAAGTGGTGGAAAAACTGACTTTTTAGCCGTTGAAATTCCAAATCTGCAGATCAATTTACGTAATAACCACCCAGATTTGTTTGTATATGTTTAAGTTGTATATGCTGTCTCTAAAATGCATTATTGCGAGGACTTAATAATACTAAGCAGTTGCTAGAGAAATATTGCAAAGGGCGTTCTTATTTGACACCACATTAGTATCAAAGCATCATAGCTCTTAAACCACATTTCAAAAGTCAAAACTAGCCCACGGGATTACTCTGCCTTAGTTCGTCTCTTTAAATTCATCGTCGCTGGTAAACACTAACAAAAAGGCTAAAATAGCCGTGGCTGCTTTTTAATCTGTCAACCGTGACGGAGTTTTTATCACTGTGCAAAAAGGTGATGAGGTCGAATGTGGGGAGGCGTTACTCATTTCGTAGTGTCGTTAGCGTGCGCGTTTGAAGTGCAATACAGGTGAACATTTGAAAACGCGTTTGTGATGCTTTGAGTTTTGAAAAGTGCCGGTCGTAGTGTGCTAAGTGCGTCCAAGCGTCGCCTTCGTGGTTGCCAAAAGGGGCATGTTTTGGGGTAAGTTAATCAAACTGCATGAATTTATAATCCACAATATGATACGGAGCAACATCGTTATAGTGCTTACGACCTGCTAAAATAGTGTTTTAAGGGAGTTTAACCGTACTAGACGCATGTGAAAGATCATATGTATAAAAATTTAACTAAATATAGTACATATTAATACCTATCAACAAATTAGCTTTACAAGTATAAATAGGAAATATCAGTTGCAGTTATGTCATGCACAATATCAATCCTTAAATTAGAATGTTGTGAGGGTCAAGATCTAGATTTAAAAAAGCAGATAGCTGTTATAATTCCAGTTAACAGATGACAGATAATACAATGTAGGAGTAAACAAGATGTAGGTGGCTATTCTCATTTCAGTAATTTAGGCTATTATATTTGGTGCTGATATCCGTAGAGCACTTTCAGTAACTCCTTTGATCGTTCTGTACATTTAAAATGTCTTCCTGATTTTGACATTTTTACATGTAAACCATTAACTCTGTATAAATTGGATTACATTTTGGCATTTCTATATAGTTCTGTTAAAAAGTTTAAATATTTACTTAATAATCATGCAATAACTGCTTCTAAAATTGTTATTAATATATGTAACATTTTCATTTAAATTTATTTTTCGCAAGAAGACGAAACGGGACCCCGTAGACAAATTGCAGCTGACTGCATTTTCAAAATTTCTACATATTTTACCTTTATATAAACGACTAACAAGGTTTCCTGAGAGAGGGGCAAACTAACATTGTCCATTTAGAAAGAATGTTTGTTTACATTTTCGGTATAAATTAGTATATAATATAAATTAGTATATAATATAAATTAAAATATTACATAAAACGTCTAGAATCAGTTATCCATACCTATATGCATCTTATGCAGAACACTCTTAGTTACTTTTTCCGATATTTGGAAAAAATCATTTCGGTTATAATATCAGCCTACTGACCTTTGAATTTGAAAATTTTTTAATTTTTTTCGATTACCAATTGAACTATAGATACTGACTTAATGTATTTTGTTGTGAGGGTTGAATTTACTTTTGTGCGATGGTGTGGATAATACTAAGAGGCATTATGACTCTAGCTAGTTTACTGGTTTGATGTTAGAGTGAAAGACTTAGGGTTAAATACAAATAGGGGAATCGAGAAAATTTGTATTATTGCTGTTCGCTGTCTCTTTTGTAGGTATACCATAATGAAAGACGATGGACTGCTTTATGTTTATGGTCCATTGCAATGTGTTTTTAGGTCCATGGTGTTGCTTAATTTGAGGTATGCTGGTATTTAACAGAGATAATATATTTTTTATTCATTAATAGGAAGGAAGAAGTCAAAGTATAAGGTATATATAACGTAGAGAGTTGTAGATGATTAGTAGCTTTTCAGAGAGTCGTCATCAGGTAATAACAAACTGAAGTTAGCTATTAGGATCCGTTTCATTTTAATACTTGTGTATATATGCTTTCATACTTCCGAGATTATTGTTATATTTATACTGAGCATGTCCGCAATTCTTCGATATCTCTGTCAAATCGTCGAATTTGTTTATAGAAGAAGAAATTGTCTAAATCTATAGAAAATTGCTAGAAATCCTAGAATCAGATGCATTAGATTAGAGACGAACAAATAGTCATTTACTTGTCTATTGGTTTTAACATGATATGTTTTTTATAACAATTTTCATACATTTCAAAGAACATTCGTCCAACATCCAGAATGAGACCGACAGAATTTAGAAGTAATACAGTAATAAAAATACGAATTAGATAATTTTCACAGAAAGTTGGTTCTTTAGTTAGGGAAAAACTTTTCATGGCAGGAAAGAAAACATTAAATTTGACCCAAAAATAAGTAAACGGCAGAAGCTACGCGGAAATACTACCCCGCTGTTTTGTGTACAACGCAATTGAACATTCCAATCTCCTAAAAGTCATTTACAAGCGCAGGAGATAATTAAAATTTTATTTTGAAATCCGTTATGACAACCACCTTGCATCTCCCTGACATCGAAATTGACGCAAAACGCTCCCTTGTAGGGTGGCATCGGTCATTACATAAGGGGTGTTATGTAAACTTGTTTCAGACAAAATACCGCCTGTCATTAGTTCTACCGTCAATGTTACGCGGTTGTTATTACAAGTAATAAATGTCTAATGCACTGATTTCGAGCACCTTCGAGAAGTACAGGAGTTTGTGTCTTGAAATAACGTTACGAAACGAATTCGCTTCTCAGGTGCGTCTTTCCTTATGACGTCACGTTTCCTGGGTAGCAGGATGATAATTCCAATTTCTGGTGTACTACGTGTATTCTTGCGATATTTTCGTATAAGTGCTTTACATATAAATGATTATCTAAAAATATATCTATATCCTAGAATGTATCGGATACAAATTCGGGATTTGACGGACAGCTTGCTTTCTCTTGAGTCACAAGGGTATTGCTGATAGTACAGGAAAGAAATCTTGTATATGGTGTAAGAACTGAGGCGATAGAACTGCGGGTTGTCTGCAGTGTTGAGAGTTTCACGAGGGGGTAAACACTAACAGAAAATCTGTTGCAGTGATTACAGATTACATAAAGATTTCACGAGATTACAGGGAGATACATGCAATCATTAAAGATTCATGAATCTTACTAGAAATTACACTGTTTACAGAAGTGATTACAAACGATTACACATGATCAATAATGTAATTATTAAAAACATACAAACAGACTAATAGCAAGCATAACGAAGGAAAGAGCATAAAACCGGTCTTTTACTGAGCGAGTAGACTGAGCAATTTTTGCAAATGAGCCGGCTAACGACTCGTCCATTGCGATTTTGTACTTGATTACTGATCATAATAGCCACAGAAAATCCTTGCGTATTAAGAGTATTTGAAAAGATTTGAAAAAGTTTGATTCCTAGTGAGACCAACAGTTTATCTATTTATCTARCCCTATCTGGTAACCCAGCGTCTCACATTGCTCCTTTTAAATGCTTGCATGACGGTTTTTCTCTTTCAGCTGCTTTTTATCAAWAAGTGTAGCTATTTTTAGATAATTTTACTGGCAAGTATAGCTTAAAAGGATTAAATATATTGCCCCGAATATCCAATAAGCATTCTAAGATCAGAATAATTTCAGTATGGAGCAAATATTATCAATTAAATTTTGCAGAACAGTTTGTAAGTTCATTATGTACCTAGTAAGTACAGGGTGTCCCATTTTCGTTGTAATTGGGTATTATCACTTTTTTTGAAAATTACATAAAATGAATCTTAAAGTGCATATATATCGTACGCCATGTTAAAAAAACACAAAAAAAAATATTTTAGGTAGAGAATTTCACGTCTGAAATTCGAATCTTAGGAGTCACCGCCAAAACGCTTCCATCCAAGGTTATTCCACTCGTGACGTCAAGTATCATGTAAACATTACCGAGGACCGTGCTGTTTAATGGTGTAGTATCAGTCTTGTATTGAAAAAGCTTTTGTGTAGTGTTTATTGAAAGGACAGTGTAAGAGGTCGCACCAAAAAGTGATTTGTGTAGTTTTACAAGCATCTATTATGTATGGAAAACAAAACAAGTGTTGTTTTGTACATGGTTATAAAAGTACTTCAGTCAGTACAGCTAACAAAATCTTTGTAACCGTTCCTCGAGATTATCAACGTATGAAAAAGTTATTTAAGGCCCTTAGACGTGATATGCCGAAATCGCAAACTTTGTTTTTCTGTTGTAAAGATCATCTTAATTCTTACTGTAAGTTTTATTATTCTTTTTGGGGTTATACGTGTTTACCATTCAGTTTCCATTTTGTTATAGCTTAAAGAGGATATGAAAAATTATATAAGTTGACATGGGGAAATGTTATAATAAAAAACAACGTTGTTCCTCATATATTCGATTGTTAGCCAGACCGGAAACGAGCCACAAGAGCCCCGAAAATAAATGGCAATTTATATTTATTCTGACCTCTAAAATAAATGTCAAGTTTAGGGTACATTTTTGATTCTTACATTTTTATGTTTACAAATAGTATGTTTCCAACAACCCACTGCGATCAAATTATCAATACTCCCTTAATTTGATAAAAAGTTCACTTATGCTATTGCTTTGTTGCTTTTACGTTCCTCATCTCCGCCGTGTTGAACCGCTCGTCGCTGTACATAAATTCCATAACAATGAACATGCCTTCAGAAGTCATAACTCATAAGTATTTCACTTTTTCTTGGCGTATTTTAATTCGTTTGTCACAAAATGAACGCAAACAACAAACTGATAAATTGACGGGCTGAGGCTGACGCGTGACGCGCTGACCCCAGATGTAAACAAGCGGCTATTTACAAGACACCTGACGTCACGGCCAATATGTTCGCGATTTGGCGGTCCCTTTAAATATTCACATTTTGAATATTAAAAATACACCTTACGATCCATTTTTTTCGAATTTATAAGCTGTCACAGCTGTTTTGTGGATTAGATGCTACCTATTAATATGCAATTTAATAAAATATAAATACATGGCAAATACCCAATTGTAGGGTATCTCGTTAACTATAAATGCTAGAGCGTTGCGGTTTAGACATTACTGTATTACTTTTTTCTTGCGAGTTGAGCTGTACCATCGCCATTTTTGTATCATCTTTTGTTTTAAAGCCCTAGCCAAGCTTTGAAGAATGTAATATTTCTTCAGTTCTCAATATCATGATTAGCTATGTAGACACAGAAACTGTAGGGACACTTTTTATAGATATTTTTGTTCTGAATCCAGTGGTATGCTTAGAATTTATTGGAGGGTCACATTTTAGAGATATAACACAAACTTGCATTCTTTTAAATGGAAACCATAGTTGGCTTTGCAATGGTCGCAAAGAACTATTTTTTCTGATTAAGAAAATGTATACATTGTTAGGTTTATCTTTACTAATTCTGGTATTATTCCAATTTCTGTCATAATTTAATGAGATTTTACGTTTTTCGTCAAAATGGATGTAAATACTTCATGATAAACAATGCATAGATACTTATCTCCAAATAAACAATCATTTTCATTAGTTACATGGCCTCCTAGATTATCGATTAAAAAAATGCATGAGCGCTCTTAGGAGTCTTGTGTATGTATACAAATATGCATGTATTATTTTTAAAGGATTAAAAATTTTACTCAATAATATAAATTATATCGTGTGTTTTCTTATTCCATAGCCACTTGGATGTAAACGTAAAATATGAAATAAAAAATTAATATAACAATGTATACATTTTTTAATCAGAAAAAAATAGGTTTTTTCAAACATACCTCAAAAATGTGAGCTCCAAAAAAATTACGGGGTACGCGACTGGATTTAAAATAAATATCTATAGAAGATGTCTTTACAGTTTTTTGTATCTACATACCCAAGCGAGAAATTGAGAGCCGGAGAAATGTTACATTTTACAAAAGTCTTTTATGGCTTTAAAACAAAAGACAATACAAAAATGGCGACGGTACAGCTGAACTTAGAACAAAAAAGTAATACAGTAATGTCGAAACCGCAATTTTACCAAGATACTCTACAATTACAACGAAAATGAGACACCCTGTACACTAAGTACAACTCTGACGATTGTTTCCGCCTATCGGTCATTCTCAAAGTGTATCAAGCTTATACTTCGTCCAAACACAGCGCTTATTCTAAAAAAAACATACAATTCGTTGCTAAATGAATTGAGGATTCTAATATAAAAATACTATAATACGTTGTGCTATAGTATGGAAGGAATCTTAGATTTATTTACTTTTTTATATAATTTATTATTTATGCGAAAGGTAATGCTTTTAGACCTCATGTCCGTTAGCTTCCTCCCTTATATCGCGGTATAAGATAAAAAATACAAATTATTATTAGCAAAATATTCAATTAAATGAAGTATTTATACAGTTTTCAGTTTTGCCAGGTTTTGATACCGCACGTTGATTTCCCAGAAAATTATAAGCAAAAAGGTATAAGGCTTTACATGCTCTAAAACATTACGGGATATACTAAGTAGTCTAGTTATCGTACTCACCAATTTATGGGTTTATCTTAGAGACAAATGCTCTGAATAAAAATTATGTCGTGTGAGGAGTACTGAATAATAAAGGACATGGTACCTATTTATATTATATTATTTATAATTTATAGATCATGGAACCTTACTCAATAAGCTTTATAATATCACTGGCTTTCCTGAACATTTACTTTTGTTTGGCCAGTCCTACCTTGTCAATTATAGTGGATATAGATCCATGGTACGTGCTTACTCCTCCGGTATATAGAACCTCTGCTCTTTCTTTTATTTATCAATGATCTTCCGGGCTCTCTAACATGTAAAACCCTTATTTATGCGGATGATTTCAAACTTTACAGCATCGTTCAATCTGTTCAGGACTCCTTGTATCTCCAAGATAATCTTGTTAGAGTTGAACATTTCCAAATGTAAGGTGATCATCTTCACCCGTACCAAAAATCCAGGGGCTAGCCCTAGCGCGTTCAGGTACTGTTAGTGATCTAAGTATAACATTTGATCCGGTCTTGTATTTTGTAAGCCATATACAGACAGTCGTGTCGTCTTCTTACCGAATGTTTGACTTTATACTGCGTAATTCCAAATGTTTCACTAACATTTCTACATTAAAATTGTTATATTTTACCCTGGTACGCCCTAAGGTTGAGTTTGCTGCGGTATTAGTATTGACGCTATACAGAGAAAATTTTTTAAATATCTGTGGTATAAGACCTTTGTTGCGTATACACCTAGAACGTTTCCATGTGAAATTCTGTTGCTTAAATTCGATATTCCTTCCCTTCAGTTGCGTAGACAATGTTTAGGTGTTTTTTGCTCCGTTTGGTACACTACAATATTGCCTGTCCCGCGTTGATTGCGAAGCCTAATTTTGACGAAAACAACGCGAAACTAGTTGGACAAAAAATTGAAAACTTATCCATATCGTCAAAGTGGAATTATAATTAATGAATTCTTCTTTAAGAAAATTATTGTTCAAGTGTAATCCACTATATTATTTTATTGTAGAGCGCTTTCGACTACAAGGTAGTCATCGTCAGTACAACAAAGGTAAAAATAAAGAAAAAAGAAACTTTTATAATTCATTTGACAAAGTCAAAAAATTTAGAAACAAGCAAACTTGACTACAAACCAGAAGTAACCTACATGCCAGCAACACAAACGTAATGTTAATTTAGATCAAATAAATAGTTTAGAACAGGACAACTGAAATTACAAGAATCATTTAAAGTAGTAACATTTTGTTCGCTTATAATTTTATAGGTTTCTAAAATTTATTACATTTGTGCAGTAAATCCTCAAAATTATTTTTTTAGCATGTAGATTACTTTTGGTTTGTAGTCAAGTTTGCTTGTTTCTAAATTCTAAATTCTAAAGTCAAACGAATTATAAAAGTTTTTTCTTTATTTTTAACTTTGTTGTACTGACGATGACTACCTTGTAGTCAAAAGCGCCCTACAATAAAAGAATATAGTGGATTACAATTGGAAGAATAATTTTCTTAAAGAAGATCTCATTAATTATAATTCCACTTTGAGGATGTGGATCAGTTTTCAATTTTGTATCCAATTAGGTTCGTGTTGCTTTCGCCAAAATTTTATATTTCGCTATTAGCAGCTCCACGAAATCTACTTTCCCAACTTTTTGTGAATTTGTTTCTTCCTTAAATATAATCATACGTCATTATTATTCTGCAGTCTCCTGTGCGTACATTTGATAACTTGGATAATCCCAGCCAATGAAGGATGTTCCTCTTCGCCGTTTCAAACGCATTTCTCACAATATGCTTATAAATCCTTGGGCACGATGTGCACCAGGTATTCAAGATACAATTTAAAGATTGCGGGGTTCAAAGGTTACTAGCATTTTGTGTAAACTCGCTACAAATCAACGTTGCACAGGCTGTTTTACGGCCATCTCCATTGGCAGATATGGCGGGATAACGGCGTTTGTTGTATAGGATTACAAGGAAAAATGTTGGGTCGAGATTGTTTGCTGTAAATGGCGCTTCCGCACTTTTGTCGGGTTGAGGATCGTTTTCACGTTCCTGGCATATGGACCGGTTTGATTGCGTTTCAGTAGTTACCCAACGAAATTTATTCATCTAGAATACATATCTCCCTTTATATGGTTGGTCCTCGTGTTAAAAACCCATATAAATGCTTAGATATACCTTGCTAATAATAATTAGTAGTCTGTAAGTATACCAGGGCATATTTTAGCTTTTTTTTTACATTTCTCTTCCACTTTCGTCTCTAGTCCTTTTTCTACTCTTCGGAAATTCGCCCTCTAGTGTTTCCTGTTATTTTGTAGCTGCATTTTCAGTTGCCTCTTTGTTTTTCAGTTCTATGGCTTGCCCAATTCCTCGCACATTTTGATCTATGTTGCTCGGTACATAATTGGGGTCCATTATATCATCATCTTGGGAGAAACCACATACACTACTATTTTTATTACCTGAGTCTTTCATAGTGACTAGAATCAGACTATTTACAAAATAACCGAAATTTAAAAAAATATTTGTGGATGATTTGAATTTTAAAGTGCAAAAATGGGCTTGGAATAATCATAGAAAAAAATTTAATATAAAATGTTTTAAAGTTAATAATAATCTTACTCTCGATTTCTCGTTTTGTAGTATGTTTTGATCTACGAGCGTTAATGATGTCGATTCTGTGTTACTAATATTTTCAATATCTTCTTGTTCTGCCACCGTAACTTTCTGAGCCACCGGATCTTGACTATAATAATATGGTTCATAATCTGGTTTGTATCTAAAATCCTGATTTACAATCCACTCTGCAGTAAAATGGACACGTTGTTCAAAACTGGTTCCTGAGACACAGAAAGTTCAACTGAAGGTGATTCAAGATTCAAGACCTGAATTAAAGTACATTTTTATTGGGACAATTACTTTAATATTTCGTCAGAATTTTTTACATCAGATACGTAGAAATGATGATTTTACACATATAAATCTTAAATTTATAAGTAGATTGTATTACTACAATGTGTGTATTAAGCAAAGTATTTTTGTTTTGTTTTACTCACCATTGCTGCAAGTTTTGCCTTTATAACTATCAGTTTCTCTAAGCCTACTGACCATTTGTAATAAGCGTTGCGTTCTTGTTAAGTTGCTTCTCCTGTTTCGGTTGAAATTATCCATAGTCAACAGATAGTTAGACATTATTTGTTGTAAAACTGGTCGAAAGTCACTTAAACGCATCAATCCAAATCATCAGCTCTTGATAACACAGGAAAAGACCTGTTGTCGCTTCACTCGACGTGATTTTATAGGTTATATGCTTTTGGTGAGCAAAATTTAGTGAAACAGTAGGACATACTACTTTAACCTGCGGATTTACTAACTAGAATTGATTTTCAAAACCTATGTAATACAAGGTTGTGATTTTTAATAAATTAGAGCTATCCTTTGCAGGTTACGGTTGCTACAGTAGGAAACGGAATAAATTTAATAAACGGAACGTTTCGGTCATTTACCAAATCCTGGTTTTGCGTTTTGTTTTAGTGGTTAAATAGCAGGACGGTGCATATTGACTTACTATGTGAGTTAATGTGCAAAATATTAATTTTTAGGTTTCTTTTCATTTCGTATTACTTCCACATCCAACGGATGAGATGTATTGAACCGCGAAAAAAATTTATATTTTTTTTTATTTACTCAGTCGCTTTAAAATGCACGAAACCGTCCAAAAACAAAATTCGAGTAAAATATATTTCTTCTCTGTGCKTCCTTATTAAATTTTGCTATTACATAGAGAATCAAATTTTTTATCAAAAAGCACTCTCACAATTTTTTTTCGTTAAGTTAATGATTTTGTAGTTATTTAGAAAAAAAACATTTTAAAAATTTATGGATTGTTGCTAAAGCACGAGAACCATTTGTCGTAAAAAAATGTGTAGAAAGAGAAATGCTCAAAACTTCATTATTGATCGTATAATATAAGAAATAAAGCTTTAGGGCTTTATTTATTTGGGGTCAGTTATATTTTCTTTTCTTATTTTTGAAAAAGGCTTGTTATAGTTATTACTTATAGATTCTGGAATTAATGATTTATTTATATTTTTATTTCATCGGCGTCTTTTGTTATTTCTCCACAATTAGGTTTATATGATTTATACCATTCTTGAATTTTTTGAAGTAATTCATAGATAAAACCTCGTCTATTTCTCTTTTTAGTTAAAATTAGAATATAATAGTTCTTTAATTCGTTATTAAGCTTTTACTTGATTAGTAAGGGATGAGCGCCAAATTTTAATAGGTAAGCCCAATGCATTTTACCAGAAAGCACAAATATGGATTACATAATAAAATCTACTTAATTTATGCTACTCTATTGCTCTGTTTACACTCAGGTCAGAGCTGGGCTCTAGTTCACGTGACGAGGTGCTTCATATAATGGTACCATAGCCTCTTTTTAATTTTCTTTCAAGCATAGCTTAAGTGAACTACTTGAAAGTACTTTAAATATTATAATTGCTCGTTTGTTGTAAACAACAGGATTTTTCTACATATTCTACTGTTTCCTGGTTCTTTCCCAGAAAACCAGTAATTGACAGGCAGTGAAGTTTATAAGAATAAACAGGAAAAGTAGTTCTCATTATTTAAACTTGATCCTATTGCAAGAAACCAGATCACTTCATTATCCGAGTTATTTTAATGTCCTTAGGATTATCATACATACATAATCCGTTCATTTTTATGCTCGTAATCACCGTAAATAATTTTATTAATTTGTCGGTTGGAATTTATTAGCACATCGTGATACGAAGTGCACACGACCTGATTGTTGCTCAACCAACTAATTATTACGATTCTTTCTTTCGATGCCATAAATCGCCGTAACTAATGAAAAATCCGTAATAAATGGAGGAAGGATTGCGATAATCGTAAATACATCCGATCGCCGGATAGGTAAATAAACATTCGCGTTTATTGTGTTAATTTATAGGGATAACGCGTAATTAATATAGCGGTCGGGTTTCATCCGTGGACGCAAATTGATGTCAAACGTGTGCTGGGACGTTCCGGCACGATTAGCACTCATTTTTGCATACGATACTAATAGATGTGCACGAGGTATAATTAAGAAAAAATTAACAGCCTTCTTTGATGACGAAAAAGTAAAAAAGTTTGCTGATTTGCTAACAGAACATTTGTACATTGATAGATAGACTGCTACGAATTCAGAACAATGGAATAAAAAATTGTGACCGTCTTAAGTATCTTTTACTGATTTGCTCACTTCACAACATAATGTTTGGTAAGTAAATTTTGAAATTCAGGTATTTTTTTAATATAACTCGTTAGTATTACAAATTCAATACGCATTCAAAATTCTCATATTATTGCTGTAAGTGGTTCACAGAACGTTTTCAAGTAAATTCGATCCAGGCACATTTAATTCCAAAATGTTTACAGTTTTTGAGTTTTTAGATATATTTGAAATCCCATCTGTTTTCTGTTTTATGTTTATATTTTCGGAAAGGTTGCTGTTATTATAAAACACTGTCAAAAAATTATTAATCTGTGGTTTCGATTACTCCTGTAATCTTTGTCAAAAAAGAGAAACGCGAGAACTCGTCTCAGACGAATTTTCGGGCTTTTTTTCTTCGACAAAGATTATAGGAGTAATCGAAATGTCAGATTAATCATTTTTTTGTCAGTGTTTTATATTGACAGCAATCCTTTCCGAAACATATTATCTAATATTATGGACGCTGAAAGCACTAACCCTAGTATATCGTAATCCACGTGAAAATTTGATTTTATTAAAATTAAATTAAATTAAATCGTGTTTCTCGTTTTTCCCACTAGGATGTGACCTTTGCTGGCCTTACGAGTATTATACACGGTTTAATTCCCTTTTTATTAGTCTATGGCGTTTCTTATATAGGTACTTCTTTCTACTAACCTTCAAAAATACTTTCAATTATATAAGGTGTTCTCTGTAAAATGGAACACTATCTAAATATATGTCGTCATTGAGCGTATTCCCTAGAAAAAATGGCCTTAAAAATCTGTCTGTTAACATAAGTGTTTCTATGGAATATCGTTAGGTCGCGATAAATAAAACAAAACCGACTAAGTTTTGCATTTGCTCATTTTCTTGCTGCGACAACTTAAAATTATTTTTTATGGTTGCTAATCCTTGATGCAACTGAATAAATGAATAACGGGTGCATTTTTTTGTCCTTTGGGAATAAAAATTGAATAAAGCTGACCGAAGTGTTTCCTATTAGTTTATTAATTATTAACTTTAACTATTTGAGGTAACATTGCGTGTATTTATATACCAATTAGTAATAACTTTGTTCCTGTAAAATAAGTACAAAGCTAACTTAATAAAAATTAAAAAAGTGCATCGCTTTTTTTCTTGAAAAAAAATACTAATTCTAGCAACGACTTGTCCGTAATAAAAATTAAAAAGGATTGGATTAATCGACCAATAAGTTAAAAATGTATGACGTCCTCCATTTGAATACTCGGAATATATCTTCAGCCGTTTTGCCATGTTGGCATTATGCTGAATGTTGTTGCAAATATATTGAAAAATTCGTCACATAGCGGTTCGACCTTGCCTAAATTGTKGTTTCTGTCTGCAACAAAGTGCTTCATTGCAGCTCAAACCATCTCAATGTGGTTCAAGTCGGGGCGATAGGGTGGAAGTCGGAGAACATCGTGGCCCTTGTCATTTAGCAACTTGTCGATGACGTATATGTTTTAAAACAGGGTTTATGGCATTTAATCAACTCGTACAACTCCACCTTCAACATACTCGGTGAAAAGGAATATTTCTCTTTCCCATTAGACATCATTTCTTCCAGAAGGAAATTTTTGACTTCCACATTATGGTAAAACGCATTACCAGCACACACACAAACTTAGTAGCAGTATTTGCTTCACCCATTTTTGATAGTTTCAGAAGTTCATGTCACTACAATAATCACCAGTCAAAGTCTTTGTTGTGACAAAACCCCCAATGTCAAATTGTTTCTTCGTTTTTTTATCTGGTGTCAAAAAGATTCCTGGTTCACCATCTTCAATTGCTTTTATTTTTTAGCGACACTCTGCACACTCTTCAGACTGAAGTGGCCAGGGCAGCAGGGTCCTGAACTTTATTGAGGTCTTTTAAGGATTGATTCGACTCTTCCCGCTGCATAAGGTTTATCACACTTACGATAACCTGCAGGTTTGGCCGCACATCTCTTTATTTTTCAGTATAGGGCTGAATTTCGTGGTAAAATTGAAACTCACACTGAACATAAGTAGGTGTACACTAAAAGCGCACCTCCAATGCAGTGGTTATATTTTTCTCAAAATGCCTTTAACAGTTACTTGAAATTTAGGAGATTTTTTTACTCCTATCTTGTGAGAAAAATCCAGTAATTTTCCACATTACAATTTAATATTTGAAATTCTAAAAGCGATTGGATGGAGCGATAAAGTAAGGTATTGCTATGCTGATTTCACCTGCACAGATATCTGACGGTACTTTAATTATTATTTATTATTTGTGCAGAACCATTTTTATAGTCGCTTGCTGATTTCAAATGATTTTGCTGATTTTTCGAAACTAAATAATAAACCATATATCTTTAGCTTTTTTTTCATGCTCCACTGATATTCCTGGAAAAAGGACGCTACCATTTAGGAAATTTGAAGTTGTGGTAGACAAAAAATGTGTGTTTCAGAAAAAAGTGACATTTAAAAAATAAGATGGATATATTCGAGAACTTTCTATTAAAATCCTTCTAGGATGATTCATGGAATTTATTCCATACTTTAAACGTCTCACTGTATACAAAAGGAAATGTCGCGAATCTTCCAAAATTATAGTCTAGACGGTAACATCGCGGAAGTACAGATAACCAGTCGCTTTAACTGCATTTTCGACAGAAATACTTTCGGCTAATCTATCAATCTTAATTATACACTCCGAATGCCATTTAATTATATCATTAGACTCTGTGTGGATGCACTATAATGCGATAAATATTCAAATTTGCAGACAGAAAGCTGAAATTAAGGTGTTGCAGCAATTTGCTGGATCGCTTCTGGGTTGTCTCTAAAATGCAATTATTATAATGAATTTTCTATTGGAAACAGTTGATACAGTGCCGTAGAATTACCGGGAACTAGGGGCTATCAAATGCACAATTAATTCAACCTTAACTTCGAAAGTGCATCAACATCTGTTAAGGTGTTTTTCTTTCAAATCCGTTTATCGTCGCCCTCATCGTTACTCAAACTCATCCATAGTCTCCTTTCATCTTCTTCGTTTTCTTTCTGAGCTGCAGTTGAAATGATCCTTGCATCATTTTAAAATTCCTCGCGAGACAATTTCTGCTCAATCACTAAATCGATTTATCCTCATCATCTCAGCAGTCGAGTGCGATTATTGCGCAACGACGTCTTTCTTCGCGAATATCTCTGTTGCGAGTTGCGACATGTGCTCACCACGCGAAATATTTAATGATATATACGAGAATGGAGAAGTATTTATTTTTAACGTTAACGGTGTTCGTAATATTCAATGATATATTAATACGTGTTTGCAGAGAGTCGTGGGCTATGTGCTAAGCGATTGCAAATGTAAAAAAGTTATTTATAGCGACGCACCGCCAGCGTGAGTTCGACACAGACATAGTGTCTGGTCAGATTCGATGCGCATCCATATTAATACGGAAATTAGCTCCTGCCGATGCAGGCGGCTATGTAAATTTAGAATATATAAATGCAGTGCATTATGACGGATCATGGAAAGTTCGTGGTCGAAATGGCAGCTTTTTACCTAACAAAAATCAGGATTAAAAATTTTTAAAGTTTGATTTATTTGTTACTCCCTTCTCGTATTTCTTTTATCTTTACCTTCGCACTCCCAGGGTTTAATATGTGAACAAGGCTTGGTGGCAATTCACCAGACTAGCGTTTATGGAGTGAAACATGGTACTAAATTGTGTTAATGGGAGGACTACTCCAAAAGAAACAGTACTGTATCAACCAGAAACTCACTGCAACCTAGGTTTAATGAAGAAGAACATAAAGATTATAAAGGATTTTTAAGAAAATCAAAAAAAATCGTGAAGAGTTGCCTTCTCGGTCACATAAAGACAAAATGAAATAATAAATAATAAAGCTTGTACTACTTATTTTTTAAGTATTATTTTTACATTTTTTAATTTAGATTTTGGTCACTTATTAAAAGTCACTGTCACCTTCTATAAGCTGAATTATCAACCTCGCCACCAGTCGTGCCCTGTCAAAAATTTTWTTCTATCACATGATGTAAGCAGTTAGTCCAAATCATTCAACTGGATTAAATACACAATGATAAAAGTATTCTTTTACCATGCGACGCTCGTACATTCAACACGCATTTGTTACTCTTATCGCAACAACATTTTTTCACAGTGTCATAGGTGTCGTACCAGGTTTCGTCGACATATATGATTGGTCTATCTTCATCCTGAATTTTTTTAATTTGGTTAAAGTAATCTACTCGCTATTCCGAAATTCGTAGTAATTCCATAAGCACTCCATTTTTCTTACAAAATTACGTAAACTCTCCTTACAGCACTTAATTTTTAGCTTAGCTTTAATTTTCTTGTGTAATTCTTCAATTGTCAATACAAAATTATTTTAGCGTGGCTCATAAATCGTACGTCGTATCAAATTTGCGTGATAATATTTGAGAACCCTCGACGAACCAACGTCTTTTCGCACTTTTCTGCCCTGAATTCCATTTAGCGCTACATTTCTCACAGTTGATTGAAAATTTTTGGTCATTTTACTGGTGTTTGCGACGGCCCCACTTTCTCCCTCCGCTTTTTGATGTATTCATCAACACCGAAAAGTATTTATTTGGCTTCAGGTGGTAAACGATTATAATTCCGTTTAATGAGATTTGGCTCTTCGGGTACATAATTTTCAACATTATTGTCAAAAACATCTTCTGCCATTTCGACTTCTTCAACAACCTCTACATTGATTTCACTTTCTTCTGAGTGGAAAACATCCACCCCATTCCACGGTCTCCACGTGTTTAGTATAAGTTAGTGTAATAAGAATATTACAATATTTTCACAAAATTTATTACTATTTTAAAACATACATTGCGTAACGCAAATAAAATGTATAAGACTTGAAAGAAATCGTTTTGTTGATAAATTACGTAACTAATAACAGGCAACAAACGAAAAACAGGGGAAAATGCAACTCGATTGGTTGACACACAAGATAAAAATGATTGTTTCTAAATTTGAAACAGCACAAGAAGAATTAGAAGAGATCAAATTTTAGAGAAAGTTTGCCTGTGAATTTCCAGCAATTTAAGGTCTTTGTACATATTGTCTTAGAACATAATTATAAGTAGGTTGCAGGTAAATATATAAGTTTCACCAACTAACAAACGTGTGTCTAAATAATAACATTTTTGTCGACATTATCTTTTCTTCCTGTTCTCCTTCATCTTACTACAATCTTTATTTGAGATGCTCTCTTTGCCCTTTGCAAAAATTAAACTTTTGCTAGGTTTAAGTTTGAAGTGTCAGGTCGTTGTACTAAAATCCATTTTCTCAGTTTCACTTTTTCAACCGAAAACTTCTGGCCCACATTCTTAGACACCTGGAACAATATCTTATAATATTAATATAATATTAATTCTATTTGTAGCATTTCTAAATTTTTCCTTGTATATTGCTCTTCGCATTGCTTGGTGGCAACATAAAATAAACGAACTATTTTTATCTCATTAGATAATCCAAATTTTTTTGATATGTGATATTTTATCTGAAACTTTGGATAATCTTTTGTCCAAAAAGACATGATACTAGAATTGTGATCGGATCAGGCTATGTGGGGTTTTAATATAGTATAGATTATGTAATAATTTCTCAATTTTGTAAAAAAATGTTGATGTAGTAAAAAGCTTTTGGCCTTAAAGAGCCATCTGCAGTGCCAGGTGCAAATTATATAAAATTATAAACTATGGGAAACAGATTTATTTTTGATGCCCGACATGAAAATAACTGTTTATATTTAGATTAGTTGGTTTATATTTCTATATTACGCTGTTAAACAAATTATTAATTATAAAACGTACGAGTTAAAATTTTGAATGTCATTTAAGACTAATACTTTTTGCAAATCTTAAAAATTTCTAAAAGTTTAATTTTGGTGATTTGTTACAAAACAATAAAATTCTAATATTATATGTGCACGTTGGTTTTCAAAAAATTTTGAAAGCAAAGTATAGTGTAGTGCGACGTAGGCACAAAATATCATCTACATAACGAAATCAAAAATGAACATTAGACGAAAGCAGGTATCCTTAGATAAATTCTTTTAAGTTTATTCATAAATAATTCAGCCAAAAAAGGGCTAAGGGGAAAATTTGTAGCTAATCCTTAAGTTTGTACAACATTTTGATATTTGATGGAAAAGAAATTTTTATTCAAGACGAATTTAGTTAAGAAAATTAAGTTGTTTCTATGAAGTGAAGCTAAAACAGAATTTTGAAAAAGTAGATCACTTAAAATTTTGATACAGTCTTTAGCAGGAATAGAAGAAAATAAATTGTTCACGTGGAAAGAAACTAGAAATGATTCTTTAGCAACATCAAAACTACTGATTTTGTCAGCTAAATTCAAACCGTTTTTAGTAGCGAAAGAATGATCAAAGCTTAAAACCTCACGCAGAATTAAATTTAACCTAATTTGTAACTAGGAAAGTTTACGTATGAAATGACTGGTCTAATGGGACAACACTTTTTATGCATTTTAGAAATACCATAAAGCCTAGGTGTTGTAGGATCCATATAAAAATCTGCGATTATCTAACAAATCCTTTAATTTTGAATGATTTGAATTGAGTCACTTTAAATTAAAACAAAATCTCCATCATTTAAAAATCTTTGACTAAAATGACCCGATAATATTTGGCTCACTTGTATTTTTGACATTTTAATTTAGAATTGAATTCACTTTGTGATTTATATTTTCAAGAAATGGGTATCAGTAATGTTAATGTTTTTGGCTGGAATAAATTTCAATCCCTCAAGTAATAATTTCTGTTCTTTATCAGAAAAACTAGATTATGATTACAGGTTTAATAACATTGTATTTTGATTATTGGACGATATCTAATGACTGAATCTATTACCGTGAGATTTAGAGTGAAGTTGGCGACTGTGCAAGCTAAGTACTTTTTTTTTAAATTTAAAATGAAGAGTTTTTGAATCTATTGAAACCATATCGCGTAGTATAACCTAAATTTTTATATTCAATACGATGAAGTGAGTCAGTAAGTTTAAAATACATGTGTAAGGAGCGACGATCTACGTATCACTGGGATATACTGATTAAAGTAAATAAGTAGTGACCAAATCAAGACACTATCTATAAAATTTATGTATATACGAAAACGAAGTCGTTTTTAAAATAATATCGACTGAAGCGTCAGTAGCCAATACGAGCCGTCAATTTCGAACTAGGCAATAGATGGATGGATGAGTTCAAGTTTACAGTGCAAATTAATTAATCACATGCTATTTAAAAGTCTTCTGCTCACTTGAATGCGATGGGCGATGGACCACACATACGCGTAAATAAACAGCGAATTATGTAATAAGAGGCAACCTTGACTGGTGTATTTACGCAGTTTTAGCATGTTGCATAATGTACAATTTGTAAGAATAAAGATGACAGGTGTCGGCTAAAAATTCTTCAGAGAAGAACGTGTGGTGTCCAGTTATAGCCGTTAACACAACGCCAACGAACGAAAATAAGGTCCTACTTTTAGTGTTATTGCTATAAAAGAAAACATGGCCCACAAGATATCGAATAAATCACGGCTGGACCTTGCGGAAGCAGAGGGGACTGCATTTTTGCAAAACTGTTTTCTTGGCAAATCTATCAATTTTAATTATACACTTGGGATGGCCTTTAATTATACCATTAGTATCTGTTCGGATGCACTTTAATGCGTTAAATATTCAAATTCACAGACAGAAAGTTAAAATTTATGTGAGGCAGTAATTTGCGAGATCGGTTTTTGGGCTATTTTCCAAAATGCCACAGTTTCATGAATCATGAGTAATGGTTACCTATTTCGTTGGAGGATTTCAAAGGTTATTTAAAATGCAAGATGCAACTTTTAGTAGAAAGCTATTCTAAATATCGTGGGCATTATGCAATGTACTAAACAAATTGCAGTTTACCTTGCAAAAAAATACCTGCAGAAGAAGGAAAAAGCAGTAAATCAATTAAGTTCTAATATGTGTGACAAATTATTCGTTACTAATGCATCGTAATTTATTAGTATAGGCATGCCAATCGTTCTGTTTGAACAGAAGAATTATAACTTTCAAGGCGAAATTCAGATATGCGAAACTTTTGCTGTAATTTATGCATTTGCTGTTATATAAAATAAGAAAATGCGTTTTAAAATTCTTAACATACAAACGTTCTCCACGTTAAGTAAGACACAAGTATCTGAAAGAAAAATTGACGATCACCCAAATGTGATACATTGATAGGTGTATTCCGTTTGCTTCAACGAGAAGAAATATCTAGTTTCTGAAATCAAACARCGCAAACGTGGTTATATACAGTATCAAAGTTCAACACGTTTTGCAAATTTAGATAAACGTAAAGAAAAAGATATCATTCAGTATTGTACATACTCGTGCTCATAGGTAGTAGTCCGTCGGAGTTTCTTTAATTAATTAATTAATCAAAGCCATACTTCTGTACTTCTCACTATTAATTACCTAATGCAAAAATACTACACCGTGCATTTTTCCTATCTACTAATGCCATCAGTTCAAAAGTGCATGACATTGTACTATAAGAAACCATAGAAAGTTAAGTAAAGGTATCATAGAAAACGTTTTGAAACTTTTTCAATATTGCTACTATTCGATTCTGCACCTGGAGATTATACTAGAGATGCATACCCCAAACGCGGTCTAACAATCGAATAGTCGTGGCAATCCCAAAATCCTTGCTGCTTCTGATTACCAACCCCAGAATCTTGTATGCTTTATTTACAATATGACAATAGCGATTATTAAATTTTAAATTATGGGTAAATATACACCCAGATCTTCCATAAGATAATGTGCATTAATAAAATTCATTTTTCTTGTTTATGGCACAACCGAGCATTTGTTAACATTTATATTCATTTTGTTTTTATGAAACCAGTCTACAACCGAATTTAGATCATTTTGAAGAATAGAGCAATCTCAACTAGATGATACACACCTAAATAGTTTAAAATCGTCTGCATAGAGCAGGCTATCAGAATTCCTAACGCACCGTAGCATGTCATTGACAAAAGGAATAAAGATCAAGGGTCTCAACTTACTACCTTGCGGTACACTTGATGTAGCAATATATTGGTCACACTCTAACCGATTAAGGTCTCTCGATTGTTGCAGACGATTTCTAAAAAAAAAGACATAGATATCTTGCAGATACGACTATATTAACCCATCTGATACTATGGTTGACGAATAAAATGTTTCTTAAGTATACTCTGTTACCGCCAAATTTAAAAACCTTTATAAGCACCGAGGTAGTCAGTCAAAATTTTCCCAGCCGTGGAATCACTGGCTCTTCCTGTTGTCGTGCCTCTGATAGCTTCATCAGCGATTCCAGAAATAAAATCTGACGGCGAAGAAAATGATTCCATTGGGTTTCTTCATTCCTTCGTCCCCCCTCCTTTTGTCTGATATTCCCTGAGGAAGAGAACCTCTGGCACCCTCTGAATCATCGGGGTAAGTCATTGCCATTCAATTGAAAGTAGAATTCCAAATACAGTCCACAGAATATTAAAAAATAAATTTGATGAAATCTATCAGTTAACTGAAAGTCACGAATTCTAAGATGCTTTCCATTCGCTCGTTCAAAATTACATGGAAATTTAATCCACCATCAGCTCCTTGGATAGGCGGATTTTGGGAATCCAATATTAAAAGCGTCAAAACCCACTTGAATCGAGTCATAGGAAACCAGATTTTAACTTACGAAGAGTTTCACTCTGTTCTAACCCAGATCGAAGTAGTGTTGAATTCGAGACCATTATATTTACTTAGTACTGATCCTGTTGCGTTCATTCCAGCCCACTTTTTGTATGGATCGCCAGTGGCGTTGAATATTTTAATGACAAATCACAAAAGGATTTACTTAATCGTTATAAATTATTGGATTCTTTAGTAGGTACAGCATTATTGGAAGCGATGGCGTCAAGAATACTCATTTACATTGCAGTCTTGTCAAAAATGGAATACAATAACCAACCCCCCTACAGAAGGAATGACCGTTATTATTATTCATGATAATCTTCCACCATTGAATTGGCCTTTAGCCGTCATATAACGTTCACATCCTGGCAAAAACGGCACTGCTAAAGTTGCTTTAGTGAAAACTATGACAGGCTCTTACGTATGACCTTTTGCAAAGTTATGTCCTTTGCCGAACTAATAAAATTGAATATAATAGGTTCAGATTTTAGGTAAGGAATTTGTTTGTTTTAATTATTATTGGGCGTTTTTTAAACTTTATATTGATTTGTTATTTCCTAAATAAGTTGGGAAAGTTTATTGTATTGATTTTCCTCCTTTGAGATTTTTTTAAGCTAACTTTTCGTTTATATACTTGTATATTTCTCCTATTTATCTTCATTTGACGGGGCAGGATGATACCCCCAAATTTAAAAACTTAGTCAAAATTTTGCCTGTTGTCGTGCCTCTGATAGTTTCGTCAGCGATTCCAGAAATAAAATCTGACAGCGAGGAAAAGGACTCCATTGGGTTTCTTCGATCCCTTTGGTCCCCTTCCTTTTATCGGAGAGGTACGAGTTGGGTCCCATTAATCTCATGTGTACCTGCTAGCTACAAAAGGTCTTATGCGAATTGGGTCCCACTGGTTCCTCCCAATAAAGCAATTACAGGGGTTTATTACTAAGGATATTTTATTTCTCAAAATCTCCTGATTTTTTTGATTGGTTATGAGTTTACAATTTAGCCGCCCATTTATAAAATGTACAATACTTGGGCTAAGACAAAAGATCAAAGCAATTTCCAGTTTCAGTTGTAAAGTGAGTGAAAAAGGTAAAGAACTTATTGCTATAAATAATTCAAATTCGACTTTCCCGAATTTGTAAACGAGAGGCTGTAAAAAGATGGATGTGTACAAATAAAAAAAAAACAGTGTGCAAGGCATTTATTAAGAAAGAGAGTGATTTTACTGAGTATCTTTTTAGATAAGTCTAAATCTTGTTCTTTCAGTTTTTAATGCTGTAAGATATCAATATAAATTGTTTTACTCGCGACTGTTTTCACAAAAAGCAAGTTCGTGTTTTGAAAATTATTTTTAAATTACCAACTAAACAACTGACAATTGTCAAACATGCTTACGTGATATTCAGTAAACAATTAAAGAAAAGCGTGAATTTGCATTATTCTTTATGCCTAAACATAAGTAAACATGAAATATTATGCAGGGTGTTTTAGCTAAAAGTTAAATTTTAAAGTTTCTTGGACTATTTAACAGGGGTGTTCATATAACGAGTTGAAAGTCTTGAAAAATGAATGAGATKAGAGTTTTCAGTTGTTTAAAAAAAATTAATAAATCCAAACTAATTTTGGCACAATAGTAACTCACCAACTATCTTTCTGCTACATATTCATGTAGTTTTAAGTGAAGAACACCTATTTTTGGCAGAATTATTTTGGGGTTTAAAAGAATATTTTTGTAAAGCAGCCTGTTTCATTTTAAACGCTGTTTATTTCTTATAATTTGTTCGTATCTCTCTCGGTTTAGCCATAAAACTAAAATCGAAATAATTGTATTTCTACATGTTTTATTGTTATTAAATATATAAGTTATTCAATATACCTATACTTATATATGCTTTAACAATGTTTATGTGGAATATTAGGTATTATAGAATTTCTAAGAAAATATTTTTTATAACACTACGGCTTACTGGGACCCAACTCGCCTATGTTTGGGACCCAACTCGCATTGCAGATTAGTATACCTATATCGGCCGGGACCCAATTCGCCTACTCCCCTTTTGTATGAGATTCCCTAAGGAAGAGAACCTCTGGCACCATTTGAATCATCGGGGTAAGTCATTGCCATCCAATTGAAAGTAGAATTCCAAATACAGTCCACAGAATATTAAGAAACCGAACCGGCACTCTTGGGAATTACGCCACATACCAAAAAAAAACAATATTATTTCCTAAAACCGGATAAGAATAATATGATACCTTTATTAATCCATTTAAAGCCAGTTTTTTTTTTATATAAGGAAACATCGTAGCTGATGTAGTTATAGTAATAGATCTTCCTCATGAATCACTGTATCTATTGGTTAAACCACATGAAAATCCGTTTAGTACTTTTTGAATTTATCCCGAACAGACAGACGCGGCAGAGGACTTTGTTTTATAATATGTAGTGAAGTATGTAGATAATATATGAGGACCGTTTAATAAACCTTTTTGCATGTAGAAATCGCGAAGCAAAAGCTTATATACTGTTCAACAACAAACGATAATATCCTTAACAATAACTTACATGTAGTACTCAAAATATTATTAAGAATTGTTGTGATAGGTCTTAAATATTGCTAGGATATGTGATACTAGAAGAAGCACATCGTTTCATAAAAATGTATTATAGTCAATTTCCATGTTCATAATACTTACGTGTAACACACGTAAAGGTTTTATATGAAAAAATTTAATTGACGAACTAAAAACCATATGCAGAAAAGTAAGACTAATTTATGTAATAACCTTATACACACTACACACATGTTTTATTACCTGTATACCTTATATTAATTTTACATATTTCAATACAAATTCCATGTAATTATAAATTAAAAAACTTGAAGAAGCGACCAAGAAATATGTCCGAAACGTTGTGACAAACATCATCAAACATTCTCATCGTGAAAACAAAAGCCTTCCAACATAAAACAAGATAATTAAATAAATTACCGTAAAATATGAATATACTTGTKGAGTCAAAAATATGCTTTTTTGGCTTCATCTCGGCTTAAATCGTAAACATAAATGATTGAAAGGTATGATTGGTGAGTGGAGTAGTGAAGAATTGTTGTTAAATTGAAAATCGCATCTTGTCTGTTTGTATAAATAGGTACTTACATTCAACTAAAAATCTCTGACAGCGGTAGTGTGCCACCAAAACGTTTATCTGTTGATTACGTCACCGCACCATAACTTTCTGGTTGCAGGAGAGCAGCGCGCAATTTCTCCAAGTTCACGAATCGCATGTCAAAAAGCCATTAAGATTTTATATTGCATTAAGACGGTGGGTAAAAATTTAATTATGATTTTGCCGCCCGCGGCCGATCGCACAATGCATTAATTTTGTAACCCAAAATTAATGGCCTGTTGGGCAACGCGCTCTTCGATTTTTCACCATTGCCTGAATTTGCGTATTTCACTGTGGTTTATTCGCGACCCCGGCGGTCAACGCCGCGCGGGCAGTAAAAATTTAATTTTAGCGGGGGGCATAACTCAGGAGAGCGCGAATGTTTCGTTTTGAATTGGGAGTTAACTGGCCCCGATAATTTAGCGGGTGCGAGACGGTTCTTTGCGGTTTATAGTTAGTGACGGGCGACTTTCGCTTTTATAAAAGTTGTATTTTTTTTTCGAAAGTTATACCTTGTGGCTATTCCATGCGCTTTTGCGCAGAATCCAAGTTAGCTCTGCGTACTATCGAATAGAAGCTATCGAATTTAGGGCAACATTCGAATGATTCAAAATGAAGCGAAGCTAATTTATTCATTAAATGAATACCCGCACAAGACATTAGGCATTAGTGCACTCTTGCTATTTTGGTCGATAAGTTACAAAAATGAGGTAAAATGATGAACTAAGATAGTACTAAAAGCTGGTGTGATAAGGAATGCCAAAGTTTTTCTTTTTTACTTAACTAGAGCTTGATAATATTTTCTCGGAAAGGTCGCTGTCCGTTGAAAACACTGACAAAAAGTTATTAATCTGACGTTTCGATTACACCCCAAAATTTGCCTGACAAAAGTTCAATCACCAAGGAAGTGAGACGTCATAGAAACAACGTGCCAATCTGATTAAAAAGAACCTAACGACGAAAAGGAACTACCTACCTACTAGATATACACGAACTACTTGGTAAAAGATAACTACAAAATAGCCTTCCAAATGTCACCTAACTCATAATTGCCACAATCCCTATTAAAATTATTAGTATTCTTACAAATTTATATAGCTTCTTTTATTAAACGTTTGTGATAATATTTTTCTCTATGTAACATTTTTGTTTTATCAAAGTCAATCAGCAGCAAGTGTTACATAGGTCAAACTAAAAGAAAAGTAGGTACGCGTTTGAAAGAACACATACCTGTTACTAGGCTGCAACAGATAGATAAATCTTCCGTAATAAAAATAAAATATTACCACAAACGTTTAATAAAAGAAGCTATAGAAATTTGTAGGAATACTAATAATTTTAATAGGGATTGTGAAAACTATGAGTTAGGTGACATTTGGAAGGCTATTTTGTAGTTATCTTTTACCAAGTAGTTGCTTTTTGTCGTTAGGTTCTTTTTTATCAGGTTGGCACATTGTTTCTATAACGTCTCGCTTTCTTGTTGATTTGTTTATTTTTTATCAAAATTTTGTTTAAACTTGTGTTAGGCAAATTTTGAGGTTCTTCGTCTTTTACAAAGATTACAGGTGTAACCGAAACGTCAGACTAACAAATTTTTTGTCCGTGTTTTCGACAGCGATCTTTCCGAGAAAATATTATCTTATATTATGGACGCTGAAAGTATTCACCCTCGTCGCCAAAATTTTGAAATTTAACAAGCACTAAGATAAACAGACGTCAGATGATATTTCATTCATTTAGCAAGATTGTTTACAAGAATCGTTTTTACCCCATTAGCCTTTCACTTCCTAAGTAGATTACATTAGATCAACAGTGAACGTTTGATTTAACAATTTAAACATTGAACTACCCAATACCTTTACCATGCTAAATCTTTGAAAAAATGTTCTATTGCTGCACCCAAACAATAATAAAAAGGATGTATCATATACATGCAAAGTGTCCCATGACTCGATGGCCAAACTGAAACTATAAATTCTAGGGACAATCCCAGGTGACATGGATCAAAAAATATCTGTGGTTATAACCATTTTCAAAATATCTTACGCACATATTACCTCCAAAAATCAGCATAAAAAATTACATGCGAATTACTACTTCCTAAAGAATAAATTTAATAGGCTGTTTATCAATTTTATTTTATATTTATGTTTTGACGTTTGTCGCATTTGATTCTTTAGACTAGGTTTTGGAATAATGAGTATGCGGATATTAATTTCATTTACGGAGACTGTAACGGCAATACAAGAGAGGCTGTACGTGAATATCAGCGAAGGTTTAATCAATGTTTATCGATATTTGTCTCAAAGTGCCACATTTTTAAAAGCAAGTGCAGAACGTCCTGTAGAGCAAAAACTTGAAGAAGAGGAAGTTATCCCGAATATTATTGAAAATAGTCCTTCTACAAGGGCACGGAGGGTATACAGTAGTGTTGGTGTTAGTCGGATGTAAGTGTGGAAACCATTACACAATTTAAGTACTCGTACCACATCCAGTCCGTAAAATGTCTTCAGCCTGAAAATTACGCAGCGCGTGTTCAATCTTATCGTTGGTTGCTCGCACAGGAACAGCAGTTTTGTGGACAAATTTTATTCATGGATGAAGCCAACCTCATCAGAGATAGGATTTCTAATACTCGAAATTCATGCACATGGGCGTTTGAAAATTCTTGCGATACAAGAGAAAGACATTTTCAACACGTTTTTGGGTGATGAACTTATTGGGCCATTCGTATTTGAAGATCGATTAACATCCGATAGATTTCTATTATTTTTACGAAGCGATTTGCCAAGACTGAATGAAGAAGTTCTACTTGAGAAAATGGCAAACATGTGGTTTCAGTTAGATCGTGCTCATTCTCATTTTGGAAGTAATTTCAGAAGATATTTAAATAATACGTTAAATAATAACTGGATTGGGAGGGGAGGTTCGGTTTCTTGCCCACCAAGGTCACCTAACCTAACTCCTATTGACTTGTTTTCAGCTGTAGAAAGGGCGAGATAGTGTGCACAGGTCGAGGGAGGACACTTGGAACAATTGCCATAATTGACTTATATGTTAAATATCATTTCTTTTGTTCATTTCATCAATAAAATAATCAATTAATTAATAAGGTTTTTAAAATCATGGATATTTTCTTCAATTATTGAGTTTTGAACGTAATATGTAAGTAAGATGCTTTGAAAATGGTTAAAAAAGTACATTAGACTACTGAGTGTCTACATATTTGTTAAGCAATGGCACACCCTCATGCCGATCGAATATTTTATACTGTAATTATCCGACCATAGCAAAAAAGCGCGAGTTCAAATTTTTTGATCGATTTCACTCGAAAATTGTGCGTTCTACCAAAATCTGAAAGGAGCACATTTTTAGGGTAAATAATGATAAAGTATTTTATTTATTGATAAGATTCCCCCACATCCCTTCATTTTACTTGTTTATAAATAAAATTTTGAAATTATTTTCAAACCATATTATGTATGATATAAAGCTTGGTAAATGTACCTAATTTCATTTAATTATACCAAGAAGTTTCAGAGAAATTAAATAAAACGGTGTTTGAGGTTGAGWTTTTAAGAAACCGTAGCTCCCTTATGAAGCAAATTTGTAGCTTGTTCTGAATATGTTTGAATCATTTTCTCATGGGCTTTTTGTCTTCGTATACTTTTCTTGCATTCTTTGTAGAACCAGCTCACTCTCTCTTGGGTTCCTTTTCTTTTTCCTATTTATAATTTGTTTGCTAATTTTACTCATCTACTCCTAACTTTTCGCGTCTCATTACCACTTAATATTTCATCAATAATATACCATGATTAGATTTTATTTATGACGATACTCTTTCTTTTCGATAGTGTATGAAGTCATAGCACACAGCAGCTTCAGACATTTTAATTTCTTAAAACCGTCACCCTTCATTCATGTAAGCATTAGATACAACCTCTCAGGGCAAATTTTGCAATTGCTCATTTTTTCCAACGAATGCCCAACAGCTATCGCTTAATTACAACTTCATATTCAGGGTGTACGCACATAAAACACAAGCAGGATTTCTTTGATGCGTGCGGCCCGTTGACACGCCTTGCAGGGATCCGTCATATTTGTTCTTGAGCGGTTTATTATAATTGCCACATTCTTAGCCCACACTGCGGAGATGGGAACATGACGTTAAACCTTGCCCTCGCCCAGGCTGAAATCATCATTAAATAATTTTACGGTTCACTGCCTAGTGCTGATGGTGGATAATTCTTGGTTGCAACGCGCCAAATTGCATGTGCTCAGAGGTGTTGAAAAACGATCCTCTGAGAGGAGTTATCACTATTATCGAGCTGAATTAAAAAGAAGTAGGTATGAAAGTTTATTATACCGACTGAAAATATGGAAATCCAGTAAAAACGGCGCTAGTTTTTATGAAGAAAGCTTACCTACATTTTGTATTTTTTACTCATAACGTTACTATCTTCCCATAACTGCTGGCCGATCTTCTTCACTTTAGTCCGTACCAACTCTATCACAGTAGCACTGATATTCAGACGTTTTTTATAGTTCTTAAAACTGGAAATGAGAAAACGGATTATAAGTTAAAGAAGTGCTACATTAGAAGCAGCGTGGTTTACCAAAGAAATACCAGATAAGTGGAATACTACAGTGCAAGTACCGATCCCCAAAATTAAAAAGGTTACCAAAGAATAACTTTAAGTAGTATTACGCCCAGACCTTACTCGGAGAGATGGGAAAATACATACCGCAAGTACTGCAGTAGCAAGCAGCCTTTATAAAAAATAGATCAACTGATGACCATATGTTTACAGTGAGAAGGCACTAAAGCTTTTGATACGATAAACCATGAGGTAGTGCTACAAATCCTCAGGGACAAAGGGGTCCCTCACTACTTAATCAACAGGATAATAAAAGCTTGCCTACATGAAAATACTACAGTGCCTAGTGGTTTGGACAAACCACACCAACGAAACAGAAAAACAGGGATGAACCTCTCCAAAAAATCAAACAGGAGAAGATAACCTGATAATGGCAGAGAACGAAAATAACTTGGACTGACAATAAAATGCACAAAGACCAACATCATGATAAGAGATCCTTCTAGAAATAGGCACAAAATACAAGATAGGGAACCGGACTTTGGGAACAACAAACGAAATGAAATTTATATAGAAGCATGCATAACCAACCATCTTAGCCGCAAAGAGACGGTTAGAGAACTAATCAAAAAGTAACCAGGGAGATAGGTATTAGCATTTATAGAGAAACATAAACCACACTGGAAATTAAAAAGGATTCTGTGTACAGCAATCATTATGCCAGTCATGACGTATGGAGTAAAAATGGCGCAACAACAAAGGCATATAGGAAAAGCTTGAGAAAGGCAGCTAGATGTATCATACAACTTCTAGCTTAGGCAATAAATGAAAACGAAAAAAATCAACAGCAGAACTCCTGGATAGCAGAACGGTCATAAAAATAATAGAGACATACTTACGTGATTAAATACTGAGGATACATTCAAAGGAGAGAAGTAGACAATATATTAAGAGAATCCTGGAAGTTAAACGGAGACAAACTGAAAAAGGGTAGACCAGCTATACATAATAATAATAATTAAGTTATTTATTGTGCAAAATAATGTACACAAAAGGTAGGAGATTTAACGTCAGTCATTCTACCACTCCCCCGTTTACAAACAAATATACATGAAACGTGTTACATAAAAAACTAACATACAAATCAATCCAATTGCAAATTACTCAAAAAGCTATGCCTAAGACGATGACTGAACGCCGCCAATGGCAGCTCTACTATATCAAGAATTTTATTCAATAATGTAGGAGCTATATAACCATAACTACCCTCAAATTTTGATGTGCGATGTTAAGGCACGGTAAAAGAATTATATCTAACATTGACATCATGAATTTGAGAGCGTCTCACAAGAATATCTGTTAGATAAGAAGGTACCCTATTAACATAAATCTTATACAATAGTATGCTATATAAGTATTCCATTCTGAGATTCATGTTTGGTTCATTTAAACGAATTAAATATGGAGTGATGTGCTCTCTGAATGGAACCTTGCACACTTACAAGCATTCTGGACACATTCAATTTTTAATTGATTGTACTTGGGCATAAAATGATAGTAAACTTGAGAAAAATAATCTATATGAGGATAAATTAATGCCTTTACTAATTTTAACTTTACATTATCATCCAAGATGTCGCTTAAGCCGTACATGGTTTTTAATTTAAAAAGACATATTTCGTACACTTCTTGGCAATGTTTGTTAAAACACAAGCTTCTATCAAAGACGACACCCAAATTTTTACCATAGTCTACCCAGTCAAGCTCAGTTCCATCAACAGTAACACTATAATTTGAACACACAAGGTCACTGCAATGCTGATTACCAATGCACATAGCAATAGATTTTTTAGGATTAAGCTTTAGACCATGGTTTCTGCACCACTTGGAGAACAAATTTAAATCATGATTAATAGCAGCCATTGCATTATCGACATCTCCTGTGATACAAGGAAGATACAGCTGAGCGTTATCGGCATAAAGCTGAATCTGTGAACTAAACAAAGCTGCAGGCAAATCAAAATTATACAGTAAGAATAATATAGGCCCTAAGATACTACCCTGAGGGACGCCACTTCTATTTCTTTTAGATCTGAGTGTAAAAATCGCTTAGTATTATTATCTGCATCCTGCCGTAGAGATAGTTTAAAAACCATCTCTGTGCGACCTGGTCAAAACCTATGTAACTGAATTTAGCAATCAACAATTCAAAATTTACGAGGTCAAAGGCTTGATTTTGATCCAACAGTATAAAGATAGTACTGTTGGATCGGTCCATAGTTGTGGCAATTTCATTGGTCACTCTGAGCAGAACAGTTGTGATACTATGCCCCGGATGAAATCCTGACTGCCCAGGCAGTAAAATAGAATTTATATTGAAAAATTCATTAACCTGATCACACACCATACATTCCAGCAATTTAGCAAATGCAGGCAAAATACTAATAGGTCGCAAATTATCATTATATTACATGGAGAATAACTATGAAAGGCTAATCCATAAATCAGGGAACAATGAAGAGCGTTGGATAGAAATGGCAATAGACGAAAAATTAATCAACGAAGAATCCCTCAGGTTATATGATATACCAGAATCTAGTAACTCTGAAATGGACCAATGATATCAACAACATCAAGAAAGCATTAAAAGAATTTTAATGTACCTATACAATTTTCCCACCCCAGTCCTTATCTGTCCTTAACATGGGCTAGGCAGTCACACTACTAGCAGTCAGTATGCACCCCTCCAACCCAGCGTAGACGGCCGGCCCGACGGTATATTCAGGAGTATGCTAGCTTAATCAATCGATCAGTCAATAACAGAGCAATATGACCTTATTTCCTCTGAGATACTATAACTGCTGTTATCGGGGAAGTATAGTCTCATTCGCGGCAAAATGATAAACGCTTAATCAGTTACGAAACATGTTTTGCACCGTCGCAAACCAGGGCAAACACGAATGCAACACAGAAACTTGAGTATCATATCCATTTAGCAGGTGTATACTTACAAATACCACACCGGTATCGGCCCTGCATCTCGACTTCTTCGTCCCAGTACTACAGGCGTTCAAACCGCGTAACATTGAAAAATGATTGACAGGCACTTAATAATAGCCCATTTTATTAACAGGATAACGCAATGGTAATTGKATAATTAMAGAGTGAAAYAATCCAGGCAGATAATGCAAGTAATTACATTGATGCGTGCTACATGACCGCATGCAACGGACGGGAGGTAGGTACATGCCGCTACGGACAACGCTACGAGATTTTTCGCACTTGCGCTTTCAGATGAGATACAATGGACGTTCACCCTAATAACTTGTTCTGGCAGGATTTTCGCGATTAGTGTTTTGTGCGCATTGTAGAACATTACTGGAATTGTTTCCTGTTGAACGTCATCCTGTCATTATTTCGTCGTTTTTGGTCGACTGTTTTCTAGAATAAATCTACCGCAAACCATTCCTTATATAGCAAAATCGTTCTGTAAGGAGCATGTATGATAGAACATTGAAATTTAGGTTAAATGCTCGCTGAAACTCATATTTTCATGAAAACAATAAATAAACCCCCCTAAAAGTAATGACTCCCTGATGTTTAGAACAGATTTGAACGATATCTGTGAGGATGGGCCGTACTCAATTTTAACACGAATACAAATTATCTGTTTGAACGTGCAACCTCCTTTTAATTACGTTCTAAGAAAAACATATGTATGTAGGGCTTTAATTCCTGGAAATACATCGGCAAAATTGCTTCAAAACATTCGCCTGTGGATCTATTTAATCTTTTCTAACCCCCTCTTGTGCTATGTCAAATTTAGAAAAAACGTAACAATGTAACTTAGGAAAAGATTTTTTCAGGAACGGCTAGTGGCGGAGTAAATAATTCAACTTGGCGACAGACAATGGCAGTATCTTTTCTTTAATTGAATAAAATGTAATTAAAAAAAAGTAGAAGTAATACTTGGTTAAGTGTCATCCAAATTCCTTACATATCTGTCGAATCTCCATCAAAGGAATTGATAATTAGTATGTGCATGTGTTATCTTAATTGTTGACACGATCCGACTGACGGAAATTTGAGAATAATGTGTTTCGCAAAGTTACAAGCCTATCAATATTCTTTTTGCGGACCAACGTTGGCATGGACGTACCTAGCCTTTGGTGTACTTACATCTGGCCCCTTATAGTCATACYCCAAACTTTTTTTTAACATGCATAACTTTATATAAATTTTGCGCAACCAAACAGTATTGGTCGAATATTTTAAATAAATCAGTGTTCATCAGTATTTCAATGTCTGCAAAAGTATTGAAGATTTTCAAAAACAAAATTTGAATATGAACACCCTGTATCTTTCTCAGTATCAACTTTTGCATTAAGATAAGTATACTTAACCTGGTTTTTGTAAAAATGGAGTTTTCAAATAAACTACAGACTGCATTACAAAAGGGGTTCTGCCAGTAAACAAAATTGTTTTTTATTCATTCGATGACAATGACTAGTAGGTAGAGCCATGGACGTACCCAGCTTTTGGTCTAGGGTAGGGGGCAAATCAGGAACGTCCTGTAGAGTATAATTCAACATAAATAAAAATAATAAATGTTTATAAGATATAGGTACTTAAGTAATTAATGAAGTATTTATTTCATGAATAATCTTAGTGGATTTTCTGCAAGGCGACTTAAAACATCTTCTGTGAAATAAAGACCCAAATTATTTATGTTTTCTATGTACACTATTACTAATTCTGTCAGTTAGGTGAGGCGTATTCAGTTGCATCGCTCTCGCGTTTAACAAAAATTAGTTGGTACATTTTATTTGGGAAAATAAAGATCCGTGATCCACATAATGTAAAATGATATCATATACGAAGTATCAAAGGAACATAAATTTGACCTTAAAAGTTCTTCTAATAAGAGCACTATTTCTGATTCAGAATTAACACACATTAAAGACTAATGCATTAACCGATGCGCTTTTAGTACAGTTTCAACTTATCACGCCAGAAGCTTTAAAAATTTAAGCTGAGAGATTATTTGTATAGGAGCTAAAGATACAATTGTAGTAATTTTTAATTCCCAGGGAAAGAAACTCAATGGATAACTAACATTATTAAAACTCAGAATGACAAATGCCTCAGCATTATGCGTCAAGCCAACCTTCTTAGATCGCCAGTGCATTGCTCTCAAAAATTAACCCACTACTTAATACTTTAACCAAATTAAGCTTCATTTAAATAAACTGAAATATATTTAATTGTATTTTAACAACACACCGGGTATTAATTCGTGCTGATAATGCTTTTACTGGATTCCTAAAACTTATATTAAATAAATTTACTTTCATAAACGTAAGTTCGGATGAATTTTTAGAAATTTGGTACAAAAGTTAGAGTTATCACCGAATATATGACAGATTCTGATGTGATTCCATATAACAGTAGTTATAGGAAAAGGTAGAAGAGCTGAACTAAGCAGAAATCGTGTTATGACTATTCCTGACTAAGATAGTCTTTTAAATCTACATCCGCACGAAGACGATTCGTAACAAGAATGTTGCAATTACAGCTTCAAAACCCACATAGCATCTATTAAGTTTGGATACCATTTGACAACGACTTATTAGAGAAGGTCATTTGCAAGGATCAAATATGACTTCTGGATGAAAATTGTGAAATATATTTTTATGTGTACACACATAATTAGCCAGCTAAGTGTATGGGAAATTGGAAGGGCCCAAAGTTGGCAACCTTATCACCAACATAATTTAGCAGCATGGCACATGTCGAGGTTCTGAATGAAAAAATTGCATTCTTATCCGTTGTCGCTATTTACCTAATTTAAATTTCATTGATAGTTTTTTCATCTTTACAGGTTTGTTTACAGGTATATGCACTGTATGGTAGAACAGTATATATTATTGAAGCAAATTTAAAGCTGAGCTGTTGCATGGTAGCTCATAGCTTTTAGCCACCAAACTATGTCGTTCCAATGTTTTTTTTGCGCAGTAGGACGGATGGCGTCCGGTTCTGCAAACTTCTAATAATTGTAGGGTTCTCCTACATGCTCAAAATTGCAACGAACGGTTTCTAAATCGAGCAAAAACCATGGTCGTATGTCACTCATTTCTCTATTTCTTGTCAACCGATTAATCTCTAGTCTACAACGCAGTTCATAGAAACCAGCTCAGAATAACAAGCCTGCAGCCAGACTTGATCAACAGTTACCACGTAAGCTCTGTTCCTAAAATGAAGGGAATAAATATATTTAGAATCCTATTGGTTGGAAAAGGATGATTGGACCAACGGAAGTCTGCGTGGTACAAGTCTTCCAAGGGTTAGTGGCCACTATAAACACTTCTGATGGCATAAATGTCTAGTTCACAGGAAAAACTACGAAACTGGATCAAACAAAACCTGTTTTTTGAATGCCAACACGAATTTGATGCTCGAAACGCAATTTGTTCCCGTGGAAAATGGGACAGGAGTCTTCGTGCACTTGAACTAGAAGCCATCGAAGTAGGCCAGTCAAGCTAAAGTGTTTTCGATTTTCCAGCTGTCGGCTCCGATTGTGGAACGCATGGGCGGCTCAGTGGAACAGAAAATATTTGCATTTTCCATTTCATTGACGGTCAGGTGTGGGCAGACACTTTAGACGTCACCGCGAATCAATCGAACCGAATATACAGCTAAATGTCTCGATCAGAACGAAATTCAACCGAATCCAAACAAGATAATTTGACCTTTCGGGCGGGAAGTGTTAAATATCATGTTTTGTTTGGTATACGAGGTTCGATTTGACATAAACAGGGCAAAGTTTGCGTAGTAGCACTGACAGTGTCCTGGCAGCTGCCACCAAAAATGATCGCTGCTTCGTTACGAGAGCAGACACCAGCTATGTTGTAATGGATTTGTGACGGCAGTGCTAGCATTTCCCGTTGTGACGTTACTGATGCTAGCATAGCTGCGAAATGTTTAATTGATAAAGAGCAGGGTCGATGACATTCAAGTTTTTAAATATTTATCGTATTTTTAATCAAGCAAGGTAACTTTCGTCAAACTTAACGTGGTTACAAATCTTGATGTAGCTACATCTAATTTTAGTTGCTTTATGGATGTACTTGTGTTGTTGATACTTCAAGACATTTATCGTTACTAAAATTAATATGAAGGAGAGAGAATTACTCCGTGTCATCAAACGTGAAATATAGAGACTTCATCAGGTCTTCATTTCACTACCTCAAGAGGAAGTATGGTCCTACTAACACCGGTATTTGAATAAACAGCACAATTGTCTTGTAATGCCAGAGCATATATTTGTCAAAATACGGACAACCGTTATAGATTTACATAATAATTTATAAACTGCTTCCGATGTTCATGACGGATAGCTGCAACTAAATGTAATTTATCTGTCTTATTTAAAGTTTTTGACGAAGTTACGGTTGCATGTTGCTGTCTAATAACAAAGCTACACTTTCTACGAGAGATTTGCGTGTAAAGTTAAATCATACCTTTTACTATAAACAGAAAACAATTGAGTTTTGTGGATTGCAGCCTGATAAACTTAATGATGCCAGTGTACGAGTTACTCCTTTTTATATGCTAAATGTCGGGATAACTTAAACATTGTGAAAACTTTCGAAATGATAGAGAACTTTTGCGATTTACAGAACCTTTTTCATTTCTTAGAGATCCAACCCAAAAACCATTGTTACAATATCCACGAACGATACTAAACAATTCTTCACGTACAAGTACATTGTGTTGTAGTATATTATCTTACCCCTATGTAGAATATCTAAGAAGTGAGATCAGAAGACAATAGCGAAAAGAGTATAGAGCGTTTATTAGTGGGACAGAAAAGTCATTGATTAATAACCCTAATAACTTCTGGCAGTTTATTGATAAAAAAACGAACCACGAGTATAAGGAGTTCCATTACTGATGGAGACGGTGTTCTAACATCTCGTCAAGACATCGTGAATGCTCTTGCGTGTTATTTCGGGAAGATATCTGTCGTGATAATAGGCTGTTCATCTGTTGGTGGGAGCTGCAATGGTTTGAGGTGCTGTGAGGTCTGTGGTGGTTGTTACCGCTAATCAGCGTGTACTGGGATTGAAAGCGAAGAGCCAGCTCATGACATACATCAATGCTACTGATATTAATAACGCCGCGAAGAAACTTAAGGCTAACAAAGTTTGAAGGCCCGATAATGTGCCTCCTTTTCTGGCGGTGGAGTGTTATTAGATGTTGGACTGAGCCACTGTGCCACTTGTTTAATCTTTTTATCAGATCATCTCGTTATCCTAAATCATGGAAAACTTCTCGTGTTGTCCCAGTGTTTAAATCTGCGGATAAAGATTATATAGACCAGTAGCTTTAATGTCGAACTTTGCTAAATTGTGAGTGTGCATGAGTTTGATAGAGGTCGTTTAACAGCTACAAACTTATTTGAATTTACCCATTATGTGTTGTTCGCCATGGACAATCCCCTTCAAGTAGATGCGATCTATACCGATTTGACTAACGCTTTTGATCGGATGCACCATTTTTTGATTAAAAAATTACAATGGTTTGGTTTGTGTGAGGGACTGACTGCTTTAATATCTTCATTATTGACTGGCAGATATTAGCAAAATATCGGGGCGTTAGATAATTCGTGCGTAGTAGTGGTGCAGGGCTCCAACCTGGGCCCACTGTTATTCACAATTTTTTATAATGACATTATGCAAAGTTGTTTTGTAATGCTTTTAAATATGTTGATAACCTAAGGATATGCAGAATAATCGGAATATTAGCTACTGTGTCCTTAAGGGAGATATTGCTGCTTTGGTGATAATAAGCTGCAACTATGTAAATGTAAATAAAAGCAAAAAGATATCGTCTACTAAAAACATTAATAAAATTAATTTTGTCTATAATATTCTTGGCACTACTTTGGAAGATTGTATTGAGGTGGTGTTGTTAGGCTTCATTTTTCGTACCGCCAAGGAATTTAGAAATGGTAGTTGTGTGAAGCTTTTGTTTTATTCCTTAGTAAGATCCAGGACAGAATATTGCTATGTAATAATAAAGACATATTGACCTTTTAGAAAGTATCCTTAGAAAATTTGCAAAATATGTTCACTCTCCATTGTCTAGGCTCTTTTCTCATGTCTTGGTATATCACTTTTACTGCTGATGCGCGGTTTACTTCTTTTGTTTACTTTTTTATTAAAATGGTGGAAACTAGCTGCCTTTAACAAATCTGGCGTTATGACTAAAATTAGTTGGAACAGAATTTAGGAAACTTAGGTTGCTGTTTCTCAAGGTTTTTCACCTTACTGTTACCATATCTGCTGATTTTGGTTAAAATTGAATGGATGTTGATAGTGAAAGAAAAACTAAAAGCAGCTGACTTAATTATACGTATCGAAATTGAAACATGTTTATTATTATTCTTTATTTTTGCGTAAAAGCTCAACCATATATCTCAGCATTAACTTAATTACGCGGAAGTTTATAATACCCATCTACTCAAATACACACCTACTCCTTTTACAAATCATGTTCAAAAAAGACGCGTCTTTCTCCACAATCCGGCACTTAAATTTGTTTGGTCAGGTTCAATAGTACTTAAAGTAATTACGCTGTGCAAATTAGCACCTGCTTAATGGTGTGGATGACTTAATTTCGTAGGTGTTACAGTATATGTTACTTTCGCGTGAGTGTATATCTTAAACTAATAACATCCATTAGGAATAACTGTCTTGCTGGCAAAACATTCCATTGAGTGTAATAGCCGTTTGAACGTAGGAAATTTGAAGGGAAGTAGAGAGATAGCGGTATCACTTTCTAATGTTTTGATAGACTTGTGTAGTTTTTAAGTATCAAGTAACATCTTTGATATCCTGCAACGATCAATGGCAGTAATTGTTAAAAACGTTTTATTTTTCTTTCATTTGTATTAGCCGTTATCGTCATATAGCGTAGTAATAGTGCTGCAGGACTGATTTCAGTAAGTTAAGTCCAATCCCGTTGCTTTGTATCCCAAATAAATTTTTATCGGGTTTGTACTGGATTAATTAATTAATATTCTGATATCTATGCACCATACAAAGTTAATATCAAATAGTTTCGGTGATTATTCAACTTAGTTATATGTAACTATATATCTAGATGGAGAATCCCAACTAAGATTTGAACTCCCTAAAAATTTTCGAAAAAAATGCTGAAACACGTAAATTTTAACTTGAAGGAAGGCCAATATTTACCTTGGTTTCAAAGGTTTTCTGCAACCTTCCAAAGCCTTGAGCTACCCCTTAAAGGATTTAGATAGTTAGAGGGATTGAGTGGCCCATAATTTTGAAGCGGCTATCCTTGTCTAAGTTACCATGTTTTTTCCAACTCAAACTGTCACAAAAGTTGTTATGAAGACAAAATAGAAGAAAAAATATACTACCCCAAATGTTCACCTCTCATTTCCCACTTGTCTAAACTTTTGCAAGATTTCCAGCGTCTTTTAACGTTTTTTAACTCCTTGACGATTCTTTGTCGAAAAGCTTGAAGAAATTGGGGTGTCGCAACAAAAATAAAAATAGGACACAAATTAGACGAATATGTACATGTATTGTAGAGAGTCATTTTATGTGCTTACTCAAAGACGTAGGCGATAGCTAAGGTGATATTCATGGAAGTGTTGCACATGTGCTTTGTAGATAACGAGCAGGCGTAACTTAATATAAAACGATTCTAGCACTTCAGTCAAGTTACGTCATTCTTCAAGCCCTCAAAAATAAGTATCCTTCCGGATTATCTCAATCTTCCAAATTTTGTTAGTCGCGCCTCTACTTGCAGAGACCGACGATATGATCATATTTGCTTTGTACATTTTAAAGAGCTAAAATTGGAATTTCCTCTGGCCCGGTAATACAATTATCATCACCTAATAATAAACTTTTCTTTGTGTAAAAATGAAATCGTTTTTGAACTTTTTTATGCCAAAATTACCGGCAACTGAAATGTATGTGTCACATAGAACTGTCAAGTAACAACGATTTCTTCAATTGTTTTCAAGTCTTACTGTGTTATTAAACAAATGATACAACTTGTTTGTTTTTGAAAAATAGTTGGTGAAGTGATACATAATTTTAAAAGAAAAAACACCCTTTTCAATAAAATAGAAGTCAACTTTGAGCCAACCATGGCTTCTATTTAAAAAAATTACACCGTTTCATTCAGATCATATTATCTACAGCTTTTGTCTTAACTCTTTTTAACCATGCACAGCTAAAGAAAGCCGGCAAAATAAGTACTTTTTGAGACGCCAGATACTTGATCAATTTTTCTTACCGATTCACAAAAAACAAGATAACAAATTTTTAATCATTCTTGCCATAAAAAACTCGACAATTAAGAAAATTCAATGAATTTTAAAACATTTTGATAAAAACGGATCGTCCAAATTAAAAAGAAAAGGGGTGGTTGCATAGAAAATTATATATCACTCCGATCCCTCTTCAAGTTAATATTCACGCATTCCTGCATTTTTCTAAACCTTTTTGGATTTGTAAATATTAGTTGAACCTGTATGTTGGTTTACGTAAACATCTTTAATGAACTACACCGTAATTCACAGCTCGTAAATATTAAACCAACTGAAGAATTCACTTGCGCATACCCTCTTAAACAGTTTTCTCACGACGATAGCTCGAGTAGGCGGATCAGCAAATGCACCTCATTGCATACAATTTATTACAATTTTATTGCTATCATGTGCCAGTTTGCACAAAGGGAAAAGGTGCCATTTAGGTGAATTATAGCAGAAGCTGACGACCGCTATGTTTAATCTGTACGGTTGCACGAACCGCTGTTTGGGATTTCTGCCTCCATGAGGAAGCGAATAGGGGCCAAGGCGCGAGAGATTTAGGCTCAAACTTTCAAAACCGCCTCTTGTCCAGACGATGCACTCTGGTTGCGTCGCGCGTCCTTATCTGATATGCAAATCGATTGCATGTTTTCGATGAAAACGCAGCATTTTTAACGGAATCTGAATACCAAATTGCCGTGTACATTGATGTAATACGTTGCACAACGCGACGACGGAGATTGAACAGTCCGTCAAATGTTTCAAAATGCAACTAATAAAAATAAATAAAGAGCTTTCAGCCGCCAGCCAGCGCGTAATAAGCAGATGCCCCACTGTAAGACGATTATCAGATTAAATTAGACAGAGTTAGTGTGGCTTACAATAGTGATTTAATTTAATAGACTGGGAATAATGACGTAACCGTGAATTTGCATTTTCAAAATCACTTATTTCGTGACCTAAAAGAATATAAGAATATAAGAATATCGGGAAATAATTGTAGCAACTTTCTGAAAATTTGTGGACTGTGGTTTTATGCAGCGCTCATTTCATTTAAAATATTTTACCAGAAATTGATAGCAACAATATTAGGACATTTTTAGAATCCTCATTGAATATCACTTTGTTAATATGACATGTGGTCTCAGTTCTTTGAAAATTTTTACATTTGCGGTGTGCTTAAAAAAATAATATCTTTAAAATAAAACAACCTAGAAGGATGCCGTTTAAAAAATTTAATTGTCCATGAAATTTTCTGCATTACTAACTTCAACTTTTATTATAGTATGTAGGGGTTTATTCTTAAAACTTTGGAAAATATTTGCGATTTTGTATTATTTTTGTAGGTTGACATTTTGTAAAAAATTAGGCAGGCGTTGCTAGCTGTTTTTATGGGAGAGTGACAACAAAATGCAAATTTTTGTATCGTGTAGTATTTTCACTGATTCCATGAAAAATAAATAGTAATAAAGAACGGAAAAAGAAAACTCAGAAAGAAACCTATAAAGACTAAATGAAATGTTCAAGCAATCACCACTTGAATTATACACTTTTCAATTTTTTTTACTAGGCTTAAATGCGATATATTCCGTGATCCAAAGCTTTAAATGCCCCTCGTACTCTGTCCATTAAGTCGGTTTGAGTGGCCATAGGAGTTCTGCACCAATTGTATCTTTTACATAACCTCATATAAAATAATTGAGGGGTGTTAAATCAGGAGATCGTGGTGGAAACATTTATGGACCATTGTGTGCCATCCAATGATCACCTAACATTTCTTCCACGACTTCTCCAACAGCTCGATTGCCATGTGCTGGTGTACCATCCATCTGATACCATAAATTATTAACTGCAAGAACACAACGCAAGCTCGCATTTATAATGTTTCTTAAAATAAAAAAGTATTTTGCGCTGTCAAGATTGTCGTCGTAAAAATGTACTGCAAGTACTCTATTTTATTTATTTAATTGCACAAATTACATTAAAACTCCAAGAATCTTAAAAGTTTAGTTGTCTAGGTAAGGATTACTATCGGACCAAAAATTACTATTGCTAGTGTTGACTATACCATTTTTTCCAAACTTTGCTTCGTCTGCGTAATGGAATGATCATTGTTGGACCGGTTGTAGCTTGTAAGCGTGCCACTTGTTCTTCTGCAGATTTCTGTGAATGCTTGTTTTAGATACACTTAAATCTCTTTCTGAGTCTTGCAAGGAGATTGGTGGATGTCCATGTTGAGGTATTTCATAACCATCATTTCGGTATCTACATCGCCTGCCACGTGTTTAGTTGTTGGTTTTCGTGATAACAATCCAAAATTAATATAATTTTTCAACAATCTTCCTATAACATCATTTGAGCGATTTTGACATTTTTCTGCAAAAACTAGGCAAGTTCGCTCGACTACTCTATCATATTCACCATTTGAGAAAAAATCAAAAAGTCTTCATTCGAATATTCAGAGTTGACATTTAGACTAATTATATGAACAAAGGTTAAGAAAAACGCTTCCTGTATACCAATTTACTTATAGTTTTGGATTGTTAGTGACAAGTAAATATACAACAACACAGAACCTGTCTTCTGTTTTGCAAAGTATCTTAACTCACAGAAATAATATAAAAACGCAAATATTTCTTAAACTTTTAAGAATAGACACCTAACATATTTTAATAAAAGCAGAAAATTCCTAAATTTAGCTTCTGATATGGTAAGAAGATGTTCTATTTAAAAAAATCAAGTTATATGGGACAGAAATTCTTTAAATGAGGTTATCCATAATAAGTAACATATTGCAATAAAGTAAGGTGTTTTAAGTTAGTAATGTAGAAAATTTCATGGCGAATTGAATTCAAATCCCTTCTTTCTAGGTTGTTTTGTTTTGAAGATATTAATTCTTTTCAAGCATGCCGCAAATGTCAAAATTTAAAAAACTTCAAATAATCACAAAAGAGTAAGCCTGAGACCACATGTCATATCAACATAGTGATAATGAAAGTCAACGAGGATTCTAGGAATGTCATAATATACAGGATGTTCCATTTAAATTAACAAACCGGAAGTGGTCGAAACCTGAAAAATTTTAAATAAAATGTGCCCAGCATGAAATTATAACGTACAAATTTTCAAAAAGTTGTTTGATTTAGTTCTCGATATTCCTTTAATGAAAGCTCATGAAGAAATACTCTGTATAGGACGACGCGTGACTTGAAGGTCAAAATGATACTGCAGCTTCCAGCACGAAGGATCAAGAAAGTTCTTAAGGGCTGTAACATAWTGTATAGTTCTMCCATTTCTWGTAAAGTTATATTTACACAGTAAACGACCGCAATAAATATCAATTTATTGTGGGGCCACGGGTCTACAGTAAAMCCATTATGAGGGGATTGATTTTTACATGAAGGGTCCCCAATATAACCTTATACAAATTGGAATACTATACTTAGAGGTTGGAATTTTATGGCCAAAACGTTTTATATTGTGATAAGTTGCGTATAATGCAACGTACAACTTTAATCCAGCGGGGATTTGCGGTTAACTATTTTAGTTATATAGTGTATGCTTCAAAGATCTATTTGCAAATTTACTATTGTTACATAACCTTCCTTGTTTGTAGGTGTGTTCTGATGCAACTACCAAATAATGGATCTTTACATCTATGTTATTTCTGGTAAGTTGTTCATCAAATTTCTTTGATTGTATGAGTCTAAGGATAGATATTCTGCGAGACCATACAAATAGAGTGAAAAAAGTTTTGCTTAGTGCCGCGTTAGATTTCCTAACAATCAATCCCAAGACACACAATGCCGGTCACATAACGTAATGCAGGATCCAAAGCTTATTGAATTGTAAATGATATTAATTGCTGTTGCTTTGACAGCCGAAATGTATGTTCATTTATCACAGACGGAAGTGTTTGCTGCCTGTGGTCCACAAGCGAAGTGTATATACGTGCTCGGCTAACTACGCTGTTGCTGATAATAAATTTTCTTGGCCGCGTGTATATGATGAGAACATCGCATTGTCTTGGTCGCCAGGTGGGCGATTCAATTGCGACATAATAATTCTTTGCTTACAATTATTATTATTATCGGTTACTGACGATTTAACACCACACACTTAAATTTATACAGTTAAATCCATCGAACTTTAACTCACCCTACCCATTCTAGGATTGTTTCTATTCGAATGCAGTGGACATAAAGTAGCATTGAAAACAGTGATTGTTGACAATAATCTGGTTTAGTTGCCGGGCAGATTAGTATGCAGTGTCCGAGCGCAAAAAAACGGACTTAAATTAGCAAACAGTACAAAGGTGGAGTCGTTAAATTGTGTGCTTTATAAAAAGTGGGATCCCGGTTGTATATTTGAAACAGGAAATGCTACTTGTTAAAAGACTCGACAGTCATGGGGATTTTCAGGATTCGTAATCGCAAGAATGTGCTTGTTAACTGTGACGACCTCGTAGACAATTTTTACACCATTTTTCCTTCTCATGATTTTGCTAATACGTTCTTGTATCAATCAGAGGTTTCTGTTTTTACAGTGAAGCATTAACAGGTACTGCGCTAGACTTTTTTATTTAAAGAGTTTATTCCTGACCTCTAATCAGTGTATTAGCACTAGTAACGAGGGTTACACATTGTTGATTACATACTTTTTTCTTACACTAGTCCCATTGGAGGTTGTGTTTGGGTCCTTAATAAAACTCTCACGAATTGTTAGATGTTATAATTGTGCGTCGCCTTTCGACGGCTACAACCACACCGTCATCCTCAGGCTAATTTAAAAAGAAACAATTACACTCAAAACGTGACACACCGATACGCATGACATTGTTGATGTTTTGAAGTGTTAAAAGCTCCTTTACGCCGATGATCTTAAGATTTTTCGCAATGTTGCTTCCGCATCTGCACGATTTAAATGCTTCAGCTGAATGCAGCTCGCCAAACATCTTAACATTAACAAATGTCTTTCCATCTTTTATTCTTGCTAATTTTTTCCATATATCATCACTACAGTGTGGATAATGTGACTTTGCAACATGTTACGCATTTCAAGGATCTTGGTATTATCTTTGATGAAAATTTACTTTCAATATCTACATTTTGGAAACAGTTAAAGATGCGTTTAAGGTACTAGGCTTTATATACAGAAACTGCCGTGACTTTAAAAACGTCAAATCCTTATAAAACCATTTTCAGTGTCAAGTTGCTCTGGAAGTTTTTACACAATCAATTGGACTGCCCTAACATTTTGTCTAAATTCATGTTTACTGTCCATCAATTTAACTCGAGACGTGCTGCAGCATCCTACTGCGAGAACTTCAATCTGTTATTTTATATTTCCTGTAATTGGGAGTGWATTAAAATTTATTATTATTACTATTTTAATTCCTTTATAGATGCTCTTTCAAAAATTCAAGTACATATTAAGAATACTCTATGAAAACAGTAGACTCTTACTTATGAATATATAGCACAAACACATATTTGGAATGTCATCAATCTTGTCTTTACCACTTATATAATATAAATTCATGAACATTTTTTTGATCTTATATTTATAAAAGGTTTACAATGTATACTCAAACCATTTCGTTTAAAGCTGGTTTTGTCACCAATAATAATACTATGAAGTATCTTTTAGGAAATCTGAAGAATGAAATTTCAAGTTTAGTTTAATAAATCAAGTGTTGCCCAACATATTAAAGACACAGTTCATCCCATAACTTCTAAAAACTTATAATTAGTAATACAAGTTTACTTGTTTAGTTTCACTATATTTGGTGATGAGAACATAGTCCAGGTAGATCCAGCCAAATATTTAAGAAGTCAATTACTTTACTTCCAAAAAAATGAAATTTTCTAAATTATTGTGGTAATGGGTTTAAACCAAATCAAGCCAAACTCAACTCGCATTTTATTTACTTCCTTGAACAGGTAATGATCCATTTTAGGACCCATATTAGAAATATTTTCTGGATCTTTTTAACGGTGTACTGAAAATTGGTTGTCTGCTGGAAAATTTGTATTTAAATAAACACAAAACTTCAATCTGTAAGCGAGCTATGTCTCCGTAACTGATAATAGTAAAAATTTTGTTGTTTCCCTTGTATTTAAATGACAAAATTCAACAAAACCTTCGAGGAAAAAGTGCGAAAATTATTTACTTTTTTCCAGAGTTAACTTGATAAATTTTTATTCTTTTTTTACAGTTGTTAAACTTCGAAAACGGGTTGTCATTGCCAACCATGTTGTAGCTCTAAAACAAAAGGTGAACAAAGAATGTAAGCGGCATTATTCACTCACTAAATATTATGTTTTCCTCGCAGGCTATCGGTCGATAGTATACGGAAATTTAAAAGATATTATATAATGTGGGCCCTTCTTATGTCGTTCAGCACATATAGGCATCCATTGAACCCTCTTGACCTTTTTGACCACAACAAACAATCCGTCCAATGCTTCAACAGGACGACGTCATTGCCGATATTACATGACGTCATTTACAATGACGACACTAATTGTTTAATGGCAACTGGTCTGCTAAACTAGTTTCATGTATGTCGTAATAGAGCAGAGCCTATGATCCATAATAGCAAATCTTGCATTTCTATTTGCTTGTACAGAATTTATCCACGACCACCATGTTAGGATGGGCCTCTCTGTTTTAAAACTAGCGGTACAGCAATAAAGAGATTTATGAAAATTACAGTCTGTTTAAAATTTTAATCGCAATCTTCTTGTAGTCTACGAAGAAGACATGAAGAATTTACCAATATTAAAGGATGTAGACTACAAAGCACACCTATATAAATAAGGCAAAAATAAAATTTTACGTCTTGACTTTAATATCTGCTTTTCTTATTTCTTCACATTCCTCTGGAAACAGCTCTTTACCGGCAATCCTCGTTCTTCTAACCGAACTCTGAGGATTGCGCAAGGCAATTACATCGGTCACGCCTGAGAACAATAACGAACCACCTTCGAATTTCTAAACGTGGAAAGCTCACACCTTGTCGATGCATCATTGTTTCCTGGGGTCGAGATTTATGGAAATCACAATTAAGACGGAGATACCTTCCGGCAGGGTTCAGAGGTTACGCTCAAGCTCCGCGGATGAACGTCTTGCGTCTGTGAACGCGCTTCATACGTCTGAGGTGATGATGTTTCGGAATACGTGAAAGTGCGCTTAGCGTGCGTACGAGATATTGGCCAATGCCATTGATGGAAAACTACATAAATTGGATGCAGTAATTGTACATTGCTGTTAATGACCTGGCGCTATTTTGACTAAATAATCTTGAGGAATTGAATTCTTGTATTCGATTGACTATATAGAATGATAATATTTTTTTTCGAATGATGTCATCAAGGGCTGACATTTTCGTTAAATTTTCAGTTCACAAAGGGAACCTTTTTCGTCACCTAGCTGCGAAATACTTTTGTGTTCTAGAACGCCAAAGTATTTGTCGGTCTAGAACATAAAACAAATGTTAAAATAATTTATCATTCTTTCGAAACATATTTGTGATTTTATTAATATTCATTTTACATAATATAACATTTAAATAACAAAACAGTAACTATTATACAAAAAACAGTAACAAGACGATAACAATTTATTTTGCTCTACATGTAAATTGAAAGTACTGATATTGCAGTGAGTTAAATTTAGGCCAGATCTAGTTATCGTAGCTTTTAGTTCTGGGTGTTCAGTGAGGCACATTGGTAAGTTCTTATAGTAACTTCTGTTCTGCTGTATTCAGAAATGTAAAGACCTCCATGTAAGTAATATACCCATATTCGTTAGTTTCTGTACCCAAATTATAAATTACAGTAATAATACCTTTTTGATTGCATCGCTGCAAGCGCCGGATTCCTGCGGGCAAGCTAAAGCCACATTTTCCTGCCATTTGTCGAACTTGGAACATCAAGAAATAGCTCGTTAGGTATTCTAATTGTAGTAGATGCACACTGAGACAGCGCACAACACTTATGAAACTTAGAATTCATATTATGAAGCAATAAATCGCCTTAATAGTTTAACCATGTTTGAGAACATTTGACGTCACAGCTGTCACGGTGACAAGATATTGGCGTTTTGAAGCGAAATTTGAAAAGCAATTTAAAGACATGGTTTTTAAAGCTTTAAGCGGTTTAAAAAAATAATAATTAATATTCGCGGCTATATAGGGTACTTATGCACAATTTACAACACTTTCCCAAAAACAGTCAACATCCCTATTGTGCGGATTCTTCTTCGTCACCTAGAAGAAGAATTAGAACATCTACGCAAAGCACTACAGAAGAACGGGTATCCTAAAGCACGGATTGAGAAGGCTGTTAACATGTAGCCCGCATCGCTGCAGCACACATGCCCTGCGTCATTGGTTATAGTGATAAGATCGGACGGTTGCTGAGAAGACAGCAGATAAACACCATCTTCAGCGCCCCGGGAAATATAGCTAATGCCTTTCCGAAATATAGTTCGGCTATTGAAGAGCTACAAACACTTTATGTAGGGAAGCAGCCCGGAAAACGAAATGTCAAATAGAATTGTAATTTTTACCAAAAAACGTTTTACTCTAAAGCTAAACGTATTCAAATCACCAGGCAAATCGTTACATATGGTGGTGAGGCAAGAAAAGCTATGAACAATAAATAAACTTCTTGTACCTAAATCATGTATATCTTTCCTAAACATAATTTTATTTACGAAGATATGTTGGCGTTTCACTAACTAAAGTCTTATGAACTACACAAAGCATTGATCAACAAAAAAATATTCTCAATATTAGCATGTTGAACGTATTTGGACATTGAAACGTATGCAAAGGTCCTTTTTTTGTAACCCATATAAGCCTTAGTTAAATTAGAACAATAAATACGCAGGCATGGCAGCGTAACGGTGAACTGATATATTCATTAAGCTGTCTCGAAAGTTACTTATAGCTATAAATAGAAAAGAGGATTGGTCCCAATATAGAACCTTGTGGCACATCAACTGATCTTGTTTCATAACGTTGTTCCTTCTTTGCGTGTTAAAAAATTTCGAAGTGAAAAAAATAGGAAAGGATGTGATAGGACATCATAACTTAAAAACAAATTACAAGCTTTATGATCGATTTTAAGATAAGTACTTAACGGCTTACCATATAAACATTACAGTTGTATTTCAAAAATAACATTTTATGATCAAGATAACCTTGAGGAGCTATGGTCTAAAATCTTTTACTTCACAGGCATTTTTGTGTTGTGAAATTTTTGTAATCTGGCTGTGGTAAATCTACAGGATTACGTGGACGGTGCACGGTTGCCACCAACTCCAAAATTTTAATATCACTTGATTTCTTTATTATTTACGTTTATTCTCTACGTGCTCGCTTATAGAAATTTAAAAAAATTGGGGAATCCGTTTTATAGATGTGCAAGTTTCAATCTGAAAACATTTTGGAATCATATTTAAATGAGGCAAGCAGTATTGCTAAGTTTCATCTTTATTTAAAGCAACTACTTAGTTATAACTCGACCTAGCTTGCTCACACAACGCAATACAACGGTCAAAATAATTGACATAGACAACTGATGCCGTCAGATTAGCGAATGGTTTTCTTTGTAGACTGAGTTTTTGAAACATTTTGGGATGTGAAAAACGTATAACATAAACTCATTTGCCTCTTTTGAGTTGGCAGGAACTTTGTCATTGTCGTGAATTTTGAGAAAACGTATTGCTTCAGAAGGAAGTCAGTTTTCAACGATACAAAGCTTTTAACTTAACATACTGTAGATGTCTACGTTTGCGAAGCTCCTAAAGATTACAGAGCACGACAGCTTTTCGTACAGGCATTAAAATCGAGCATGAGCACTGTCAGTAAGCTGACCCTCGCAAAAATTATGAAATAAGGAAGCGCTCGCTCAGCGCCCAACAACCGACGAACCGGTTCGGGTTGCGTAAAAAAAATTCTAGTTTTCAACTGGCTGCAGTTCATTCCGCTCAGCCTAATTTGCACGACAAGCTGCACTCTTTATTGATCATCTGGCCCACGAATAAATTGGCAAATATAAGTAACACGGCGAAAAATCTCCATAAAAATGTCGTATGTTGATCGGGCTGCTAACGATTTACGACGTGCTGAACATTTGAAACGGTTATCGGTATGCAAATTGGAATGAGCATTTTTTGCGGGCGACGGGCCAAAAACTTGCTTATGTGAAAGGAAATAATGCGATACAGATCCATTTTTAGATATTGTTGACGTAATGTGCCGGTTCTGCAGAATTTTCTTGAAACTGCTTTCAAATTTTTATTAAAAATTAAAACGAGGATGTTTTAATACGTGTTTTACTACTATGAATGCTAGAAGTGCATATGCCTGACTATTTTTAAAATTTCTCACAAAATCTAACCCTAAAAATTCTTCATAAACTTTGATAAATTTTATATATTTCTTGGAATTGTACCTATTTTTTTTCAAAAGTTTTATACGTATTAAACAGCAGTTGACGACTCATAACTTTAGTAGGGTCATAAGCATTCATAACGAAGAGCAAGACCCCCAAATTGGATCCTGGGTGAAAATCATTATTAACACCAAATTTTAGTTAGAATTCCAGTGTTCTCCGTGGTTTTATTGGTTCATTCATCATGTTTTTGTAACGCCTAAGGCAAATCAACCATACGCACATTTTTTTAAAATCTTTTGGCATTATATTTTATTTTGGTAACGCTTTGTTTAGAAGAAAACTGATTACACAACAAGCTACCTCAAAAATGTTGTGCAGATAGTAACTTCTCATTTTTATGTAACATATTTTACACCTAAGCTCAACAACTTAAGTTACAAATATTTTGAAAAATTAGACCGTTAATGACATAATCTTGAGAAACCATACGTTAAATTCATACAGTTTATCAAGGCAGGCCACATTAGCCGACAAGGTATACTAGTCCAGCTTAATTACGTACATTTTATCCAATGTTCAAAATGTCTTCTGCTTGAATTGAATGACAATAACCTAAACGACTAATAAATCCTTCCTGAACTATGAGTGCAAGTGTAGCAAGACGTAATTCTTACGTAATACAATATTTTAGGTGGTCTTGAATTTGCTGCGAGGGCTGGAATTAAATTTTTTATTTTTCCCTAAGTATGACCATATCTCGTAGGACTGTTCACTTCTCAATTTAAATCCGATAACGCAATATTTTTTACCTAATTTTGAACCTCAAATCATGGCATTGTTTCAGGTATGCTTAATTTTAGGTAAACAGAAAACAGGATTAAATGGAAGAAAGATTTCATTACAACTAAGTCCTTTTTTATCGAAACTAAATAAATAATGGTTACAAGGATTTTCCCAGTGTGCACTTTTGATTAGTTGAATTATTGCTTGCATTTTCAGCGCGCCATGAGAATTTAAATAACTACCAATATTCTATTATATATAAGATTCTGTTTTACAGTTAATGAAAAAAAATATTGCCAACCTTACCTTGACGAGAAAGTTCTAAATAATTTTCTTACTATTTTCAGCAATTAAATTATGATGGTTTCATATCAATAACTAAAACTTGCCTAGCAAAAGAGTAATCTGTTGCTTTTCCCACAGATTTCCTTTAATATTTTTCTTATCTTGCAGTCTTGTTTGTTGTTATAGAATAAATAACAGAGTCTTATTCACAGATTATGTTAAATGATAAACACTAAATGATGTCTTATACGAAGTTGCAAAATGTTTAACTTATTACAAAGTCAATTGGAATATCAATGCACATTTTATAAATGAAACAGACGAAATGGGATTCTCAAATATAATTATTAAGAGAGATCTCAATTTGCCGAGAAGAACTATTCCGTGAGAAAAATTACGAAGGTGTCAAACGTGTCAAAATTATTGTTGGAATAATGCTGTTTATTTATAGTTCATTTCCCAAGAAGACCGTCAAAATATTTAATTTACGGACGCCTTCTAGGTTTGTTGCCACCCCAAAGCTCTGTAATATATGGACATACCTTCCTACTTACACAAAAAACATTAGGTATTTTCTCAGAGAACAAACCGATCTAGACAGCATGTGCTCGCATGAAAAAATAGGACGTCTTTGTAAGAAAACGGTTTTGAATCGAGAAACCAAAATTTTGGAAACGTACTCTCCAGTAATTCTTAGCGCCGCTTTCTAAATAACTCAACTGCTTATCAATAATGCATAGCACAGTTCGTTGTTTCGTACCCGCCTGCGGCCAATCCTTTCAGCAACGAAGATCGGTGTTGTGAAAGATAGTTACAAAACCAATGTACTCCAGCACGGCAATATATTCTAGATCAGACGTGATACTGATGCAATGCGTGTTTTCTGTATTGGATAATTGTAGTGCTTAATTAATTTTGTGCCGGGTATCAATAAGGACATCGTGAGCGCAAATAGAGCGAAGCAGGATCAGTTATTGCTAGCTCGGCGCTTGGGAATCGATGCCCTTTTGCACCCTGGAGTTAGTCGTGGTAATATGAGTCAACAGAATTTAGTTCAAAAGCTCTGCGAAACTGAGAAGTAATTTATTAAGCACCCACAGTGAAGAGAAACCACCAAAGATTCAAGAATGAAAATAATTATACGAATTCTGAATCTAGTATTAGACCAGTAATGAAGAAAATGGGGTAAACCTGGTGATTACCACAGTAAAATGAGCTTCCGAAATTAAAAAAATGGGTGGAGCAAAGATTGTTACCAAAGCCACAAAGAAGTGTGCTGGTAATCAATAATGCGCATTACCATAATGTGGAAGTCGAAAAGTGCCCTAATATGTGTGCAAGGAAGAAAGAAATGATGGAATTGTTGCGAAGGAGAAATATTTTATTTTTGTCGAGTACGTTAAAGGTCCAGTTGGTCGAGTTAAACCTAGTTTCAAAATATACGTTAGCGAAAAGTTGCTATATGACAAAAGCCACGATGTTCTTCGACGTCCACCCTATCACCCCGACATGATACCTATTTTGTAAATATGTGTTTACTTATATGTCTACACAACCTTAACCGACTTCTGATGACGCTAATGGCTCAGTCATCGGCTCCCTATTATTTGCTAGTGATAAGCTATTTGAAATACTGGATTCTTTATCTTTTTTTTGCTGAAGTTTAAGTGATTTTTCCACTGCGACCTGTAAAGCAGTGACATGATTAAGAAATATATGGAAACTGTATTGTACGGATATGAAACTATTTGAGTGCAATTATACCAAACAATGGAATTAGGGGATCGCCTTTTCATTATTAAAAAGTTACTTAGGTGACAGGAAGCAGCTTGTTGAAATTAAGGATGTGAGCAGCGATATTTGTGGGGTGCAGTGTGGTGTGCCCCAGGGAACTGTTTTGGGACGTGTGCTTTTTTCTCTATATATAAACTCATTACTACTGATGGCAAGCATAAGTAGGATAGTTAGTTTTGCAGATGATACAGCATTTTTATATACAGGTAATAATTGGAAAGATTTGAAGAATAAAGCGGAAAAAGATTTGATAAATATAAAGAATTTCTTTAATGCAAGGCAGCTTACCCCAAATTTTGCGAAAACTAAATATATTCTTTTACTTTGTATAGAAGAAACACACAGAATTTTCATCACTGCCTATAAACCAGGACAATTCGAAGTATGTAATAGATGAGACAGACACTATCAAATATCTTGAAGTTTATATAATAATAATAATAATAATAATAATATATAGATGGGCATTTGCGTTGGGATATCCATACAAATAAAGTGGCTAAAACGCTTCGTAGTTTACTTTATAAATATAAGTTCTTATCTCAAATACTGGATGAAATTGCTTTACGGTCAATTTATTATGGATTGGTTGAATCACGACTAAGATATGGAATTCTTGTTTGGGATAGTGCAAACTACAGCCTCTTAAAACATTTATAGACTGTTCAAAAAGCATTCTTAAAGATTATGATGCATAAGGACAGGTTTTATCCATCGGACAGGTTGTATAAAGAATCGAAAATATTTGATATCAGGCAACTGTACTTTTTAATCGTTTGTACAAGACAATTTAATAATAAAAAACAGCTCATACCTGTAGATCACAGCTATCTTACCAGATACAGTACCACCTCAGTCAGAACCCCGACGGCACGGAAATCTGACGGACAAAGATCATTTTGCTATCTAGGTCCTCGTTTCTTTAACTTTTTGCCGCATAATATCCAAAGTGTAAAATCATAAGCACTCTTTTCAAAGAATATAAAACAGTTTTTGCATAGCACTCCAGTAGTATATATTCATCGGCTAGTAGAATCGAAAAATTGATGTTGAAACAATAATAAAAAAACCATAACAATGTTTATTATGTACAGTCTTGCAGTTCGGCAGAATTGATTTGCAATAAGATTAGTCCTACGTACAAGGTTTGTAGGTTTACAACTTTTGTTTGTTATTAAGCTGCAAAATCATAAATTTCATCAACAAATAAACATTATTATTATTATATTATTATAATACATACTTAATGATTTAATTTTATAATGAAGGTCAGAAGGAATGTAACATTCCAGAGATTTTTGGTTAAAATTGAGCTACAAAAAGTAGCTAAAATTTAACAATGTGTTGCTCCGTCGCTGCATCTCATTCTTGCAGTGCAGTTCGAAACCTCTACACAATGATCTGGTAAAATGTCCAAGCTTTGAAAAACGTCTATTTTTTATATAATTTTGAGTTTATTTCGCTAAAGCTGAAGCCTTCCAATTTCATTCCCAATAATGCAGCAATTTTGCAAATCACTTAACGATCAAATTGACAAGTTGCACGCAGTTTAGCATTTTAAAGTTCAACTCAGGTTTTCAGCATTTGTTGCATTAATTCACTTACCTATTTACATTTAAGCTTTCATCTGTGGTGTACTTCCTGACCTTGTTCGAATGCTTTTGGTTATATTAAGAAATGCACTGTTATTATTAATTATTTCCGAATGAAAGGTCTCGCTTTCTACTCCTATGCTTAGATTTTTTCGTGGAAGGTCTGCAGACTCCCACGTCACTTTTTGAAAGTAAACAATTAGCAATAGCAACAGCCATTACCACTGTAACAATTTCATTCTCGATATTTTGATTATAGAAATCATTCCGTGCGGCATGTACCGTCAGCAGTAATGATGTTCCTTTGATTCCTAATTGTTGTACCTGTAACATTCAATACGATTACATAAACGCCGTTAGGCAACCTATCACTCCCTTATTTACATACGCGAAATTATAGTCATTTGCTCGAATGTTTGGCAATATCTTCGGGAAAGACACAAACACAAGCATTCATTGTGCCATCGCATGTTTTGTTGTCGCCAATTTGTTCGAAGCAATTGCTCAGTTTACAAACAACGTTCAATCCCAACACGTAATGACGAGCATGCAGGAGCAAGTATGAAAGGAGACCTTACATAAAGCGACGTGTAAACATCCTTTGTGGGGGGCTTCCTTAATGGTTTTCGCGTTTCTTTCCCTTCCGGCTCATAATCGCGTTTAGATAGTTCGAAGGAAAAAAACTAACGTCCAGTTGCGTCAACTTGAAGGTATGCCGACCAGATAAGGTGGGTATTCCAGGGAACAATATGACAGCAAGGAGACATATTAATAAACAGTAATCTTTGATCTGCCAGCCATCAGCAGCTACTCCGTATCCTTCTTGCTCAAGTTGGAGTCATTTGTTTAAACGGGTTATTTATTATAATGCGATTTATCAGATCGGTTCTTGAAAGGGAATTTTTGCCGTGGAGGACGTTTTGCGATTTATAGTTGTTAGATGCATGTAATACTGGAGATTTTCAGAAACGCTAAGATATGAATTGTATGCCTTATGTAGGAAGAAATAATAAGATACAAAACAAAATCTACTTTCACGACTCACAAATTGTTTAATTATACACAATATACTGAAATCTTAATCTTTTGCGATTAGACTCTGATTTTGGAAAAAGGTCGACGTTTCGTCTGCACTTGTAAAGGGCATCATCAGGAGAGGGATAAGGAGTATGGATGTATGGAGAAACACGTCCGAACTGAACCATATCCTAGACAGGAAAGAAAATGAAAACGGTGTTGTACCTGGCGTTACATGGAGGATGGAGATGCTTGGACGGCAGAGATCAGAGATCAAATAGTGAAGAGATAATAAACATCTACGCGATTTAGATTATTCGCGTGTTTGGGAATTTCTATGCCTTCTCGGAACTTTTGGGTTGTGAAAATGAGGTCTTTCGCTAGAACTGACAAATTGTCAAACAAAATATTCTGACCAGTTTCATGCTGAAGTCCGGCTATTGCTGAGTTGGTAAGAAACCTGATTTTATGAAGCGTTTATGTTCACTAAGCATGATTTTAATGGATCTACCTGTTTTGCCGATATATACGGATTCGCATGAACAAGGGATGCTGTAAATACCTCTAGAAGATAGAGATCTATTTTGTCCTTTATATATTGAAAATGTGCGACATTTTCGAAGGGGGCCTGAATATAGTACGGGCGGGTTGGCTTTTTTTTGCTAATTCTGCCTGACACCTTGAACATAGAGAAGTAAATTAGTTGATCTAGCAACTAATATTTAATCTAGTAACTTTGCTCTGGCTGAGAATTGACTTGATTTAGGAGCACTTTTATTAAAAATTTGTGCTCTAACAAATAACGCCCTTATAAGACTATTCTTTTGAGTGAGAGGGTAGTGAGATGTGACATGTAAATATCTGTCTGTGTGTGTTGGTTTTCTGCAAACCTTATGTCCTAACTTTCTAGAGTTTACTCTATAAATTTGGATATACAAGAAAGGCCATTACTTTCTAATTCTATAGTAAACCTTATGTCAGGATTTTGACATTTTGGCTTAAAATGAAAACTATTGATTGCAATCTCTTCAAAATTTTTCATAAATAAATTGGCCACTATAGGACTATGGCCACCTTTAAGAAGGCCGCGGCCCGATCAATTTGGCAATAACGCTCACAAGGCCGATTCTGTTTAAATCGAATGGATTGATACATGACGTACTCCTTGCACTAGTACAGTGTTCAGACCAATAATTTGGAACCTAGATTAGGCTGTTACTGGCAAATGGTCGGCAGAAATTTTGATATAATCGGTAATGAAATTTTCGAGTCAGAACCAAAACTGCGGATTAATAACAATAATAATATATATTTGCATTACACTCTAGTCAGTGCTGAATTTACAACTTTCCACAAAAGGCCAATCATTGTTTTGTCAAATTCAGAAGATACTGCATCAGCTGCTATTTTTGTGACATTCAACTACCATTACATAGACGTTTGACGAATCAAGTATATTTTATATTAGCGATTCTGTTGCATTTAAACTTGGATAAAAATTTAATTGCTTTTGAAAGCATTTAATGAATGCGTTAAATTTAAATTAATGAAAGGTAATGATCATTGACCAGGTCCTTATTACAATTTAATAAATGGTGGAGTGTCATATAAAATTGTTGTTGAACGTGTGCCCGATGCGGATGTGAATATCTGAAAGATTTGAGAGATTGTTTATGTCAGCAATTATATACAAAACAGAAAGTTATTTTAAATGTTTTAAGTGAACGAATCACATTTCCTTTTTTGTGAATCAACTATATTTCTACTTATGCAATAATGATGTAAAATGTACAATCGTTAATAATGCTTTGTTAAATAATTATTTCAAGGTACATTCAAATAAACTGTAGCCTCAGATTTAAATAAAAGGAATATAAATACTTTATTTTTAGAAATACTTATCTGAATATATTTATAGCTTATCTCTTGTTACGTACATGTCTTAACATCTCAGGAAATCTTACCAAACTGTTTGACATATTAGTTTAATTAAATAAATCAGATCTTAATGTAATAAGTAAGTAAAATTCAACATTTACAGTTAAATTAATACTGCGATTGTAGCAGAATTTGCACGCCATGACATTTACCTGGGTTTCACTAATGCACGCTTGCCTTTGACTCAAAATTTTGTTCCTATTCAAATTATCGCGACAATTCCTTTAATGATATAACATTCCACCCTTCCTGTATAACTTTACTGCTAAAAGTTTTTCTGATTTTCAAAAATATACAGTTTAGAGTGTCTGGATACTTCGAAATAACACTTCGTACCTCAATTTTATTTCGCTCCGTTTCAAGCGATCTTGAAGCGAATATGGTAATTGATTTGCATTTTCAAAACGGATGTCAGCTATCAATAAAATTGGGTTGACGTTATATATTTTACCCAAGCGACTTTCGGTTCCCGGTGAGTCGGCCTTATGCTGCAACAAATTCGCTGTTGCCATTTACTACGGCCGCGGCCTTAGTAGAGGTGGCCAAGGGTGAACCCATTGCACAACCTGATGTTTGCCCATACAAATTACCGTTTCATAAGAAATAAGTGTATTTTAATAGTGCTCAGATAATCTGGTTATAGTGTCACCTAGGGGATCTCTATTAACTTCGGATTTGTTGATATCTATCGTTTCAGGTATGGGTACTTTCGTAAATAAAGAAACCACGTCGAAGCTAACTAAAATAGCAGCTTCTGAAATACCCAAACTTTTTATAGCGTCAATAAGGTCTAAAGAACTCTTGATGAAGCTATTGATTTTTCCTACATAAGATTTTAAATAGTTTTGCACACCTGTAACAAAGACTGCCGCCAATCATATTGACTATAAGCCTTAGCGGGACATTAGCTTTATGGATTTTAGGCAAACCATACAAATTAGGTACCTTGCAAACGAAAACAGTTAAAAAAGACTTCTCCTCATTCGAAAGTTTTGATAAGATCATTAGTAATTTTGGAAGTTATTGAAGTAGGATATCGGGATAATTTTTCATCTAACAATTCCCTAATTTTAGTCTCATTATTTGTTCTATCTAAAATTACTATGGGTAAACTTATCTGCACCCAAATCCTTAAGAGCCTTCAAATCCTCAAATGTCACATTAAGTTTTGGACGTACGTGCATTTCTAATGCCGTGGCATACATCCATTCTAATCTTATCCGCTTGATCTTTCGGAAGCAGTTAGGGTTATATAGTGACAGCGATCGTTCCGAAAACATATTATGTATGATTTAGGTTTTTGTCTTCTATAAACCTTGCAACTTAACTAGTTACCAATCCCCTCCTCGCGTAGAGCTCTTTCAGTGCATCGAATGACCCCAACGCTCCTGACTTTTTCAGCTGTCGTCGCTTGGTTTTCTCACACCGGGTCGTCGTTTTATTTTGACGTAAACGTTAMCATCTCATTAGAAACGGTAACGTGCTTTCCCTTTCGAATTCGATTGGTCTTATCTCCAACACAACATACGAGAAATCTCGTGACCCGCACCAACAATGGTCGTAGTTTAAGTAACCCGGTGCACTCCTGAACAGTTTGTACGATGTTATCGGCATGCCTAGAACAGGTACCCAGCACGACGTTCCTGCTCCGCACCGTCGCGCTCGTATATCTCTATCTATCGCCGCTCCGGCTTGCACGCGCTTGTTTTACATGCGGGAGCAAGCGGTTTTTGCTTAAATATCGTAAATATATCGAAGAAGCTTCGATTGGATATATAGGAGAAGTAACACAATACCTACGCTCTTATTTGCGATAAAGCACCAGTCATTAAAGAGCTTACCTACTACTGTTTACAGTTCACAAAAAGACTAAAAGAATAAAACGAAATCATAAGCATCACCCCTCAAAATAACGCTCCTTTCTTTTAATCATTGACCTAAACTCATAAATCAACCATTAAACAGATTACATCATTAAAGCGATCACTAGAGATTGATTGATTAAACCAGCGTACGGTCAGCATTTCTGTCACTCCCGGATATCCGCCGGGCCGGCCGGCTACGCTGAGTGGGAGAGGTACATGCTGATTGCTAGTAATGCGACTGCCTAGCGCATGTTAAGGAATTATAAGGACTGGAATGGAAAGGTTATATAGATACATTAATAACTTTTGAATGTTTTCTTGGTGCTGTTAAAGTAATTGGTCCATTTCAGAGTCGCTTGATTAATTTCCTATTTCTTGTCGTTTCTGATCATTATTCTTCGTTCTTCCCCGATTTCTGAATTATCCTCTATAGTTGTTTGCATGTAAAATACAGTCTTCCTCTTTTTCGTTGGTCTCCGTTTAGTTCCCAGGTTTTCCTTAATATATGGTCTGCCTCTCTCCTTTAGACCTGTCCTTAGTATTACATTACGTATATCTCTATTCTTTTTAAGAGTATTTCTGCCGCTCCTGGATATACCGTCGGGCCGGCTGCGTCTACACTGTGTTGGAGGGGTGACACATTTGTTGCTAGTGGGCTCCCACGTACCGCATGTTACGAGAAGCCTAGGATTGGAATGGGAAGGCTAGCATGGTGCACCAACCAGTGAATACTTTTATTAGATATTTCAGTGTTTGATGTCGGTTTGGCTCGGCTACATTGTTCTTCTTGTAGGAGGTCGTTTAAGTGTGCTGACATTCTGTCCGCACTTTCCATTGGGTTTTACATTGTTAGTAGTTCTTGAACAGCTTTTTTTACAAGCTACTTCTGAGCTTCAATAGGTTTCATCTCGAGTGATCCACAGTATTTCTACTTATTTTTCTTGTATGGTTTTTATGTTATTTTGTGTATTTTGTGAGCCAGTTTGCTTCGAGGGCAGTTTCCGCCTTCCAGGATTTTATGTACTACTACTGTGTAATTTCTCGTATTCGCTTAACCAGATACACAGAACCAGTGATTGGCGTGTAGAATACGCTATTACCCACGCGTAAACTATGTAATAAACTACTTTGAAAGCCTACTGTAGAAAATAGCATTGTTTAGATAAACAGAAATCTAGAAATATTTAGTGTTTTAATGGTGCTTATTATCAGTACTGCTCAAAACGCCTCAAATGTAATATTATTTTTATATCGAATGATTATTTTTATTATTTGTTAACTAAACAAAATACTACATTGTTGTAATTGGGTTAACTAGACAAACAGCAATAACTTGTTTAGGCATACGTCATTTAAGGCTGGAAGTCCAGACTAAGCAGGACAAACGTGCTGTGAAAGCACTTTGTAGCTTTAGGAATTGTGATTTTATTATCTTTCTTCTCTATAAATGGAAATAGACGGGCATTGTTCCTTTATAGCAATCTTTTTAATCTCAGTTCAATTTTATTATGTTATTAGCAGGATATACATCAGTTCTCATTTGTGAACAAGGTACATTGATATCAAGAAGCAAGTAGCAAGTGATAATAAGTTATAGTACCTACCTAAATATTTTTTTGAAACAAATCAATTAAAAAATAAGCTTCTTTATGCCCCAAAGACGTAAGAAAACCATTTAGATATGATGACTTACTAAAATATGTTATGCATGTTTGTAATATAAATATTAAAATAGTATAATAAGCGTATAATGTAGACCATATTACATCGAATTGTTTTATTATTCGAGTGTAGCATGGACCACTATACTATAATAAATAATTTATCTACAATTGCATACGGAGTAGCCAATTGAAAAAAAAGAGTATTTTTAGAATTTTTTTAATTGTTATTTAGTGATGAAATTAATACATAGTTATAAACATTTTAATTTGAAATATTAATGGTTCCAGTAACTTACAGATTTTTCTTATTTTTCTTACCCGATTTATGTGTTATTGCTGGACAACGTTCTCCCCATATATCTACCTTGTGAGCCAATATGCTCCGTAGGCGGTTTCTGTACAATTGTATTAACTTCTTGTTTACACTKGGCTAGATGCACGGAGCTACATCTCTGTAACGTCGACAACAATAACAACCGCAACACAAACACAAGGATTCCACACTAGAACACACTATTAACGAAAATTCTAGAATTCAGTATGATAGTTTAATGCGACGCTCATCTTGGGGTATATGCGTTCTAAGCGGTTATTCTTTTCCCTTAAATCTATTTTGTCTTCTCTTTCAGTTTCATTGAGTTCTTGTAGCTATAGAGCATCCTGTTTCTTTTCTTTTTACTGGAAACACGTATAGAAAGACGAGGTTTGCATTTATTATTTGTTAGTTAGTTGATCGTTCTAATTGTTAAGACTGTGGGGTAAGTATTGGTGTTTAAGATTTTTTTGATTTTCTGAATGGTTACAGTCTGACTTATTATTACTAGCGTTTCACTCCCATGAACGGGTGAAAAATAAATATACAAAATAAGAAATTATGAAAGGCCTTTTGTTTGCACAGTCCCTCCCCTATACGAAGAGGGCAGACACCTATACGAAATGCATTTGGTTCCCTCTCATTTGGAACGGACTGTAACAGTGTATGCTGTAGTAGTGTTTATTTTATATAATGCTGATTTGGTTATACAGGAATCGGACTATCACTGATCATGCATATGCTAGATACGTAATAATTATTATTTTAGTCAACGATTTTGCTATTTCCTTATCTGGCTCTGATTCCCTGTGTTATTTAGGTATTTTATCCGGTCTGATGCGTTCTTATCACACATTTATTTACACCGGGGCACATCAGTCTATCACAGTTACACACAAAACAAAACACATGTCCACGATCACACAGCTATGTAATATTCATAAGATACACTGTTTTTTTTTATTTTTAATATAAATAACAATATTGCAATACAAGCACACTGCGCGTCCTTTTCACGTCCGAAATTCACAGGAACTCAACCCCGACCCCCACCAAGCGATCACTATAGATGGAAAAAATAAAACCATGATCATTTTTTAAATTAAATTAAATAAATGTTAAAATGTCACTGATAATAGGTATGCATTAATGTAGAATATATGATTCCAATGAACTTTATTCAGATCACGCAAAAAGTCACGATAGTTAAGTAAATAAAAGTCACGATATTAGCCAACCATGACAAAAATAACTGTCCATATCTCCTAAACAGTTACTATGGGGACTCATTTTTATTAAGATTTTTTATAAATTTTGATCCGCTCTATGACTTCTGTACTCTTTTTTCACCACCCAGTATATTGACATTTATGAATGTCAGCATTATCTCGTATGTCTTGTATTTAGTAACCAGAGCAGTCACTTACTTGCACCAACAAATCATTTCATTATCTAACCTCCAACCAGCCACAAAATCGGCACTTGCCAATTATTGGGCAACGCTCCCGTCGTCCAGATACTTAAGACGAAAACGCCTCAATTAGACGGTAATCTGACTCCGTGTATCTGGTTTAGTGGGCGGTGCGTGTTTGCAAAAGTCGCTTTTGGCAGTTGAGCAACACAGCAATATCGATGTCGTTGCACCTTTAGCCCAAATCTCATCGGCCACCTCGCCATCCGTCTGTGTCCACCTGACATCGATACGCTATCCATCCATCAAGCGGGAGCGCGTTGACTCGCCTCCTCGCCAAAATCGGAGCTTCTGCGTTGGTTTGTCGGGATTACGTGTTGATAGCGCGATAGGAGCGTGTTCGATTCGGGTTTGCCCGTAGGATCTGTGTTGTTGTGTTGTTCTGTCGCTGATTAGCGATTGGGTTGATGGCTGAATTGAAACGGAAATGATGCAATGGGTTGGTGGGCGAATCTGTTACTGGTGGTGGTTATGTCAGACGGGGTGCTTAAAAAAATTGATATATTTATAAAACTTTATTAAGAAGCTTTCAGGCTGGATGGTCGTGGTCGATGTCCTCGTCATCTGTCTCCAGAAGTTTCGCCTACTACTTTGGTAGTCATCTTCAGTGGTGGGTTGTGGTCGTGGACGCAAACGTCGCGGTGAACTCATTAGCTGATTAACTTTTTCTTAATCCTTTGAGACCAGATTTTTTACATATGGGATAAAATATTTTTCGTTAGCAATAAATTAGGGGTAAAAAATAACAAAAAATGACAAAATGTAAATACTAGCTACTACGGTACATAACAATGTATTACATATATGTACCATACCTGTATCACAAAAATGAGTTTTTTTATTGCATTTTGCGTCTTTGCATTGTTTACCTTCTTTGGTTCCATCAAGATATGGCAAATGGTGGATGGAATCGTGTTGGACATCTAAATATGGCCTGAATTTTTCATTCCCTTTAGAAGCTTTAGATTTGAGAACTTCAAGGATTCCGTTTCTTGGTCTACCTCTTTTGCCTTGAACCTGTACTGACTTACCGACCTTTAGGAGAGACTCTGCCAAACGCGGGCGAAAAATCAATAGACCCATCCGGGAGTTTTTGTAATCTGTAGACAATTGCAGTCTCGCTTATATACGAACCAACAGTTGGCAATGATCAAATCTACTCCATGAAAGATTACATGAAGTTTTTCGAACGAATGTAAATGCGATATAATCTGATCACATGATCAACCAAATCAATGCCACCTACTGAATGATTATATAATTTTACAATTGCAGGTTTTCTAACATCCACGTATTTCCTCTAAGACTTGTCCCACCTCTTAACCCCATCTTCTTCTTCAGCACACACAAAATAATCGAAGGACTACTGTACGAGTATCTATCCATTTTACCAAGACAACGCCCGAGTTTCGTTTCATCTTTTTATCATCCAGTAGAAAAGCTTGTTAAATCTTTTCACTCTTACTGTTTCACCAGCGTTTATTTTTTATGCTTCAGAACTTACAAACGTTGATACGACGAAAATTAACGGTCATTTTGTATTCGTTCCGAAAGATGAATTACAACTGATGCGCGAAATTACAAAATAGTAAACCATTCCAGATCTCCTACATAAAACAAATAAGAAATATTTTTACACCACAATGAGCTGGATTACTTTTCGCATATTGCTTTATTGAGAAGTGCCTCCTAAATGGAAGGATCTGTTCGTCGATGCATAAATTTTTTTCCAAATCTAACTGTGTGCAACGATTTGTAATTGCTTCGTAAAGAGATCGTACCTTGTACAGTGTGTCATTGCAATTATCCGGAATCTCCAAATTATTGACACAATGTAAATTTGTTCGCAGTTGAAAAAATCTGTCTCTACTCATTGTCTCTGTAAAGAGTTTTATATGCAAGGTCTTATCCCAAAATAATCAAAATTTTGGAAATTTTAAACAACCGATCGCAATGTGAACTCGGCTGCATTTGTTGGTTTGAAATGAACATTTTTTGGGCGGACATGAATGTTAGCGAAGTTTGCCATTTTATTTAAACTCTGCATTATTTATATATTTGTTAAAATATTCTAAAGGTCTAAATCATTCTAGGCTATATAATATAGGTTTTGTAACTCACATTTACATCATTTTATGTCATCCTCTTTAATTATAATATCCTGGAACCTTGGCTCATTTACTGGTCCTATATATAAAGACTCCTACACTAACCAAATTTGGTGTGAAAACTAGGAAATCATTTTTCTCGTCCCCTTGATCATCGTCGCTCAACTCTAAATCAGAAGAGTTTTCCAGCAAATCCAATAAAATTGCTGCATCCGCCGGATTTTCTGGATCATAGTTTCTTTCGTATCTTCTGTTTGAAATAAAACAATAATTATTATTTTAGAATTTGCATTATATTAGTCACAACTGCTTTTACCTATTGTACATAATTATGTCGCCTGTATAACAGAGCTATTTAGTTTTGACTTGATAAATACTTTGGGGGGGACAACACACGTGTACATGTTTTCTTTTGACCTTTATTTGTAAGATTAGACCATAACATCTAAATTTAGTAATAATATTGCTACAGTGAATCTGTTCTTTATCCAGAGAGTCTTCATATTATGGATATTGTTAATTTCACACGTTTCTTCTTCTGATTCTTATTTGCTTTGATGAATTGGCAGAATGTCCCTGGGAGAAATTCGGCCTACTACCTTAGAAAATTCATCAATGTTAACTAAAGACAAATAATCTTCACTGTCACTAATTTTTTGTTTGAACAATGGATAATTGGATAACACTGAAATTTTGCAGAATTTATTCTAGGTATGTGGTTCTAAGTTTTCTGTTCAGATTCAACCAGGTAACCAGGTAAGCTAGGTGCATTTCTAAGCAAATATGGGTAGCACCAGGGGTCATGCGTATGAAGAGTATGCAGACATCATGTTATTTATGGAAAAGAAGGTTTTACGTTGAGCGCTTTCCTTACCTAAATACATTTTGGTTAGTCCATCGCTGCAATTCAATTTAAACCAAATCGCGGAAGCGGACATACATTAACTGCACGTCAGCATGGTGGCAACTGAATTTCTTATTTTAGGAATATCCCGATAGCCTACTGCTGGACTGTCGTAACACATTAATAAGGTTGGCCCAACATAACCGGGTTAGTTTGATTTGGGGCATTGAAGGCAATGAAAGAGGTGATGCGTCAGTATTTTATCTCAAACCGCAACCTTTCGTTACTATCCCAGATCACTTTGTCGTCGGTTTTGCTTGTATTGGGAAGATGCGCCGGAACTGTGGCAATCTAGGGCCTTCATCATTGGACCTACGCCTGCTCAGGCACGCAAATGGCTCTTAATCCTGAGTCGTTCTCAATTGCGATTTGTGGTGGGTGTCCTTGTGGGACACATCCGTCTCAATAAACGCCTATATATTATGGGCGGTGCGGAGAGTACTACCTTTAGGTTCTGCTCATAAGAGGAGGAAACTTCGATTCACATCCTTACCAACTGCGAACCGCTGAAAGGTAAAGGGTTTGGCGAATTTGGGTCTCAATTTATTGAGACTGAAGATTTTTGCAGGTTACCTTGGAAAGAGATACTGCACTTCTTTGAGAAACCCCGCCCATTTGTGGGGTCGCACCGTAGAAGATGAAATAGAATACTCCGGTAGTTGTGAGCTTTTTTGTATAGACCTGGAGGTTGCCACCCTTCAGAACTTGGCTGCGCAAATAATATTTAAGTGAGCATGTATTCATCGAACTTGAATAGCAGCTGTTTATCCCCTAGCACATCATTTCGATCACACTTCTGATTTTCAGTGATATAAAGTCACTTTGCTATGGTCGCCATTTCTTGAAAAATATGCACTAAATCGCTCGAGGATTAGGTTAGAACTGATTAGGTTTACGAAACTACCCCTCCGTGTGCACATATTTTAAACAACAAGTTAAAAACAGGAAAAGGTGCAAGGAACCCAACAAATTTGATCTTAATCCGTCTATTAAAGAGTTTGGGACTCGCATGTGGGGTGCCTGTTACTACTTTTAACCCCCCTTGTCCATAAACCATTAAGCACTTCACAAATAGATCTTATAATGAGTTTCATAGGTCTTTTCCTGCAACTATATGCGTGGTTGTAGAACGTTTAGCTATTGTTACTCCGTAAAAAAACAAAGTTTGAGTAAACTGATGAAGGCAGGCATTATTTAATTCCTCTATCTACCTAATAGATTTAGAATAATCAAAGACGTAGAAGGTTGCAACAGTAGTTTAGAATTATATAATTTATTTAACTATGAGTCATTCTAAATCTAAAAGTTCCACAACTGCAATAATATCGCGTAAGGGTATCTATAATGGTTCACTTCAAAAAGGAAGGTTCGCTTAAAAAATTATTATCCACTATAACGTTTCCTAACACTTTAGCTCATACTGTTTTTCTTGAGCTGTGTTTCCGACGCAACCAAGTGCATTAGACGTGTATCTAATTATAGTCATCGACTTTAAATGACTGCCAGGACCTAAAGAGCTAACTATGTAATTAACTGTTCGAAGAAGTCTTGTAGTTAATTAAGTGTTAGCCTTAATTGCAAAAGGTAAAAAATCATCTGGTAAATTAGAAGTAAAAAGGAACTGTCAGTTTTTATTATTAGCATTTTTCAACAAAAGTGTAAAATTTGAACGGCTTTAGACAATAAGTGAATGTAGCGCTTATTTACCTAGTATAATGGCTTTTTGTAGGCTAAAACAAAGAGGTTGTGAATGTCATACAATTCTTCCAGCCTCTCGGTCGCAGCCGAGATGAAATTCCCAAGGACAAATTTTTTAGAACTAGTCCAGGGCGGAGCTCMAAAAACGAACGCGACTATGTTAATACATCACTTACAGTGATAACATATCTAAGTGGAGTAATATATTTACTCGAACGAATCAATAAATTATATCACTTTGGTAGTTTCGGACAGGATAAGACCATTACAGAAATTGGCAACGGGGTTCCGCCCAGGCAGTTCTCTGTTTCTTAATTATTTATTTCTGCCTTATCGAGATCGCGATCTGGACCGTTTTGCATATCTCGCGCCTAATAGAAATTGTCACTGCAGTCGTTGCGTCATTCAAGGTGGCAGAGCGTATCTCTGCCACATGATTCAAGTTTTGATCCAAAATATGATAAAGTTCATTAAATATTGTAAACTGGCCCATTAGATATACAGGGTCCGGCACTTAAAACTCCCCAGGCTCGTATTTTTGCTATTTTTTTAGGTACAACCTTAAGTTATATATGAAATTGTAGGTCGTTTTAAACTATTTAAAAATAGAATATTGGGTGTCCAAAATTTTTTTTGCTAATTATCATATTTTGCAAATAAAGTTAATTTTTGTAAATATTTTTTAACCTTACCCCGTATAATAAATATTGCTTTATACTTGGATGGCACCGTTTATTTTCTTCAATTTGTATCTTTACCATGTATGCGTAATTTTCACTCCTTCTTTGTGAAAAACAAAAAAAACTATTCGCCGCCATTTTTGTTAATAGGGCTGTTCAGAATTTTTTAAGTGTTATTTTAGTAGCTTATTACGGTACAAATTATGCCCATCGCTGCACACAAAACCCCAAAATTTGGAGTAACTTTTTAATAAATAAAGTACAAAGTTCGTTCTACAGAGAGAGAGGCTAGAAAACGAAACCCTGCGATGAGGCTAGTTTGTTTTTCTACATACGAGCCTGGGGAGTTTTAGATGGCGAACCCTGTATAGATATGTTACTTTTAAAGATTAAACTCCACCAAGTTCAACGTTATCCACTTTATTCATATTATTAATTGGCAAAGAGCTTTCACCTACAACTAGACATTTAAATTAAATTTAAATTCTTTTGTAATTCCAATTTTATAATGCACTGACGATACTAGTAGTTGAAAGCGCTTTGCCAATTCGTTTATAAAGTGGATAACGTTGGACTTATATATTCAGTTGTTTTTAATTTCGTTGTTTCAAAACTCCCTATTACTCATTAGTTTAATATTAGTGTTCTTATTTCTTGGTTGTTCTCCAACAGCATCACATACAAGTAGGTGATCTTTAGGTGTGTAGTCTTGTCCAATAATAATTCATTCATGATGAAGTATTAACATTGTGTAGATTATACACTAACATTTAACAACAATGTAGGAAAATAACCCGTTGGCGAACTTTAAACATGAAAATAGCAGAAACAAACAAACGAAGGTAATAAAGCTCTATGATGAAGTAATATTCATTTTGTGGTAAGAATTCGGTATAGGTAAGTCTATAAAGTAGATAATCTTTGTTTGTAAATTGTAGAAAAATGTACAAACTCACATCTCATCAACATCTATAAACCGCCAAATCTTACTTGGGCTGTTGGGTTATGAAAACAACGACCACAATAGAATTTCTTTGGTAATCTGAGTGGAACTGGAAAATTTGCACTTCATATTTGATGTTAAAGAGAAATTTTTCATTCTGTATGAATAACACGTATTGTCATGAATTACTTTCCACACATTCAATAATGGACCATCAATGTATAATGCTGGTATCAATTTCCATCTAAAGCATAGTACAAGATCTATAAACATTCTCCCGAAATTTCTTCTGCTGATGAACTTTTACACCAACTAAAAGTTTTAAGAAAACAAAAAATAAAAAAAATAGATTTCACATATTCAAGTCGAAGTAGTTAAAATTTGCTTCAGAAACTTGGTGCTACATCACAGCCTTCATATCAGATATCAAAAAATTACTTTGGACACGCCTTTTACTTTTAGGACATATATTGAAAAAGTGACACTGAAACATGATGACAAGTATCAACGTAATGCATAAATTGGCTGGATCGACTTGGGGTGCTAAAGCAAAAACAGTGCGAATATCTGCATCGATCTTAGTTTATTGATCGGCGGAATACTGTTGCCCTCTTTAAATGAATAGTGCACATGTTTTCAAAGTAGACCTTACACTGCAACTAGGTTCATTTCTGGTGCCATTAAATCTACACCTTGGATACCTGTTTTAGCAAATATCACTTCTCCAGTTATAAGACGTTAGTTATTAGTATAGCCAATAAAGAACTCCTTAAATACCATGATATGCCTAATTTGACAGATCTGCAAAATTATCTTCTAACAGTCTGCGTTTCCGAAAGCTAATTTGGAAAATCGTAGATCTAAATTATTGATGATCTTTTGAGGACATCCCAGGGAATCGAAAATTCACTTTTTAATTTACCACGTAATAAATGGTGCACACTAACTCGTTTGAGAACATGGGCGTAGTAACTTTATGATGAACAAGTGTAATGATCAACATAATCCAGCTTGTATTTGTGAATTTGAGAGCGAAACCATTAATCATATCGTTACAGAATGTCTCTTTAAAAGTTTCGGGGTGGTTTCTTAGTTATTCATCAAGCTACCTCTGAAATATTAGACTGGTTAATATACTACTACTACTGTTACTTTATATCATTTCATTTTTACTTTAATCAATATACGCTAGTAATCGGCTTTAACGAACGTTCCATTAAGTAGTTATCTGTAAAACAAAACTTCCTGACAGCCTCGAAGGTTGGTGATAGCCAGTAAATATAAAAGTTTGTAATCCATGTTCTGCCCAAATTTAACCTTCAAGCCAACAACATATTGCACTTACCGCTGTGCGGTGTCTGGTTTGTTAGGATGAATTTTATTTCAACACTGCTATGAGCATCGTATACTTTTATATAGAAAAAGTAAAACGACATCAATACAGGAAATTGTACAACTTCAAAATTTCCTTTATTATCGATTAAAGAACTAAACGAAATAATAATATATTACGTCGATTACACGTTAAAGTACATGTGGTCTTATAAAAAAAGAACAAAGTGTTAGATTTGAAAACATAGCTGGTCACCTTTTCGAAGTTATAGTTGACGTGTCGATCTAGAGATAGTACACTTTTCTAATAACATATTGCTTAAATGAATAGTATACCTGTTTGCTCAAAGCAATTTTTTATCATATCATTTCTATTTCTCTAAAAAACCAGCTGCTGTTGGCCACTTTTTCATTTGATAGTTCCTTTTAAATTTTGTATTTTACCACTGAAATGCTTGCTGAACTTTGTAAATTGAGTTTCATAGTGTACGCAAATTTTATAAAAGGCATGGAGCATCCTTTAAAACAATGTAAACTAGTAACCCAGCACAACAACGACGAGCAATCAAATTATTAACTTCATTAGTAGATAGTACCTACTTAAAATGTGCTTCCACCATAAATCTGTCAATCTCAACGGTGGTACTTACTTTTAATTTTTTTAGTTTCGCAAGCGTGTGAATTTCGTTTAAAAAATGCAAGTAATTTAGGGAACAGCTGTTAGCAAAAGATGAGCATTTAGATAATAATATACTGGTCGCTTTATACAGGGTTAGTACAAACAACAATTTTGTTACTTGAAAGCCAATTGTTTACTTTTTCTAACCACACAAACAATTGCATTGCACATCATCACTTGGTAATCACTCTTTATTTAGACATTTTGGCAAATATGATCATAGAAATTAACAAAAAATATTCTACTTCTTACATACTGAAAGTATCTTTATGGGACTTACAGAAGTTTTCGACTCTTCTATTCTGGAATTAAACAACATAAAATATATGCGGATTATTTTTATATTCAACAGTCCTCGACCAATGAAAGTTATGCATGTAAATGACTTCGATGAGGAAAACATCTTTGATCCATGACGGTTTTTAGAATTTAAAACCGCAGGTTATTTGCTGCACTGCACAAAATACTAAAAATACTTATATGTTACTTAACGGAATCAATTTTTGTTCAACGCTTTGCAACCGGCAAACCAGTAAGAACTTATCCTTAAAAGTTGACAACCTTGCCAGAAACACTACAGATATATGAATACAAAGCCCGCCAAGGCTGCTCCACATACAATTATGCATCCTAATTTTGTTTTAGTTACAACTGCGTGTGGGCTAATGTAATCGTGTTTAAAACCTATTAACAAATTAAATACAATAAGGCTCCGACTAATCGCGTATATATCTAACGCTGCCCGATGACTCGACTGTTTCAGCTGACAAACCTATATATAAATAAAACAGTTCGGCAAAAGCGACAGGGAAATGCTATTTGGAGCAATTGTCAATTGTTTCACGAGCTGTTTCGATCACGCCAGCTTTCAGCGCTTCCAGAAATTAATGGGAGGGAACAACAGCGCTGACAATACCAAAATGTGGAAGTGAAAGGTCTTTATTTTTATAATCTTGCTACACCACATATTATGTTTATACTGCGGTTTATTAACGGGTTTAGGATGGTAAAATATTGAAAGACGCTTCCTTTCTCTAAAAAAAAGAAGTAGTGGGGCGATAATCTTAGTTAGTAGTATTACTTTGACAGCTTATTTGCAGGTATTTTGCAATACTGCACTAGCTCAAGCATATTACTCCCAATTTTTGTTTTAAACTTTGTTCTGGAATAGCAGTTTCTCTTGGCCTTCTTCAGTTCCAACGCATTTTATTACCTTGCTGGGCTGGCAATGTTATTCAATGTTATTTTATTATAACAAGTATTAAACAGTAATTTGTATACTCCATATACTTATATACATATTCCATGACAATTATAAATGGTATATGAAAAACTCTTACTACATTAATTGATAATAACTAAATACGTATTTTGGCAGCTAGGCTGCCATCTTCAGTAGAACTTAAGCGAAATATTCGGCTGAATTAACCAGATGAAGACTTCTTTCGTATATTAACCATTTTGACCAAGGGTATTGAATTGTTTGAGCATTTTATTAAGGAGGAGTACTTTCAGAAGCATGCAAGTGCGAAATTTTACATGAGAGATGAATTCTATTGGCAGTATATAGCTGATATGCTGGAAATGTGCTTGGAATATAATCGACGTTCTAAGTTATTTACAGTCTATAAATTGTTTGAATAAATCTATGAACCTAATTAACTTCTTTAAACGATTGCGACGAGGATTGCCATACAGCAAATAACAATTCAACTGGAAATGGAAAAATGAATCAATTGTTCATCACTATGTAATTGGCACTTTAGAACTCACGGTATTTCGTTCGTTCGACGATGATACAGTGACGAATTTTTGTGAAAATCGACTACCTATTCATTATTCGTTTTATGTTATGAAATCAAACTTGATTAACAACATCTAATCAACTTTAAATCAAAACAGATCGCAAAAGGAAGACGGCGCAAATGGATCAGCTGCAAAAGACGTTGCGCACATATATAACAAATTTAACTTTATTTTAATTTAAGCTGAAATTCGTTCTTCTAAACTTTTTTGTGCATTGTGTGTGGATTGTCTCCCTATAGAGCCGATTGTCCTAATGTGGCATCTTATTTCCTCGTCACCATCACATCCAGGAAGGGCGCCATTGGTCTCCACCTCGATCGTAAATTATTGTATGCCGCTTTAGATGGTTCAGGAACTCTTTTATGCAGCCAGACGTTGAAGGTGTCGTCCCCGTTTCTAAACTAACACTTAGGTTTAAGACGTGCCGATGCCAGTGCAGTTGTCTCGGAGGCTTCCAAGTAAATGTTAGCTATCAGCAGAAAAAGCGGTGTCTGCTCGTAGTATTCCTCCTGTAACTTGAAGAAAGTAGATTTCAGCTCTTCTGGTATCTTCGATTTCCGTATGGTTGCATTGATGGTACGTTCGATACGTCTTCCTGGACTCTTGTTTATCTTCTTGTAGGATGGGTCCTCGAATATCTTCCACACATTTCATCGTATCCAGTTTCAGAGCTACTTCTCAGGAAGACACCGACATGACTGTGAAAACATCAAGACCAAACAAGCAACATGGTAAACAGCCCGGTAAACAATATGTCATCGACAACAACCACGGAAGCCTTCAAACTAAAAAAAAACGAAGCTATAGTATGAAACCGCTCTAACGGAGTTAGACTTCATTTTCATTAAGTGAGCCCATATATAATTTTGTGTAATGGTTTGAAGTTGACGGAATCAGAAACTATGCCCTTAGCCCTGTTGGATCTATAATAATCAATATTGCATGATTATTATCACAAGCCACGTCACAAAGTTTGCAAAAAAATTATTTTATTTGGAAAATTTAAGTTGTTCCACAGTTTTGGTTTGAAGGCTTCAGTGGTTGTTGTCGATGACATGTTGTTTTCCGGGCTGGTTCCCACGTTGGTTATTAGACCTTGACGTTTCGACACTCATGTCGGTGTCTTCTTCAGAAGTAGCTCTGAAACTGTTCCACAGTGTTTTTCTATGGAGTGTTTATAATAAGCTGGTTTTCATTTATGACAGCTAAAGTAGTGAAATTTTGCGAGCTCTTGTAGTATTGATGCACATTATTTGTTTCCCTGAATCGTTTTTTGGCATTGTTTCTTAAAGAAATAAGCATCTTTATGTTAGGAGTTAACCAAAAGGTTAGCGGTTTCGTCATAAAATGCAATAAATTATTGCTTTTTTATACAAAATTTGTTTCAATGCCCCACAAAAAAAAACTCATGGGAAACTAAATCAAACACGTGTCGTTTCATACTCACAAGGGACACTTTTAGTTTCTTCGTTGACCCTGTAATACACTACTTTGGGATTTACTTTTCGTCTGAGTAAAAATTCATCTGACTATGTAAATGGAATGCGACGGCAGCACCGTCGCACGCTTTATCACGCGCCATCAAAAATCGATTAAAATTTCCGCGTCCGCCGTTCAGCAAAGGGCCGCAATCACAATAAGACAACGGAGAAAGCGGCTTTCTCGTGCCGCCAAAGATTCACCGCAGGTGAATCCACAAAAACTCCTGCGAGCCTGCGACGCCGCGCTTTCGTTCGATGTTTATGGCACAGCGAGCGGGAATTCGGGACGATGCCGCCGCAAAGGAGCCGCGGGAACTTTAATTGCGTGATTAGGATGCGTGCATTGGTCGTGTGGTGCCACGAAGAGCCCGGGAGGGAACCCAACTGGTTACATATGTTCGATTGTTGGGGCAATTACGCGTGGTCTGAGTGTTTTCGATTGTTTTTTTTCGTTTATTGCGATTGGGTAATAAAAAGGATGTCGGTAGATATATCTTTCTGGCCCGTTATGGGTCGCTTGAATGACCCAACCTGATCTCGGTCATCTTGTAGTTTTGTTGGATTCCGGAGTTCTGCCGAAATTTTGGAAATTTATCAAAATTTGTCAGTTTGTCAATTAAGCATCCAAGAAATTTCTAAAGAAAAGTGCAATTTCTTGTCGATAAGGGCTCTGGCTACACCTTGGTGGTTGGCTGTGGAAAATCCATATTATCGATGTGGCTATGTGGAGCAAACTGTATAGTATCAATTTGCAAGTCTTGAAGGAGGCTTTTTCAAAATTCATAAGTTATCATCAGAAGCTAAAACTTTGTTCTCTATATTCAACGTTTTATAATTTTCTATGTATTTATTGTCCTTTTTGCTCTCGTACGAAAATATATAAATAATAAATTATTTATTACTACTGGATCTGATGAAATTACCTGGTTATGTTGCCAAATAGGTTTAAGGAATTGGTGACACCCCTTGAAGCTTTAACATTGTTTCTCTTAAAGGCTTTACATAAATTAGCTAATAGGCTAATAGTCTTATGGAGGAATTCAGAAAATCCTTAAAGGTAATAAGCGTCCCGACTATAAAATGCATAATCGGGAGTTATTGACACTATTTGATAAAGAACGACACCGCTGTTGAATTTTGCGACAAAAATTTTGCTCAGGCAAGGTGATGAAAGTAAATTTTGTCATTCATATGTAGGATGTTAAAGAAAAGAATATAAAATATTTAGAGGAGTAATGGTATGGACAAAGGATATCTTTTTTCGAAGTATTAAGTTGCAATTCTTAGTCATTCTAGTAAAAACAAAAATAAAATTGCATAACATGTTCATAGTTCATTTTCCAGTAAGCACAACATCTTTGTGTGAAAAATATTCGATTTCCTTCTAAAACTCCTCCAATGGTTCGGATTTGTTGGCCTTTTATAGTAGCATCATAAATTAATGCTTTCAAATACATGAAAAATGGAGGGTTTAAACCAGGCGATCTTGCAGGCCGTAATACAGGTCTACATGTTAAAAAGTTTAGTATAGATGCTCTTTAACGGTCGGTTAATCGAAAGAGAGCTGGAGCACCATCATGCTGGAAACACACACAAAAGCGTGTCTGATATCTAGATTGTGAAAATTAATAACTTCATTTCGTGAAGGCCCAACCTCATCAGTAAAAAGAATACTGACAAGAAAGTGGGGGTATTCAGCATCATTGCGCAGAAACCAGAGACATAAAACCAAACCTGACCTGACCTGACCTGACCTGTACTCGTGGAGGATTCTCCAAAGAAAAAGAGAGCTKACAATCTCCGCWAATTCGTCCCTGGTTTGAGGTCTCTCTGCTGATGGGGTAGATGGGGTAGATGGGGTAGGCGTGTATTACCATGCACACTAAAAAAAGGGGGTAAAGAGCAATAACCTTCCATATTTCAGAAACCGTTTCTTTGCACACCCACGTCCATACCATTACGTCTTTACTTTCCTAAAACCGTTGTTACCATTGGATAACAAATCCATAAATACATAAATTGAACATGAAATGCACAATCAAAGACATTTTAAAGTTAATGTGTGGTGTGGAATGGTACGTTGATATATTGTTGAGTTATATTTTGTCAACTAATTGTCTTCCAATAATGGAAGAAGACCGCATGGACAAACAAGCAATCGACAAATACCAAAAGACAAATTTATTTGTCCTCTTTGTAGAAAATTTAAATGCATTATTCCAAAAGTGTAGACGAAATGTGAAAGACAGCGGCGTAATGCTTTTGCACGATAACGCTTGATCGCAAAGCAGTGTCAGTGAAAGGAGTTTGCGAGAAGAACTGCTGTGAAATTCTCCCACACGCCCCGTGCATCCATGACATGAGTCCTCCAGATTTCGTTCAGTTCCTTCAGTGGAAAGGAGAGAGAAACAAAGAAAGAACGAAAGCAAGAAAGCAAGAAACAAACAAAGAAAGAAGGGAAGAAAGAAATGAGAAATAGAGAAAGAGAGAAAGAAAGCACAAAAGAAAAAAAGAAAGACAGGGAAAGGAGAGAAAATCCGATAGAGTGATAAAAGCCCTGCAACAGCATATGCGTTCCAACTGCTGAAACAGCTTGACAAAAGTGGCGTATTTAACGATATTACATTACTGTCGAAACGATGGCAACGTGTTTTGGATATGCAAGGGGATTATGTTGAATGACTTTATTGAAATTTAAAAAAAATACATGTTTCATTTGCGAGCTAAGTTGTTGTGTGCAGGAATTTTAACATGACCCTTGTATGTTACAATTTAACTCCTTAACACTTTGTACAATGAAAACAGGGTATTTACATAGGTTTATATTATGCCTCCTATCTAAAATCGCGTCAGCTGGGCATTTTTTAATGTGCAAAGTGCAATATTCTCTGCACAAGCTTTTGACAGATTTAAACATTGGTGCAAGCTGTTCGCGGAAGTGCAGTTCGATCAAACCGCTTATTAGGACAACACATACACACCGAGCGGCTATTAACACACTTAGTTCGATGGGCGCTTTGAACGTACCCACGATATTCTCACAGCGTCTTGTCTTTAAAGGAGTTCTCGAGTGCTCTTCCGATGACGATATGCAAATAATACACCTTATATAGCTGGATCTAGGCAGATTCGTGTACTTTAAATTGGTTCTCTCCGATTCGCACCGCACTCCAAAGCATGTTAATTTCATTCGATGCATTCGAGTGCACTCTTGCTAACGGGCATTATGGTGCGCGTTTCGGAATCGATATCGGATACTTATCAGCTCATTAGCCGAAAAAATGCAGTTATTAAGATTTATTAGTATAAAAAATTGTACCGTTATTGACCGTTTATCTTTGATGTTAATTAAATATATTGGGTTTCGGTCTTCTAAATAAAACTCCTTTTATCTATGCCAAGCTTTCGGAGATCATTTGTCTCCTTCTTCTGGGCCTGTAATATTTTATTAAATAACTACAAATAGAGTACAACAAATCACATGAAAATACTTACAACAGAAACGGAATTAGTCTAACTTGAACAGCATTCTTAACCTCATATAAATAACTCTAAACTTATAGGTAATTTTAAATTTTGCTAACTATTAATAATCCCAAACAATATTGACAAATATTAATATATCTTTCAAAATTAAAAAACTGACAACCAATAATATGAAATCTAGATAGGACGAGAAATTTGGAGAGTGCAAGTAGGAAATTATGATGACGAAAATGGTTTAAAATGGAGAAGATAGGTGTAAATTTTAGAAAGATTATGAATATCGCTTCTTTTATTAATACTATGAATTTGTCTATTGATATGGGCCATTTCTAAAAAAAGACGTTTCTTTAAATTTATTTCTTTATCCAAAACTATTAGATCATTAAAATTAAATTTATGGTCAAGTTCATAACAATGGTTAAATATTACAGAGGTTGTTTTATTATTTTTTATATCTCTTTTGTGTTCTCTAACTCTGTCAATTAAATGTCTCGCAGTTTGACCGATATATACTGATTCGCAATTACTACAATTTAATAAATATACTACATTTGTTAAATTTTCAATAGGAGTTTTACATTTTAATTTTGAAAAATAATTTTGAATTTTTAGAAGTGGGTAATAACAAACATGAACATTATCTATTTCTAACATTATTTTTTTAATTTTGTCGCTAAGACCTTCTATGTAGGGAATTACACAATATTTTGTTGTAGGAGAAACATTATTTAAAACTTCACTTGATCCTACATCAGTTCTATCAGTTTTAAAAAGAAGTTTTTTTACTAAAGGAACTGGATATGAATTAGATATTAAAATTCTTTTTAATATATTTAATTTTTTGTTTAATAGTGTAGGATGTGAAATTTTTTTAACTCTGTTTTTTAATGCCAAAATTAAATTTATTTTAGTGTTGAATTTATGATAAGAATGAAAATTTAGATATCTACAAGAAGAAATAGGTTTTATGTACCAATCTACAATTATAGAATTTTGATCATTTCTTATTAATAAACAGTCTAAAAAAAGKTAAAGTTTTATTATTTTCTTTTTCAATTGTAAATTTAATATCTTTATTGTATGAATTGAAAACTGTTAATAATTCATCATGTTTATCAAAAGGMATTGCTAATACAATATCATCAACAAATTTAACTAGAAATGGAACATCAAAATTTAGAGCATTTAAACAATTTAAAACTACATCATCCATTACATATTGTGCCAAAATAGGTGAAACTTTTCCACCCATTGGTGTACCAAATATTTGTTTATAAAAAATTCCATTARAACTAAAAATTATATGTTCAAATACAAATGTAAGTATATCTAAAAAGGTATTTAAATTAAAATTACAATGTTGTTTAATACTATCCCAATTTTTAGAAATAACATCTTTAGAAAATGGTTTAAAAAAGGATCTGTTAACGGCTAAAATTACTAATGTTATTACTAATCATTTACATAAACCTAACATTAAAATTGATTGGTTGTATAAAATGAGAATTAAAACTAAAATGTTTTTAAAAGATAATCCTAATATATTTTATTAGTATACTTAKGCAGGCTGATTCAGGTAAGAAGCGGCTGTATCTTGAAAACCAATCGTGCTGTCGTTTTGAGAATAAAATTGTTTGAATAAAAATAAACCAGATAAATTCAGTAAAACTATTGACTTATTTTCCAGCTAGAGGCCAATTCGACATCTTACAAATTCACGCAAATAAATGCAAAATTTGTCGATAAAATATAAATGGGAAATAGAAATTTTTGAATCTACATATAATTGCCTAAAAGATTCGATACATTTTTTTCTCTAGTTGTCATGGTAACGATACTACAAAGCAAAATATTATCGAAATTTAACAAACTAGGACTCATTGTAGAGGGAAATGCAAGGGTATTAATATGAATGGTAAATTATTCCAAAATTAATTTTCGAAATAGCAGTGGAAGGTGATATTTAATAAACTGTTATATTTTCCTCAATTTCTCAAAAAATTAAATAGAATGTGTACTTTTTATATAAGAAAGAGAGTGGTGCAAACCGCAGGCGAATGTCATTTTTCGTCTTGAAGTTATTGGCAAAATAGTATACACAAGACAAGGAATAAAAAAAAAGAAATTGCTTTCATGATTTMCGAAAAAAAGAAAAACCAAATMGGACGACATACCATTTTAACTTTTTTGTAGGGTAGTATTTAGCAAAAATGTAGTCCAGTCCGAAGGTTGATATATTTTGTTGGCTTGAAGTTATTAGCAAAATAGTACACATACCACACAACTAATTTGCTAATTTTTTCAACAGTATTTTAATTTACATTTCTAATGACTCACAATTGTTAATTTTTTTAAATAAGTTAATATTTTTCCCTACTAAAATGCATGAACACCGTTAACGCATTGACATTTGTCTGTTTAGTCACAGAGCATGGCCTACTTTTTTCAAAACTAACGTAGTAAAATCGTAAACATGACAGTATAAGATATTCATTTTTAACTACTAAAATTACATTTTAACCTTGAATAATATAAAGTATTATCTTGTGAATAATTAACAATTATACTATTCATTGGTGCAAATTAATTTGAACCGTTCCTGGATAAACTGTTCGCTTATGTGTATGTGTACTATTTTCGCAATAACATTCCTAAAACTCGAGTTTTTAAAATAGTTTTTCTTAAACAATAGCTTACAAATCGAAGTCAAAAAAGTTTGTTGCCCTGTTCCGTTTTTCTTCAGAGTTAGAGAAGAAAATTCATTTTCTTGTTTTGTGTGTTGTTTTGGAAATAACTTCAAAACGAAAAATGACATTTGCTTCAGGTTTTCAATACTCACTTTCTTAACTGTACCGTCCTATTTAAGCTTTTTGAGAAATTTAGGAATGTATGATACTTCTTTAAATGGCACCCTTTATAGTTGTTTAAAAAAATCGTGTTTAAAACAGTTTACAACCAATTCTGGTTGAAAATCCGTGCAGGGTAATTCTTAATTTGTAAGTACTTAAGCTTTCGCGATCGGTACGGATTGATCTTTTTGGGTTAGACTGCGTCTGAGTTTGCTATAAAGGTCACCGTTTCGCCAACACTTGTAAGGGACATCATCAGTACAGGAACAAGGAATGTGGAATATGGTACAAACTGAACTGAGAATGGATACGATAGATAACGTTGTACCAGGCGTCACGAGGGGTGTAGGGATGCTTCTACGGCAGAGGTGGGAGATTGAGAAAGTGGGGATAGCCATCGAGTGTTTGGGTACCAAATAGTGGAGAATGATAACCATCTTCGCTATTTAGATTATTCGGATGTTTGGAAATTTCTATGGCTTCTCGGAATTTTCGGGTTGTGAAATAGCGGACTTTCGCTAGAACTGACATGCTATCAAACAAAAAAACCTAATTTTATGCAACGTTTATGTTCATTGAGCCTGGTTTTAATGGATCTACCTGTATGGCCGATATATACGACACCGTATTTACGTGCTAGTTGTCTGAAACACTAAGTATGTTTTTAGTTCTTTTTACCAATCTTTCGGATTCTGCTGTGTTAAAACTTCTTAATCTTCCACTTTTACTAGGTTTACAAAGAGAATACTCTGCTCACTTTTAGCAATTGTCCGATAAAGGCTTCTGCGATACTATATTATGATTTTCTAAAAGATTTATTATTTTAGACTTAAGAAGTTCTCCAACTAATTTATAAATGATTTTTCTAATTTCTAGTCTGCACGTCACATCGACAAAAGCAAATCTAAAAACTGGGCTACCCAAAATAGAACGAGCAGGCAGTGTCTAACAATTTTTTGTTTTTATATCATATTCCGATTTCTGGGACATAAGTTATGGACATATGCATCTAACAGCTAATTTATCAATTTTGTTTATGAGTTACCGTGTATTAAAGAAATTATTTTACTGAGTTATTAGTACAGGGTAGCAACTCCATCTGGTTGAAATCTCCTTTTATTTATAATGTAGTGACCGTAATTTGCTATAATTGTTGACAATATCGGATCAGTATAATTTTTGTAAAAAATCCAGGTACATTTCTCCTTTTAGATTGCTATTGGAATCAGACGGCAGTTATGGCGGTAGTAGTTAGAAAAAATGGACATTTATTTTTAGAATATTTGTATTAGTAATAATTTTTTTTACTTTCCTGTTAATTATTCTATCTTTAATGGAATATAGCATGTTTAACATGACAAAGACGCTGTTGTAAAATATTAGATAAGTAGTCCGAAGAATAAAACATGATTATTTGCTAAATATAACTTCAAGCTACAAAAGGTAATACTTATTAAAAAAATGATAAACTTGAAAATAAAATCTCTTAACACCCCTGATAAAGTTTTCAAACGTAACGTAAATCAATATTGCGCTCACCTCTAACAATAATATTAAAACGCGCGGCCCTCTATCACAAACAACAAGTTTTTCTCAGCATTTTTTGCTACTATGCCCGTGCGCGGTGGCGAGCAATTGCACAGTTTTTTTCGCAAATACCGGCCAAATATATTGAACGAAGATTACAAATGCGTGTGACCTTGCCACCTCGGTAGTACTTAGTGCGCGTTTGCGGAAGTAGGTATGGTTCATTAGCGGTTATGCTAATACCGAAAATTAAGATATGTACGGGTAATATTTGTGGTTTTCGGCATGTGCCGTGATGACATTTATGTGCCGGTGAAGAATTATGATTGTTGTGACAGACAGCTTGTGAAAATTCCGATAGCAGCAGCAAGCTATGGTGTGTACGAATCTAGTTTTTGTATATCACATTGCTTTAAATTTCTGTTTCTAATGGTAATGTAAGTCTCAATACCTTATATGCGACTTTTATGGTATGAAATTTTGCATATTCCTGTTGCTAGTACTTGGTCCTAGCTGGTCTAACTAGCAAAATATGGATATTTTTTAAGGATTTAATATTAAATATGTCCAAAATAATATTTGGCTGCTGTTCAGTACCTACATAAGGACCAATAATACTCCTTCATTCTTTCAATAATTATTTTTATGGATTCTTAGCATTTATTCAGCATGTAGGAGTTGACCAGTCATTTTTTACTTCAGCACAACCATGTAGCATGCTATTTTGCTTTCTTTTTCTTGGCAGCATACTCTTTAATGCAACCATCAATCGCTATTTACACTATAAACGGATAACTAAAATGTAACTCATGCAAAAAACAAACCTATAAAAAACTCATACACCAAACTGTTGTGAAATATCGAATGCCACACACATTGTTTAGCTAGAAAATTCGGCTTGTTTCAAACGAGTTTCAGAATCAGACTCCACATGCAAACCATATTTTACAAGTCCCAAAAATGGAATGATCCTATATTAGTAGATGATTTATACTGTTAATTAATAGATTAGTGCCATGGCTGTTTGTAGCAAGTGATATTTCTATTTTAATTTATGAACGCAAGTTCGACTTTTTATTGCGAAACTATACATTTTTTGTACTATGTATTAAAATTATTTGATCTGCCCAAATATGCATTGACAAATTAAGAATGACAAATCGCGGAACCCAGTTATCGTAAATGAATTTGAATAATCTTGGTTTTTGGAGGTTTGTAATTCAGAAAGTACCTATACGCAGTTTTACACAAATTAAGAGATTGATCCAAATTCACCTTAATATAAATACGTATCAGAATTCTTACACACTATCATATCTTTCTAAAACTGTTTATCATAGCTACATATCATAGTGATTATTATTTCATCAGCTCTGGTTTGAACGGCCTGCAAAATTTGAGATTTTTATAATGCTTCATTATTTGCAGTTGTCATTATCGTAGTTCTTTTACTTTCTTTTTATTTAACAGTGAGAACAGTAAAACGTGCTAAATAATGTCTTCCAATCTTTATAGGTGTTACATTAATTCCGATAGTACGAGGAAATAAAAATCTAAAGGTGATCAAAACCGATTGATCCAATCAAACATTAAAATGCTTTCTCTCTATATACATGTGTGCAATGTAATCATTGGTACAACAACATTAAGGTGAATTAAACAAAAATTATGTAAAACTGCACAAGTAATCTAATTTTAGTACTTTCAATATCGCCTTTAACTCACCTTTCAGTTGAAAAAAGATGCTATCTTGTTATTTTTGCCTATCGATTTGCTTTATTGCAGTAAATTTATGAATTACTATTATCTCAAAACTTATCAATACCTTATTGGTTATTATTCTTTTCGCGAGTTTCTACACTACATTTGAGATGTGGCTGAAAATGTACTTATAGTACAAGTATTAGGGCTGGGCAAAATATCGGTACTACTCAAAGTATCGATACCTTTGCCAGATTTGGGTATCAATACCACCTTGTCATGGTATTCAAGTATTGAAAGTATTTAAAATTATCGAAAGTACTCAAAAGTATCGAAGTATCGAAAGTATTTAAGGGTATTACTTAGAAGTAAGTATGAGAAGCACCATAGGCATTGCAGCATCCAAAGAATTGGCTGTGTTGAAAGTAATGAAAACATAAAAAATTGAAGTAATACTAAGTTGGAAAAGTACCCATCAAAAAAAGATAGTAGCGTCCAGAATATAGGCAGCTTCAAAGATATTGAAAGTATGGAAATATATGAATAGTTTAAAGCATAAGAAGAAACGAAATTATTGCAGTATTCAATAATTTAGCTATTAATTTATAGTACGCATAGTGAAGCATCTTCGCTACTTTTCAACTTGGATACTTTTGATTGACTAGTATTCATACTGAATCGGTGTCGAATAACAAATACCTGGCTAACAATACAATATCTGTCCGGAAAATATTATTATTTTTGTTAAAACTGTAATTCTATATGACACCCAGTTAATGTATGTAAGCACAACATGCTTTGTATACGTTGATTATGGTATTTTTAACACTTTGATCGATTCTTTTTTGCAGTTATGCTAATATACCATGTTTACAAAGTATTCTCTGTGAATGGGCGTTAAAGTTTTCAGCAAAATAAGCGACGYTTTTTACGATTAATGGAATATTGTCTCCCATTTGTCAAAACCATATTCGTAGAATATTTCTGATCGGCCCTTACCCCTTTCTACTGGTTCGGGTAGGTGGTCACCTGGTATACCTAAAACATATTTGAGTATGCCTACAGCTATTAACTTGTGGAGCCTAATTTATCAAAAATTGTCGTTAACCATAAATTGTTCAGGTATTTTGTAATATGCGCTCGATATCTCAGTCCAATAAAAAGGCAAGCTACGACACAACGTATGATATATTTTTAGAAAAAACAAATGCAAAATACAAGCGCACTCATAGCCTTGATGAGAAATATTTCTCAACAAAAACTCCTTTACTGGAAACCATTACTTACACATATTAGTACATAACGCTATAAACTAGTAGCATGCAAGCATATTTTATAACCTTCCTGTTAACAGTCTACCTCATCAATTATGCAAATTGAAACGAAATAACGCCCCAAGAGCAGGATGCCATCTTCATCAGAGCCCGTGTGTTACGAAATTTACATTTAATGGACGCGTTAATGTCTTCAGCTTCGTTTGATTTTATGTCCAGACTTGCATTAATTCGAACGGGAAAGGATTGTTATGATGCAATTGAACGACGGGAAAAAGCTGCTGTTAGTCACCGTGTGCGTTAATTCACACGTTTTTCAAGTTGGCCGTGCATGGCGTGTTGTACTGAAAAACGGCGCGTTTACGTAAATAGACATGACAAGCTGCCGGTTAAAGAAAAAGTGAGCGAAATTTCGCTAGAGCGGAGGTGGCGTTACGCAATCGTAGGTTGAATTATTCAGTATTTCAGCGAATAATGATAATTCTCTTCTTGCAGTGAGTACCGCTGCGAATAGGGAATTTTCTTATTTCGCTGGTTTACCGCATTGCGATGTTTGCTTGAAGTGGAATACTTTGCATGTAAGAGTTTAACCCCTTGAGACCAAATTTTTTTATGTAGGGCGTAAAATAATATCTTGGTAGAAATAATTCAAGAATGTGTGTCCATAAAAATTCCAGTTCATGTATACAATCGTTGTTGTGTTTTTGAAAAAAAATTCACAATTGTGCACAAAATGCTTTAATAGAATTAAAAATAAACAAAAACAAAAAACGACAAAATATCTGTACTAGTTTCCATGGTACATAATGTACGTCCTCATACAAACAATCAATCTTTAAAGAGAATATAAAGTTATGTGGTATTTGGAAATGACATTAGCATGGCAATGTCAGTAGATGATCTCTAAGGAGATAGACATGTCTAATATCCGTGTACATAGTACACACATGGTATAATCAATGCTTCAGTATGCCATGAAACATGATACATTAGGACCTTAGTCCCTGGATGACGTTTCATTGCATTGGCAATAGCTGCAAAAGAATAATTAATCCATAGTTTCCTAGTTAGGTAGGCACATAGTCAAAAAGGATATTGTACCCTACGCGTTGTCCCGACTTTGCCCCTAAAAAGATATCCAAATTGGTATACGCTTTTTTGCATCTTTTGCTTGAATTCAGTTATTTCTATGATGTCACGTACTAACTATTTAGATCCTAAAATAGTCTACAGTAAAAGAATGCTTCATCAGAATGAAGAATTGATGAAAAAAAAATGAAGCTTTATACTTTTCATTACACTGCGACTTTTTGGATCACCCACGTATAGGTACACTAATCGCTCAAAAAGATAAAACAGGAATCTTTACAAACCATGTCTCCAAAAATTTGAACCCAAAACGGGCCTCTGTTAAATTTTCTCCGCTAAATAAAATACTCCTATATAGCGTTTACGTTCTTGCCAGCACTTTTTTGCGGCGTATCCGGGCGTACGTGAGCAATTATTGGGCAAAAAAGGGACCAGTCCATTTGCGAGCCGGGTGAAGTAGCTTTGTAATGCGTCGTTTATTGAATTAGTATCGCCGATGATAACTGTGCGTGATGATGTGCCGGTGAATGCGGGGTGTTTTTCAAGATTTGTTTTCGAAATTATTTACTTTTGAGTGCTAGTGACGTGTGTGGACTGGTGGAGGAACACATCCCACACTACATTGCATTATACTGATGCTATACCTGCGATCGAAATTTTCGCTAGCTGGAAACTTTGAAGAATTTCGTAACTTAAGTGAACTCTAAAACAATCAAGCACGTAGGTCGAAATGGAAATTCGCTCGAAATTGATTTTTGAACGGCACATTGTAGTTTCGTTAGATAGCATACGTTTATTAATTTTTTTATAAGGAAACACCATTTTTCTTAAAGAGAAAATACGTAAACCCGTAAGCTTAATTTAAATTTTCTTGCGTAATTCTTCAATTGTCATACAAAATTATTTTTACATGCCTCATAAATCATACGTCGTATAAAATTTGCCTGATCATCTTTGAAAACCTTCGATGAACCAACGTCTTTTTGCACTTTTCTGTCCTAAATTCCGTTACAGCTATATTTTTTATAGTTGATTATGAAATTTTGATCATCATTCTACTGGCTTTTGCGATAGCCCCACTTTCTCCCTCTCGATTAATCGCATAATCGGTGATCGATTATAATATTCCTCTTTTTGTAAAAGAAATTTAAATACTTATTGAAAACATAATTCTAAAACCGAAACAAATTATTGACTTGATAGTTTTACAATTCATAAAATTGAGTTCTTTGCCTACCTTTGTACCTGTTTCTAATATATATTTTTCATTGTTCCAGGTGTGTAGTGTTGTGTTAGTGCCAATCAGTGCCAGATGTGGATCAAGAGGAGCCAAAAGCTGCGGTCTTAACCAGTCACTGTGAGTTTCTCAAATTCCATTTTTTTTCCTGAAAAGTGACACCTAATTTTTGTTTCAGGCAGGGGGAGCAGTTACTGCTGTGTCTGGTTGGGTGAGTCGATGAAAATTAGTTGTTTTGCACGCGTTTTTGATTATTTGTATGTTGGGTCGCGTAAATGTTACTATACAAGGGCGTGCGTTAGGGGAAGGGGGCGTGACAGTGTAGTGCCTTGTTTTAATGTATGTAAGTAATTATGAAATATTATATTTATATCATAATCTCTCGTTTTCAGCAAAATTTTCACAAAACACTAGTAACTGAATGAAGTTATCTGAACTATCCACTTCACGAATAATAACAAAGCCTAACGTTAGTTTCTTTTTGTTTCAGGAGATATTCAACGAATCTGATGGTTACAACGGTATTTTTGATTTAATTAGTATTGTACATGTTAGGAAAAAATAAAATAAAACAAACTGATCCCCTTCCTTAAATCATGTCTGCTTTTGAACGAGATTGCTAATTGTTTTCTAAACTTCTGTTCGCAGATTCTTCATTTAGAGTTGCCGGCTTCCAGAGTCCAGGAAACTGAACTTGACTATGAAATTAAATCAACCAAAGGTAGGTCTATATGTATATCAATAGATTATTATGCTGCTCTAAATGAAATAAGGTTATATTGCTCTTGTAAAGTTCCGACTACCCGATAATTGTTCGTTTACTTACAATGAACAAACTTAATTTGGTACAGCAGTTAATTTTAAGCTCAGCTTTAATTTTCTTGTATAGATCTTCAATTGTCAATACAAAATTATTTTTGCATGCCTCATAAACCATAGATCGTATTAAATTTGCGTGACCATCTTTGAAAACCCTCTATGAACCACCGTCTTTTCGCACCTTTCTGTCCTAAATTTCATTTACAGCTATATTTTTTACTGTTGATTGCGAAATTTTGGTCATTCTATTGATTTTTGCGATGGCCCCACTTCCGCCCTCTGCATTAGTCACCTAATCGGTGATCGGTTATAATATTCCTCTTTTTATGAAGGAAAAATAACGAAGAAGTTAGAAGACTTATTGAAAACATAATACTGAAAACGGCATTACTCTTAGAAAATGCCCAATGTTCATAAACATATACATAAGTGCGCCTTACATTTATCACAAAAAAAGTGAAATTTTTCTGCACTTTGCGTTTTTGCATCGTTTCCTTTCTTTGTTTCCATCAAGATGTGGCTAACGGCCGATAGAATCGTGTTGGACTTCTGGTCATGGCCTGAATTCTTCATTCATTCTGGGAACTTTAGATCTGGGAACCTCAGGGGTTCTGTTTCTTGGTCTTCCTCTTTTGCCTTGAATCTGTACTGGATTACCTATTTTTACTAAAGACCCTGTCAACTGTAGGCGAAAATCCAGGAGACCCATCTGGGAGTTTTTTGGAATCTGTAGACGACTGCAATCTGGCCAATATTGGAACCTATTTTCTTCCAAATCTAATACTTTGCACCGCTTTTCAATGGCATCATAAAGAGGTTGTACCTTGTACAATTTGTCATTGCAATTATCTGGAGTCTCCAAATTGTTCGCAATTAACAAAAATCTGTCTCTACTTATTGTATCTGTAAAGAGTATTATATGCAACGCCTTATCCCAATATGTTCGACTGCAATTGTAGGTTTGAAATGAACGTTTTTTGGTAAGCATAAATGTGAAGTGAAGTTTGCCATGTTTTCAAACTCTGCATCATTTACGTATTTGTAAAAATATTCCAAAGGACTAGTACGTGAAGCTCATCATTTCTTTAGTCTAAATCATTCCATCTCAGGATCACGTTTACACCGTATTACGTCATCATTTTTAGTTATAATATACTGGCACTTTGGCTCATTTACTGGCAAATTCTGCTTAAATCCTAATAAACAAGTACTTATATACGCAAGAAAACAAATATGTGTAATCAATATTAAATGATATTACATTTTCTTTTCTAATCTAAATAATTTCCAATACGGGAGTGGAAGGTTTTTAGACGACCCTAATGATGCAAATTTATGGTAGGACACGTGTTTGCAGTAATCCCACTGTGAGAGCAATTGTTTCCTGTACAAATTTACGACTGATGTCCACACAAAAGGACTCTCCATATAACCTTACTACAATGGGACTATTATACTTTTGAATACTAGACTAGTACTACAAACTACGGTTCTGAAAGAGGAGAAAAATTAATCTCTTGTATATAGCAATTTACCAAAGAGTGATAACGTATTTAATTTGTTAGTGTTAACTATGATCTAAAACTGCCATTGAAAAAACAAGTCGTCTCTGTATCTCTCTAAGTATAAGKAATTATACGCTATGGGTGACCATTCTTGATCGATTTCGATTTTTTTTTAATTGAGATACCATGAGGACCTTAATAATGGATACCATCTGATTTTTATTGATTTTCAAAATGGGGAAATTGTGTATGTCATACGCAGGGTACGGGAAGGGGGCCCAGTATTAGATGCCGCCCCGGGCCCCCGAGAATGCTAGTCCGCCACTGGTTTTTGGATGATGTTTGTAATTTGAGTTGTACATAGGAATGTTTGTGTTGTTGACATGTAGGCTATTTATTGTTTTTTTTTCTGTTTGCTTCTATTTTTACCTTTCACAACGTCAAATTTTTCTGAATTGTAAAAGATATAGTAATACAACTCTCTTACCGTTCTTACAACCCTGCAATACTATTTACCTTTCATTTACAGGCACAGTAGGAACGGCACGCGACCCCTCATAAATCAAACTCTCTCTTTGTGATTTTGTGAATTTCCAGTGCCGGCTTTAAGCCCTTTTAAAACTCGTTTTTTGTTTGTGTAGTGTATATTATTCTAAGTAGTTTTTAATCATTCGGTTAATAAGACGTTTTAAATCGGTCGTCTTTATTTACGTCTCTAAATGAATTGTACGTAGTTTTAGATGAGTAGCAACATTATTTTGCACAAGCAAAGTATATCTAGTTATAATGAAATTTGTAATCTAACTAGACAACATGCACATCTGAGCATTCTTAAATATGCAAAGAAAAATCTCGCATTTCTAAATATTTTTATTTTGATTTTTAAGATTCTTGTAATATTTATATCCTGTGAATATGTTGAATGCTGTGCTAGCCGAAAATTATAAACAATACATTTTAATATTTTTACAATCTTTTAACTATTGGAAACATKCGGTTAACGGTTAACATAACTAAATATGTAAATAAAGACAAGTATTTTAACAGAAGATAATAAGATATATATTTTTTACTAAAGCTCTAAATACAATACATAACTTAAATATATTAATTATTATCATCATCACTACTGTCAAATTCTGAATCACTGCTAGCGTCATCATTAACATGTTTTATAAATTTTTGAAAATTTGGGGATACATAGTTATTTTCAATTTCAATAACATGCTTAATACAGCTTTTCCACAATTCTTTCGTTATACTACTTACCTCTCTACGCACTAAATCTACAACTCCCGAAATTAAACGCGACATGTATTGTTTCTTCGTATTTCAAGCGTACTCAATACTAATTCAATTGGGTTTAGGACGCAAGAATACGGTGGCAAACGCATAACTATATGTCCAAGTCCTTTCGCTAGTTCATCAACTTGATATTGTTTAGGTATGTTGAGATTTTTTATTATTGTCAACAGATCTTTTTTGGTAACTTTTTAATCCGGGATTGTAATTTTATTCTTTTTCATTTAATTATTTCTATATTTTTTTGTAGCTGATGTTGGCGCCTTGTTCATTAATTTTGAATGATAACTCGCCTTATCCATGACTATAACAGATCCTTGTGGTAGCCCTGGCAGTAACTGCTGCTGAAACCAAGTTTCAAAAAGTGCAGGGTCCATGTCGCAGTGGTACTCAGCAGAACAATTTTGGACCTGTTTCGCTGACAGTAATATGCCATTTTCCACGCATCCATCACTGCCTCCCGCATGAAGAATTATAATTCTTTTTCCTCTCGAAGGTGGTGCTTGCAGAACGCAGTTATTTGTCCTATATGTCAGACCTTTTTTTATCAAGTCGTGGGTGTCGTACCACGTTTCATCCAAATATACGATATTACGATTTTCTTGGCGGTACCTTCTGATTTCGTTTATATAATCCCATCTCATTCTTTTTAGCCGGGTTGATTCCATTATGGACAAACGTTAGTTTAATGTACTATAATTAAAACCAATGCTCCTCAAGTATTTTCTGAACCACTCTTCGCAATAACTTATGTCATATCCTAATTCCAAAAGTTTAATTTCAGACTTGCCGTAGTTGGAACTTTATTTTCATTATACATTTGATAAATCACTTTTTTAATTTCTATCCCAAGCTATTTTGATATATTTAGAATTTTTTCCGAATTGCGTGATTTTCTTGAATTGCCTTTATTTTCAATAATATCTCTCACAGTCGTGTAGTGGACACCAACCATTTCACTTGTCACTTTGAACGGAGCACTGCACTCTTTTATTATCAAAAAATTGTATACATTTTTTATGATTTCTTTGGCATCTTGGGTAAGGTAACGACGATTCCTCTTGTTTTCTTCAATTTGCACTTGCATTTGATGGTAATTCAGTTATTTGCGGTAACTTGTGAGGGACCGCCTGCTGTTCGAGATGAAAGATAAATTTTATTGCAGGGTTGTAATAACGGTAAGAGAGTTGCATTACTATACTGACGATGGCTATATCTTAGCCGAAAACGCTTCGCCAATTATTTAATAAGCTGGATCATACTTGGAGCTGTTTAGTGTACAAAAAGGGAAGGTATTTCATGAAATGGCTTTCTGCAAAGCTTTAGAGTTTCTAGTGCTTATTAAAATCAATTGCTCTTCTCAAGACTCCTTTCTTATCTGAAATTCTTTCCTTTCTTCATTTCCCCGGAATGATCAGTCTAACATGTTAAGTTCGGAAACGCCATTCTCTTCTCCAATTGCCCCGAACCTGCAAATCATTCCATCCCGGGAGCAGCGGAACGTATACCCCAGATCGTATCTGCGGGCTCGGTCAGCCCGCGTAACAATCAAATATTAATTAGTGGTATACATTACCGTCTAATTATAAGCGTATCTATCGGTGCATTTCGTGTTTGCCAATTCGAAGCCGCGGCCTGATTGATTGACAGCCGGATAGCGCAATACCTCCTGTCCACTCACGCAAGGAGACTCTGACGATGGGGCAGGACACGAACCTCTGGTCGAGCGCTCTTCGCACGCACATCCGAGCTGGCTGCGCTCATTGATTGGATGAATAATGATATTATGCTGGGAACAGTAACAGAATTAAACAATATACAGAGGGTGACAAAAGAGGTTCTAATAATTTTTTCAATTATTTCAACAGCATAGAAATACCGTATATAAAAATTAATTCAATCAATATTGATAACTTTAACACCAAGGATAGAAATTTACAATAAATGTTCGAAATTGCCATCTTTGGCTTCAATACATTTACGCAGTCGCTTGCGAATGTTTCTGATGATGCTCGCACACTGGTCCACCGTAATAGTCCGAATCCGGCGAGTTCAGCGGCAGACGTTATTGTTCCAAAAGCCCGGAAACAGCTCCTCGCAGGCAGCGATTGTCGATTTAACGAAATGCGCCAGCACCCAATCTTGCTGGAGAGTAAATTCAGCTGAACCGAAGTGCTGCGYCGCCCACGGTTCCACTGCTGGTAGCTGACGACGTTGATCTTGACGTTCCGCTCCATGAAGACCAGCGGCGTCTTTCCGGTGGCGCAGATTCCGGCCCAAACCGTAACCGAGGCCGGAAAACGACTTCGACCAATGGCTCTCGCCGCAGCGGTCTTCTACTGACCTTTCTTGAGCATCAGCTGCCGGCGATTCTGGAGCGGCTGGACCGTGAAAATCTTCTCGTCGGCGACGAGCCGTTTGTCAGGCGAGCAACTTTGTAGCTGCGCAGTCTCAGCTTCTTTGTGGTGATGTTTTTGACGCTTTCTCGGCTAATGCCAAGGTTCTTCGCCATTTTGCGCAGCGACACATCCGAATTTTGTTCGGCACCGAACCTTCTGGATGTTCTACGGGGTGGTTGCAGTGGTTGGACGGCGGGTCCCGCAGGTCTTTTCGAAACGATTGACAGTTCTATAGACTCTGACCTGTTTGAACCCGGTCATTCAAACAATGTCTGCCCTCTTCATTCCTGACTTGTGCGGTGTGGTGACACGTTCACGAGACATGACCAAAACAGAATTGAAACTGACCATATTATTACAACACTTTCTAGATCAATATTGCACGAGGAATTCAATGGAAATCAACAGAAATTACAAAAAAAACGTTATATCAACACCAAAGCAAAGCACAAAATTATCAGAACTTTTTTGTCACCCGTTATGTAGCAATAAGATTTGTTATATCTTGCGTGAGGGAGTCATGCAAGGATTCGCAGTAAGATCTTTGTTAACTATAGATCCAACAGTTTCGTGTTGGAACTTTTGTATTATTTTTTCACAATACGTAGTAAAAAAATTTTCCTTAACCTTTTATATGAAAAGAGGGAAAATCTCGTCACATCAACTTTCATCGCTAGAGCCGAAAATTACCCACTAATTTTCACCCTAGTATAGTATAGTATTTCGCCTCAATTTGTGTTTGCCGCGGTTTCGCTGTGAGTTGTGATTCAGAAAGTGACTTAGATGTTCCAAGTACGCCACCAGAGATAAGAAATCAAATAGGACAAACCTCTGCGTATTTATTACCCCAAAAATCAAAAAGAAGTATGAAGAAATTTATAGTAAATTCATGGAATACAGGGCAGATAAACAACTAAGCTTACATTCATTTTCGGAAACTGTACTGCTTACATATTTTGCAAAAAAATACCTTGATGCTAAGAACAAGCTTATCGATAAAAAATGAAATTGTTGACAGTAAATATCCGAAATTACGTTCTCTCTTCTAAAATGAAAATCCAGCCGTTTTAAGGCTAAACAGTCTAGACCATTTTCACTACATTAGACTACTGAGTAAAAAATGGCATAACTAAGGCAAAGTTTTAATTTAGTGATTGTTAAAATCATTTTTTCACTGATTCCGAGCACATTTTTGTATATTTTAAGCAAATATACCTTAATAAATATTCTTGCTTAAAATTAAATGAATCAATATTCATAAATATGGTCACTGGATTGCCATTATAAAGCCTTTCTTCAGTCCTATAGGTCTTTTCCCATGGCAGAATCAAATTAAACGTTTTCTTAATTTTTTGGAAAAAGTATGGAAACTTAGCACGTTTTCGGGTCTTTTTTTTTCACCTGACAGTAATGATTGGACCCAGCCATGTCAGATTTCAAAAAGTACTCCACCTAATAGATACTTTCAGCATAATTAAATACAAGGTGCAGGTAAATGATGAGAGCGAAAAATGAAGTGGTGATTCTACTCGAAAAATGAATTCCACAAGTTCCTATACCATTTTTGTCAAAACTCAAAAGTAACGAAAATACAGGGTGTCAAAATTATATTCCGCGATTATTTCTTTTTAATAACTTCTTGTCTTTTTCCTGTGTATAGATTATACTCAAATTTGGCATACATATTTCCTATACAATTGTGCACTTCTTGTCCAAATTTAAGGCAAATCCTTTAATACCAAAGGGCATAGACTGCCCTTGGCTTTTAAATTATCAGCCAGAATTTTATAGATAGATAGATCGCTAAACGGGATAATCGTAGTAGTATATCTGTTATTATTCTTATTCATATTAATTTAAGAAAAGTTGTAGCCATAAAATTTTATTTTGTTATTTGGTAACACCCAAGTCGCGGATTCAAAGTAGTATGTTGGCCCACTTGTCAGTTATTTAATATGCCTTTGTTACTAAAACACACTTTGCAAAAATGTGTCAATTCAGGTAGGTCTTAGAACTTTATACTATCAGTACCCCTGGCATCATGGTATGGAAGTATATCTATCGTAGTGTTAATTCGGGGTAGTTTAAACCACTAACTTTTTACAAGATGTTACCATAGACGTTCGAGGGTTATCTTCAGTTTCAATAAAGATTTCAACCGCGTATGCGATGAAAGTTCAACGTAACAATTTCGTACCACAATTAGCAGTCTCCCAACGCAGTCGGAGGCCGCTCTCGGCATCGAAAGTGCCGCACATAGCTTTAATTACATTCGTACAAATCACATAATTGCCGTAGCATCTTGACTTTTTTTGGTAGCGTGTTACGCGGCATTGTAAAACAAATAATTCTAATTATCGGGCGCGATTTGTGCAATTAGAGGCGKTTGAGAGAAATTTTAGTACGTTTCTCATTGTCGTAGGAGAAAGAGCCGTTAATTAAATCGGCGCGGKTGTTTTGATGCCGGATAATGTTCCCATCGCGTTAATTAGACACCTATGCGCTTGCGGCGTTGCGTAACGCGGATTATTTTCTTCCAGAGTTGGAGAAGTAACGAGTACTAATAGTTATTGCGTGGATGTGGCACTTAGGAGCGACAGGTGTTCTTTCGATTACCGAATTGCGAGATGCGTTGTACCTAATGATCCAAGGGAGTCATAAAGTGTATAAAGAGAGACAAAAGAAGAAAAATAGATATATGCCATAAACAGAAATCTTTGTACCTAATTTTACAATGCTGCGCGCGTTTGTTTAGGAAAGCTACTCTTGTTTCTGACACATGGTTAATTCCATTCGTTGCACGTGTGTTATTGTTATATTGCAGTCATTTTAATTGAATATGTCTTGCCCTTGCAATTCTTAGTAGTGTCTGTTAATGCCACAATATCTAAAGTAATAACCCGGTCGGGTTTTTTAATTCTTTTGTTTGTTTAGTTGTAATGCCTCCCAAAATGTAGTTGTCGTTTAGTTCCATCAGAACCATCTGTCTTGCATTGGACTGTCTGAAATGAGCTTAAGATGACTCGTTTCAAATTTAAGGCCTTTTAACTATTATGCAATGCATGCAATGGCAACTAGAGCAATACCATTAGACAGATATCGATATTCGATACCGGTGCAGTATCGATACTACTCGAAAGTATCGAAATATCTAAAGTATCTAAGTATTAAAAGTATCGAGAATATCCAATGTATCAAAAGTATCAAAGTTGCTTTACTATACACAGGATGTTTCACGAATGATAATGACCCTGACGAAATTAAAAATGCGACCCAAAATACATTTGCAAAGGTAACATTGATAATTCTTCATCGTCTTAAAAATATAAAACGTAGAGAGCGGTATAAATTCGTAAATTTTGACATAAACTTTAATCATTTGCTTTAAGTAAATTATGTATTGTAAAACAAATTTTATTTTTTAAAAATGCTTATTCAATAACATTAATGTAATAAATGCTTAAAATGTCGCCCTCCGCTGTTTTCACAAGCTTGAATTCGTACCCAAAACCATCTTTTACATGCATTGCTCTTTTACCATTCCTCACAAAAAAATCCAAAGGAGTAAGGTCGGGGCTTCTCGGTGGCCAAGGATTAATTGAACCTCTTCCTATCCATCGGTTAGGCAAAACCAAATCAAGATGATTTTGCACTGTGCTATGATAATGCGCAGGTGCCCCATCTTGTTGGAACCATAGATCATGTCTTACTTGTAAATTTACATTTTGTAGAAGTAGGTACGGGTAAAAAGTTTCTTAAAATGTTTAGATAAGTATTGCCGTTTAAACGCGAAAGAAATAAGGCCCAACAATTTGATTCCCTAATATTCCGCACCAGACATTCGTCGAGTATATAGTTTGAAAATGTTCTTCTCGAATACAACGTGGATTTTCTTGCACATAATAATGCATGTTATGTTTGTTAACCCACCATTATTAGAGAAATCTTGCTTCATCTGAGAAGCAAATGTTGGCATAAAATCTACCATTCAAATTTTGGTGTTCCCGAAAAAAGTTACAAAAAGCCAGTCTTTTAGGATAATCTGTCTCCTTTAAGGCCTGAACCAATTGCAAGTGATACGGATGAAATTGATTGCCTTTAATTATTCGGTGTACTGACGACATTCTAATAGGTACCGGTTGCTCTTGAGACTACCCTTTGATTAAAATTTCCAATACCCTAATTTCATTGTCAGGGCTTGTTGCTGATCTTTCTCTTGACTTTTTCAGTGGTGACCAGTTTGTCCTTAAAGTTAATTCAAGTCTCTTGAAAATTGTATCGACAGGAGCTCTTCTATTTGGAAAACGTTGTCTGTATAAACGGGCAGCAGCGGAAGCATTTTTTTTTCATTCACCATAAATCAAAATCATATCTGTTTTTTCATCATTTGAATACATTTTGACTTTTAATAAATACAGTGATAGGAACCATAGCGCATAGCCGTCATGGATCCCCAATTTATTTTTAAAATAATACCATTATGTAAAATAACGACATTGGCTATGAGAATGTATTTTGGGTTGCATTTTGAATTTCGTCAGGGTCATTATCATGAGAATGACGACGTACCAAACGACGAGGGCTAGTTCGATAGCGCGACGCACTGATTCCACAATTCCTGGTGTTCTCACAGATCGTGGTCTTCCCCTTTGTTTACGTTTAATTGCTTGAGCCGTTTCCCCAAAGTTTCTCACCCACTGTAAAATCGTGTTCGGAGAGTGCACTCTATCGTGGTGACCAACATTGAAATGCAGTGAAAATGCACGTTGGGTTAGCACGAACGATTCGTTGTTTTTAAAAGAACCTTTCCACAGCAAACGCCCGATATGCACACTTAACTGCTCCATGGTGACTGCAATTGCAAGGTATATTGGGTTAAATGTCTGCGACGCTCCCTTGCGAAAATCGTCAGATATTTTTGTATTTTAAAACATTATAGATTATATGGTACAGCATATCTTCTTCATCAATTTAAGGATCTCGGCTGAAGCTGTAAAACTTTAATTAGTATTTCGTACAGGCGATATTTGCCAGATATTGAAAGATGTATTTCACTGGATCCTCGTAAATTTTGGTCAATCGTTCATCTCAAGAGAAAGACTTCCAAAATTCCGCCTGGTATGAAATATCATGATGAGGAGCTCACCTCTCTAGGGTCTCTAGTAGACTCCTTTTCTTCTTTAAGAGAGTATATACCGTGCCCAGCAATGGTGATAATACTGCTCTTCCTTTTGTTGAGACACAAGTGTTCGGTAAATTGTGTATAAATTGTATTACAGAAGATGAAATTTATTCAGCTTTGAAAATAGTGGAGTATACTTTTACTACTGGATCCTAGTTTAATTTTAAAAGATTGTGCTCTAATCTTTGTATCCGCATTGTTTTACTTATTCAATCTAATATTGAAATCCTCAGTATTTCCTAGTGTTTTGAAACGTGCTTACTTAATGTCCTGACTTTAAGTGGATTCTGCTACGGATATAGAGAACAACAGACTCATTTTTATTCCACATAACTTTGCAAAAACTTCTGAAACGATTGGAAATATATATAAGACAGTTAAATACTATTTCTCCCGTTCAACATGGTTTTGTCCAGCAGAGGTCAACTACTACTAATTTGGCTTGTTTCTCTCAGCAACTTGCTGAGTCTCTGGAAGGCAGAGGTCGGGTTGACCATAATATTTTGATTCATGCTTCACCTCTGCTGCTGTTGCTTCAGTCTTACTTGAGTGAAAGACGTCAGCAAGTACGATACAATTGACTACAGCTGAATGACTTTGTTGCTTCGTTAGGTGTGCCTCAGGGTTCGACTCTTAGCCCCTTGTTGTTTTTGTTAGTCATTAATGATATCACACATGTCATTGATAGTAATAATCTGCTTCATGCTAATGACTTGAAAGTATATCGTGACATAAACTCTGTTCATAACTGTCATTTTCTGCAGGAAGATTTACTTCGAGTTCTTCAATGATCTACAATTAATCGCTTATCTCTGAAGATTTCCGAATGTGCTGTAGTTTCACTTTCAAGGAAACAGTCCGTTTTAACGTAGACATACTGCATTAACAGTGTTAAACTTTCTGGGAGCTACAGAACTACTACAGAATTAAGGACTTTTGACTATAAGCTAACGTTTAAGGAACATGCCACAAATACTGTTTAACAAAGTATTTCGATTGTTTGGTTTTATTTATAGAAATTTTCGTCACTTCCAGGGTAGCAACAAACTGAAATCTCTTTATATTTAGTTAGCTCGTTCAAAACTTGAATACGGAGCATTGATTTGGTTTCCTCTCTACAGTGTTTATATTGATTTGGTTGTATAGGTTCAAAGAAAGTGTTTAAAATTTTTAGTTTATTTTTATGGTGGTATTTATCCTGCTCCGTGCACTGATTAGGCACAACTATTAACCAGATTTGATCTTAAATATTTGCATACAAAAAGAGTACGTTTGGCGATGAAGTTTCTTTACAACATTCTTTACAGTAGGGTCGACTGTCCCTGGCTTTTGGCAGCTTTTGTTTTCTTTAATTTGGTTATTATAGTTTGCATGTATGTACACATGCGAACCTTTAAGTTTGTTATTACTTGTAACTGCGCCAAAAGCGGTGTGGTTAAATGCATTTACACCCAAACCCTTATACTAATGTAACCTATTAAGGTCCTTGACTTAAATATTAATAAAAATTCCTTTGCAGCACGCGCAGCAGCATGAGTCACTGAAACCACTCAAAATTTTCGGCAATTTATCACGTCTCAAAACCATAAATAACCAGACTACTCCCTCAAAATATGCATAGGCAAAATATCGCACGCGACAGAACAATAATAATAAAAACAATTTAGTCAATTTATTTTAATCTCAAGGGTGTACGCTTGCATATTCCGCGTCTAGGCGAGTTCCAATAAATCACGCATTCTTTCTGGCGCTGCTGATGCTATCTGGACAATGCGAACAAATGAAGTGATTGGACTGCCGTTGCCCATTGTTTGAGGCTATTCCGAAAAACAGACGACCTATCAACACCGCTTCCTGCTCATTGTCTGTGGTTATTGCTTCTGGTGGTTTTGGCACTTCCCTTTTCGGGATGACGTTTCGAAAGTGTGAATAATTTCCACTGTATTTAATTTGTGCTACAGTACAGCAACTGATTTCTTGACGTGGAGAATTTCAAGACGGTAGCTCACGAAATAACATGATTGATTAGCTTTTAAAATTAAAGAAGCCACCGCGGCTGACGCGTTCATAATATATAATTATCACAAAAGCGCAAGTCGAATTCGCCTTAACTGTGATTTAATTGAAATCATTTGCGGTTATTGTCGGAGCCTCAGAATAATTTCGGCTGGCTAGATTTTCTCCTCGCGTGTGACGCAAGGTGTTGTGTAAGGTCAGATTCTAACCCATTCGGGACGGAACTGTATGCTAATTCGCCAATAAAACAAGCGAAGATAAAACCGGTCAATAAATTTCGTATTTAATCGGAGCCAGACGTGTTTTCGCATATTAAGATGAAGGATTATCGCGGGAAGTCGTTGTTAACTTCGAAAGTTCTAAATTAGACATGATGGACTCGGGAGAGGCAGAAAAATATGCAAAACAGCAACATAAAATGCATTTTTTGATATAATCGCGCCTGTGAGATTTCGCAATGCATATAAAAAGTTATTCAAATAAGTATTGCCGAGTATTTTTAACGTATGAAACAAAAGTTTTGGCAAAAATTAATGAAGGCTAATAGAAAATTAACAATAGTGAAAATAATAAAATAGTATTAAATTTTGTCACTAACCTAGAGCACATTTCAAGAATTACGTCACTGACAAAGGCCCTCGGTCTTCGATGGCACATAGTTTTGTTCTTACATGTCCCATCAGCCTTTGGGCAATTCCAAAATCTATTTCACACGCGTTTTGGTAAATAATGCGTCTTCGCAACTGTTCCTCGTTTTGTGCTTGCCAGCCACTAGCATAAACCTTTTACTTAGTAGACTCCAAAATTCTTCGATAGGTCGAGATTTGGGGGATTGTTTTGTTTTGGTACGAAAGGTATGCGATTTGTAGCCGCAACCATTCCTTGTTGTTCGGGCATAATGACAGGATGCCATATCTGATCAGAACATAATTTAGCCTCCATTATGATGTGTTCTAATAAAATTTAATAATTTTGGAAGACATTTTCGCGTATATAGATTTGCGTCTATAATTTCTCCTCTAACATATCAAAATAGGGGCGTGAAACATCAGCTTCAGAAATCGCACACCGTACTAATATTTTGTCAGGGAGTTTTGCTTTACATTTAAATCTAACATTATCCGGAGTGTTCTCGATAACATTTTCCTTCATTTCCGCGTTCGCCAAAGTAAAATACTTCTCGTCGTCTGTAACAATCACTTTGTTGTTTGCAAAGTGAACTGTCCGTAGCATTCGACAACATCGCGGTATCCTTTGTAACTGGGCATTCAAATATTTAGGACATTTTTGTCTTTTACGAAATTTCAAACCATTTCTAGCAATTTCCCTACTGATGCTTATATGAGAAACTTGAAATCGCCTACCTATCTTTCTCGCTGAAGATCGAACTCTGTTTTTAGCACTTTAGCACGTTCTATTGACAGCTTCTGGGACCACTTTTTAGTAGGTTTATGCAAATAATTCCTTGCTCACAATCCTTAATCGTGCGATAAATAGTTCTGATGGAAATAATTTGATTTTGAAATATACGCGCAATTTCCCTTTTGAGAAGTTGGCCAACCAAGTATAGGTATCAATTTTATAAGAAATTTTAAAGTAATTACTGACCAAACTAGTACATATATCACAAATATTGACATTTGTTATTGTTCTGCGTGGGATGGTAATACTATAATGCTAATGCAATTCGAAAAATCCCGCAAAACATTTTGGGTCAAAACTTTTGTTACAAAAATTATTTGTATGTCAGTCAATAAGTGTATTATTTCCAATCACATAACTAAAAGGTTACTTGACTTGAACCAAATTACACTAGCATTATCGCTGGAAGAATTACAATAATGACTTCTAATCGCAATCTTTTTTTAAACTTAAACAAAATAAATCCTGTTCCATCTTTATAAATACTTAAGAAGCATCTAACTGAAGGGAAATCAAGATCTATAATCACCGAATTATACCAGTCATTTGTATTAATTTGTAATTGGAATCATTAATTTTTTATATGTTGTTGAGATGCTGCACTTTCAAAATCACGTTGTATAGATCCAAAATTTTTGAGCGCAGCCTTAAAAAATTGTATAATAATTTTTTTCCACGAAAATACGGATATGTTGGTTGATGTTAAATACTTTTGCGCTGGATGCAGCTAATGGGTTATATTAAATTCCGTTGATCACAGCTAATGCAAATATATATGCATAGTGATGGATATAAATTCCTTAGGCTCCCATAATATGGTGTCCTAGAGTGCTTCATAATTGCTTCAAAAGTATTATTGAAGTTTGACTAGTAGCTCTTTAGTTGTCTTCAGTTGTCACCGATGATAATCCTTAATCCTTTTGATTATTTGAAACATTTGCAAAAACTTTAATTTTAATCATCATGAACCATACTCACTGTTATATACATAAAGCAATTGAATGATTGAACGTCAAAGTCAAACAGTTAAAGCCATGTTTTGAGACTATCAGTTCTCTGGTAAGGGCGGAAACGTGTGTTCTCAATACTTTTTTTTTGTTAATTCGTTAAATGCATTGGCAGAAAACATCACACTCTACATTCTTAATACCGTACAGACAATACGGTACTGGTGCTGTAAAATGTGTGAATTAAGTAAAGCAATTTCATAAACTTAAGAAAACTTTATTTATAGAAACTTGCGGATAATCTTTTTTTTAAACACTGTTACATAAATTCTTCCCAACATATATCGATTATCTGATAAACAGTATATTTATATATTTATAAAATACATAGTCGTATTAGTGGTGCATTCCTCTTTCAGATTTAATTTTTGTACACGGTAATTTAACCAACATTTTGTTTTTCGACAAGGACCAACAATTCCCGTTATAGGAACGACATTTAATAAAATAGTTATTTAGTGGGTATTGAAATTATTGCCTTCGTTAGTAGGTAATTCCTAACAGGCGCTACCTCCATAAATTTATCTATCTCAGCTTTGGTAAATATCTTTCTTTTTTAGGCTTGCAGCCTCCTGATGTTTGTTTAAAAAATGTAAATAATCTAGGGAAAGAGTTATCAGCGATTTCCCTTTCCAAAAGGACTTCCATTGTCATTAGATATTTCAACAATATGCTAAAGGCTTTATAAGCGTCTGTTATGCTGCGAAAATAAGCGAATTATTCCCAGTAGGTATATTAATACTTTTGTAGCACAGCAATTATTAAATTTTCTACAGGTTTTGTGTTTTTTTGTCAGAAAATATGTACATTGCTTTTTTCCCAAATATAAAAATTTGTTTTAAATATACCAAAACTGCTAAGTAATATAGAGGCCTTCGACACTTGACCATTTATAGTTTACTTTTTGTTGCCATGTAAGCAAATGTTTGTTTCTAAGGATGTTTTTCTCCCCACATCTACGTGTTAATACTTTTTTAATTAGGCAACTTGACAAACATTATCAGTTACCCGAGATTACGCATCACATGCTGAAAGTATCATTACGGGGACTTATGAACTTGAAGACTGGTCTATTCATTCCGTGAAGTAATAGTTTCAGTACTTGGTGCATAAGTCGCTATTATTGCGAATTGTTAAAATAAAACATAAGCATCCTTAATTCAACTGAACGAAAATAGGGCTTCCCACAGTGATATTTTACTGATTGTGGCATACTTTTTACAAAAGGCCAAAATTTAAAGAAATGAACCAAGCACTTTGTTTGTGGCCTACATTCCCAAATTTCTATCTGGATAAGACATTATGGTTGGGAGAGCCTTAGGGAGTGAACCCATCAAAATAATTATTCTGTTTAAGAAGAGAAGTTACTCTTTATGTACTTTATGTACTCTTTATAGCTCTTCGTTTGTAGATACTTACCTACCTAAGTAGTAAAAAAAATCAGTTAGAAGTTACGGTGCAAGTCTGCAAACCCACTCCCGATACTTATCAACAGCTAATTTATCAATTATTAATTACAATCATCGACACACCGTTTCGATGTAGCCGTTTCCTGTTAATTGAACAAGTCATTAGCCGGCTTCAGGACGATCAATTATCATGTAACCGAACGATGAAGCCTCGCATAATAATTGTATTGTTGACATGACCATTTTGAGAATTGGAATTCGGGTACGTTGACCGCAGACGCGGTGTTAATGATGCTCGAAAACCAGGTAATTATTTGCTTCCTCCTAAGGAGCATGTACAATCTTTATAAAACAGTGAGTATGTTAATTTTTAATATTAATTAAAATCTGCAATATATAGTAATAGTAATACTATATGATGTTGAACATCAGGACAGAAAAAACTTCAAACTACAAGCATAATGGAAAAAAGGAAAACGCGTTTTGGGAGTTGAGGTTCAAATAACGAAAACGTTATTTAAAAATAAACAATTATCAATCGCGCAATTTGTCGAGTAGGTGGTGTTGATATAGCGGGTCGTTCCAATTTGGGCCAAATATTTTGCAAGTGCTGCTTGCACAAAGTATCATATTGCATATTTAAATAGAAAGGCTGCAGTTGATAAGCACACGTTAGCTAATTAGCAAAAAGGCTAAATTTAAAACCAACTAGTAACGCTTGTTTGATTTTTCTTGCTTAATTGTTTGTCCAAAGCAGCTCCAAGTTGTTGGTACTCGATGATACAGGGCGTTTCGAAATCATAATAAGCTTTAGCTATCACCTCGACAAGAACCTGCGACTCAATAACGAGTTTGCAACGGCAAACATACAGTAGCGTGTAAAAAAACCGGACACCAAGTGAAATTTTTTTGAACGTCGATAACTCGTGAATGAAGTTACCAATTGACACGGGGTTTTTTACTGTTTGATTCTCATTTTCTTGTTGACATTTCCAATAAATATCGTTGAGATTGTTTCAGTATATGAAAAGTTATGGTATCACGTTTCAATGCATATCGAAATTTAACCGTGCAAAAAAAAACCCGACACACGAATTTGTAGTAAAACATAAAATTTATTTAAAGAACCACAAAATTAACATTTATCTGACACAACTATGGATTAATATTTAGTCGCAAAACTCTTTACGGCAATCACAGCAGCACAACGGGACGGCACGGAGTCGACCAAACTGATGATTTTCTTAAGGAGAATTTTCTTTTATTCCGCCTCCAGCGGTGCTATCAAGTCGTCCGCTTTCTTAAATTTTCAGACGCGGACGCGCTTTTCAAGCTCTTCCCACAAGTGCTCCATCGGATTGAGGTCCGGCGACTGTGCTGGGCGCTGCACATTTTTTTGGTGGGGTGCGGAAGCATAAACTCTTCCAATATCTTCATATATTGGTTGGCGTTCATCTTGCCGTCCACACGTCAGAGCGGACCGACCAAGGCTGAAGCAGCCTGAAAGATACACTATAGCATAGTTCAGACTCTCAGAAATTTTTAGGAAAGATTACCATCGAATCATTACGTTTCCACCACCGTGCTTGATAGTGGAGACTTTATAACGGTGTTCGAAGCGTTTTCCGACCGGCCGGTGCACGTACCGAATGCCGTCCGAAGATACCAAATTAAATTTAGTCACATCCGACCACAAGATTTTCGAACCGGTKCGGWTGGTCGAATTCTTGTGGTCGCATGAGAGTAAATTTAATTTGGTATCTKCGGGCGACATTTGGACGGAAAATGCKTCGACCACCCTTATCAAGTCCCCGCTATTAAGCACGGTGGTAGAAACGTAATGATTTGGGGTAATCTTCCCTAGAAATTTTTCAGGCCGCTTCAGCTGTGACTTGGTCGGTCTGTTGAGACGTGTGGACGGCAAGATGAACGCCAACCAATATCGTTTGATATTGGAAGACGTTATGCTTCCGCACGCCACCGAGAAAATGTGCAGTGCCCAGCACAGTCGCCGGACCTCAATCCGATCGAGCACTTGTGGGAAGAGCTAGGAAGGCGCGTCCGCGTCCGAAATTTTAAGAAAGCGGACGACTTGATGGCAGCGCTGGAGGCGGAATAGAAGAAAATTCCTCTCAAGAAAATTATCAGTTTGGTTGACTCCGCTGTACTGCTGTCATTGCTGTAAAGGGTTATGCGACTAAATATTGATCCATAGTTATGTCAGATAAGTGTTAATTTTGTGGTTCTTTAAATAAATTTTGTGTTTTACTAAATTTGTGGAAGTGTCCAGTTTTTTTTGCACGGTTAGATCTTGATATGCATTGAAATGTGATACCATAACTTTTCACACAGTGAAACAATCTCAACGATATTTATTGGAAATGTTAACAAGAAAATGATAATCAAACAGCAAAAAACCCCATGTCAATTGGTAGCTTCATTCACGAGCTTTCCGACTTTCAAAAAAATTTCACTCATTGAGGTGCGGGAAGAACAGGAAACACATAGTACGCCGTAAGCTCATATCTAATCTAAAAAATAACAAAAGGTTGCGGGTGAGAATGGCATAGAAGCTGAGTTGGTAAATCTGGGAGGAGAAAAATTGCAGTGCGAAATTATCAGTTTAATAAAAGTTGTACCATATTACAGACAAACAGAGATCAGTCTAACTCTGGTCTCGAAAGCTTACGTTGTTCTTTACTTAACCTCTATGGGGAGAATATCGCTTTCAAAGCCTCACAATTCTCCAAACTCCGCCACAAACGTTCTGAACTGATATCAATTTTCAATCATTACTTTTATTATTTATTATTATTTATTATTATTCGTTGTCGGGACAATAAAGCCATTCCCAAGTTTCTAAGAATCAAGGATCAGTTCTTCACATGGTCATCTAGCAAAATTCTAAAGCGGGCAAGATTATCTCTTCCGCGGGAACACATTTCCGCCACTCGAAGAGAACTGGACTTTTTAGCTCGCAATCTCTAAAAACTTTATCATGAATTGTCCAATACCTCACACAAACTCATTGGTTATTTTTTGACTAAATTACATTTCTTCAAGKCCAAAGAACCCTTGAAATTTGTAATTAGAGGTACATACACAAATTCCACTCTCCAGTTCCACGTAAAAGGCAGTCCTGTATGCCAAACCCAAAAACAGTGGTTAATTTGTCTTCTAGTCGCCGCTCTCAGTCGGAAGCACCTTGCTGACCAAACGCCTAAATTTTGCTATTGCACCCAGCAAAATTCATTTCGAGCAAATAATCAGTTCTGTAGAATAATGCATTCAATCCCCAAGGATACGTTGGACCGCATCCGTTTTGAAACAGCCAAGGTTCTTCGAAAACCGAAATTTCTTATCCAATCTCTTTCCCAAGATGGCAATATTTTTCTCTAAGAAATCTCAACTCTATTTCAAAGACAATCATCTTCTCGGCCGATAAAGTTAACGCGTCTGTAATCCTTATTACTTCCGATTATGTGGATAAAATCAACATTCTTTCGCAAGATAGGTCATACACTACAATTTCTTATGACCCGACTCTAAGAATTGAAAAATAACTTAATTCGATGCTTAAGAATCCAACAGTACCTCAAGATATCAGGAAAAACCTAGCTTTAAAGGAATCGAAACCCCCTCATTTATACAGTCTTCCAAAAATTCGAAAAAAATGTACTTAGCGAATCTTCTGAAGGACTCAATCCCAAACACTTTTTAACTATTCTATCGGAACTCACCCTTGACCTAGGGGACATTCTGGTCAGTTTCGACGTTACGTCTTTGTTGACAAGTGTTTCAATTCCAGAATCCGTGACAATACCGACAAGCAGATGAGAAGAGGCATTAAATACTCTCTGCTAAAACAAGGATCTACAAAAAATTGAGAATTATATAGGTATGTATTGCTTTGTTGGACGTGGCCTACAATATTTTTGCTATATTAGTTAAGGAAAGTATATGGAAGAAATAGTAAATAGTGGGTGATTATCAAGCGGGTTTTACGGAAAATCATACGGAACCACACGCAATGTTTATAGACTTTAAAAAGCGTATGATATGGTAAAACATGAACATATGTACTATATATTAAAGAAATTTGCAAACTAATTAGGTTAATTAAAACGACATTGAGTAGCACGAGGTATAAAGTGCAAATCAATGGCAAGTTGTCAGATAGTGGCAAGGTGGAACGATGAGTACGACAGGAATCCCGTTATCCAGGTTGTTTTTTTTTTTATTTGGTACTCGAGTATGCATGAAGTGAAAGTGGATTGCAAACAAATAAAACCATTTTTTCTAAAAGTGTACAAGGCTGTTCATATGCAGATGAAATAATAATAATGTCAAGATTAGTTAGAGAACTTTGGAAGCCATAAGGAAACTACAAAGAGCAGACAATCAAAACAAGATAAAAGACAAGCTAGTACTGGAAATTGGTAATAATACGAAAAAAACATGTTAAAAAATTCAGATATCCAGTTTCAATTATTTTCTAAAAACGGGGAAGTGGAGGTCGCTACTAAAAGTTATGCAGTCCAAGATATTATCTAGGAAAACAAAACTAAGAATTTGTAAGACTGTGGTTCTCCCATCTGTGTTGTTTGCAAGTGAAACTTGCGAAAAAGTGCATGAGAACAAAATAGGAAGTGTGGGAACGTAAAATTCTCCCAAGAATCTTTGTTGACAAGAAGGTGGGGGAAGCATGCGTAATAAGAACTAACGAAGAAATTTACGAAGCAGAAACCAGTCATAACCGCGGTATTCAAAGCTTACAGACTTAGATTATTGGGTTACATGTTGAGAATGAACGATGGGAGCATTGAGAAAGAGTTAATAAAGGAAAGGCCAAGAGAGACGTGGATGAAACAGGTGGAAGAATATTTGAGAGAAATAAAGGTTGGAAACTGGAGACAAATTGCGCTAGACAGAAAAAAATTGGAAGGACGTAGTCCTATAGTTCTAAAATTTGACTTCCTTTCGTTTAAGCACAAATTAATTAAATTAAACAATGGTAAGAAATTTAATAACCGTCGTCATCACGTTTGTTCAGAACCACCAGTTAATTAAATAAAAACTGCGCAATCCTAAATTATGTATTAAGTGCACGAATTACAGCTACGTTCATTTTCCAGTACTAAAGCACAGAGAATAGCATTTTAAGGCGTCGTAAAACTTTTTACGAGTCGCCAGCACTCATTTGCACAAAAATATTATGTCCCTGCCTTCCTCATTTTACGACGTGTCCCCGCACACACGGATGCCTCGAATGCTATGTCTTTTTACGGTCCTTACCTCTTGTCTTTACGGACATGAAGTTAATGAGAAGCGAATCAGATTGAGGGGATCGGAAAAGTGGATTTAAGACGAGCGTGATCGAAGCATTACTAGGAATACAATGGGGCATCGTGTGCGGCTGAATTCGAAAAGAATTCCATGTGGACGTCCATTGTTTGGCTTATCTCGCTATTCTGTGTGTTGGGCATATCTATGTGGGATACATTCGGAACGGTATGGTTCTAAATTAAACTTGAAACGAGGAAGAGCTGCGACAGGTTTATTTATACAGGTATACGTCGTTAGAAAGTTTGCTTTATGATTCAGAAGCAACTCCGCATTTAAAAATGGTGAAGTCGATGGTTAGATCCAACATTCTGATTTAAGTAGCTGCTTATTAGTTAGAAAACACTGTTCCTAGGTTTCATTTGTAATCGATACATATATAAAAACCGCTGCAAATTGAATCAATACTTCCACATCCCATTTTCATAATTACATTTACGTTTTTATTTGTTATACTGTACGATTAGTAATCAAGTTTTGAGCATTTTTTCTCTATACACATTTTTTCTAAGACAAACAGTCCTCGTGATAGCAAAAATATATAAATTTTAAAATCCGTTTTTTCCAAATAACTCAAAAATTATTAACTTAACAAAAATTGCAAGAGTGCTTTTTGATCAGAAATTTAATTTTCTATATAATACCAAAATTTAAAAAAAATCGTACGAGCAGGGTCCAAAATAGGTTTTTTGGAAATATCTCAAAAGTGTCAAAATTTTTAATAAATTTTCTAAGACACTTTTTGTGAGAAATTTTATTTCCTATCTGATGGTATTTTCATTTTTTAAATATATCAAATATATTCGGAGATATTTAGGAAAAACCGTTTTCTTTAAGTGACGCTTTTTTTGCTAATATCTTCTAAACAGTTTGCTGCACCGAACATTTATAAGAACGAATAATACTCGCAGTTATACTACTAATCACATACTAAAACGAAAAAAAATAAAATCTTGCAAATAGGGTGCTTACCCCACAATTTTGCCCCCTTCCCGATACCCTTTCAAGCTCATATATTAAGTCTTTCGAAAGTTATCGTGTCCACAAAGAATACCACAGACACAGAGAAGAATTTTTTGCTCAAATTTTGTTTTTTCGCGTTTCCGACCATTTTAAAGCGAATGAGCAAATAAAAAATTTTTAAAATTTTTTTCGCGATACAATAGTTTCCATCCGTTGGATGTAAAAGTAAAAAGGAACTATAATTCAGTACAATACAGGAACAGAGGACGGAGCCCTGTGGCATGCCATTTAACGGTGTTAAAAACAACACTTAATAAAATTTCGGAGGTATCGGTGATGGGAGGGGTTCGACTCTTTCACTGAAAGAACATTATACCTCGAGTTCAACATGAAGGACCAGCACGTATTAATCTTCTAGTGCGATCGTCCAGTAAAGTTATGAAAAATGATTAAACTATATTTCACATGACAATGAATTTTTAGTAGGCGCAGTAATATTAATTGATAATATTGCTTACATAAATACCTATAATTAACAATCAGCAGCAAAAAGCTCTAGAATTATTAAAGAATGCAATTCTTAAAATGAAGATTGGACGGTAAGAAACAAAATATTAAGAGTCACACCTTAAATAAGCACATAATTAAATAACAAATAAGAACTATAATGAAATGGCATGGCAGAAAATTTCTAAAACAAGACTGATCTAAAGAGAAAAAGTGTTCAAATACCTGTAGATGGTCATGTTTTGTTGAAAGATGTATTAATTACTTTATTTAAAACAAGAGAAACGGTTTAACTACTTTCTCCTTTTGATTACCTTCGCGAGCTCATACTCACTGGTAGTTTTGTCATTATAAGATTTTATATTTCAGAATATATGTTTAATTTTTGTTTTTGTTCTTTGAGTCTGATTAGTACTTTTTTGTTATCCAAGATTCCAAGACCAAGCGGGTATGTTTTTTTCGAATTTTATTGCATGGAAGGGTTTCTTTTGTCGGTCTAACTTTATTTAAAATTTACCAACATATTTTCGATTTAATAATTTGTGATTCTACCAATTTTCGCCTACTTATTTTCTTCAATACTGATGAGTAAGCTTTATGAACCGGTAAATATAGTTATCAGCATATAGTGATGAATTAAAATTCTCAACGGTGAAAGCACTGCACAAGCACAATGGGCACCTCAGACGTAAGCTTATTAATAATCACCAAACGCAGATAGATGTTTAAGTAACCAGGTATGCCATATTCAAATTCCTCTATTTTATTCATATTGCTTCTCAAAATGATTATTTTATATTTCGTATTGGTTTTGGAAAGAAGCATGTTTGCGCCGTTCGACGGGGTATGTTAACTGGATGAGAAACAGATGCGCTTCAGTTTCAGTGTATTCCTTCAACTGTTCACAGGTTAGCACTGTTCTAATTTTTAATTTTATTGTTTTCATGTTCAATCACATTATGTAATTAGTTTTAAATAAGCATTATTGTCATCAAATCAACCCATTTGTTTAATTCATAAAGACCTGTTAGATCATTAATTAGAATAAACGATGTATTTGGAGTCCACAAGAACATTGCTAGCTATGCTGCCGTTGTAGTCGTTTTTAAAATTATTTTTTGTCATTTTTTAAAGTGTTTTTGATTAAATGTATCCACGCAGCAATAGTTACATGTGATGCTTGAAAGTGTAATGTTAGAGCCATGCATGAACTAATATTTTCTACCGTGATGGGCAAACCATTCTGAGTTGCCTTCCGCATGGGGCCTCAGTACCTGCTGACCGTAGTCGCTTATGCTAACAAAAATCTCTTCAGTTTTGAATCTTTAGTGTGACAGTGATATCGAACACAAATCTAGAATTGGGATTTCATTCACTGCTTTAAATAACAATTTTCAGCAGCATTGCTACAAATTTGTTAGCCCTCAGAATTTGATCTTGTTTAGTAATAAATTAAGTGCTTTTAGGATTGTTTCGTATTATTTCTGATTACATCAAATCTTTCCATTTACGTGAGTAACGCGTGCATCGAAAGTAGGTTTAATTAAAATAACACAACGTAGGTTGGACAATCACATTTCAATCGAAATCTCTACGAACCTGGGTATGTTATATCACAATGTTAGTATACCACATCTCATCATTTCCACGCAAAAAGGCCGGTTACTGTACCTGCTAGGGCACAAGGTATTTGGGGAACAAAAATGAAACTTCTTTAATGAAAGAATAGTTTCCACCGGAAGTCAGTATCTGAACCCCACTGGTAACAAATTGGCCCAAATGAAATGCCTCCCTGAAGTGCGTACTTTATTTCGGTATTATAAGGAATCATACCAATAAAAATTATATGTGCGTTACACCTGGCCTTTCTGAGAAATTAAAGGACACATCTAAACAGTTGATGAGAGTACACATTGGACAGTATTATGTATTTGCAGAAAACCTCTAGTGTCTAGTGATGTCAAAAATTATGGAGAAGATATTAGCACTTCAACTCAGGCAACACTTAGATCGGTATAGTATTCTGCCTTTTGTCCAGTCTGGATTCCGACCTAATCATAGTTGCGCAACTGCTTTGCTTAAAGTAACTGATGATATTATTACAGCCACTGATGTAAACCAAATCAGTGTACTTATTTTGCTTGATTTCAGTAGGGCATTTGMTACAATTTCTCATCCTATGTTATTATCTATTCTTAATTATATTGGATTGCATGAAAGTTCTATTGAACTGTTTAGAGATTACCTGAGTGGAAGAAGGCAAGTCGTAAAAATTGTTGATGATCTTTCTTCTCATGAGTATTTAACTAAAGGTGTTCCACAGGGATCCATACTTGGGCCCCTGTTATTCTCTATATATACGTGCACTCTTCATCAGCATATTAGTACTTGTGCTTGTCACATGTATGCAGATGACACTCAATTGTATCATAGTTTCTACTTTAATCAATCCATGCAAGCAATCGATTTGATCAATACTGATTTGGAAAATGTTTGTTCATACGCGGCTAAACATTCACTGAAAATAAATCCAACAAAGTCAAAAATTTTAATATTTGGTAATAAAAATGAACGCCTACAGTTACTAAACGTTGCTAAGTTTTATTGTAATAATGTACAGATTCCAATTGTCGAAAGTGCAAAAAATTTGGGCTTAATAATGGATTCCAAACTGCGATTTAAGGAGCATGTTACACATTGTATACGTAAAGCATATGCTAGTTTAAAAAGATTATATCCACATCGATCCTTCTTCTCTAACAAAATTAAAAGCAAATTATGTGAAGCCTTAGTTCTGTCTCACTTTTCTTATGGTGACGTTGTATACGGGAATTGTCTGGACGGTGAGACTTCGGGAAGTATACAGAGGGTGCAAAATTCATGTATCCGATTTGTGTTTGGTATGAGGAGAAATGATCATATATCTTGCAAATTTTCTGAGTTAGGTTGGCTAACTATGAGAACAAGAAGGTATCTACATATGTCCTGTTTATTTCACAAGATCCTTCAGAGTGGATATCCGCCGTACCTRCTAAACAAATTAACTTATAGAACAGATGTTCATAACCTAAATCTTAGGAATTTGGGTTCTAAACTTACKCCKCCGATACATCACACTGCTATTTTTAGACGGTCTTTTCATTACAATATTTGCAAAGTTTATAATGAAACTCCCAATTTTCTGAAAGATTTGGAAATTGCTTCATTCAAGAAAAGTTTAAAACAATATCTATTGGAGGGTGACCACTTCATATAGGATTTTTTTCCCTTCTTGTTTCTTCATTTGCGTATGCTGTGTTGGTGTGCTGCTATTATGTACTATGCTACATATTTATATTAATCTGAATATATATATTTTTTTGTAGTTCTTATTTTTCTGAGGAGCGCCGAGGCCGTTGCACTTATATACTAACCTGTTTTTTATACACATGTGATTCAAGGGTTAAGTGGCAGAACAGACATAGTTCAAATTTATTTGCACTATGAGCTGAACTTCCCCTTGGGATTTCCCTTTTTTTTTCTTTTGCTCATTCATGGAGTACCTATTTTGCTTCAATTTTCTTTATGTTCTATACAAGAAAATGTTATTTATAAATTAAGTTACATTATGAAATTATTGTAATAAACTTACTCTGATGTAAATTTTATGGGACCATGGGAAATAAAGACCATTATTATTATTATTATGTTACCTATTGTTGATATTCTAAAAAAACAAAGCGTTTTCTGATAAGTGTAAATACCTCTAGAGCTTCAGCTTATTATTATTCAACTAAACTAGGACTTCATTATCATGTTTCTTTCCGCGAAGAAATTATACTGTTGTTGTTCTGGTAATTTCTCTCCATTTCTGAAAAAAACTGCTCTAGATTTGTATGGCGGAAATTGAGTAAGACTCACACATTAATTATTAAACGTATTGGTGTCTACATTTTTTGCGCTAGAACTTCAAACATATCGCTAATATAAAATATTTGAACTAACTTGTGCTTAAGAAGTTACAGCACCAAACAAATGAAATCGTCCGGGTTACAAATTGTTTCAATTAAATCTAACAATCCTTCCCAACGCCAGACAAATTACCAACATTAAAACGCGAAAATCTACTAGCAATGCTATTTTGCTATCGCGCAATAATTTTTTTGTTCCCCAAGTAGGACAATGCCGTTGCTGACTTTTATTATAAGGACAAGATCTTTGTTTGTTGCAAAATTTTTGCATTCGCTAAGTTGATGACTTTGGTGATTTATACTACATTCTGATAAATTTTATTGCAAATCAATTCATATGGGTATGTAAGTAAACAGGAAGACACACCAATAAAACTCGGGTGCGAAAAAATAATACTGAAGCATTATTTGTTGGAACTTCCAACCACCCAGCTTCAGTTTTGGCAATTTGAATTGCAATTTTGCCGCCACCCACCGGTCGTTCATTAGCCGACATAAATAAATATGAGATTTCGGGCGCACAAGGTTTAATTATTGTTTATTGGACGAGTGGGATTACCGGTGTTGAATGTATCTGGATCAGTCAAACCGATTGCCAAATCGACGGTTATAAAAGACATCCGGTATTAGAATAAAAGGTCGCGCCTTTGAATGAATATTGGAAATAGTAAGTTTTATTCACTTTAGTCAGAGATGATGTATTTAAAACTATTTAAATAATAAAATGGTCTTTTGTCAGTTTTTTAGGATAACATAATACCGAAACAAAGCTTTATGCTCAGTTTAGTTCCTATTTATCCTCTTGCACGTTATGGCCAGTGATGTATATTTAAATATCTCTAAAGTGATTTTGAAATAACCAACAGCATTTCTCTACACTATTACGAACTGAGTCATCATCATTGATACAATTACTCTACAGAAATATATCAATAAATTGCAAATTGCACACGAACCTTAGATTTGGCTACCTTTGCATTCGAAAATTTGTAAAACTAATAATAATAGTGATTGGAGAAAATAAAACAATGATTTCAGATATTTATATATTGGACAAAAAGTAATAATTTATGTAAAATGATGAAAAACAAGAAGATAATTAAAGCTTGAGCTACACAATAAATAGTTTTCCAAATAATAATGTATCCATCAACATCCCTTCTTCTTCGAGTCCATCATTTTAGGAAACCATGTAGAATATTCCATTGATGCATATTTCCTGTATTTATCCACATAATGGTTCTTCAGCAATACTTTTTATCTTATCGAGCATAATTGCTACCATTTTAAATTTTTTTCAGCGTGGTCCTTCCAATTTTCATTCCCTTTTGCAAATGCCTTTTTGACTGTACTAAGTGGAATACAAATTTGCATTCCTTGACTTGCAGCGTAGCTGACCATTTCAACCAATAACCATACATGCTAGACTCTTATTTTCTCTTCCTCCGCCATCAAGAAATAAACAACTATCTTTATATCATTAGCGAAATGAAATTTTTCAATGTATGATTGCATTACAGAAGCTAATTTACTTTGAATCTTTAGGTCAGTCCACCTTAGTCCAAGCAAAACATAACACATTTTTGTCAAAAATCTTAACTGTTAATTCTCCCGCAAGGTTGGTTAGAAAAGTAAGGTTTTCGGTCAGGTCAGGTCAGGTCAGGTCAGAAAAGTAAGGTTTTTGGTCAGCTTACTTAGCCAAATGCATATTTTTTCAAACTTAAATGCTAGGATAGCAATTTCATTAGTGGCTTCCTAAAACAACAACAATTTTGGCACATGTACCTTCTGCTCCAACAATATTCTACGCTCTACACAATTTTTAAAGACAAATACATGTGTAAATAATGTTGGAAGGATAAAGCCCAATTAATTTTCTTAGTCATTAGGGAAACCATGAAACAAACTCCTTCAATATCAAGAAAATCACGTATTTTAATACATTGTTGGGCTTTGCAATTTGTAACAATCTACTCAAGCGATTATTCAGTTACTTGCCTGGTTTTTATTTTAACTAAATGTAAAAATGACGACGAAAAACCGGCAAATCTAGTGACAGAGTGAATTTTAATTTGTTTTTGACATCAAAGTGTGACCGAACTCGATTTATAATAGGTACTTGATTCTTAAAATTAAGCTGTTTCTTTCCAAACAATTTGATAATCTTTGCTAATTACTATTTTTGTAAGCAGTTTATACATATGCAATAATAAAGTAATGGTCAGTAATTCTAAAATTTTACGTTTTCTCTTTTATTCTATTTTTTATGTTAAGTCATCGCCCGCTTATACCATCACTCTATTGCAGTTTTGTCATCTTCAATGGTTGTGTTCGATTCGGAGATGTCTATAGTTCATTTTACTTCTTGTATAGTTTTGTTGCTTTTCAGATCATAAGTTTTGTATGCTTCTAGTTTGTTCCGGTTTGATTTCTTGCATGAGCATGGATTTATATAGTTCTGTGTAAAATTTTCTACAATTCTTAGAATTCTGTCTTTATCATTAATTACTATACCTTTGATTTTTTTCCGTTTTTGGTGTTACATATTTCAATAATTCGATTTTCTCTATTACTTCATTATTTAGTTCTTCTTGTACTTGCATTTTGTGCCTTTTTAGTCCTCGTCTTATTTATTGAATTGTATAAGGTCTTCTGTGGTTCTTTTATCTTTTCTCATTGGCTGCATACTCATATAATATACTTTATCCTTACGTGGTATTGTCTGTTTTAAACTTTTTTTAAAATTCACCGCTGTTAGCTTGTTTTAACCTTTTTTTAACTTATTTATCTTATTGCTAGTTTTTTTTGTTAAATGCTAGTTCGACTTTGTATTAAATAAGTTTAACGCCGTAACGTCTTGTATTGTATATAAAATATATTTATTATTTATTAATTAAATTTTATTAATACTCGTAAATATAATATTTATTCATGACTATACAAATATTCAATTTTTTTCAGATTCAGAAGATGTTCATCGTCAATAAGCAGTACCATCAAGAAACTGTAGGTAAGTAATCTGAACAATATTTTTTTCATTCAAAATTATTCTTACCTTCAAAAAGCACATTGAACGAAACCCCCAACAACGTTTTAACAGGATTCTCTAAATTTTCTGTTAAAACAACGCTGAGCTGGGAAACAACTTATTCTAAAACGTCTCATTTTCCAATCAAATCGCACGATCATCGTTTCTCTCACGCCTGTCATCGTCCTCAACTTCTTGAAGACGCGCGTGGGCGAATCGCGTGTCAACCGCGATCTTCCGAAAACGAAAAAAAAAACGGCATCCCGCAGACCGTCCTCTTAGTTTACATAACCGATGATGGATTAATTTTCAACAAAGCACTCAACGGCTTGGATAAACATGCTCACGGATTTGAAGAAGTCACGCTCCGTGGGAACTACGGCTGGGGGCGATATAGCTTGTAATTGTGACGTTTTGCAAGACGGCCACGGTACGATTAGGACACCCCGCTGACTGAACTGAAAATAATAGTTGAACACTGAAATTTTGGTGATGAATCTGGTATAATAAGGGGTAATAACTTAAATTGAGAAGTGCTACGTAAAAATATATTTTTCTGCAAATTGTGCAAATTTTTTAAAAGAAAGAGACAAAATTTTCCAGCATTTAGTCATTGCTGGGAAATCAAACGTAACTCTTAGAAAATGTTCATTATTTCATACAGTCCTTTAATATCGACTTTATGTCTACAATTTGGGTCCAGAGAAAAGAACATTGTTCCGTTATTAATGCGGTAAAGCAAAGCAAATTAATAAAACTTTATTGAAATAATAAATACAATAATAGGTACCTTGACTGAATATAACTTTCTGACAAATATGAATTACACATTTTTTACAGTTGGTTAAACGGCAGATGAAGCCACTTGATCTAAATTGCTGCTAATTGTATTTATATTTTATTGGGAAGTATTTCCTCTCTTTTAAGAAGACTGACATCTTGGTAGGAAGTGTTGAAAGCATTTGTAGATCCATTGTCAGTAATCTCTCCCCCAACAATTTTTAGCCTGTTTTTTCTTGTTTTTCAACTAAAGTATCAATTGTTAATAGATTTGCTATGATATTTGCTAAGAGTGAAGTGAACTTTTGAAAATGTCATCTGTCTATTCATGAGCTTTTGGTAAATTAAATAAGAAAGTTTGCAACCTTATTTGGCATTACTCTGAACCTGTTTATACCAGCGCAAATTTTTGTGCAATTACCACCCTCCATCAACAGAATAATTAGGATGCAGAGCAAGATGTTTTTAATTATTTCAACCATGTTCACTCGTTCAATGAAATCAAGGATTTTCGGGAATTTGGGTCTTTGTATTTTGTATTTTGGTGTGAAGTAAGAAGAAAAGCTGTACATCTTTTTCACATTTTCTTTTAAAAATGTTAAAACATTCTCGGTTGTTAATACACTGTTTTTGTTAATCTGTGACCCACTGATTAAATTTAATATGTTACTTCAGTGAAATKCTAGCTCGCAGCATTGAATACAAAACCCAAAGAGTAGAGCGCTTATGCAATACTTTTTAGATAATTCTTTATAAAATGCTAGTATTACTTATCTTTTGCTTCATCCTTAATTTTCTTGGGTGTATTCCATTCAACGAACCGTTTATAAAAATTTTCATAATTAGTTCGCGACTTACCTGCTAAGAGTGAAGCGGCAATATTTGCAGCAGCTTTAGATTTTATTTTCTGAATCATTCATTTTTGCATTTGTATTTGTATTTGACAATTGTCATAACACTTCGAAGGGTTACTTGATTTTTATTCTGAACGGAAATCGTTGATTTAAATTTCTTATTTTTTTTAATTAGGCAGATATAGATATGTAATCACAAGTGAAGCTCGGACTAAACCCTTCGACATTTGTAATTATTCCCACTTGTAGAGTAATTATGCGTCTATCCCACTAGTGAAGTAAATAACTTACCGGACTGATTCACAAAATTCTCTTATAAGTGGCGCACAAGTTTTAGGCTAATTTAGTTCAATGAAATTTGAGTATAATGGAAAATACAAAAAGCTTTCACAATATGTGCTTAACTAGAACTACCCATTTTAACGAGGGTGAATGTTTCAGCGTCCCTAATATAATTTAATAATTTAGATAATAAAAGTTCTACTAAAGATAAAGTACATTTAGGGAATGAAGGTGTTTACAAAATTACTTGTTCTTGCGGCAAGTGTTACATAGGTTAAATAAATTAAAGGAAAAGTAGGTACGCGTTTGAAAGAACACATACATGCTACTAGGCTGCAACAGATAGATAAATCTTCCGTAGCTTAACACTCATATTTGACTAAACACATGATTGACTTTGATAAAATAACAATTTAACATAGAGAAAAATATTATCACAAACGTCTAATAAAAGAAGCCATAGAAATTTGTAGGAATACTAATAATTTTAATAGCGATTGTGGAAATTATGAGTTAGGTGACATTTGGAAGGCTATTTTGTAGTTATCTTTTACCAAGTAGTTCGTGTATATCAAGTGGGTAGGTAGTTCCTTTTTCGTTGTTAGGTTCTTTTTTATCAGGTTGGCACGTTGTTTCTATGACGTCTCGCTTCCTCGGTGATTTGTTTATTTACTTTCAAAATTTTGTTTGAACTTGCCAGGCAAATTTTGAGGTTATTCGCATTTGACAAAGACTACAGGTGTAATCGAAACGTCAGACTAATAACTTTCTGTCAGTGTTTTCAAGAGACAGCGATCTTTCCGAGAAAATATTATCTTACCCATTTTAACGTTTGTTAACGTTAATAGTAACATTTCAATTAGGAATATATATTAAGAGGTGGCCATCTTTGTTGATCATCAACATTGGTAGATTCTTGGTGCAGCACCTAAACATATGTTTCGTTCCCTTGCATAATTCTAGAAATTTTTGTTTTAGTTTTAAATTGATTTTTCTGCATACTTTTCGGTCTTCCAGCCGCTAAGTCATTTTAATAGGTTAATATCAGCAAATGGATTCGTATATAGTGACGCTGACGTTCCCTTAAAACAGTGACTTGTGTACTTATTACGATTAAAATGCATCTTACTTATTAAGATGTTCAAGTTTGGGTTGTTTCAGGGGGGTTCGCAAGTTGCACCTTGCTGATATCAATAACAGTAAACAAGCATCCAATATCTGTTTTGATTAATTTATATGAACCACTAGTTGAGACTTTTTTCACATTCTTCTCTAGTCAGGAGCTTCGACTGATTGGAATGATAATCTACAGATTGCTTTTACAAAAACGCTAGCAGCTTAAAAAACGCGATATGTTAAAATTCCCATTGGCGATCAAAATTTTGTTTACCACTTCTACCTTATTATTCAGAGACTCTTCAGCAACGTTGTCTACACCATTTTCCGTTTTGATAGTTGTAGAATAATCCAATATTGTTCACGTTTTCTGAAATTAACACAACACATTTGGGGTTAACATTCATTTACGTTTAAATAACCACAAATATTATTTGTTTATTAGTTTTTGGGGCAGATATACTAACTGGAAGTTTATGTTAAAAGTGTTTTGCATCCTGTACGGTCATTTTTAACAACTCATCTATTACGCAGGCATAAGAAGTACCATATATTAAAGTTCCTTAAAAATAAATTTAAAAAAACCATAACCCAACTTAATCATTAAATGTTCTTAATCTCAAGCTCCTACAATAAATTTGTGAATATGATATATCGTTAAGATCTTTTTATCTTTTTAGATTAGAACAGTCATATTGCGACTTCAATTTGAAAGAAGTTTTGGATATTTGATTCATCATGGTTAATTACTACCTTCCTCGATGAACCGGAATCGTATACAAAACCTTGACTAAGCAAGTTTTTTTAAACGAAATCGTCTTACTTACCAGTTCAATCAGTTCATTCTTTCTCTAAATCCTTGTTACACGAAAAGATGCACAGCTACCCGATTTAACAAATGCCACTGGGATGAACACCTACGCACGAAAGGATGTGAGCGAAAGCAGATATGCAAAGAGCTTTGTAAGATAATTTTCTACCCGTAATACCAATTATAAATCACGGGCGCGAGCGACATTCGTTCGTGTTGAAAAAAACCGTGTAATTCTCTCGCGATCGGCAATGGTGCAACGTTAATTGGCCGTTTGGAAACGATAAAAATATTGCGAAACACAACGCCGTTATGTTAATTCGGAATAATGGACGTTTGTCGACGGATTTTTTGCGAGAGAAACTCGGCGTTTTGCAACGGGCAGGACATGCACGCTTCGCGTATGCTGTTCTTGCGAAGTAATTTTTTTGTTTTAGATTTTTTGAGGTGTGGGAAATTAAGTTTGAAGAGTACATGCATGTACGAATTAAAAATTTCCAGCTGATACTATTGGTTTAGAAAATTCGAAGTTTTTGTAGTTCTTTTTAATCAAAACAAATTCAGCATACTAACAAATGAGAAATAATTTGATATTTCATAATTAAAAATTCTGGTTTAATTTCGTAGAACTGGCAGTTCAGAATTAAAGGTTCTGTTTGTTAGAACGGAGTTTAAACTGTGCAAACCCATTAGATCCTTAACGGTTCAGAACTGTTTTTTAAAGAAACTCAATGACGTAGGAATAGATCACTTTAGAAACAGCACAGGTCAGTTCACCTAAAATTTACACAAAGCAGAAAATTTTTATCAATCAATCGTTTTTAAGTTTTCTTGAGCTACAAAATTCCGTATAACATACGTATGTCTTACTGAATCATTGACAGTTCTTTATTATGATATCAAATCGTAATTTGAAGCCCTTAATTATTTTACACATCTTATGTATAAAATGAACAAGTTGTACTTGTTAAATATGTCCATATGGTATATTGTAAAATAGGTGGTTTATTGACCATAAGGAGGTTGTTATCCAGGCATAGGCACCAAATAATTTATTACCAGTTTTCGTTGTTTACCATAGACCAAGTATCTAAATAATATAAAAATCTCTGTGCTTTTCGGGGAATGTACAACAAAGTTAATAACTTAATTCTTTTATAAGTATATAATTAGAACCACCCCACGTGGATAGGCAGGTTTTCCAAAGAAGATGAAAGAGTTAAACTGTTATATAAGTACTAAGCAGAAACTTCTGGATGATTAGCCCTCTTTTGCAAAAAGCTTTGATAGTATCCAATTCAATAGAATAGTACCAATCGAAATTTTTTTATGCGAACCTGTTATTTATTTTCTCACGTCGGTCACCTGCCAAATAAATCAGCTAAGTTAAAATTACGTTTATAAAAGAATTTCTGCAAAATTTTAATGTCATATATGCTTTCATCAGTTTAGAATTTGTAGCAGACTTAACAGCCATAAAGCAGAATTGCGCTAATTTGGTAAAAAATATACTTGTTTTGGAAAATACTTATTGATTGATTAAAACCTGTTAACCTGAATCATAAACAACCTTATAATAGATGTGACTTTGGTTTCGCCCACTAAAGCTGTTAAAAAAATGCGCAGATGCTTAACACAGGTAGTAATTTTCTTGTTGGTACAGTTCAAAAGAAAAAAAATACTTCAATGGGATATTTTCTTGATACAAAAAGGTTTATAGTTAACAGCTTCAGATAAAAGATTTCTAGCCGTACTGATATTCCTGGAATATCACAAATCGTGTCTAACTCTTCCAGGTGGGTTTTTTATTATTCGGAATATCACAACTTGTCTATGCTTGCAGAAAAGCATCTTCTTTGTTTTTACTTGTAACACTTCGCAATTTATTTAGAATTTCCTGTCATAAAACATTGCTTAAAACCACCTATTTTTTTTACAAAACAGCAAATTAAAAAGCCGGTGGTCGACATTTTCACATATGTTTATTTCGTATGAGCAAACTAAATTAACTGCTTTAGTAAAAACTATATTTCTCTGATAAATACTTTATGGTATAGCTGAATGTTTTATCTTTCGAGTAGGCATTAATTTATCTATAAATATCCACTAGTTTTAAAGTGGTGCTGATTTGTAGAAATAGATTTTTTTGTATCTCTTCAGGATCCCAGACTTCAAGATAGGTACCAAGTTGTTTAGCGTTGAATTTTTTAGTAGTGCTTGACTTAGCCTTAAGTACTGTGAATTGTATTGCATTTACAAAACAAACTGTTTAATCATTTCAAGATAGGTAAAAATATTGAAAGCTTATTTGGAGTAACTTCGTTGTACAAAACAAGCTTGTGATAATGACTACTGAATGAAACAAGTTGCAATCGTGGCGTTAGCTTTTTCTAATGCTTTAAATGATGCATTTAGGCATGATTTCGCTCAGTTCATCTTTTTCTACTGCTTCATTCCTCAAACACACACCGCCTACAAGCATAAGTGTTTTCATTAAGAGTGATGTAATATTGTAGGTTTTAGGTAGCGAGACCTAAATTCATCGATTTTAATCGGTATACTTTATATTAGCTTTTCTCAATGTGGATTTATCTGGGATGCTATGATTGCAAACATGGTCCTGATTTTTTTTTATTMTTGCCATATTATAATTTATTTGCATTCATCTTTACTGTACAACATTTCTGCAAGAAGGCTTTATGTTTTGATATTGTAAATGATATCAAAGTTCACGTATACCTCTATCGAGCTTCGCATTCTGAAAAAAATTAAATATTAATATAATACTCCCTGCGTGTTTTCGTTGAGCGTACGAGTATAAAAATATTATTTTCAACCTTCCCGCATGCCTTACAAATTACCGGAAAAACTTCTTAACTACCAAAACGTCTTCGTTATTTTTGACATCATTAAAAACAATCAATAAGACTTAGACGATAAATTTGGATTGTACTAGTGCAATTACTGGTAACGTATATAAGATATTTCAGCTTATGTGCTATCTGAATGTACTGAACATACTGATTCACCATTTCGTAGATTTAAGCTCTGCAAAAGTGTGGTGGGCTGACCCGATCATACTAAATGATTCTGGACTGAGTATAGAATATTTTTGTCCTTGATAGTTGGGGTTAGGGCTATTTCCCTAAATCTGAATCCATTGCTTTCATCCAAGTAATGTGAACTCTTTGAAAAATCACCTAAAAATCGACAGATTTCAGCATTACAAAATTTGCTTCACTTTTGTGATACATTTTGAAATCGTACACTGTAAATTGTCATAAAACAGTAAAGGAGTTATAATGTCATTTTTTTGCTTAAAAGCTTGCATATTTTTTACTGGATTGAACCACGTTTACGAGGTGCTTTTGTGTTACAGATCAATATTTTTATTATTTTTCAACAAACATAGAAATTCTTCATATATGCCACTCAAATTATAAACTTGAAGTTCTGCAAATGTTTTCGTCGTATATCACATCTCGCAACGCAAAAGCCCGAGGAGGTTTCATATATCATTTCCGCGCAAATTCTTTTCGGCGGTTGCCAATTAAACATCCATCATCGCCGTCATAAACCCTCCACCCACGGTGTGCTGTCAATAATATTCGCACCTACACGGCGGTGAAACTATGGTCTTTTGTTTCTTACGTTTTGTGTGACGGGAACTGCCGTCAAAGGCAGCCGCCATAGTCAAATTACTTTGTAATCATTTTCGGCACAAATAAAAGCGCAGGCTTCGGTGTTGGGCTAATTGACTTATGATGATGCTTCTGTTTTCTCTCCGCGATGGATCATAGAGAAAAGCTTATGGGAATAGAAAGCGTTATGTGGTGATATTGCCTATGTGTGGCGTTCAATTTTTTTAATGTTTAATTTCGTTAGAGGCATTATGCATGTAATGCGCGATTCAATTCACTACTTCCTTGACAATATTGAATCAACCAGTTTAACTTATCGTTACTTTTTCTCACAATTCGATTGGTATCTCATAAATATCATTTCTGATGTTAATTTTTAAACCTTCAATTGTCAAGTCTTTAGCACGAATATTCGTTAAAAATTTCCCCGAATAACATTCGATACTTTGAATATTCGTATTCGTTTTAGTCGAAAACGAATAAACGAATATGTGTAATAGTTTTATTCGGATATTCAGAATGCATTGAATAAGTTTATTCTGTTTTATATGTCATTCGTTTTCGGGTTTTATAAGTTTTCGAACCTAATATGCGTTTACGAATAATATCAGACTTCCAACAATTTTGATGGCGAAAGAAGGAATAGATAGGTATATGTAGTTTAAAGTTTGCACATGTTTTTTACGCAGCAGCAGCTTTCCTTCGAAAATTTGTATGTAAAATGCCTTCAACAACGATGATTATTGGATTCTTCCCAGATTGATGCGTATGTTATGTTCAAGTGCGCATGAGAACGACATCTAACGGAAAAAATTTTCATCTTTCTGGTACGATTTATTATTGGATTATCACATTACGAATTGTTTGTGTCCGTGTGCGTTAGTTTTTCTTAATCTGAAATTCGTTATAGTTATCCTGACGATTTTCCATGTCTGATGGGCCTGATTCTCCAAATTTTTTGCCTCGTAGCGCCCCGCAGTTGGCAAGGAGGTGAATCAGAGTTTCCTCCTCTTCTGAGCAGACTCTACAGGTGCTACTTTCCGCTACACCAATATTATATATGTGTTTAATGAGCCGGCAGTGCCCCATAAAGACACCCAGCCATTTGCGTTCCCGAGCAGGCGTAGATCCAGTGATGAAGGCCATAGATTGCTTCATTTCCCGTCGCGTCTTCCCAATACAAGCAAAACTGACGACCAAGCCGCTTTCTGATCTCAGCCCTTAGTCTGCTTTCTGCGACAGCAATGGAAGGTAGCAGTGTTGACGCCGCGCTTTTCGCTAACCTGTCGGCCCTTTCATTGCATTCAATGCCTGCATGAGCAAGACACCCAAATCGAATTAACTCAATTATATTGGACGGTCCTTATTAATGTGCACCCTAAAACAGGTAAGAGCCCGAAGTGCCGGCTGGCTATCGTAGCAAATGTAGATATGCAATCCGGAGTACCATCTACTGAGATTCTCATCAACACACGATAGAATTGCATAAATTTGCGCTTGGGATACGCTAGGGTACTCTCCTAGGGGCAAACTTAGTTGTACCCTCAGAGATGTACCACATACCCCCGCGAAAGTACCTGTGTCTGTTTCAGACCTATCCGTGTAACAGATGAGTCCTTATGGTACAAACATGTGTTACGATTCAAAACCATACTCCTCCTTATGGGAGATATTGATTCTGGACGGTGTATCGTGTTATTAATCCCATCTCTCGCCATTGAGATAATAATTTAATCTCGGTTTCGTACAGACAGCGCCATACGGTGCCCTCCTCCCCCATACTCTAGTTAGATGACCCTAGCCGCTTTCCGGGCTTCATACTCTACCCTTACATGTAGAGGTTTCAGTCCCAGAAGCATTTCCACAGATGCAGTAGGTGTCGTTCTCATACCACCGGTTATCATACGACAGCCCAGCCGTTGAATTTGTCCTAACGCTGTCCTGATACTGAGTTTCACTCTGGAGCGCCGCCATATCAGGACGGCATATGTGATAAGAGGTCTCACCACAGTAGTGTTACAGGCAGTAGTACAGTATGTGTAGATAATGTTTATTTGTTATTCAGTATTTTTTTGTGCCGTTGTATTGTTGTTATGCTCCCCTCTACCAAAGGGATAATTGTTTCCTTGTGTAGCATTTCTGCTGCTGCTGCTATGATTTCTTCCCCTCCTTAGCACTCCTCTTGTTCAAGGTGGTTTAGGATCTGTTAATCCCTTTCGTTGAATTTTGGCCGAAGTTCTTGAATAGTTTCTTCCGAGCTACTTCACGACTTCCATATGCTTTGTTTAATATGATTTACAGCTTCTCTTCGTATATCTCTTGAGTTCTTGTTAGATACCATTCTCTCAGTTGTCATTGTGTCTAGAAGGCAATTTTCGTCTTTCAGGGTCTTCTGTACAAATTATTTTTTGTTGTCTTGTATACACCGTTTCAAGCATTTTCTATTCCATTATACCCATCATATCTTCTTCCGCTTGCGTTGAGCTCTTGCCACTGAAAGACAAGGTTTGTATTCATTGTCTGTTGCTTAGTAGGTTAATAGTACGGCATGGATATTGGTGTTTAGTATTTACGTATTTTTGGTTTCCTGGTCGCTTTGGGTTTACTAATGTACCTAATGCATCGTGTATGTAGTAATTTATTGTCGTGCTTGAAGGGTAAAGAACACTACAAAATAAGAAACGATGAGAGTAGATGCAGAATGACTTCTTTTTTTGTATAATCCGTTCCAGGTGAGAAAGGTCAGCCGCCCATAAGCAGAACAAGACTACTTGGTTCCCTCTCATTTGGAACCGACTTAACAGTATAGGCTATAGTTTACTGGTTTCTTGGAATGTAACGCTAAATTTTGTTATAATGTGTATATTCACTTTAAAATTTCTCTACCCAATGTATTTTTGCGTCAGGTTGATTATCAAGGCCTTTTATATCTTGGGTATACCTGCTTATAAACTACCACGCTGAGTAAAACTTAGATTGCGTACATTCACTACGACGGTCTTTATTGAACTTCCTTTATTAAGCATTGGTTCTCTGACAGTGAGTTTTTATAATATGGCATAGTTGTAATAATGTGACTTACAAAACTAAGACACATTTGTTTTTTACAGGTACTGTTGCTTATATTATGTCACTCTACAATCCTAAATTACTAAATGAACCATCCAGTACCTGAAATGATCCAGTTTTTCGTAACTTTTTAAATCAAGGTTACTGTTCCTTACTTTAAAATGATAGCATGACCTTGCGTCGATGGAATCCTTCTATTTATACGAACTTGCATTCTATAAAGAAAGCTAAATCGGCCACACTAGGGTTAGTTTGTTTCTAATACGACGGCATTTTTTACCAGCTATACCTAACAAATTAAATACTTCTTTGTTATGTATCTGCACATAATAGAAGAGGATTTTTTCTTTTAATCCTACTTTACATTTAAAGATTGAAAATATTAGGAATGTGTAGCTTAGGTCAGTGCATGAGTCCCGATTTACAAAAAGCACAGCGAGTCGTTATGTCAAATATTCCCCACACTATTCAAATACGCTACTATACCTTCCAGAGCCACACCTCTCCAACACATCGAACCATACGCGAACTTATTAATCAGGTTTAGCTAAAAATCTGCCACTGAGATATTACCGTTTATTATCAGCTTAATTGACCGGCGAAGTCAATTACGAGCTTTGAGCGGAACGAAAATTAATAATGGCAATTAACATGCTACATACTGCTGAGCGTTTTTACCTGCGAAAAAACCTTAATTGAAGACGACGTTCTTGTGTTTGCCATGTGACCCGTGACAGCGAGATGCTGCAATGCAGCTCGATGAATCACAAGACGTCTCCTTAATGACGTAAGCATAGTTAGGGTCATGACAGGACCATTTTTCTAGCCCGTAGCGTCTCCTTTCGTGAATAATAGCGATAATTTTTTGCCGGTGAGCTCAAATCATGTGTGTGGTCAGTGTGGAATTTTTGCGCAACAAAATGAAGAAAGCCGTTAGTGTACAAATCCAATTATAGCAAATTCTAATCTAGTCACCCCGGGAGAGTGTTCCAGTGCGATATGTAATAATTGAAGTTTACGCTGTATACTTATCTAATCCGGCTGGCAATTAGCTGAACTATTATTAATAAATTAGCACTTCTCTCTGTAATGTTTTCAAGGATCTTGAGAAATTACTCAATGCATGAACGTAACGAACCGTCGATTAAAACCGAACTAAATGCGACTTTAACGTCAAATTATAAATAGCAAATGTTTCCCGCGGTAAAGAATCTGGATCAACAGGTGGTAACGAGTGAAGGTTTCTTTGTAATTTATTGCAATTTGAAAAACAGTGACAGGAATGAAATAAAAGAAAAGGAAAGCAGAAACTCATTCACTTCTGATATAATACGACTAACCTAAAAGAGGTTTTTTATGGGTAGATCTGTAATTTTAGGTATTCACAATCATAATTAGCCCCATACAAGTTAAACACGTTCTTTTTACCTAGACATAATTTACATAAATGCCGTCCGCAAAGTTCATTTTATTACTCTACTGCTATATTCTTTCAGGACTGTTTCAGATACGGCACAAGACATGTAATTAATTTCTTTCTTCTACATTCTACAGTAAATCTCACCCAGATAAAATACATTTACATCAATTTTACTGCCTCTTCGGGATTATGAGAGATGTCAGAGAATCCACACTGGCTTATTAAAGATACATACTTTTAAAATACTTGGGGAGTCTATGTGTGATGTGAGATTGCTAATGGTCACATGACTGGTCCAAAATTATAAAAAGGTACACTTACACGGCAAATGCACCTAGATTTTTTGAAGGTATAAACTACCGAATTACTAATAGGTGGTTCCCTTGAACATTAGGGGCAAAATGATATTGCAATATGACGGAGCACCACCACATAACGCAAGAATTGGAACCCATCATTTAAATGCAGTTTACCCTGGTAGGTGAATCGAAAAGCGTAGTGAAGTAATTAAGTGCCCTATTAGATCTTCAGACTTTTCACCGCCAAAGTTTTTCCTTTTCTGCCGTATCGAAGATTACAAAAACATGATTCGTGTATTCCTAGGGTATGGCAAGAAGGGGAGAATTATGTTTGGAGCAGAACGGGGGTTGAACCCATAATGATTTAATCTGTTACTTTGCTTGTTTAACCTTTTATCATTTTTATGAATATTTTAGTTATGTGAATACATATTTTATTTGCATAGCTGAATACGGAAGTAAATATGTACCTTAAAATTCGGGTATAAAGTACATAGCATTTCATGTATTACAAAAAGATACGGTTTTATTTTGAAAAAAAAATTAGTAAGAAATAACACCTTCTGCTGTCAAACATTTAAACTGAAATTAAAAATAATTGAACACCAGTTTATGCCATTTTAAAGATTTGAAACTGTATGAATAAAATTGTACACTTAGTAGAAAATAGTGTTCTAAAACAAATATTAAGGTATAAATGATTTGTTATACGTCGTTTCCGGGATGTGAACTTTTAAAATGTTTTAGGTGTATCTTTAACACTGGATCCCATCGGAAGAGTTTTAAAATAGCATTATACGTTTCTTAAAGCGGGATTGCGATTGGTTTTTTCTGAGAAACAAACGACTTCCTTTAAACCATATTAAAAGCGTCTCCTAGAAAGGAGAGAACATTAAAAAATAACTAATGAAATATATGTGGCCATTTGTGTTTAAAACTTTTTTACACCAACATTTTAGTACAATTAGTTTTCCACATAGACCTGATATACCACCCTAACTGATCACCCTGTATAGTGAGCCTGCTTTGCTTGACCATGTTTGGGTTAACGGGATATGTCTTCTAATTGAAACTATTAGAGTGCTTCACTTTATCAAGACGTTTAAAAGTTGATGCAGATATTACTTAAAAAGTTAAAGTTTCAGCTTTTGAAATTGAAATTTCAATATTGAAACTTGAAATTTCAACTATTAAAGCTTTATATTTCAAGTTGAGAATTTGAAATTTCAGCTTTATAATTTATAATATAAATGTGTCCTGTCACTGATTTTTATCAAGTTTATCATATTATATTACCTGAAGCAAAAGAACAAGATATGAAAAAAGTAAACAATTAAAATCTAAGAAGTTTTTAGATATTACGAAAACTAAGTAAGAATTTAGATGGCATTGCCATCTGTCAACATTACACTGGCATAATGACAAAGTCACTTAGCCATCTAAATTGCTTTGGTATATAGGCAAAACCATTTCTATGCCGTTCTGTCTGCACTAGACCTAAACTGCACTGATGAGCTATAATGATAGCGGAATAGATCTATCTGCAGTTGGTTGCAGTGCAGACAGCACAGCATAGATATGCATTAAGAAAACTATTTTTTTTTATTTCGATATCCTGCATGGGTTTTCCAGGTACATAAAAAGTTGAAATTTAAATTCCTCAACTTGAAATATCAAGTTTTAAAAGCTGATATTTCAAGTTTTAATCTTGAAATTTCAGCCATGAGAGTTGAAATTTAGATTTTTAATCTTAAAATTTTAGCTTCAAAAGTTGAAACTTCAACTTTTTTAAATTTTCGTGTGTACTTTACTACTCGTACCGAAGTTTTCTTTTAGAAAATATGTTAATGTTAAGGAAAGGGAAAGTTATCAAACCACATCATCAAACCCTAAAAAGATTTAGTAAATTCGATATCCATTTTTTATAATTATGAATAGTGGATGAATTGCGTTGCTCTTCAAAGAGAGAACACATATTTCTAGCATTTGCTGTATGTACCAATAGAGGAAGATATTTAAAATAAATTACGTAAGATATAGAGCAATTGCATTACAAAAGTCATCCTAACAGGGTCCGTTAAGTTAGCTCCGCCATGTTGAGCAATTTTTTTGAAAACATTGCTCCAGATTGCCCTGAGCTAGCTCCAGCTAGCTCCACTAAAGAGAAAGCTAGCTCCACCTTACTTGAGTAGTTATAAGCTCATCATTGCGGGGGGGGCTAACTTAACGTTATCCCCGCCATGTCCTCAAATCTGTTTCAAAAGCTAGCTCCAGCTTGCCCAGAGCTAGCTCCAGCTAGCTCCACTAAAGAGAAAGCTAGCTCCACCTTACTTGAATAGTTATAAGCTCATCATTGCGGGGGGGCTAACTTAACGTTATCCTCGCCATGGCCTCAAATCTGTTTCAAAAGCTAGCTCCAGCTTGCCCAGAGCTAGCTCCAGCTAGCTCCACTAAAGAGAAAGCTAGCTCCACCTTACGTGAGTAGTTATAAGCTCATCATTGCGGGGGGGGGCTAACTTAACGTTATCCTCGCCATGGCCTCAAATCTGTTTCAAAAGCTAGCTCCAGCTTGCCCAGAGCTAGCTCCAGCTAGCTCCACTAAAGAGAAAGCTAGCTCCACCTTACTTGAGTAGTTATAAGCTCATCATTGCTGGGGGTGCTAACTTAACGTTATCCTCGCCATGGCCTCAAATCTGTTTCAAAACCTAGCTCCAGCTTGCCCAGAGCTAGCTCCAGCTAGCTCCGCTTAAGAGAAAGCTAGCTCCACCTTACTTGAGTAGTTATAAGCTCATCATTTCTGGGAGTGTTAACTTAACGTTATCCTCGCCATGGCCTCAAATGTGTTTCAAAAGCTAGCTCCAGCTTGCCCAGAGCTAGCTCCAGCTAGCTCCACTAAAGAGAAAGCTAGCTCCACCTTACTTGAATAGTTATAACCTCATCATTTCGGGGGTGCTAACTTAACGCCATCCTCGTCACTGTGTCAAATCAGTTTCAAAACCTAGCTCCTGCTTGCCCAGAGCTAGCTCCAGCTAGCTCCACTATAGAGAAAGCTAGCTCCATCTTACTTAAGTAATTATAAGCTCATCATTTCGGGGGGTGCTCACTTAACGCTATCCTCGCCACTGTTTCAAATCTGTTTTAAAACCTAGCTCCACTATAGAGAAAGCCAGCTCCACCTCACTTGAGTAGTATAAGCTCATCACTTAGGAGGGTGCTAACTTAACGCTATCCTCGCCACTGTTTCAAAACCTAGCTCCAGGTAGCCCAGGGCTAGCTCTAGCTAGCTCCGCTCTAGACAAAGTTAGCTCCATCCCAATTTCCATAATTTTCAAGAAAAGAAGATTTAGCTCCGCCATTTTGATCGGTCGATCTGAAAAAATAGCTCCACATCATTTGGGGCTGTCTTCAGTTAGCTCCGTTCTTAAAAAGCTAGCTTACATTCAGCTACGTTCAGAAAAAATATTATGACAGTTAGCCCCACAATTTTGTCGTGTCGATATGAGAAGCTAAATCCGTGTGGTAGGTCTCAGCTTTATATCATATTATAATAATAGTAATAATTTTTATAGGCCTGCAGATCATCTACATTTGCAATTTCCAAAGTAACGGACAAACATGAGTAAATGGTAGAACAAAAATATATTTTTAGTGTTATTGAAACAGCGTAGTGGCAATACGCCAAAAATATCACATTATTATGAGTTGTAATTAAGTTGTGTTGAGTTAAAATACAATTCTGATGAACGAAGTGTTTTAATTGACTGTGTACATAGCATTTAGCTTAGTTGAAATAGTTGTACCGGAAACGGTTAAAGTCAGGGGGGCGTGTTCCAGGTATCCGAATCGCAGAAAAACGATAGGGGCTTAGATACGATTGGTAGGTTTAACAGACATAAAATTTAATACTTAATGCTTTAATCATAGCATTCACGTTATGAAATCAAAAGTCAAAACTTAATTCAATGTAGTAACTAAAATAATGAACGCAATACTTTCGTAACATCAGCTATCCTGTATACATACAAGTGCAGAGTTTTAAGCATGGCGCAATCTTTACAGTTGTTCGGTAACGAAAAACCCTTGTACAAATAACGTTTATCGAATTTGAGTTTCTTTATAGATTGTATGAAAACAATCATATTATTTATAAAGAAGTAAAAAAATAAAAATTAAATTCCCGAGATGTTACCAAAATGGAATTACCTATATTCAAAAGGTCCAGGCATTGACTTTCCCAGATTCGTTCAATCTGAATCATTTTTTAAGCAATCAGAAAATTAATTGTCATAATTTGTAAGCTATAAATCATAATTTGTAAGCTATTAGTATTGTACATAGTTGTTGTATAACAATAGAGGATATGAAAGTTTCTTAAATGTTTCACAAATAATTTGTAAGATGATGAGCTTATAATTACTCAAGTAAGATGGAGCTAGCTTTCTCTATAGTGGAGCTAGCTGGAGCTAGCTCTGGACAAGCTGGAGCTAGCTCTGGGCAAGCTGGAGCTAGCTTTTGAAACACATTTGAGGCCATGGCGAGGATAACGTTAAGTTAGCACTCCCAGAAATGATGAGCTTATAACTACTCAAGTAAGGTAGAGCTAGCTTTCTCTTTAGTGGAGCTAGCTCTGGGCAAGCTGGAGCTAGCTCTGGGCAAGCTGGAGCTAGCTCTGGACAAGCTGGTGCTAGCTTTTGAAACAGATTTGAGGCCATGGCGAGGATAACGTTAAGATAGTACTCCCAGAAATGATGAGCTTATAACTACTCAAGTAAGGTGGAGCTAGCTCTCTCTTTAGTGGAGCTAGCTGGAGCTAGCTCCGGGCAAGCTGGAGCTAGCTTTTGAAACAGATTTGAGGCCATGGCGAGGATAATGTTAAGTTAGCACTCCCAGAAATGTTGAGCTTATAACTACTCAAGTAAGGTGGAGCTAGCTTTCTCTTTAGTGGAGCTAGCTGGAGCTAGCTCTGGGCAAGCTGGAGCTAGCTTTTGAAACAGATTTGAGGCCATGGCGAGGATAACGTTAAGTTAGCCCCCCAGCAGTGATGAGCATATAACTACTCAAGTAAGGTGGAGCTAGCTTTCTCTTTAGTGGAACTAGCTGGAGCTAGCTCTGGGCAAGCTGGAGCTAGGTTTTAAAACAAATTTGAGGCCATGGCGAGGATAACGTTAAGTTAGCACCCCCCGCAATGATGAGGTTATAGCTACTCAAGTAAGGTGGAGCTAGCTTTCTCTTTAGTGGAGCTAGCTGGAGCTAGCTCTGGGCAAGCTGGAGCTAGCTTTTGAAACAGATTTGAGGCCATGGCGAGGATAACGTTAAGTTAGCCCCCCCCCCGCAATGATGAGCTTATAACTACTCAAGTAAGGTGAAGCTAGCTTTCTCTTTAGTGGAGCTAGCTGGAGCTAGCTCTGGGCAAGCTGGAGCTAGCTTTTGAAACAGATTTGAGGCCATGGCGAGGATAACGTTAAGTTAGCCCCCCCCGCAATGATGAGCTTATAACTACTCAAGTAAGGTGGAGCTAGCTTTCTCTTTAGTGGAGCTAGCTGGAGCTAGCTCTGGGCAAGCTGGAGCTAGCTTTTGAAACAGATTTGAGGCCATGGCGAGGATAACGTTAAGTTAGCCCCCCCCCCGCAATGATGAGCTTATAACTACTCAAGTAAGGTGGAGCTAGCTTTCTCTTTAGTGGAGCTAGCTCTGGGCAAGCTGGAGCTAGCTTTTGAAACAGATTTGAGGCCATGGCGAGGATAACGTTAAGTTAGCCCCCCCCCCGCAATGATGAGCTTATAACTACTCAAGTAAGGTGGAGCTAGCTTTCTCTTTAGTGGAGCTAGCTGGAGCTAGCTCTGGGCAAGCTGGAGCTAGCTTTTGAAACAGATTTGAGGACATGGCCAGGATAACGTTAAGTTAGCCCCCCCCGCAATGATAAGCTTATAACTACTCAAGTAAGGTGGAGCTAGCTTTCTCTTTAGTGGAGCTAGCTCTGGGCAAGCTGGAGCTAGCTTTTGAAACAGATTTGAGGACATGGCGAGGATAACGTTAAGTTAGCCCCCCCCCCGCAATGATGAGCTTATAACTACTCAAGTAAGGTGGAGCTAGCTTTCTCTTTAGTGGAGCTAGCTGGAGCTAGCTCTGGGCAAGCTGGAGCTAGCTCTGGGCAAGCTGGAGCTAGCTTTTGAAACAGATTTGAGGCCATGGCGAGGATAACGTTAAGTTAGCCCCCCCCCCGCAATGATGAGCTTATAACTACTTAAGTAAGGTGGAGCTAGCTTTCTCTTTAGTGGAGCTAGCTGGAGCTAGCTCTGGGCAAGCTGGAGCTAGCTTTTGAAACAGATTTGAGGCCATGGCGAGGATAACGTTAAGTTAGCCCCCCCCGCAATGATGAGCTTATAACTACTCAAGTAAGGTGGAGCTAGCTTTCTCTTTAGTGGAGCTAGCTGGAGCTAGCTCTGGGCAAGCTGGAGCTAGCTTTTGAAACAGATTTGAGGACATGGCGAGGATAACGTTAAGTTAGCCCCCCCCGCAATGATGAGCTTATAACTACTCAAGTAAGGTGGAGCTAGCTTTCTCTTTAGTGGAGCTAGCTGGAGCTAGCTCAGGGCAATCTGGAGCAATGTTTTCAAAAAAATTGCTCAACATGGCGGAGCTAACTTAACGGACCCATCCTAACAACATCGTGATTTCAAAAGCTTTAACGGTTATTTCGGATATACCCTGTCGACATATGTTGTGATCCGCAGGTATAAGCCGATGGATTGGAATGAAGAAATAAGAGATCTCCGGCATCCGGGCCCACTTAAATTAATTTCCCGGCATCTTAGTGGCCGGATTGGGCGCTTTTAATTTTTTTGCCGGTTGTTTAGGTCGCTATAGCAGTTGCTTGCAGAACGGCTAATTGGCTTCATAGCTGGCCGGACCCAATACATCAGATGAGATGCCTGGTGCAAAAAACGACTCCATCTTACCGGCCGAGTTTGTTGATTTATCGCTCATAATTAACTTCTTGCGCTTTATTGCGCATTGATAAAAAGCCGGTTAATTTAGGGATTCGTTGAGTAATTGAATCGTGGAAAAAGCGGATGCAACGGCGGCAACGCTGCACCTGCGAATTTTTGATCTCGAGGATGGGTACAGCTGTTGAAAAAGTAGTAAATTCGATATGCTAGGAATCCGTATTCATGGGAATCGTAACGATTACGTAATGGAGAGGATGTTACGTTATTTGGGCTTAATGGGCAACTCGTAATTTATTACGCGTAGCTCATCTTGGCCATCGATTACGTTGCAGCATAGTTTTTGTGGGTGTATGGGTAATTTAGATGCCAGCAATGGTGAATTTCGCCTGCGAGCTTTTACTTTAATAGAATTTCTAGGCAATCGCCACTTAATTTCCTCAACTTGATGTGGGTATTAAAGGGAATCTTAAGTTGATTAAATTGGAGCATTTAATTCTTATTCTATTATGATCTTTTATGAATGACCATACAGCTTTCAAAAGTAAAGTCTCTAAGTCCACTGTGATCAGATACATGCAAAGTGTAAAAAAATGTTTCTCTGTTCAAATCATATTAATCAGTTAAGTATAGTTCTTGACCTACACCATACAAAAGTTTAAATCGCTTTTATACACTGATTATGTACAGTTAGACTTCTTTCCTTTAAATACATGGCTTTAGATTTACTTTTCTTGGTTGACACCAAACCGCAGATGATGCATTATTAGGCACTGCAAAGAATTATTTCATTATAATACAAATCGTTACTCATTACGTTGCCTTACATGTACTGAAATGAGTAGTGACCAACCCTAGGAAATCCATGTTATTTGCCTGCCAACAAGAATTATGTAATTATGTAAGCTTTGTTTTACAAAATGTATGCTTACCTAAATCTGCTATTGCACGTTTCTTACTCAATCTGATTACTCTTTAAATCCTTCAAATTCCATTGTGCTCTTTTTTGAGAGGATTGCAGGACGTATGTCGCTTCAATTCACATCAGCATAATGCAGTATATTAAATCTTTATTTCGCTGCAGGTCAGTTTACTTACTATCTTAGAAAAGAAGTTATGTATTAATATAAATACGTCAAGCCACATATGAATTTCAAAGCTCCTTAAAATTATACCGTAAAACTGTTTTGCAGCTTGTCTACTTTTAGTTGATATATTTTTCTCATATTGCTTTGATATCGGATTATGAATTTTGTAAGAGGAAAGCTCATGTTCAGTGTTATTTTACAAAATTAATGGTGTTGTAATCCTACGGCAAAATATTACACAGATTTGGATGTACTTCCTCGAGTTGAACTAACCTATCAATCATTTTTGTTGCCCTACTTCCAGTWTTTTGTACTGATGTTTTCCGTTTCATTATAATAAAATTATATCAGTATTGCAAGCTTATCCATACAGATATACCAAGCTTTACACTCGTGTTCTCCCTCCATTCAGGCAAACGAAAACCTCATAACCATACCGATGATTTTAAGGCGATTAAATATAATTTTTTGTCAAATTCCACTAACTCAGCTTACGAATTGTGTATTAATTAATTGTGGTATCATTTTAATACATTAATTTATCCTCTGAAATCACGGTTTGCTTGTTTTATGAGCAAATGAGTAAATACCTATTTGTAAAACATAGTAATTTTGACAATTAATCAAAATCAGCTTTAATTTTATAAACATAGCAAAGACAAAAAAGAATGAGATAGTTTTTTCTCGAGATCAGTGTATCATAGCAACGCAAGATAAGAATTGATTAAAAATTGCCAACTGCCCTTTCAAATGAGATAAAATTTTATGAGTAATTACATGTGTTAAGCAACTATGTATTTTGTTTGTCTCGGTAGAAACACTGTACTGAAACGAATGGATGTTTTAAGTTCCAAATGAAGCAGTGTGTTCTACTAGTAAAGAAACAGATTGCCGCGCCGTTTGTTAATGTGAACAATTTTTTTACGACGAATTACTACAATTACTAAGAGAAATTAAATATGAAAATTTTGTATACAGTAGTGAAATGCCGGCTGAAGCTTTATCAAATATATAAATCGCCAAATACGGATATTTCAGATCTAGCATTCTCATAAGCAAACTGAGTTTGCACATTTTTTGTTTCAGAAGAGCTAGCTCGAATTGGCCAAGCATCAGGAAGCCAAAAATTGACCAATAATGCTTTATTCTTCTTTGCTTCCACCTTGAGAGCTAGGTTTGTCCCTGGATGACAATTACCTGTTCCAAAATGTATTAAAAAATAGCCACAATAAATATTATATGCTAATTTTGATGAAGTTTAACAAAACAAAAGGCCAAAATGTTGCTTTACTGCGTTGACAAAATGATGTTGTTTATTTTCTTACGAAAAGCATTTGGTGACAATTGATTCATTTCGCTAGGAACAGAGTTGTGCGTAACGGCGGAACTGTATGAAAAAAAATTTCCAAGCATGGCAACCAATGTGGAGATAATGAAAGCCTATTAACATAGCATGCATTTATGTTATGGAGATCACGTCTACAAATCAGTTTGTTACGCAGGTAGGGAGCAGATAAAGTAAGCAGGACATTATGGACAAACGTTGATAGGTTATATTTGAAAATATTTTGAACTCTAAACCACTTCTGTTCATTTAACTTAGCAGATACTTGATTATATTTCCTAATACGACACACCAACCGACAGGACTATTCTGAATTTTGTGCATGCGATCCCTGGTGTTTATGTCTAAGCAATTAAAATAGACGATATTGCAATAATTCATGATTGCGGTAATAAGAAACTCTCGCAAAGTCTTTTCCTTAGCTTGAAATTTATAATATTTATGTTATTATACAAGAGTTTCAGGAAGCAGTAATATTTTTTATATCTTTAATGTTGGTGTAGAGTTATTCTTAGCAATTGATGTAAATTGCTGAACATAATTCTGCAACTGCAAGATCAGTCTTTTGATCATGTTTTAGTGTTCAGAAGTGTCTAGGAGCCGGCTCTTTGGTAGTGATAATTGGAAGCTGACCATTTCTCAAATTTCTTCAACTCCAGTCAATGGAAGGATTGTTGTTCACACACCATTGCCGCTGTCTGAGTGGGGTGGGTGGGGGGTACTGTAATGGGGCGAGTTACGGGGTTGTTAAAGGAAACGCTAACTGTGTTGTACAACCATTTACTTATTGACTACACTACATATTCAATATTGACTCTGACTTCATTCTCAGTACTTACATATATAGATAGAAGTGTAGTGTCAGCTATTGCTAAACTAAGCTAAAGTGCAATGCTGAATCGATTTCTGATGTGTCTCCATCATAATTGGCTCTAGATCCCATACTATCATTGTCATATGGATATGTGAAGAATGAAGAAATTGTAAAGACAAGATGTCGTTGGATTGTTGGACTGTTGTTCTAATTAATTTCCCGCTGTGTTGTTTTACTTAAAGTCTATCATTTTGAGGTTATGCGCGCAACATGTCTATAAGTCGACTATATCTCCATAACGGTTAACTTTTCAAAAAATGCCTAAGGAACCTTTATTATAAGATATTCTATACGAGAATACTGGTAACAGCTCTTTTCCTAAAAAGTTAATATTGTGGAAAATATTTGCAAGAAACGGGAGCTACAAAAGGTCGTTCAGAACAATTTTCAGTCTACTGAAGGTATAATTAATAAGTTAACGGCAAAAGAGACTAAAAATATGCCATTCTATTCATCAACTCTTGATTGTGTCACCAGTGGTCAAATACCTGCGACGCGTGGGCGTCCCCAGTTTTGCAAATCTCCATCCATCGCGTCCGCTATTAAATCTCGGGTTGCCATCTGCGGCCATAAAATTTCCGAAGAATCGCCCGGCTAATTACGTACGAATTTTGCGCAACAACCCCGTCGTGCATTTTGCAACGATCGCATGCACGTCTGAAATTAGTATTTACGCCAAATCTTGCGCACACACGGCGAACAATGTCGGACAACAGAACGGGAGAGCTTAATGGCCGGTAATGACGGCATCGAATTTTTATACGAGGCGTAAATAACGGAATTAAAAGCGAATCTGCTGGAGGTAATAAGCGTTCACAATTGAAGGAAGACGCGGCTAACTAGGCGCACTGAAGGGAAAGAAGGCTTTGAATCGCGTTGAAATTCATTGGCGCCTCGTTAGGGAACCAACTGGGCTGATTGCTATTTCATTTGGAAGACCGGTAGCCGGCCGTGTGAATAATGCGAGTTCGGAGTTGAGATTGAATGACTTTGTTGATTAATTCGAGTTTTTAATGGTTGTTGAGGAACGCTTGGTTCATTGCCTAATTTTTACTTTGTTCACAAGCCCTTTGCAGTTCACCAATATAGGGACTTCAAGAACTAACAAAATTGTATGAAGAATTACGTAGGAAAACACTGGGTCAGACTCAAGATCATATTAAACTGCTATGCATTTTGAAAAAAAAACATTTGTTCAACCCCTTACTAACTATTCAACTTTTGTAAGAATGTAAGCTTTAGCAGCCTTTTTTGGGATAAACTGCCTCTCTTTTGGAATAAGGTCGCCGTTTCGCCCGCACTTGTAAGGGTCTTCATCAGTACAGGAATAAGGAGTATGGAAGATGATACAAACCTAACTCAAGAAACACGTCCGAACAGAACCAAATCCCAAAGAGGAAAAAGAATGAAAACGATAGTTAACGTAACGTTGTACCTGGCGTTACGAGGGGGGTGGGGATGCTTAGACGGCAGAGGTAGGGGAGATTGCGGAAGTGGAGATAGCCGTTGGGTGATTGGGTACCAAATAGTAGAGATATGATAACCATCTTCGCGATTTAGATTATTAGAATGTTTGGAGGCTACTATGGCTTCTAGGAGTTTTCAAGTTGTGAAAAAGGGGATTTTGCTAGAACTGACATATTGTCAAACTAAGTATTGAGACCGGTTTCATGCTGATGTTCGGCTACTGCTGAGTGGGTGAAAAGACCTAATTTTAGTTCATTAAGCCTGGTTTTTATAGTTCTGCCTGTTTTGCCGACATACATGGCACCTCACGAACACGGGATGCTGTAAATACCTCTAGAAGATAAAGGATTTATTTTGTCCTTCGGGGATGGAAGAATCTGTGACATTTTCGTGGGGGGCTAGAAGGATAGTACGGATGAGATGTTTCTTAAGAATTTTGCTAACTCGGTCTGTGGCATAGGGATGTAAAGCGGTCTATCTATAATTTGGGGGTTCGATAGGGCCACAGATGTTTACGTTTCAATTTTACAACCCCTGCAAAGATAAAGATCGTGTACAAATTGTACAAATCTAATCTCGGTATAGTTTTGGTGCCCTGTGAGTCGAAAGCATCAGAGCCGTTTAATAAAACTCGTTAAACAAAGAACATTTGAACAGTCACGTTACTTAATTAGTTTATCAGACATTTCCTCTCCAATGATATGCATAAGGTTTTTCTGGAATCATTTCTACCATACCACATTCTATTTTATTACTTTCTGTCCCAAATGGTTCGTTAATAATTTCACTTTTTTCTATTACAGTTTCATTATCGACGTCTTCTTTAGGACCAACAATAATTTCTATTTTGGATTTGGTATTTTTATACCTGGGTTATATTTCAAAAACATGTCCAGGTAATGTATCATCAGCTTTAAATAAAGTTAAATTTTTCCTTTCAACCTATAAGCTCGCTGCAAATTGAATCAATACTTCCACATCCAATTGTTAAAGTGATATTTACGCTTTTATTTTTTATATTATAGGATGAATATTGAGGTTTTGAGCGTTTTTTGTCTCTACACATTTTTGGAACAACAAACGGTTCTCGTAATATTAGCAAAAATCCATAAATTTTTGAAATCGTCTTTTTTGCAAATAATTCGAAAAGTATCAACTTAATTAAAAAACTGGAACAGTACTTTTCGATCAGAAATTTCATTTTATATGTAATAGCAAAATTATAAAAAAAATGTGCGGACACGGTCCAAAATCCAGTTTTTTGGAAATATTTCCAAAATGGCACTTTGCGAGACATTTTATTTCCTATCTAATGGTTTTTAATTTTTTCGATGGATTAAGTATTTTCGGAGATATTTAAAAAATATCTTCTAAACCGTTTACTGCACCGAAAATTTATAGGCGCGAAAAATACTCGCAATTGTCCACACACAGACCGACAGACACACACACACACACAAAAGATTTTTTTGCTCATATTTTGTTTTTGGATGATTGAGCGGTTAAAAATTTTTTGCAATACAGTACTTCCCATTCGTTAGATGTGGAAAAAAATTGGTCTTTTAATATATTACCACGTTCGAAGCTTCTCTTTTATTTTGAGATTCAGTAAGAGTAATAAATCTTTCATTGTCTCATCCATCCAAGGTAAAAGAAAACCTTTTGTACTAAATATTTTGCTCGGTCTGCACCCATTGTATATTGTATAGCATTTTTGCGATAATTTTGGTGAAAGATAAGATTCAAGGTATCGCAAATGACTATCTACTGTCTCTTTGAATTTGTTTAATACATTGTTACCTTGGGTAAAAGTTTGTTAATGTCAGTGTTGTTATGATTAAAGATGAATAGAGCACAAGCTTTAAAAGAAAACATTTTCTAAATTTTAAAGCATTTTGAAGAACAGAAACAAAGCTGTCTTGGATTGAATTCTTCGAGTCTTAAAGTCTAGATGTAGAAATAGTAGTGTTAATGTCAGTACTAAGAGGCTGCTCATTTTTCCCGTATGAACTTGTACATTTCAAATCAGTGACTATATCTGACCAAGAGATACTGTGAGATAGTATACATTTTTTCTGTCATCGTAGTCTTCATATTCCTCTCATTTCCTGTAAATGACGGCTTAAAGTTTTCCTATTAAGTGACTTATTTAATAATACTACCTTATATATAATATATAATATCATTCAAGTTCCCCCTTTAGTCAACCGTTTTTTATAAAAGAAGAAAAGTTTTACGTTAAATACTTGGCAAAGTTTAAGTATTCTTTTGGTACAACTAGTGAAACCAAGTACCATATTGTCTTTGTTAGATTAAGATCGGAAGCAAAAAAAATGCACAATACTCTATATTCTTTAAATTTTAACGATTGCCTGAGTGCTGTAGCATCGCATCACGATTTTTTAAAACATGTCTTTTACCCATACGTATTAGCAGCAAATATAACCATGTTGACAGAGAATTATAACCTAGCCTATTTGTAGTTAGGTAATAAAAACTTGATTTATTTGCAACCGCGAAATGGCTGGTAATCTTTATAGTGTAGCAGAATTAAGCTAACTGTTTAGTTTTACGGGGTATCTTTAACAATGTATATTCGTGCTATGCGGTTAATTTTATTGCACTTTTCGCACCTGTAGTAAAAACGTTCTTGCGGTTTTATGTGCGGAACGACTGATATACGACTGGCAAAGCAACATGGATTAGATAGGATTTTCTTTAAGTATACTTTTTTAGCTTGGTGCAATAGTTAGCGAGAAAACCCTTTTTAAATTTATTTTTGTTTTGCTATTCTAAATCCATTTTGATAGACTTTATAAAGTGGAAATCATGCTTCATTTGTCATATTGCTGTTTCCATTCTTTTTTATGAAGAAGCCTTCCCGTCCAAGTTTATGCGCTTTCTTCGTGTCCTTTCACCTTGATCTAACAAAAACCGATCCACAAATACCTTTTGCCCTCTCCCATTACCATGAAGACAACTGCGTTACGGTCCATTACAATCACCAGCAAGGCATGCTGTTGTGAATCCAACGGACCTAACGTTCTTATCTTTAATTGGTGCACTGAGCAAGGAATAATTGCGTGTAATTTGGTTTTTGCTACTATGCGACATGCTGAGTTGCATCGTCACGGTAGACGCCTGTCCGTCTAAACGACACGACCGAAGAGATCCTGAGTTAACAAGCCCCCTGATGGTAGTCTTGGCTTCGATGTTGTCGGATTTATAGTTTTAATCTCTGCCGTACTAAATTTGTCTCTACAAATAAAGGAAGTAAATATTAAAGAAACTGATTGGAATCTGGTGTTATAGATAGCGTGCTTTGTTTTATTGGTTTTGTCATTTAGCCTGTTGTTTCGACCATAGCGGTCATTTTCAAAGAGCATCGGTTATACTGAGCTTAGATGTGTATAATTTTGTGCACGTCTCTTATTTTTACAGGGGTTGTAAAATTTTGTTTTTTGCTTTGGGTTAAGTGTCGACCTTCCGTAATATCAAAGGCGTATTGGTTGTGGTATTGTTTTTGGCGTATTTGCTAAATACTTGTTTTGATGTTGTACTTTATCAATTTCCAAATGCTAAATTGCATCGTTTTGTTTAGTGCATACATAAAAATGTCTGTCAGTTTTCGTCCAAATACACCAACTTGCTTGGGGACATAGGCGAACCCATTGGCAGCCCATTGTCTTGCTTGTAGATTATGTCTATGCATCTAGGATAGTGGCCTCATTGCTGTAGCTAGACTATAGCAAATCATTCGAAATATTTAGCTTTTCGACCTTATAACATTAATAACTACAGGGTTTTTATAAATGATTTATGCATCCAGAGCGCTGTTACAATAATTTTTTTGAAATATTTCCAAATAACATTTTCAACTTTCCCCGTGTTAGAGTTGTCTTCTTTGCATTTTTCATCTTTTAATCACGTCGGCATGTTCAGTGGAATACCTTCGCAACGTAAATATTTCTAATATTTCGATTTAGTATTCTGAACTTCCCCCGTATTCCCAGAATTCTCTTCAAAGTATTTTTCCTTTCGCACCTGCATTTCCAGTGGAATATGCTTCTTGTGGACCACTTTTTACCGCGCCGTCGACAAAAACCGCGAGAGATTAATGTGAAACAGGTGTGTTGTGAAAATTCGCTGATCGGTCTATGAACATAATGTGCAACGTTCATCCGAAAGTTTTGGGATTATCCGACCAACGAATTCTATTTGGACGCTAGAAGCTGTTGGTTGTTACGTTTGAGCTTCGTCCAAGCCGCTTTTGCGGGATTTAAATCACAACGCCACACGTTTCGCTTGTAAGAACCCTCTTCAGAGGTGAGTGTTATAATCGATTCTTTTTGGCTTTGTTGTAAGACGAATTTGTAACTATAGGGTTCTTTTCACGTTCTGGATTGTGATCGATTGTTCGAACTGCTTTTGTGAACGATTGCTTTCCTTGACTGGTTCCTGGTTTCTTTGGAGGCTGCTGATCATACCACGTTTTCCCGAACATTCTATCGAACACGCCAGGGATTCTGGAGGTCATCTTACCAGAACCGAAGCAGCTCAGTCCCGAATCGAGGGGTTTTCAACGTCCCCTAGGATTCAACCCACTGCTTGCGTAACAAATAAGTCGACACTAGTTTCCAGTTCAAATTGACGGTTTTATGCGGTTTTGCCGAGATTTTATAACTTAATCTTTCCAACATTTAGATCAAAATTAACTTACTCCAGGTCAACGTCATTCAATCATTGTTTATTAAGATTTCGTTTGATAAAGTACAGTAATTGCAATTTTAATTAATATTACATATTGTTTAAGCGTGAAATACATATATAATTTAATATTAAATATTTAAATCAGACTTAACTTAATTCGCCAGTTATACATCTCACTTGTTCAGTTGTTTTTTTTTATCTCTGAAAGAACAATTTTTAAAGGGAAGAACTTGTACGTGTGCACACTAACGGTATTCCATCGCTATCCCTGAAACAAAAGAAAATGTACATTTACAAAAATTGTGTTCATATTATCGCAAACGCATACTTACCTTATTAATCCAATAAGCTTTAATTTTTTTAAGGATACTTACCTTGTTATTTTATAGCGTATATTTGATTTAATAATCCTTTTGCATTTTAATATATTAAATTAATTTCTAATTTTGTATTCGCACTTCTGACAATAAATCTCGTGTTGCTTTTGGGTGAAACCGTACGCTTTTTTATACTCGTCTCTTACAGTTGCGGTTGGATCACTTGAGGTGGTGTTTTGGGAATTTTAGCGATGTTTGTTGGTAAATTAGCGACACTTAGGCAGTTCAGCTCTTCTAGTGATTGAATTTCCGCTCAACTTTCTTGGTTTTGTTATTTATAAATATTTTGGAGATAAATAAACCAAGTGACGCTCACATTTCTAACGGAATAATTTGGTTAATTTCTTGATAACCACGACCCGTCTCCACAGAGCTAGAGAGGCACTCAATTATTTCCAAATATTCGCGCGGAATCTTTAACCTGGGATCAATTGCGAGAGCTTTTGTTTATTGTTGTTTCGTGAACGTCACGTTAAAGCGCTTAAATCAATTTGCCGCCTCTCAGGAAAGTGACGTATACTTACCATCTGTCGACTTTTGAATTATTTGATATATTTTAATATGAGAAAACGCCTGGAAGTGTGTAATTTCATCATACTCTGTAGTGTCTTGTGGGATAATTAACATAAAGGTTGCAGAAAGCTCATATTTCGCAGCCGTGGTGTGAAATTGATCTGCAACCTGCAGTTCTATCGCCGTGCATAGTGTAGCTTGGCAACAGTTACAAAAAGGCGGCACAAAGAATTCAGAAATCAACGCCGCTCGCGTTACATGAATCATTTATAGAAACCCTGTATTTTAGGCACGAGTAAATTTTATTTTAATCCTTGTCTTAATAATTTATGTTTGCCTGTAAAAAATTTGTACTAAACTAGCACAGAATTTAAATTTACACTTAAGAGTTAAGTTGATTTAAACTCACAATCGATCAAATTATTTTCAAGCTCCTTAACTCCGCTTACTTCACATAAATTATTAAAATCCAAAAAGGCCTATACTCTTTTTCTCCTTCGTAAAGTAATAATTATTTTAAATTCCAGTCTTTTGCGATCTCATTCCAAAGGCTTGGCCGTCTCTTATTTCTTGTGTGGTATTAGCAGCCGTTTCAGCGAAGCCATATCAGCAGCTTGCAAAAGCACATGTAGGATGAATGCCTTAAGCTTATCTAACCGGCAGCCGTTCTGTGACGGCCTTATCTCCACACTGCTACCTTGATTACCTCACATATATTACAAATGAGGTGCACGTTGACATATGAATACTCGAAGAAAGCAACCCGATAGTAAATCAGCATCCTCAGGTGTTCAGTGGGTTTGTAAATCTCTATACAGGAAGTATTTAGGCGGGAAGATTAATACGAAATAAAATAAATTTTGTTATCGTAATAACATGGGCAACTGCGAGATGTTCTGGAATATGTGGAAGAATTACTGAATAATGAAAACATTATCTAGAAGAGAACTAGTTTTAATGGGTGACTTTAATATAAATTATACTCCTATTTCTAGTAACCCAAGAAATGTTAGAAATATAATACATGCTGATGGTTTGAAGCAAATAGTAAACTCCAACACAAGAGTAACGAATCAGTCGGCGTCATTAATTGATTATATAGAGACTAATAATTTTTTTTTCAAAGAGGGTCTAAGAATCTACTCAAAGCTAATGGACCATGAAACTCTGTCAATGGAATTAGGACACACAGAAGAAAAAGAACATTTCAAATTAATTCGAGATTAAACTGAAGATATAGTAAGAAAAATCTCACAAGATTCGGTTGGATACAACAGGAAGTCGCATTGTTTAGATGCTGATAGACTTTATGATACTTTTATTGTTAATATATCGAATAGATTATGTTCATTAAGTAAAGTAGATATGTCCCAAAAACTGGGGTAAAAGTGTTAGAATTGCCCAAAATGAACGAGTCAAAGCGTACTACAAGTTTAAGGTTACCACACAAATAATTAGACTTGCAAGGATCAAATTTTATGGAGAAAGTATAGGCAAAACTAAGGGATATAATAAAAAAAAAGTTGAGAACAATAAGGTATCTTATTGGTCAGAGGAAATATAATAATAATATGGATAACAAGAACACGGTATTTACTATTGATAGGGGAAAACTAGAAAATAATTTCAACACTTTTTACTGCGATAGCATGCAGGGCATTGCGCAAAGTATTAAAGAAGGAATAGGTCAACAATTGCATATAGCCACTAATGCAACCTTTGCAAGTATAATGGAAGTTAGTTTAAGTAAACTACAAAAAGTTGTGTATGGCATAAAATCCAAAAAGAGTGCACTTGGGCCTCTCTAGTTCATTATATATTTAAAGGATATTCATACTGTATAAATCGTTTGTTAACTTATTCGCTCATGATACCTTGTTTTCTGTATTTAGAAACGTGTGGTAGATACGGTGAACATTCGCAGCTTAGATAATATGAGGGTGAATGCTTTCAGCATTTATAATATTAGGTAATATGTTCTCGAAAGGATCGCTGTCACTATAAAATACCGACAAAAAATTATTAATCCGACATTTCGATTACGACTGTAACTGTCAAAGACGAGAACCGCAAAATAGCGTTTGACACGAGTTCAAACAAAATTTTGAAAGGAAATAAACAAATCACATCATAGAAACGCGCCAATCTAATTAAATTTTAACAATCTCTATTAAAATTATTAGTATTCCTAGAAATTTATATAGCGTCTCTTATTCAACGTTTGTAATAATATTTTTCTCTTTGTAATATTTTTGTTTTGTCAAATATAAGTGTTCGGCTATGGAAAATTTATCTATCTGTTGCAGCCTAGTAGCACGTATGTGTTGTTTCAAACGCGTACCTACCTACTTTTTTTAAGTTATGTAACACTTGCTGCACTTGTATCTAAATTATCATACGTGCTATCAACAACCAAAATGTCATGCTTTCCAAGTATTCTCTTTAATTTTCCCGAAAGGCGTTATGTACTTAACGCCAACTCAACTTTAATTTACTTTGCCCTGGCTAAAAAATTGCTTATTCAGACCAGCACTTTCATTAAAATTTGAACAAATATTCTTATTGCTATAATCATTTCTCACTAGCGCTGATTTGAGATGATATATCTCTTTTTGTAAAGAACTGTCGTCTGAGATTATTATTTATGCTCTAACAAATAACGTCCTTATAAAACTATTCTTTCTAAGAGGGAGGGTGGTGAGATATGGCATGTAATTATCTGTCTGAACGTGTTGGTTTTCTGTAAACACCCGAGAATGCTTTAAAATGTAAAAAAGTTATTTTTATTTTATTATTTCTGAGATGGTAAATTTATTTCTTATTTACTACTCTTTAGGACTCCAATACGAATGCACTCCTTTTAAAAATTCCTTTTTTATATTTTTTCTTTACTTACTACTTTTTAAGTTAGCAGTATAAAAGTATTCTTAAATAGAAACGTTTTTGGTATATTTTTTATTTCTTACGTTTTAGTCACAAATCTATGGCGGCGAGGTATGATATCTAAACAAATCTTTTTGAAGGGGTTACTCACTTTAATGTTAAGTGGTGAAAATCGACTAATTTTGTGATCAGCTCATGTAGCGGTGGCTAAATTTTTGCGAATGCAGTAAATCACAGAAACCTGCAAGGTCTAAGTGCAGCAATTTAAAAAGAGATTAACCTGAGCATGTCATCGAGCGATGGCTTTATAAACTACATATTACGGTGTCTAGTAGGTATGGATATACCCACACACAACACAGACAAGTTGCCTTTATTATATTTAAAAGCAATCTAACAAAAGAAAATGGAATTATACCGCAGTCTACACACAATTTTGATTTTGTTTCTTTATAGTTTATGTTCGATATCTTGGCATTGTTTAGGGAATTGTTTCTGATATTTATGCATTTTAAACATGTATTAAATTAGCTGTGCTAAATAAAGTTATTATTTTATTATATTATATTCTCGTTTCAACTCTGTAAGCGGTTGGCTTTGTTCACCGGTTAATTAAATTAAATGCATCATCTATTGCACCACGTCTAAATGGTGTCCCGATACACTTCATTGCATAACGAGATCTGATTCTCGCTTTTAATTGACCCACTTGTGAGATCCCTCATTTTTGCGCGCTGAAATAAACCGGTCGGAATTCAGCTCTTAATTGTTGGAGCGCTCCCGATCACGCCAAGGGAATGAAATAAGAGGCAGTGGCTTGAAATAAAATGAAATTGCTAAAATGTGCTTTGGTATAGTGTTCTTTAACGTTAAAATGTTAAGATCTGTGTTTCTTGTTTTAGACCTTCATGTTTTTCACTTCTTTTAAATTTGTGTTATACAGGATGTTTCACAAATCGATCTATAATGAAAGCACAATTGCACCCAGATAAAAGTTGTACTAAATTAAGTCTTTATAAGATTAAAATATTTTCAAAAGTGGCGGACACTAATGGTGTTATTTTAAATGGAACACTGTATTATAGCGTTTTTTCTAATTTTTCACTGAAAATAAATGACGGTTTGTGAATATTACACTTGGTCTAAGTAGCACCAAATTATTTCTTATTTTGTGCAATATTTTATACTTATTTCAAAAATACTTTGTTTTATATTATTTTCATTCTTGTTTTATTATTTTCCCTTCCCCCCATTTGTTACTGCAATTAATATGTTAATCAATATATTAGTCGCAACAATTATGCACACATTTGGAAGATTATCATTCCGCATGAAAGATAATCGGATAATATGAGTTGTTCGTATGCTGAAAAAAAGTTAGATATTCAATGGAAGAATCTGTGACATTCGAAAAGGGCTGGAAGATAGTACGGATGAGTTGTTTCTTAATAATCTTGCTTATTCTGTCTGCGACACCTTGAACGTAGGGAAGTAAAGCAGAGAATTATTGCTTTCGATTTCCATCGTGTATTTTACATCAAAATGTTGAGAATTAGGTTGATCTAAGGTTGTTAGGGTAGACCATATAATGAAACAGTCAAATGACTCACGGATTCTGGGGTTGGACGTATAATTCAAAAGACTAAAATTTGAATCTTACAAGCTTACATTATTAGATTCAAATTAAATGTTATTTACGTTCGGTTTACGTATAGGCAACACGGTAAAATGCTCTAAATGAATACCTCACCCTCGGGTGTTCAGTTAGCTACCGTGTTTGGAATAATTTATCCTGCCTTGGTCTTAGGAAATGGAGCATGAAAAAAAGAGAATGCTTGTCTTGTCTCTTGTCTTTTATTACTGGTTTCATTGTGGTTAACCCAAGCTTCATAAACAGAAACAAGCTTATTTGATCGATCTCTTTCGAAAGGAAAAAAGTGTATGGGATGACAGATTCATAGTTTAATCAACGCTGTGCTAATGTAAGTCAAAGTTTGATAATTTATTTACAGAGCGTCATTGTTGCAATTGGGGTAAAATTAATTCAGCTTTCCATCAAACAACGCTGCTCTACTATCAGTTTCGGCAGATATCCATGGTTATAATTAAGTTCCATTTCATAGTTAAATAAATCTTGTGTGGTCGATCGGATCTCACGACCTTAGTTTTGCCCTTGTCTAGACTCATCGGATCGATTGCTGAACCACAAGTGACTATCAGAGATATTCTCGATTGAGGTGTAGGATTTTTTTTTTCTAATTCGCAGTTTATTTATTTATTTATTACATTGGCTTTCGAACAGATTCAGGGGATCCAAAAACAGGAAAGCACTAGGTAGCGTATTTAAAAGAAGTAATTAGTGGTGAGAGGAGTTGTGATTGAATAAGTTACATCTGCAGTGTTATTTTTAACAGTTTAGCAGTTATAGTTATGGTTCTTTTAAGAGATGTTAATAATAAATGAAAAAATATCGAGATGAGTATAAGCCGAGTTATAAGTGTAAATTACACGATATAACGGTGAATTTTGGCAGTGACTTGTGTTGCAAGTGCAAACATGAAATGTACTCTTAGTCCTAAGAGGGTATAGAGGAGTATTAATATTTACGTTTCTAATTAAAGATGTTGACAACACCGAGTTGACTACGTTGTACAGAAAAATGATATCAAAATTATCACGTCGCTTGCTTAAGCTTGTCATATTGTACTTTTTTAAGTTATATTTGTAAGTCAAGGTGTGTAGTTTTCTGTTAAACTTATAATTAAGCTTACCAATGATTTTTTTTGTACGCGTTCAATGCGGTTAATGTATTTGTAATACATCGGATTACAGACGATACTGGCATACTCTAGATCACATTATCATAGATAATTTTCAATGATTTTATATTGGTAAATCTAGTTGTGGTTCTAAAAATAAAACCTAAGTTTCTGAGCGAGCGCTGTATTATTTCTTCAACGTGCAATTCAAATCTTAGTTTGCTGTCCACAATGACGCCCAGGTCCTTTATTTTATTAATAGAGTTAAGGCCTATTTCTCGTGAAAGTGATGTGATATCACTTGTCTAGGTTTAGATATAAATAATTTCTGGTACAGTATAAGTTATTTAAATCAATTTGCAAAAGCAGTGCATAATGTAAGTTAGTTATTTCTGCGTAAATCTTCATATCGTCTGCGTACAATGGATAATTTGAGTGTTGAATAAAATTACCAATATCATTAATAAAAATAAGAAATAGAAGAGGACTTAGATGAGAGCCCTGCGGTACACCGGATGTTACAGGTACTGAAGACGATACTGAGTTTTTTATTGTTACAACTTGGCTCCTATTAGATAAGTACGATTTTAGCCACCTTAGCAGATTACCATGCACACCGAAATTCTCCAATTTAATAGGAAGGAAGGTATGGTGAACTTTGTCGAACGTTGTGGAAAAGTCGGTATACACGGCATCCACTTGAGCTCTTTTATCCATGCTTTCTGACAGATGTTGAACAAAAGTAACGAGATTAGTTACTGGTCGACCTCGCACGGAAAAAAACCATGCTGACGTTCATCTGTGTGTTGTTTAATATTGAAAAATAATTCATCAGTAACACAGCTTTCAAAAATTTTACCAAAAATTGACAAGTGCCATATGGGACGATAGTTGTTTACTTTAGTCTGATCTCTCCTAATTTATAAATGGGGTAAATGTTCGCTTGTTTCCAATTGCTTGGAAACACCCAATCTTTCAAAGTCTTATTGAATATAATACTGAGTGGTTCAGCAAGAATCCCATCGATTTGCTCTCACTTTTATAATATGTTCGATTATGTCTGTTAAATCTCTCGATCGGTAGTCTTTAATATACCTCATGAACGGGCTGTAATAAATGAAAATATGGTGAGAGAGATTTGTTTACAAGATTTTTACCGTTTCTCCAAAAGTGGAAGTAATTACAGACTATGAAGATTATACACACACCTCGCTGGGGCGTCATTTATTAGCTAGTTAATATCTGTATCTGGTAACAAGTAAAAGCATCTGTTAACCGGCGAGGTACGTAATCAGTGGCCATTTCCTTTCATCCGTCGCAACTCGAGCAGATGAGAAAGACAGATAAAGCCATAAAAGCCACAATAACTTTAATTACAGGTAGCCGGAACGTAACTGGGCTACTTTCCTGTGTTTCTTTCTCTCGAATATTTCATTACTAAATAATTTACTAGCCGTCAAAACGTCCAACTCTGCTACGTACCTACATAAATTAATTATGCCCGCTATGTGTGAAGTCCAAACTAATAAATCTTTGTTCGGAGTTGGCTCTGGGCGAGCTAGATTCGGTGCGCCGATAAAGGCACCACGTATCAATGCGAGAGTAAGATCGAAATTAATTTCGAACGACTACACTTGTAAACGGTGGATATTACACGCCGGCCACACAGATCGATTTTTTTGAAATAAATGTAGCGCACACGATTTATTTATAATGCAAGCGGGCTCATTATTTTGTATTAGCGAGCTGTAGGAAGTGAAGGAAATTACTGTTATACCATTAAAATGTTGCATGAATTATTCGCTGTTCCCACAACGCGTCGGGTAGGCTACAAGGCTTTTCTTTTGCTGGGTACATGCGTGGAATCGTAATTAGAGTGATTCTATCGATCTAGAGAGGCTGTTACGGTCGATTGAAGCTATGGCATGCCTTCATATCGACAAAAATGCACACACGCTGCGCTTTTTGAAGCGCAGTTGCTCGAACAGCTCATCAAAAGGGAGGAACGAAGTTATGCAAGCAAATATCATCGTGATGCCGAGCTCCAGTTGATAATTAAGTAGATCTGGAACTATAAAACCTACAATGTCTCATTAATGAACCTTGTTGTTAGTAAGAATTTAGGATGGCAATGCCATATGTCAGCATTACACTGACATGATGACAAAGCCACCTAGCTGCCTTAACGGGTACTACTTCCTAAAGGAAGTGACCTGTAGCCTGACAAATTGGCATGCAACTGCATACTTCAATTTGACAGCAGGCCCCCACGGCACTTTTTGCTAACGGGCAAGAACCAACATACATTAAAATGCATGTCTGTGCTGTGCTGTCTACACCTCAACCAACTGCAGATAGTACTATTTCGCTGTCATTACAGCTCAACAGTGCAGTTTAGATCTAGTGTAATGCTGACAGATGGCATTGCCATCCTAAATTCTTACTTTCATCATACCATTGCTTTGGTATATAAGCAAAACCAGTTCTATGCCGTGCTGTCTACACTAGGCCTAAACTGCACTGATGAGCTGTAATGACGGCGAAATAGTACTATCTGCAGTTGGTTGAGGTGTAGACAGCACAGCATAGACATGCGTTTTAATTTTATTGAACCCTGTAGTTATCATAGAAGTTCTGCCGTTGAAATTGGTTGTACAGAATTAAAATGAGCAATTTCTTAACATAGAAACGATCATTTTATTGAAACGGTCACCATCAAGAGAAAATCTGTCCCACTGACTACAGATGACATAAAATTTCAATAGATTACATGGAGATTCATGTAATCATTAAAGATTCGTGAATCCCACTAATAATTACACGAACTACATAACTGATTTTGGCATTAATACGATTAGATAATCATTGTAAATGATTTCATGATGATCACTAAATGTAAGAAAAGAACAGAGTACCTAATAGCAAGCGTAACGCCGGAAAGAGCACTAAAATAATGATTGAGCAACTTGTTGCAAACATGCTGCTCAACCGCATATATTGCTGTTTTGTACCTGATTACTGATCATAACACAATCACAGAAAATCGTAGCGAACTGATTTTTAGGGAGACCAACACTACATTGATGTACTGCAAAGAATTGCTTGCTGTTGTGCAACAGATGCTAGCTATGACATAGGTACTGCTTTTGATATGTTGTATGTATGTTACATTTTTGACTAATGATTATGTTATTTATCTACCGTCTCTGGCCACCCTACTTCACAAAGCGCCATTTAAATGCTTGCTTGAGTGTTTTTGTATCTCTTGTTTCTTGTGTACAACTCATTTTTGTTCAAAAACGTATTTTTAGATAATTGTATTAAATTAGAGGCAAGTATAGCTTAAATAAACTAAACATGTAGCCCAGAACGGCCAATAAGCATTTTAAGTTGAAAACAATTTCATCTTGGGGAAGATATTATCAACTGAATTGTTTATTAAAGTAAGTGCACTTCTTTTCATAAAAAAGTTACAATTAAAGGAGGTTTTAAAAATCAAACTAGCAATGACAGAGACAGAGAATGCCGATACAGTCTTATTATGATAAATATATCAACGAAGCCAATAACAGGTATAAATTAAACAAAATGGAAAAAAGAACATATAAGCAGAACATCGAGAAAAATTGTTCTAATGGTTTATTTATAAAAACGCCTCTCAACACCCTCACTGACAAATTCACAAGGTTTTTATTTAAAAGTTTCGACCCTCAACTACACTATTAAAGAGCCAAGATCTAAAAAGATAACCCGTGCTGCATGTGGACGACATAATAGCTGAAAGAGCCAACGAAATGTTATCATGCCTGCGAAGTGGACATTATTCTCAAATATGACACTCGGGCAAGTAGAAGAACTAACAATATGGTCAGATAACTGCACATCTCAAAACAGCAACTAGAATGCAGTGATGGCTTGTTCTTACATTGTAAAATTAATTCCCAACCTTAAAATAATAAATCACAAGCATTTACTAAGAGGTCACACCCGTCTTACAAGTGTAGACAGCGACTATTTTTTAATTGAGAAAGAAAATAAAAAATTGCACCAATTTGAGATCATGGCAGCGAGGAACTGGTAGCAAATGGTAAGAGTTGCTAGCAAGCAAAATTCGTTTGTCGTTTTGAGTATGGAAAAACCAGATTCCCTCTTTGAAGGTCCCGGTGCTCCTTATGTGGCAAAGGAAAAAACCTTTCTTGACTCTCCATAATTGTTCATCTTCAGATTCCTGGAAGACTTTTCTACAAGATCAACTTTGAGGAAGTAGATTTCAAAAAATGCACGCGGCAAAGAGATAGTTTTACAGAAGAGGTGCCAATGGCCAAAGATGGTCAACAACCAATTTCCACAGAGAAGTTTAAGCATCTTCAAAAACTTCTTATCTGAGTTCCGCAAACCTTCTATCACTTTTATAATACCCTAATCCATCAAAACAGAGTGCGGGACTACTCTCAATAAATAATGTTACTTTGAAATTTTAATCCCTAAAGTTCTTAAGTTTTAAAAAAATTAAAACTAAGTCGCAAAAAAGAGTGAAAAAGTTCAGGTAAACAGTATCAAGTCCACTTTGATATTAAAAAAATTCTTATAGGTGAATTTTATAATCCAGATAATAACAAGGAGTAAGTTTATAGTAAATAATGAAATTAAGATCTAGCTTAGTGAAGAATTGTATTTTTACATACATATTACCTATGGTTAACGCTTATCTTTTAAAAATGGCTCACATATTCAGTACAAACATTCCGTTTTAATTACTCAACTGTAACTACGATGCCTTTCACAAAACTTGCATTTGCGAATGACTCAAAAGAAGTTTTAACACTCACCTATCAAATATTTAGCTACTACAAATACCTTTTCCGCTGCACCCTAATTTGACTTAAATACATGGCCTCTCGAATCCATCTACCTGCCAAATCACATAAGCGAGAGGGAACACCCGGCAAATCACGGCCCCTGAGAAAGTTTATACAGGAAACCTGACCGGCTCGAAAAGACGAGCCGTTGTGTAACGATTTTTTGTTCATGCTGCACATTCGGATGTTCATGTGTTAAATTCGTCCGTACAATGCGCCGGCCCCTTACGCACGCCAGGCCGTTTACGTAACGAGGACCACGGCACACTAGGAAGAAGATGCAGCCTCCATGCTAATGGATATAAAATATTCACGTTCGGATGCGTTGAACCCGCGATTTTGACAGTCGCTGCACGATTCTTCAATGCGGGATGATGGTCAGATTTGGAAAAGACTTCCTTATAATAACTATGAAAGGGATATAGGGTGGTCACTGATCAGTTAGTGTTCATCAAAATGAAGACAAGCAAATTTACCTAAATGACAAAAGAAAAACTAATTTTTCTGTATCCCAAAATTTTATCCTTCTGCTTCTTCTTTTAAAAACGGCAAAAGAAGTTGTTCAACCTATGTCTTTTTGTTACGTTTAGAATACTACATTTAGAATGGTATCATATAATATTTATTGAAAAAATGATTTTACAAGTTCTTTAATCGACTATATTTATATTTTTATTAAATTGACATTTATGAAAAAATACACTGTTTCCTTTTTTTCCTGTTATGGAACCAACAGTAGGTACTTAATCATCCATCATCATGGCTAGACCCCATCGTTCTTGATATGAAATTTCCATTGTCCTTACATATTGCTCCACATTCTTATGGAAAAATGGTAAATAGGAATTGAGAAAACTAATTTTTAATGACATTGTGCAACCAAGCGTCTTGTACGAATCTAAAATTCCAGTAACTAGTTTTTCGTCGTTTTCATCCATACTGTTGCCTAAGAATCCACTTACTACACTTAAAAATCAATTTCAAGCGGATTCAGTAGCAATGAAAGAAACATAAAAATACGTATGTGCATCCTCKTACATATAATAAGCTGCAACCAGTATAGATGGCAGAAATGTGGAGATTTAAAGTTATAGCAGTTTTACTGGGACTTCAAAGAGGTAAGAGGATTTACAAGGTACTTCTATTTGTTCACGTAACTAAAATTTACGAAAGGAGCGAATTTCAACCCAGATATCAAAATGTTGAGCGTGTCCCTATTATAGATCCCAAAATTGTATTTTCTCCTCCTCTTCACGTTACATTTAAACTGATGAACAACTGAAGGCTATGAATTAAGAGGAGAAGGAAGTTAAATAACTAAAAAGGTCTTTTTTTAGTTAAGTAACCGCAAAATAAAGGAAAGCATTTTTACTAGGCGATAATTCAGAAAATCATGGACGATGCTAATTTTAACAGTAAAGCTCACCACCCAAACATTCAGACTTTGGAACTCGTTTTGAAGTGTAGCTAGTTAATGAACTCCTGCAAGTACCTTGCTTGCCAAATATAATTAAAAATTATTTTTCTCCGTTCTCATTTACCATTGTTCCCTAAGATTTTTCACACAGACAGCCTCGAGCAGACGGAAAAATTCCATCAAGCTATAAGAGCAATATAAATTCACATTTAATAAAGATGTGTTTCAAATAAATATTTTTGATGTTTGCTTTTTTCTTAGATGTAAACATAATATAAATTATAAATATGTGCGATATAAAAGGGTTTAAAAACCAATAAATAACTTATGTGGTATGTCTAATGTAACAAGAAAACCTTACCTGTAACAACTTCTTTTTGATCATTTAGGTAGGTTCGTTCGAGTACAACAAGCCAACAACAACAATTCAGCCTTATTACAACAAGCATTTCTTTCGGTCAGAGATAAATTAGCCGTCCATAAACTCAGGAAACCTATAAAACGTTTTTTTTTTAATGGGACTATTTTAATGGTTTTTAATTGCTTTGCTAGACAGAGTCCATATATTACTTCCACATCTAACGGATGGGAAGTATTGTATCGCGAAAAAAATATTCAAAAATTTTTATTTGCTCATTCGCTTTAAAATGGTCGAAAACGTAAAAAACAAAATTTGAGCAAAAAAATTCTAGTCTGTGTGTCTGTCGTATTGTTTGTGGACACGATAACTTTCGAAAGACTTAATATATGAACTTGAAATGTGGCAAACGTATAAATCTCAACTACCCAAAGCGACCTATTGTTTGTGGGCTAAGTAGGGTATCGGGAAGGGGGCGAAATTGGGGGGTAACTACCCTTTTTGCAAATTTTTATTTTTTTATATTTTTTCGTTTTAGTATGTGATTAGTAGTATAACTTCGAGTATTATTAGTTCTTATAAATTTTCGGTACAGCAAACTGTTTAGAAGATATTAGCAAAAAGGCGTCACTTAAAGAAAACGGTTTTCCTAAATATCTCCGGATATATTTAATATATTCAAAAAATGAAAACACCATCAGATAGGAAATAAAATTTCTCACAAAAAATGTCTTAGAAAATTTATCCAAAATTTTAACATTTTCGAAATAAGTAACAGCAGTTCGAGTTCTTTAAACTATTAAACAAATCTTTCTTTTTCGTTTGAAATTTCACGTTTTTCCATTTTGCTCCTGACCTAAGTTAGGTGCTGAGTATGAGTTCTTTCCTGTAGTGCCATAGATTTATACAGTTTAGATTTTGTTTCCTTTTCGTATCTATAAATAAAGCGAGCGATCACCAAATACTCCTGTTAAAAAGAAATTTAATTGCGACAAGTAAAATTTGGCTTGATAATCGAGTTAGCCGTTTTGGTATAATTCTTAAATATGTGCATTCTCTTCTTCCCCCTTATGAAATATTAGAAATTTCTTATATATAAGAATAGAAGATTGCGAAAGTTTAGTAAAGCCATTAATTGACACAAGATTATTTACCGGATCTGATGTGGTAAAAGCGTTATAAAACAACTATATAAGTCAGTTACAGTAGATAGAAATGAGAAGGCTTTTTATTACATGTAGTGAATCAACGTGCATTGCCAACATAAAGGAAGTGTCCTTATAATTTAATAATATTTACATATCGCATCTATATCTCAAATACTATTTTATTTTACATTTATCGTTTATAAAAAATAACAAGCTGTAGTCTGCAGTTTCAGACTTTATGGAATATTTCAATAACGAATTAATATTAATTAACATCTTTTCATTTTTTTTTCTTTATATACTCGTATGTTAGGTTTTTTGTCAGCCCAAACATTCCAGTGCTGCAAACAAACTATAAATATCGCAAAAATACTTCTGCCCGCCTTCCCAAAAGTGGCTATCAAAATTCGTAAATAACTGAAGCCGTTCCAGCGTGAATAACATCTGCTGTAATCGAAAACTTTCAGTAGGGCGTCATATTATATTTCTTCCACTTTCGGTAAGCCCAGTCAGCTGACCGAAACGATCGAGATTCAGGTTTCCAAAACAAACAAATGGAGGTGTTGAAACGGGTATTAAAAATACGACTGAAAATAAAATAACGGGTTCGGCAGCAGTGTTCCCGCAGTTTCCTGCGGCGATCATATTACTTGAATTATATTGTGTTGTAAATGCGGAATATTGCGAAAGGCTGATTGTATAAGAGCCGGTCTGTAAGATCGTAAGGATATAATTGTTTAAGTACACTGAAGGTAAACAATAGGATTCCGTATCGTTTTTCTTGGGTAACGTTGGTGGGGTGGCCAAATTTTCAATTCCAGGATATTAGATGATGAATAGTACATTAGTTGCATAAAGCTGATTTAACTAAGCTTATATATTAGTAACAAATCGGATACTAACGAAAATATTAGGTGTAAAAGTTAAGAATTTAAATTAGGTTCTCTTCGATATGCTGTATCACTCGTTTATAAGGAATCTTACATGCTCATAAACCCGTTGAAGTACAGTCAGCAAAAATCATTTTGCAACGAGTAGTTCTTACCGGCACGTTATCTTACTTCATTTCTCCTTATCGTTAGATGGTGCCGTAGCAGATTTTTGCTTCAAACGTTTAGAAAGGTGGACGATAGCCACCCGCATTGCACCCCATTTGTTAAAAGGGTCATAAATTACACCGCAATAAGATTACAGCCCCTAGTAGCGCCAGGAGAGCCTGATGAATTGTTTACAGTAATTTACTAGTGTTAAATGTCAATTTTTGTATCTGCGATATTATTAAAATAAAAGGTGTTTTTGTGCGTTTATTAATTTCTTGCTATGTTTAGAATCGCTGTTAATAAGATAAATACTAATATCGAAGCGAATGCGTATGCATGCGATTAATTGTTTTGGCGAGAAATATCAGAGTCGCGAGGAGATGCAAAAGTAGGCAATGAGTATTGATGTGTCATTTTTTTGACAGAGAGAAATATTCTTGATTTTGGCTCAGTGAGAGCGAGGTCTTTGGCCATGTTGTGCCTCAGGCAAAGAGAGTAAGGTCTTTGGCCATGATGTGCCTCAGGCAGTTTGAAACCCCTAGAGCAGAGTGCGTCGGTTGACAGCTGTGGTTCCTTCGAGTGGAGGACTTGCATTCCGGGGGGTAATGCAGGATATCTCGAATGACATAGTTCTGGTGGAGAGGGTAGCCTTATTAGGTGCCCCCGATCCGGGCTATTGGAATACGACCCTATAGGCCTTAGGGTGAGCGTTCGGGGAAGCCTCTACTATTTCAGGTTGACACTAGCTAGTTGTTGAAGAGAGAAAACTAACAAGGTATTCATAACCACCATTGAATAATGATGTAATCTAAGGGATAAAGCCATGGACAGGATAAGGATGAGGCCCTGGGGTGAAAACCCCTCTGTGAGTCTTAACTGTATCTTTTTGAGTTTAACGGATGAGTAACTTATGTTTTGTTTTTGCATCTCCCGCGCGTATGTGAAACCGCCTTGTCTGTCCACCGGAGTGACCGCATTGTTATGACCCACGGATGAAGGCGGCGATAATGTAAGTCCTTGATTATTTCCGCATTAGTTTTTCTATGTTTTTCATTCAGGTGTGGGGTCAAACAATCGGTTCACAGATTCGGTGAGATGAATTCAAAAAGTTTAAGCACGTTTTATCGCAGCGCAGTGGTTTGACAAATTATAGTTTGTCGTAATTATAATTGGTGGTCAAACAATCGGTTCACAGATTCGGTGAGATGAATTCAAAAAGTTTAAGCACGTTTTATCGCAGCGCAGTGGTTTGACAAATTATAGTTTGTCGTAATTATAATTGGTGGTCAAACAATCGGTTCACTGATTCGATGAGATTAATAATAACGTATTCAACATTTTTAGCACGTTTTGTCGCAGCGCAGTGGTATGACAAGTTATCGTTTGTCGTAATTATAATTAGTGGTTAAGCGGCGGCTGACAGTTTTTGTGCAAAATACGTTTATTCAGCAAAGTTCTTGGCCTTAACAGGATCTCTTTTGTTTCGGCGTGATTATTGGTAGATCTAATACCTCTATCATACATGTTTTGCATATTCTTCATGTTCATACAAATATGGGTACCCATCATCAACATCATCATCATCATCATCACCATCATTTTCTTTCATTTCTTGATGTTTAATAACATCCTATGATAACATTATACAGGCAGTTGCCCAATCGTGTAATTATCAAGCCCCGAAGCGCTGTTGACCTTTCTGAAATCTTGCGGTGAGAATCAACCAAGTACATTTCTTATTTTCTATTTAAAGATAAGGTAATGCACAGCGAGTAGACGTGATCCAGCGATTCTCCGGTTATTTGTGTTTTAAGTGCCCAGTTTATGTGATTTAAATCTGTATTTTGAAGCCATAGATGACTGTCATCGGGTGGTAAGTGTGAATACTAGAAAAGATCGGCCTAGAATCGTCAGATTCTGCTCAAGGAAGGATAGGCAGCTCATATTTCGCTACAAGATGTTGTTGAGAGGAACCAGTATTTCCATAAGATCATAAGATCTCACGAGGAAGCGCCTAGAATTACTAAAACTCTGTAGCTCTCAATTTGGTGCTTGTAACGTATGGACTTAACAGAGTTAAGTCAAAGTAATAGTAAATGGTCGTAAATACTCTGTAAATTCTGTTGACGATGTAGTCAATATACAGAACAGTATTGGTAGTAGTTAATTGGCAACGTTATCCTTTTATTATGTGTGGCGCGGATTTGTTGCTAGCGTAAAATGAAATGTTTTTCCGGGAGCTACTGCCGATTGTTAAGTATTAATTTTGCTTTTCTTTAATTTAACAATTAAACAGATTTCCATACAATTTAGTTTAATTAAGTCAGGTTGTATTTGTTCTCATTTGGAGGTAATAGATATCCTGTATAAGTTTAGCTTATAATTTTTATAAAGGTTGCACATCTTAATGTAAGATCGCTCTTAGCACATTTTCAAGATTTTATCAATTTAGTTCAAAGTGCAAACTATGTTGTTGTTATGGTTAGCGAGACATGGTTGTCTAATAATGTAGATCTATCTATTTTAGCAATACCTGGTTACAATCTTCGTTATACGCATCGTGCTGAGGGTCGAAGTGGCGGCATATATCAAGTCGACTTTTTGTAACTCGTTAATAGAGTTCGATTTTGAGATTAATTCCTTTATTGACTGTTTTTTTAGCATCCGCGTAGGGACTGTAAATTATGCATTCGGCGTATGCTATCGTCCGTCTAACTTCAGCTTGGGCAATTTTGTTGAAACCCTTGATAATATATTTGGTTTTGTTTGCGGTATGTATGATTAATTTGTCTGTCTGGGTGATTTCAACATTAATTTCTTAAATATTCCTAACCATATGAGTGCACATTTGGAGACGTAAAACTTGGTGCAAGTCTTGGATGAATCGACTATAGTGACTGGTAACTCAAGCTTACTGATTGATCCTTTATTCGTATCCCATTCTCTGAATGTTACAAGATACGGTACGAAGAACTGTGACGATATTTCTGACCACAGATTGGTTTATTGTGAATTTAGTTCACCTAAGGTTAAATGTGAGCCCAAATATGTTACTTATGTGTAGATCTTTCAGACGCTTTGATGTCAGTGAGTTTCGAGAAAGTTTGGAATCTATTGAATGGACTGATGTGATACGTGAAACCAATATTGATAAGAAACTTGAAAATTTCAACATCCTAATTATTTCTCTCTGATCGACATGCCCTGGTGGTAACGTCTAGGGTACTAAAGTCCAATGCAATGTAGTGTTGCCCKGAACTCAAATGTCTGATGAGTAAACGTGATGCATCCTTCCGTAAACACAAACGAAGTAAACTTCCTGAAAATTTTGCTGTATACAAGAGGTTGAGGAACTTGACTGTGAACTCTGTTAGGATGGAAAAAAGTCATTACATAGGTTCAGTTGCTTCTAGTTGAGATATACACAATATTTGGTTGGCTCTGCGCAAATTAAACATTGGTACTATCAAAGTGAGATCTGAACTGCCTTCTAATCTGTCTAATAGCAATTCCATTAATGCACATATTTTCCAGTTAAAAAAAAATGATCTCGTCTCTAATCATAGAATGCAATATTGTGAGAATGCTAGATTCCCATCCCTACAAGAATTTTCTTTAAGAATGGTTACTTTAGAAGAGGTACATTCCGCAGTCTTTAACGTAAAAAAAAAAGATAATTGTGGCACAAACAACATATCGTTGAAAATGTTGCACTTATGTAGTTCCATTATTGATTTATACCTATTACACGTCTTCAATTATTGTTGTATGGAAAAAGCTTATTTCCCTACAATGTGGAAGAAAGTCATCGCAATACCTCTACTTAAAAAGTTTAACCCTGAAAACTAGTCGGATTTACCTTTGATTAGCATCTTACCTGCAGCTTCAAAACTGTTTGAATCTCTAGTCTACGAACAGATATTTGACTGTCTTTTCTTGGAAAATGATTCCGATGCGCAGTGCGGATTCAGACGCGGTCGAAGCACTCCTACTGCACTAGTTTCAGTCATGGATGATTTTATTGCAGCTTATGATAAAGGTTTAGTCAGTGCTTTGGTTTTGCTCGATTTTTCAAAAGCGTTCGATACTATTAATCACGGTATGTTATGCGCCAAACTAAAGTCTTGCGGTTTCAGTAGTTTGTCGGTACAGTTTATTAGATCTTACTTGAGCGATAGAACCCAAGTGGTAAAATAAATATAGTGTCCCCTTTGAATTGTCAGTTAGATCTGGTGTTCTGCAAGGCTCCACATTAGGATCTCCGCTTTTCATAATATATACGTTTGATATAGTGAACTTAGTTCTACATTGTAAAGAAATAACTTACGCCGACGATACACAGTTGTATTTTAGTTTCGGTAAACATGATTTCGCAAAGGCTGACAAAATTCTGAACGAAGAACTTGAAAAATTAAGAAAATTGTCTGCTGAACATGGCCTTCAATTGAATTTGTCTAAGTCGCAGCTGATTGTCTTTGGTAATAAAAGTGGTACAAAATTTCTTAAACAGTCTTTCAATGTTTATATAGATGGTACAAGGTTAAATTTTGTTGATCATACTTTGATCTCGTTATGGACACTTAGATCCGGTTTAAGTTAAGTTAATACAAAAATCATTTTTAACCTTAAGTTATTTTATGCTTGTAGATATTTTTTTACCGTTAATTTGAAAAGGCAATTATGTGATTTACTCGTTCTCGTCCTCTTTAATTATTGCAATTTTTTATATTACCCCTGTTTGGATTCGGTTGGTAGAAACAGGATTCAGATTGTTTAGAATGCATGGTGTCGCTTATTTTTTGGCTTGCAACGCCGGGACCACGTATCTTACAGGATTAACTCTTTGAACCGGCTACGCATGGATTCTCGCTGGAGTTTTCATTTGAGTTGTTTCGTCCAAGCTTTACTAAATTCTCCTCATGCATGTGATAACTTGAGGTCTAAGCTTGCTCCTCATTCAACTACGCACTCACGTGATACACGAAATAAAGCTAAGTATTCACATATAACGCTGTAAGGCGGTAAGGCTGTAAAGCTGTAAGGCWCACCCYTCGKAGCGAGTTTAAAAAAAAAACTAAATATTAACAAATTTAAATTTAAACTAAGACAGTTATTTTTCGATCGTCAGATTTCATGATGACCATGACTTACTTCGTTCGTTCGGACTCGATGAGGTTTCAAGCAATAGCTTACTATCCCCAAAGACCACACATGAAGGCTAACCTAAGGAGATAAGACACCTGTTGATAATAATAACTGAAGCGTAAGACGTATAATCAATTAACAATAGGGGTATTCATAAATTATACCATAATAAACATAGTTTAAGTTTCTTTTCGAAGGTTAAGTAGAATAGCTTCTGCTAGACTTTGCCTTTATTGATCATGTATTACTCTCAGTATCTGCTCTTGTTTTAATAAAATCTATTTATTATTATCAAATCCATTTATTACATCAGATACCATCGATGAGGACAGTGGCTCAGATGAAGTACCATTGACTAATTTATCCAAATCAAGTAGGGATACCGAATAATTATGTCGTGAGGACACGACCCTGTTAGGTTGGCCGAATGTTAAATGTCAATTTTTGTATCTGCGATATTATTAAAATAAAAGGTGTTTTTGTGCGTTTATTAATTTCTTGCTATGTTTAGAATCGCTGTTAATAAGATAAATACTAATATCGAAGCGAATGCGTATGCATGCGATTAATTGTTTTGGCGAGAAATATCAGAGTCGCGAGGAGATGCAAAAGTAGGCAATGAGTATTGATGTGTCATTTTTTTGACAGAGAGAAATATTCTTGATTTTGGCTCAGTGAGAGCGAGGTCTTTGGCCATGTTGTGCCTCAGGCAAAGAGAGTAAGGTCTTTGGCCATGATGTGCCTCAGGCAGTTTGAAACCCCTAGAGCAGAGTGCGTCGGTTGACAGCTGTGGTTCCTTCGAGTGGAGGACTTGCATTCCGGGGGGTAATGCAGGATATCTCGAATGACATAGTTCTGGTGGAGAGGGTAGCCTTATTAGGTGCCCCCGATCCGGGCTATTGGAATACGACCCTATAGGCCTTAGGGTGAGCGTTCGGGGAAGCCTCTACTATTTCAGGTTGACACTAGCTAGTTGTTGAAGAGAGAAAACTAACAAGGTATTCATAACCACCATTGACTAATGATGTAATCTAAGGGATAAAGCCATGGACAGGATAAGGATGAGGCCCTGGGGTGAAAACCCCTCTGTGAGTCTTAACTGTATCTTTTTGAGTTTAACGGATGAGTAACTTATGTTTTGTTTTTGCATCTCCCGCGCCTATGTGAAACCGCCTTGTCTGTCCACCGGAGTGACCGCATTGTTATGACCCACGGATGAAGGCGGCGATAATGTAAGTCCTTGATTATTTCCGCATTAGTTTTTCTATGTTTTTCACTAGATACTAAAGAAACACCATCATGGTTTTCTTCAGTGCAGCTTTATTATGTATTTCTGGCAGTTTTGGGAAAAATGGACATCTGCATTATTATCCAAGGTATCTACTTGCGTTTCTGTAGTTTCTTTTAGAATGAATTCTAAATCAATTTCAGAAATTGTTATATCAACTTATCTTTTTTTATAAATATGTGGAAAAAATGATATTTTGAAATAGGAGCCACATATTATTTGTCATTACCTTACGTGGAATCAAATTCGATTCCATTTCAGGAGTAGGTTGATAAACAAATGTAGGTTAAAGCATTGAAAATTAATTATCTTGGTTTGCTTTCAAATGTGTATGTATTGTGAAACATTTTGAATACGTAAATAGGCCGTGTTTTGCTTCACTCTTTTTATCAGATAGCTCAGAAGATCACTTTAACCTAACGGTCGTTTTCAAACAGCATCAAAACTATATTGAACTTAGATTCGTAGAATTTTGTCCTCTTATCTTATTATTAGAACAGGGGTGAAAAGTATCAAATATTTGTTGCAGAGATCTGTATTATGTAAAAAGTCAAATCAAAAGGTAAAATAATAGTTACAGTACAACAAATGCTTGATAAATGTGAAGAATATGACTGATACACAGTGAATGTCATATATATTTCCCATGCATGTAAAACTCCAGTAACCTGTATAATAAATAAATAAATTCTAATTGCACGTGTTTATTTGCTTTCTACCCATAAATTTTCGGCATCAGCTGGGCCATACAAAGATCTCGATATTTATATTATATAGCACATTTGCGGTAGCGCTTTCTAACGACAGGGATTTTTTTTATTTTAAGAAACAGTGTCTGTAAGATCCTAACTGTAATTTCCTTGTTACATTTAGGTTTAGGCCGGGTGTACTACCTTATAGATCGAATACACGAAAATGAGCTTGTTTCATAAACGGTTAGTTAGCTATAACTATAAGATACATATATCTTATTTGTTGTTCATGTGAAAACATCATTATTTAGGCAAAATTAGTACACAAGACGGAACAAAGGAGTTTTAGCGATTTAAAGATATTTGTCATGGCATTCTCCAGAGTCTAAAAATATAAAAAATTTCCAAAGGAATTTACTTTCTCAAGCCAAAAGTTACCCTGAAATCAAGGTCCAAATGTAATTTAAATTGTAACTATGACACCTTGTAATATCAGTTGTCAATATTAACCGGTGTTGGTTTGCAACTAGTCTACAGTTCCCGAATTTCCCATTTCTTCTTTTTATTTTTCTTGATACCTAACATGGTCACTTCAATACTAAACGCTGTTATCATCTGAATTTAACAAGTTTACAATTTTTTATGTGATTAATATTGAACATATTTAAGTGTTTGAACTTCTATACTGTCCGCACTACACAAATTAATAGATATATCAGTTATATAATTAATGCACATGACAAAAAGTTATGATCCAAAGATGAAACCTTAAAGAAAAGCAAAAAATATATGTACTACGAAATTAAAGAAAGAAATTATTGATTAGATTTACAGTACACTTGCAAGAATACGCGACATTTGTAACGAATTGTTGCACAGTACCAAAGATTAGTATTTTGGACTAGATTGTTTAAAGGTTCAATTATTTATTCGACCTGCTGTACACGTCATCTATGAACAAGCCACAATTATTGAAATTTTCGACTCTATTCAAGACATATCCCACTGGTATTGGTAGTCACTGTAACTTTGTTTATGACGAACAGACAATCTACATTTCGATACACTAGCATTTAAACGAAAAGGGAATGCCGAAAAGAAGGCTCGTCATCAGAAAAGAAAATTGGACCTAAACTAGGACCTTGGGGCACACCATAAATGGGATAGAAAGTATAATAGAATAATCAAATAATCAAATGCATGTTATGTTGTGCACCGCGACCAACTGAGGTCACTGTGATAATTTCAGGGTGCAAAACGCGACGATGGAGCAGAAGAGTTCTATTAAATGTTGACTATAACAACGTATTACAGTGTAAACACCTAAAACGATATTGCGCAAGAACGAATCTCGACATCACCCCTCCCCCAGTCTATCAATTAACCCGCGGCAAACCCATTATCCCATTCGTACACCATTCTGTAATTACCCAAGAAATTAACAAACTCCGTGCGGGGTCATCGGGTTAACCGCTTAAAAGAACTAATTACCAAATTTAGCGTGCGCCTTAGCGTTCCCACCGTTGGTTGTTGCTTTCACGCACGGACAATGAGCCAGTAACTAACATGACTCTCGATTAGGCTGAATTATCCAATCGGCGATACAGATCGCGGGCTGGATATCTTTATGCGGATGCGTGCCGAGATAAGATCGCGATCGCATTATTCAGGATTCCGGATTATATTGCGCGGAAGCCATTATTTTCAGGATCGCCGGTCGCTTACGGAATTATTATCATTTATGCGGATTACGGGGGACGTTTTTACGCTGGTAATTGAGAAAATAGAAAAAGCGACGAGCAGGAGAATTAGACGGTCGACTCCGTGTAATTAGCATCTGAATGTGACAGCCGTAAGCTTCGGCCATAAGTTGTTCTTTGTTGTTGCTGCGGAATCGTTCAGTTCTAGCGCTAATTAGTGTTATTATCGCCGGAGTTCTTGCAGTGGTTCTTCGGCTGGATGATTCATGTCCAGACACCTGCGTCCAGCGCTTCGGTGGGTTCTCTTCCTGTCATCGATTTATTATTTTGCTAACGACTCGGTATTATACGAAGCGCGGGAACGTTGTTCGCGATCACTATTTTCCAGAAGTTTGATAAAGGTCTAGTCAAGCGGAGTGGATCGTTCCCAGAATTTTTGCAGCACAATGCTCCGAAATGATCAGTTTTTGATATTAGTTCGGAAGAGACAGCTAACCGAGCTATTTGAGTTTCTTTCTCTTAGAAAAGTTTTTGATCTGTAAACCATTCTATGTAGTTTTTTCGCATTAGGAACAATTTATTCCAGAGATCTCAATAGAAACCGAAGTTTGATTATATTAACTAAGAATACATCTATACAGTAAGTCCCCGGATTGGGTTTACAAGAGTTCTATGCCATGCTGTCTGCACTAGACCTAAACTACACTGACGAGCTATTACAATAGCGAAACACATCTGTTTGTAGTACTAGTAGTAGGCTGCCAACAGTATTCTCAGGTTTAATCGGGGAACACAAAAGACAGAATGACATGTTTCCCTCTGGTTCGAATGAGATATGGGGTATTGCCAAATTTTTAACTACGCCTAGTAACTGATCCGTCAGTCATAAAAAATGAATAAATGAAATCAACTATCAAAGTCTATTTTAATCATTTAATTCACAAAACTTGTGAACAGACAATTGTCGAAGTGATTTCCAGTTGGATTATTGATTGATTGATTGATTGATTAAACCAGCTTATGGTCAGCATTTCTGCCACTTCCGGATATACCGCCGGGCCGACAGTCTACGCTGGGTTGGAAGGGTACATGCTGATTGATGGTAGTGCAACTGCCTACTTAGCGCATGTTGACGAAATATAAGGGAAGGTTACACAGCTAGTACATTCACATCCTTTGGACGATTTCTTGGTGCTGTTGACATTATTGGTCCATTTCTGAGTCGCTTGATTAATTTCTTGTTTCTTGTTATTTCTGGCTATTATTCTTTGTTCTTCCCTGACTTCTGAATTACCCTCTCTATAGTTGTTTTCTATGTAAAGACGGTCATTCTCTTTTTCGTTGGTGTCCACTTAGTTCCCAGGTCTTCCTTAATATGTGGTCTGCCTCTCTCCCTTAGATGTGTCTCTGGTATTTCATCACGTATACCTCTATTCTTTTCATGATCGTTCTGCCATTCAAGAGTTCCGCTGTTGCCGCACTGGTGGTAAAAGGATATTTTTGCCTTAGATTGTCATTTTGTGGTATCTTGAGCTATTTGCATAAGCACTGCGTTCGCTCTTCTGTCAGCTGGGACATGAACACCTATTATGCATACTGTGTCCGACTTCCAGGATATTATATACCACTATTGTGTAATTTCTTGTATACACTTAACTATATGCACTTCACTCTAGCGACAGCAACAATAAAAATAGTAAAGCAAACATAAGTACATAACACTAGGACACATTGTGAATTGAACGAACTCTTAGTGCGATTTCATCTATGTTTGTCCGATCGCTTGCTGGAGCTCTAGATGGGGTGATGTTCTACGGGACCATGCTTCTCTGTGTAAATTTTTATATATATTAGAGATTCTTTATCGCCGTGGGCTTATTTCCAGGGCTTCCTGGTCTCTATACAAATTTATTGCACTATCATAGCGGTTACTTCTTCTTCGTGTTGCCGCTAAAATTCTCTACAACTGAAGCATTTTCGTTGCAAGTCGCTAATGAGTGCTGGAATCTTTTGAGTTTGGCCCTTGCCTTGAACAGTTTCTTCCATGCTGATTCCAATCTTCGACATGTTTTGTCTGGTTTCATTCAAACTTTTTTTCTGGTTTTTTTTGCCCCATGCCCGATTTATGTGTCATTGCTGGACAACTTTTTCCCCATATATCTATTTTTTTGTACCAGAATTTTGTAACTTCATATGTACTTGGCTAGATACACGGAACTACTTCTCTGTAACGGCGATAACAATAACAACCGCTATACAAACAACACTAGAACACATTATTAATGAAAATTCTAAAATTCAGTATGATTTTTTAACGCGACATTCATCTTGGGTCATAGGCGTATAGCAATTCCTCTTTTCCCTGAAATCTATTTTGTCTTCGTTGAGTTCTTGTAGCTGTCGAGCATGCTTTTCTGTTTCTTTACTTCCCTTTTCTTTTCACTGGAAGGACAAAGATGAGGTTTGCATTTGTTATTTGTTAGCTGGTTGATCGCTCTAGTTGTTAAGACTACCGTATGGATATTGGTGTTTATTTTTGATTTCATGAATGCTTAGGGTTTTACTTATTATACTAAAGCTTCACTTCCTTGAACGGGTGAAAAATAACTTTACAAAATAAGAAACGATCAAAGGTCTTTTGTTTTTACAGTCTATTTCCGATACGAAGATAGCAGGCACCTAATATGAAATGCATGAGTACATATTTCCCTCTCATTTGGAACGAATTGTAACAGTGTATGCTCTAATTATATATTTATAAACATTCCGATTCTACTGCCATTCTGGGGTGCAAGTTTAAATCCCATTGTAATGTATTCCTTCGCACTACGAATGTATTTCGGGGTTTGATTTATTTATTTATTTATTTAGCTGGGCTAAGCTTAGGCCAGAGTTGGGCGTGATTATTTTATATAATACTGATTTGGTTATACAGGAAACGGACTATTACTGATATAGTTATTATTTTAGTCAACGATTTTGCTATTTTCCTATCTGACTCTGATTCCTTGTGTTATTTAGATACTTCATCCGGTCTGGTGCGTTCGTATCACACATATATTTACATCGAGATGCAATCGGTCTCTTCCAGTCACATGCAAAAACAAAACACCTCTTCACGATGACACAGCTATGTAATATTCTCAAGATACAAGCACACTGTGCGTCGTTTTCACGTCCGAACGGCATGGGAACCCAACCCCGACTCCGAAAGCTACATACAGATATAATTATTTAATAAAAATAGTTTAATTTCGATTTTTGAGCCCCTCGTCTATAAAATCCTTGCCTCATATATCTCATATAACCTAGGAAGTTTTCCAACCAGAACGATGGCCGAGATTGATCATGCGAAGATGCACTAGCACACCCGCGTCCTTTCATCATTAACATTGCGCAATCCCATGTTTCTTTCACTCTCACTCGGTCACAGTTAAACCCAATTAAAAAGTCGTACTGTTGGAGATTCCCCGTGGGTGTCTTGAGATATTGTCTACGCCGGCTTGCTAAACCAACACTTCAAGCAGTAAAAGTACTAGATAAAGCATCTCGGGCCGTTTTTTAATTACCAAATGAATGGAAGACGACCGTTATCTGGGATGTGATTGCTCGGAAAGACAACGGGGCAGTTTGGAAACATTTACTGCGTTACAATGGGACCTCTTTCACTTGGTGCTTGGAGTGGTTTGGTAATCTTTTTCTTTTTGTCGGGAGAGAGAGATTCGCCGGAAATTGATTTGGTAATGTTTTGCTTTTGCCATTGAAGGTGAATTTTCTACGCTTTTACTCAAAAAGGAAACGTTAACTAATAATAGTAGACGTATTGGGATAGGTAGGAGTATCTTTCCTTTTCTTGAAGTAACCATCTCTTTAGAAACTTCACTTGGTATTATTTTTTGTCTGAAACTAGACATTAGTATAGAATGCATAGTACCTGGAAGTCAAAATGTAGATCAATATTTAAAGTGCACAAAGGCGTTGATATTCTGAACTATGGTAAACTTACTTCATATCTGAAAGTCTTATCAAGAAATTGTAAACCAAAGACGGCAAAGATACTGAAGAGTAACAAAATCGTACAGGGTACGCCATCTCGAGCTTCGGTATGGAAATATTGAATAACTTTGTTATCCATTGTCGGTATGACTTGAGAAAAAATAATTTGGAAACGCCATTTCAGTACAATTTTAGCCATGAATAACTTTACACCTAAAGAACGCGCTGATATTGTGACCATGTATTTGGAAAATGGCCGTTCAATTGTGCTTGCTCAACGTGCATACCGTCGAAAATATCGCGGTCGCCTTCTGATAACACCATACGCAATGTGACTAAAAATTTCCAAGAATCGGGGTCTGTGGCAATTCATCAACGCGTTTCAGTTCGTAAAAGACGCTTCAATGAAATTGTTGGAACTGTGAAGCAGAGTGTTTTGAGAAGCCCAAATCTCTCGTATCGTCACCGTGCCCAACAGCTAAACATCAAAGGAACCACTCTTAGGAGGATTTTAAAGGAAGATCTTCACATGTTTCCTTACAAAGTGCAAATAACTCAACAATTATTGCCTACAGACGAGCCCCGTTGCTTGGAATACGGAAAAAGCGTGGTTCGAATGGCCCAGGTTGATTCCGAGTTTTGGAATCAAATTTTGTTCACGGACGAGGCCCATTTCCATCTCTCTAGTGGAGTGAACAAACAAAATTGTCGATTCTAGGGCACAGACAATCCTCATATTATCCACGAGAAGCCATTGCATGACCAGAAAGTCGCTGTTTTGGCCGGCGTTAGCGCCAAAACCATCATCGGACCATCTTTCTTTCGTGAAGGCGAAACCGTCGATGGCGACCGTTATCGGTGGATTTTGGCGCACTATGTGATTCCAAAAATGCGCGAAAAAAATTTATTGAACTTCTGGTTTCAACAAGACTGCGCCCTAAGCCACACGGCGACCAAAACGATGAACTTTTTGAAGCAAGATCGCCGGATTTGACGCCGCTGGACTTCTTTTTGTGGGGTTATCTAAAAAGTAAAGTAGACGCCAACAAACCCACGACATTGGCAGCGCTCAAGACCAACATTCGAGCTGAAATAGAGGCAATATCGCTCGAAATGCTGGCTAAAGTATTGGAAAATTCGAAAAAAGAGCACAATATTGTATGGCTCGTAAAGGTGGTCATTTGTTGGATGTTGTGTTCTAAGTACAGTTGAAACAAATTGTAAAGGACTAAATCAAATAAAAAAAAACACTAACAAACATTCACTTTCACTACTTGCCGAAGTTATTCAATATTTCCATACCGAAACTCGAGATGGCGCACCCGTTACATTTTTTTAAAAAAGCATGGTGTGAGGAATATTTACAGGTTAAAGTAGGAAATACATGATATTTTTTTATTAAGAGCTCTTTATTGGTTGCAAAGGTCATTGAAGAACACATGTGCATCGAGATGCCAATTGCTGAAAAAAAGGTGGTTTTCGCATTTTTGGACTCTATTTTGCTCTCAAAATTCACAAAATAATAATAATAATAAAGAACTTTATTAGCTTTCCCATCACAATGTACATTCACAAAAATTATAATTTCCAGGCGAGATACGACGGGGGGCTAAACGGCAAAGTTCAGGTATACCTACCAAAAAGGTGCTCAACGAATCTTAACTTGAAATCAATCCCAAATTCCTGGTTGAGTCAACAAATTTAATAAGATTAGGTATTATTAACGTATTGCTTAATACTTTGCATCAGTTGTTGCCTGCTATCGATATCATGTGTTTTACCTAATAAAATTGCCTTAGTTTTATGGCGATTAATTATCAACCCGTGCTCCGTAGCAGCTACTGAGAAACGGTGTAAACCCAAATTAATTCGACCAGTGCCAGATGAATGTCGTTTTGAGCCACGTATAATACAGCTGCGTGTCATCTGCGTAAGAAACATAATACTATGATTGAGGGTATCAAAAGCCTTTGTGAAATTCAATAGTATAAGTAACCCATATCTAGTTTTCAACTATTTCAAAGTTATTTTCATTCACAGGTATACAGGACTGTATTTATATGAAACGCAAGTAACGCACATTATAATTTAAAATTTGGATAGCTATATTTCTAAAAAAAACTGTCAGAAAGATTGAATTTTCTCGAAAACACTATTGCAATTCTCGACATCAAATAGATAGGAAAAAATTATGCAAAACAGGCACTGTTTAAATGAATATGTTAATTATTTCTCATAAGCCGTTAGTGGCAGATGCCAACAACATCATATCAGCATAAAGGAAATTTGATACTACTATCAGTGATGCGAGAAAAAAATATGGTGTAATATTAACAAAAAAATAATTTATTCTTGGTTGAATTAGTAAACTTCCAAACGGTGCTGCTTAGACTAAAATAAGGGTAACCAACTGTCATTTATTTTCGTGCGAAATCTGAAAACGGAATAACAAACAGGGTGTTCCATTTCGAGTAACCTATTTAGTGTTCACTTCAGGAATAACTGGGAGCCAGCCAAGCGCAAAAAGATATTGTTCTCGATTCTGCCTTCACCAATACGACTAGATACTAAGCTATCCAGCGAAGCAGTCGTTTTAACTGAGGAGAAACGCATATGGAGACCCAAGTCGTTTTATTATTTACTCCTACTGAAGATTCTCATTACAGCGACAAAATTTATGGGAAGTACCTCAGCTCTGAGTAATGTATGAACATCCACAGGTGCTAAAACACCGCCCCCTCGGATGCTGGAATTTTCAGTACACGGACGCGTCTCGTATGTCACAATAAAACAGATATTTCTACTATTGTTGCGATTCAGAGTACCTTTATGCGGTGTTTCATGACCAATAGTGCGATATTCGTAGGCACCAGTAAAGACTAATAATATGTTGATTTTATAGCAAAAATCAGTCGTTCAGAACAAAAAAAAACTATTATGAACTTTGCCGGGATATTTCAACACTATTGTATCTCCTTCAGGCTACAAACACCCATTTAGTTTTATATATAATGGGAAAATTCGATAGTAGCAACAAATTCATGCAATCAAAATATTAGATTGGCTAAACAAAACAATACTTGAAAAATGCACAATCACATTTGTGTACTCTATCTAGAAATGCGTGAAACAAATTTAATGGAATTTGGTAAAAGTGCATTTTAGAGGTTTACCGAGTTTCAGTAATCAGAAAAACCCAAAAGACGTTGTAGAAGGGTTAAAACCACCTCCATCATCTGGTAATTAAAAAAAAGAATAGGTGTAGCTTTCATTTTGTTAAATTTTTAACTCTTGGAAGATCTCCGTATTTCTCATAGTTTTCTCCAACACTGATAACTGATATTTTTAGTGCAAATGTAATAAAGTTCTTTGATGAAGTTGTAGTACACACTTTGGTTGGCCGTGGATACAAAAACAACAATGGCGTACGCGGCTTTCAAATTTAAATCCTTGCGATTTTTTCATTTGTGGAGCATTAAAAATACAAGCGCACTACGAGAAATAACGATATTTTAAGAAGGGTGCATTTCAATTTTTTACGTCGCATTGACATCTGCATTGATGAAGGTTGACGTCACACTGAATACTTGTAAAGAAGTTTTGTCTTTGTGTCCACTGCAACCTAAATTTTGTATTTTTATCCCAAACAATTGATTTCTACTACAAAATCAATAATCATTCAAAGACGTTACACAATGGAAAGTCTAATAGAACGCAAGATGCATTTATGAAGGTTCAAGATTTTCCTTTGCGTCTTTTTACCAACACACTCCATCATTTTTCAATTAATGCCGTTGGTCTTCTGCAATAAATTGACGTAACCAAAGAAAAGTGACATTCACGATTGGATGTATAGACACAGAACCCCAACATGTCTAATACGATCGTGCCTTCTTCCTTATTGAATGTGCAATGATTGTGTTTATAAAAGGACTGTTAACGCTTTCTCCACCTATTGTGGATGGACGACGATGAGTTCTGCGGTCAGAATGAAAAAGTGCGCTGTGACAAGATATTCCTTTGTTATCTGTCGTGCAGCAAGCGACCCAAATATAAATATTTATTGATAGTAATGTGCTACAAAAACAATAAATTGATATGGCGAGAGTTTGTACTAATTCATAACATGACAAATAGCGTTAAGAAGGATTTCATTTAATAGAAAATGAAAAGTGAGAAATGATGAATGTGTGTATGTAGTATGTAAATAAAGAGTACCCACATTTTGTCTTTGAATTTCTACAGATTTCATGTGTGCATGTGTTCCAACACAATTTGTATGAAAAACATTCTTATTCTTAATAGGTTCTGAAATCGACTATATTGTTTCAGGAAGTTATATCACTAAGGAGTTGCAGCACTCGTCCCCCTGGTTATCGTCGCAGATCAAGTAAGGTGAGTCAATTATTTTTTTATAGACGCTAAGTTTTATCTGTCGAATCTGGTGTATTAAATTATAATAGTTATGTCTTATTGGATAATCAAGTGAATGGTAGGAAGGAGACTCAGGAGACACTTGGTGGACACTTTTTGAATTTTGATCCTTCTTAACCTTCTCTGTTGTCTGTAATAAATTATTCGGTTTTATCGAAACTTATAAGTAGCTTCATCAGTGTAGCTTTCGCAAACAGCAACATACACGAGTACTATTTTCATTGCTGAGTAAATAGATTAAATATAATTCAGTATCTAGTTTATTAAAGGCAATGAAGACTATCTATTATAAGCAAATTGGATGTTTCAGACAAGGATTTCTTTTTAACTTTACGAACCTTTTTTATAAAATCACGTTTATCACACATACTACACACCATTTTTTTTCTAGAAACAACATAAAAAATCAACGTATTTCTCAGGTTATTATAAAATGTAATTTTTAAATCCAATTGTCCATGAAAATTATTGTTGCCAAGGTAATGATAGTTCGATCGTTTTTTGACAAGTAATGGTAATAGTGATCAAGAATGTTAATTTCTCCCAGAGGGCATTGAAGAAGCTTTTTGCCTATGAAATCAAAGCAACAGTACGAATTTTCGTACAACCGTTTTTTATTAAGATAGTGTGACGTAATAAATCTTAGTGGTAAGTTTAGTGAAAAGGTGCTTTGACATACTTTGAAGAAATGCCCAGAATGTGGAGGATGCACAAGTAAAACATCACAGGCCAAATTTTGTCGAAAATTTTGACGGATAACATTTACTGTTGCCCTGGTACAATTATTAAAGAGATTGGTCATGGAATTACTTATTCAAATTGTAATTTCTCTAACTGCACATTCAAGTAAATCATTATTTCTTTGATTAGAGTTTTTATTTTGACTCCAGACAATAGTACCTTAAAATGACATTTTAGCCACTGACTTAAAATAACACTTTTACTGGCGTTTGCTGCATGTACTTGAAGTACAAAAAATAATGCTAGAATTTAGAATAACATCATTTTTGGGACCATTGAAATCATTTTTGTTGCATTTTTCAGTGACGCTCAATGTAGTAGTGTTAAGCTATCGGTATCTTAAACATCAAAACCAGTACTTCTATCATAAAACAATGTGCTTTGACTGTTGCATTGCTTTTACTGCTATCCTTTTTTAGATGAACATAACTTCAACCTGCTCATTATGTTTTCGAAAAAGAACACTATCACTATCAAACAACGACAAAAAATACTGATCTGAGGTTCCGATTATACCAGGACCATAAATAAAGTTTAAGAAAACTCTAAAAATTGTCTGACACAACTTCAACCAAAATGTTGAAAGCACTAGCAAATAAATAAATCACCAAGGAAGCGGGATGTCGTAAAAACAACGAAATGCATGTACGCTCAAACCTAATCTGTGAAAATGAAGCTCTTGAGGATTTGAATACATCATAGTTGCTAGAGCAACAGTAATTTTAGACAGAATAGATTTATTAATTCTTAGATGATCAAACTTACCAAAAATTTCATCGAGATCTTACTTCAAAAATTTCAAAACTTTAAACTTTTCGAATGAGGAAGTCATTTTTAATTGTTTCTGACTGGACTGCAAAGTACCTGAATTGTACAGCTTGTCCAAAATCCATAAAACTAATGTCTCCTTAAGACATATAGCAGTCCTAGTTACAAATTAGCAAAATTTTGTGCTAACTATTTAAAGCCTTATGTAGAAGAAACCAGTAGTTTCATCAAGAATTGTTCAGCCTATATTGATGTTATAAAAGGATTATGTATTTCAGCAAGTAATACCTCAGCTTTAACGTGGTTCCTTTATTTATGAAGGTACACATACCTGAAACTAGATATTATCATATCCATACAGCTACATAATCCAGACGTTGTTTGAAATCTACCTATTTCTTATGGAACAGTAATTTTTATAAACGAGACCTGTATTTCCTAGTAGCTAATTCGATAATGAAAAACTTTGAAGGGGTAGCGAATTACTAGTTTCAGTTTCAGTATAAATATGTAAATGATACTTCTAATATTTGACTTAAGGTTTGGAAGAGTTAGGTAGGTTTCTAAATTATTTGAATAGTCAAAATCCTGATATCAAATTCACGCTGGAGTTCGAATGCAATGGTAATTTATCTGTCTTGGATATCCAGATTTACACTGGTCATTTAGGGCACAAATTTTACAGAAAACCAACACACAGACATATATTACATGTCGTATCTCACCAGCCTCCCACTCAAAATAAATAAAGAATAGTTTATAAGCACGTTATTTGTTAGAGCTCAAGCAATTCAACGCTGGTGAGAAATGTTATAGCAATAGGAATATTTGATCGATTTTTCATAAAGTGCTCGTCGAAATTCAGTTACTTGGAAGTCGTGATATTTTAGTTGTCGAAAGTACAATGTAATAATTTAGATAAAATTGTATATTCTACTAAGGATAAAGTATATTTAGAAAGTAAAGGTATTTACAGAATTACTTGTTCTTGCGGCAAGTGTTATATAGGTCAGACCAAAAGAAATGTTCGGACGTCTAATAAAGGAAGCTATAGAAATTTCTAGAAATATTGATAACTTTCATAGGAATAGTGCAAATTATGAATTAGCTGATATTTTGGAAGTTTTCTTTTGCCAACTAGTTTGTGTATATCCACTTTGAACTTGAGTCACGCAATTTTTGGAGGTTCTCTTCTGCGTCAAATTTCACAAGTGTAATCAAAATGTCGTAAGATGAATAATTCTTTCCCAAAAACATAATTATCTGATATTATGAAGGCTGAAAGCGTTTACCCTTGTATTAACTAAAGCCCTCTGCAAACAGCATAAGTGTCATCAATTAACGTACATTTTAAGTGAAAAACCTTGCTAATATCAAAGTATCTCCAAAATAACGAATTCCTGATTAAAAACCAACAGCAAACAAACGATCAGGTGCAACTTTTTCTATCAGATCCGCTGCGCTGGACTCAGTTATTAATTTCAATGTCCCACCTGTCATACACTCAAACAGAATCTCGAATCTTGACAGCTCCAAATGCATAACCGTTAGCTACACTTTTTATTACGTCGCTACCCAGTTGTAGGTGTCCTAACGCGACCTCGCCAAATATGTACAGCAGAGCGCCGTTACGTAATGCCGATTCCGGCTAAACAGAAAAAAAGAACCTAAAAAAATCGTAATAACATGCAAAGAAGAACGCTATCATTATCGATCTTGTTTTGTTAATTATAACACGCTACTTTATAATATGATATACCTGCTCCCATTGGAAGCGGGCAATCTGATATGATGATCTCGAATCGGTTTTGCAACCTGAAATTAGAAACAGAGCTGGTTGAATTAGAGGGGTCAGCTTCTGCAATTTTGCACACCCGCCCGAGGGAAGCGCTTGGTTTCTTCATAACGATCTTAACAGTCTATAAAGTTCGCGCTTTCTAATTTTGAGTAGTTGTTAAGATGGTTAAACGCTTCATGAACATGGGTMGTAATTTAATTTAGAATAGGCAATATCCCTTTGTAATTAGGTGCTTCAACCACATCATTAGATGGTTTATATTCTTCACTTTTGCTTAATTGTTGGCAAAACACTACACTAAGCAAGCTACTTCAGACACATATTTAGCAATGACTGAACGCCAAATTCAAATTAGTCTTGACTGTGTAATTATTCCAACAAGCTATTTTCTAGCTAACCTGCCAGCATTAACTTGTTACCAAGACAAAAATTACATTTTTTGGGAGTAAACGATACTGTAATACAGACGGTTTTCGTTTTTCTTCGCACTTTTTGGAATATTTTACGTGGAATTTCCAGGTTAGTTGGTGGTGTTTTATAAACTACAGATTTTAGACGTCTCCATAGAAAAAGTCCTTCCTCTTCTTCTTCCCCTCAATTTAGGATTTCTCTTGTGTTTAATAATTAGTGCCTCTCTAGCGTCTTGGAATTCAAGTTCAAAGTTAATCCTGGTTTGATCCACGGTTGTTGCTTAGCAACGTCAGGAATTCGGTGTTCTGATTGGTGTGGCTATAGCAACGACCGCGGATTAAACTCGGATTAACTTTGATCCGCGTTTGTGCAACCGGGCATTAAAGTGTAACCCATTATTGATCTAAGGATTTCTCTTTTCACTTAAGCGCTCTTTCGTGGTACTATTTCAGCTCTTGCCTCGCCAGCATGTGTTATGATGAGCTTATGCAGGCTTTTTAGTTTTTTTACGAAGGTAATCCGATATGATAGTTGCTCTAGGTGTTTGGGCGAATACTTCTGCCTTCAAATATCTGCTACTCGTTATGTATTTGAAGTTCATTACATGTTTTATGCTTCGATCCATTAAAATGTGTATTTTCGCTCCGTTTTCCATCTTAGTTACTTTTTTACTTCGAAATACAATTAGAAACATCATAAATCAGTCAATCTTTGCCAATTTATAAGTTCCTCAGTGAGGAACCCTTTACTTTTACACATAATATCAGCACGACAGATTAAATTTGGTGTAGCTAGAAAAGAACAGGTACCAAACATTGCCATGATAGATATGGCTTGAAAATACAGAAAAAATCTAATAAAAGCAATCCAGTTCACTCGGCCAGATTACAAATTCCGTTTTCATCAGCTTCTCTGTAGTTCAGCTCCACGAAACCACTTGTTGCTTCCAAACCGGGGCGCGGCTACCAGCTGCCTGCGATGCCGCATAATTTGTTCCGAATTAACTGGAAGTGCCGTCAGATTTACTGACCGGGCTTAATGCCGAATTCATGTTTGCATGCGCGCAATTTGGTTAATTTCCTGCACGGCGGTTTCAATTCGGACTTACCTCGATAATTTACAATATATTTACATTGTAGCTGGTCCAAATTGCGAGGAGAATTGTGTAACCCAGATCAGATGGTTCCCACCGTCTTACACCAGGTTTTTTAATATATCACATACAAATACAATGCTTTGGTTGACTAATTATTTATAGAATTGTTTATTTTAAGCTGTTTAGCGATTTTATTTATTGATATCCATTTCTTTCGAATATGTCTTCCGCAAGCATTACAGTTCTAGACGCAATTCGGTTTCGTTTCTCTACATGAATTGGGATCTCGTAAACTGTAAGAAATAGAAAGAAGGTCAAATGGAGGCAAACTTGCTCATTTTTAAGAAATATTAAAAAATATTATAGAACTGAAATTAGCTAAGTGCCCGAAAAGCACATTAAGGCACTTTTTTGAAACTATTCATTAGTGCTAGTAGTAATTTAGTATGATGTTTCGTCTGCTCGCAATCATCATCAACTTTATTTCTTTTTGTAGACGCCATGTTGAAAAAAGGGTACTGTACAATAACTTTTATTATTACTTATTATTACTACAATTATTAGTAATTCTTTTTGCAAATAAAAGCAAAAATTCCATAAACTTATATTTAAAATGCTAAAACATAATGAATCTACTAGTGCCCCAAAATCTGAATACACGTACATACCTATCATATCAAATTATATTAAGAGTCTAAAAGGAAACCTTGTTTACCTACCTGTTGCATTTTCAGGGGATATTTTGTAAAAACAAATTTTTTTATTTTGGTCGTTTTGTTTATAACTTTTTCAATGGGCATCGGAGTTCGGAGCTAGCAAAGGGTTGGGCATTCCTGGCTATGTTTTGGTGTTAGCAGTAATTTAGTACAATAACCTTTCGGCAGTGAGTGATTATCATCAACTTTGTCTTTCCTTATGGGCGCCATATTGGAAAATATCACGTTTCGTTACTTTTTTGCAGTTATACGTGAATAGAACACTAAGTGTGACATATTATACGCAGACTTTTTTGTCTTGAATAGTATCATTATCTAATATGGCGCTCGTGAGAAAAACAAAGTTAGTGATGATCATACACTGCCAAAACGTCGTACTCAATTACTGCTCACTCAAAAATAGCTCATAATAAATAAAAAATTGAAGAAGTTACGAACCTAAAAATAAATGTCTAGTTTTTCAATATACTGAAAAATGCATCAGATAAATAAAATTTCTTGTCAGATTCTTAATTATGTCATAATTACGTTTCACATCTATCTAGATTTTGGAGTCGCAAGTAGTAGAACTACTAGATTTATTATGTTTTATCCTTTTAAATATGAGTTTTTGGTATTTTTGCATTTATTTGTAAAAATAATTACTAAGTATGGTATATCGCATTGAACATGATAAAATCTTTAGTCAGCAGTGCCTTTTTCCAATATGGGGTCCATAAGAAAAAAATAAAGTTGTTGATGATTGCGAGTACAATTACTGTTAGCACTAGTGGATAGCTTGTAAAAAAGTGCCTATGTGCTTTCCAATTTTAATCGGAAACATACTTAAAAAATTATGAACAGAAAACGAGAATCAACAATTATAGTTGTTTTTTTTTGGAATATTTCAAAAATATAAATGGGATTTATTTTCAGAATCCGGAAAGGCTGAATAGCCCTGTGTAATATAGGCCCCAAGAAGAAAGCTTACGGCCCTCCCGTGCATGTGTATCTTTTCCATCAAAGGTTACTTCTTGCGTTTATGTATAAGCAGTATTTCACGATGATAGAACACAAATATTACCCATGTAATAGACAGAAATAGGTGATATGTCTTGTACATGAAATAGTTTTTTGATTTAGTTAGTATTCTCAAGATTACTTGGAATATGAAAACATTGCCAAATTTAACTTATAAATTTGATACCTATTTTCAGAAGTCGTTAATATTTTGTTTCTGAAAAGGGTGTTTTATATAGAGTGTCCCACCCTAGCGCGAATCTTCTGTACCTTACATAATGTTAAAAAATACGAAAAAATGTTCTATGCCGAAGTTTTTCAGATTGCTTGGCTGCGCATTTTAAAATTATGTTCAGGTATGATGGATTTTTGGTTATAGCAGAAGTGCATAGTAACTTTTCTATTTGAAATTGGACAATCTGTATTTTATTGCATTTTTTTTATTTCTTATTGAATTCTAATGTTACTTTATTAACTGTTTCGGCGTTATGTGCCATTTTGTGAAAGAACGATCACGTTAACAGTACTTAAAAGAATAGCGAATATTTTCTAAGCTAAAAAAAAATATGAAAGTACGTTTTTACAGTTTAATAATAGTATGAAAATTCTATTATACCACTAAAATAACTTGATTTTTTTATTAGAACAGTGCAAATATTTTTAGTTGGATAAATGCAGAATTGAAAGCCATTTCTCTTGATTAAAGTTATCGCTATGTGCTCCTTATAGTTTCGAGATATTTGTGAAAAAATGCAATTCCTAATTCTTCAATAGATTTCAAATTACAATAGCAGTTGTTTCCTATTAGGATCTTTCACTGTTGCCACAAGTTAGTTGTGTGTGTTTCCTGCTGATTTTTTAAAATGTCTTTTACGAATAATGACCTGATCGACGTGGTCTTTTTTGGCTGGCCATTAAAGGTTTGGGGTGGAATTTTGAGCAATCATCTTATATGTTCTGTCTTTTTCATTGGCACATTACGGCCAAACCTTTCTTCATTTTGTGAGGAAATAGTTTAATTAAGTCTTGACGAATATTTCACTAGCAGCACTTCAGATAATGTGATTTCAACAAGTGGGTGTTTATCATCAACATCAGCAATTTCAACTATATTGTATCCTGTCGTTTCCAGTTCCTTATTGGCTTGACGTCAGAGACTAGTAATCATAAAGGGACTTGACAGTTTCATTTTAAAATCGATAAGTGATCCTGTAAACATAGCGGCGTCCAAGAAGAACCTACACGCACGTCCATCACGCAATGTAAGCGAGGTGTTAAAACGGTCGTAGTAGAACCCATTAAAAAGATTAATTGTTGTATCAAAGGAGTAATTATGCCGGACGCCCGAAGACGAACATTTAGGAAGCGATAACTCGATAACCATCGAGTTATTTATTATCGATTAGAATCTAAATTGGATTTCGTTTGTGCCGCGTGAAGATACAGCACTCATTGAACATATTGATTAGAAAGGCAAATGAATACGAGATGAGTTCCCGTCAGCATATTAAGATGGTAACAATAAAGTAGTACATGATATTTGGTAGTATTGGAGTTGTGTGATGCCAATTGTATTATTAAAGATGCTCAGGCTTAAAATAAATCTAATATTCTCCAGACGGTTAGCTGTAAATGAGCTTGCGAATATTCTAGCGCCCTCTAGTTTTTTAAGAAATCCCAAAATTATAAAAAATAAGCTTAGTTCAAAGAATTGTCAAGATCCATGGAGTAGTGAAGAGAAGCTCCTTGTTGTTGTAGCGACAATCGTCGAGTGATTAAACAAATTCTACTGATCAAAYTCAGCAAACAATTTTTAAAGGAATTTCACAAACATTCTACCAGTCAAACGTTCGTCATAAAATATAGGCCCGAATGAATAGTGTACACCAGAAATCTTTTTTGGTATATAAATATCATCATTTTATTTCTTAGAAATGTCCACAGTTTTTTTTTATTATAAAATACAATCAAGATAGATTTTGTTTGTGAATATATTTGAAAAACTCAGAAACGTGACTTTCTGCTATTATATATTAATGAGTGAAGCCGGTTAAAATGTAAACTCGAAATCATAAAAAAACTTATTTTTGTTTCTGTAAAGTAATGCAGATAAATGACTATTACTGTTAATATATTTTTAAAATAATGTATTATAAAAATAAAGTTTTATTAGAACAAGTGTAATTGTACAATAGTTATTTATTCAATATATATTTAAACATTTTATTTTTAATAAAGGATATTAATTTCGGCAACATTTTTTGTTCCCAAAGGTTTCCATCTCTTGATATTTTCTCTATTAACATTCCTTTCCAAGTCTAGACGACGAAATAACAGAGCTCTGCATTCATTGAATCTTCATTGAATATAATATTTGGTCTTGGTTCCGCGCGCAAAAAAAATTCACAATTTTTATGATCAACAAATACATTGCCTTAGGCAGCTTTCAATGTCTCTAGATAATCCTGCCGATTATTCATCAAACGACATATCCTCCGTTTTCCTGATATTTAGGGCTTTCTTTCTATGCTCTGCAATAGGATTGTTCTGCGCCTTTGCACAATTGATGCAAAATTTATTTCGCGCACCTAAGTATGTATAGCAATTTTCCTGTTTTAACCCCCAAAGCATTAAAGGTTAACTCCCTCGGTGCTAAAATTGTTGCTGCGATAAAGAAAGGAACAAATGTTTTGCGTGTCAAAATTAAATTTTCTCTGGTGCTCTCGTCTTACTTTTTATTGTTTTAATCTTTATTTTTCTTCTTGCACCTTTTTTTTTCGACAAAGGTCAGTGTGAATTTCGGAAAAGTATGATGACAACTCCAGAGAGAAATAAGAGTAGTCCGTATAAACAGCCTTAATGTCTTGCTTTATAATTATATACAAGAATATACAATATATATATATTTGCGTTCGGCTGGGGTTTCCATCTATCCAATCACAGAGGTGCATATTAAAAAAAATCAGCCTTAAATTCACCCAAAGAGTCCAAAAAATGTAAAAACATACACGATGTTGGATAAGGAAAAATAAGTGTACCTACTATTTTCTGGAGATGGAGATGGACAACTTCTATAATATTTTTTTTATTGAACTGATTAAGAGTTGCTAGAAACCACTAGTCATTAGGTGGGATTAAAATAAATATTCTGAATATGTCTAAATAAATGAGTTGATTATATTTGAAGTATAGTGTTTCGAGAATTATCAAGGGTTAAACCAAACATCATCCTGTAAGTTTTCGGACCTTTAAATTTCTATCAACCCAAAGCCTCTTTACAGTTGGACACCGACACTTTCAAAGGAAACAAATGATAAGCACAGATTTATCGACAATTAACGAAATTGACACGATAACTATGCGAAGACTTGCAGCATGCATAATTACCTAACCAAAGGATGCTATCGCTTCACCCGTCAGTATAGTAGCCACAGTAGTTGATAAATGGCCGGGAATAAGGTTTCGTCTTCCGTTGCGTCACACGACCGCAACCGTGTAATTAGGCGTGCAAAATACTTCTAAAAATCCATCTTTCCAACGAAAAGTTGCAATTTCGCAAAGCCAATTAAGCGATGCCATAAGCCCGTGCTCATTGACATTAGCATACGCGTGCGTCCTGAATGAAATACGATATTTAATTACTTCCATTTACGCGAATACACACCGTGGTCAGTTAATATCAGATTGCCACATCGGGATGTTTGCTGCAACGGTAGCCGGGCTAATTGTTGTAGGGCGATGGGTATAATGAGGCCGAACAAAAGCTGGTGTGTTGGCTAATGTGTGGACTATCATAAAAAAGACACACGTTGGCTTTGTACAGATGGTCATCGGTGATGATCCTATTCTGCAGATTTCTTTTGGTATTATCCTGTAACAATTATCATCAGTTCAGATTGAATCCGTCTCTAAACGCCTAAGGGTTTCGTTCTTTATCGCACGTTGATATTTCCTGCGCATTGCTGTATGTGCTCCGCAGAATTTGGCAGGCGTCATTGTATCATGAGTATTTATAACAAAATAGTGTAGAAGGTTAAGCGTGGACATCAGCCGTACCTCAAAAATGGTTTATTGATTTAGAAGCTCACGAAAAGTGCTAGAAGCAGTGTAATATTGAGAAGCTTTGAGCAACTAGTTTCAAGTTCAGAAATCTAACTTAAGAGGCTGAATAGATATTATAGGAACAGAAATATTCTGAGAATACAACTTAGTGGTCTATTTAACTTTTCTTTTCCGAAAACTTGGGCTCGATTAATTAATAATTTGTTTTTTTTAAGAACATACAGGGTACCATTGGTAGTGCTTCGGTCTCGGTGCTACGATACCGAGAATTACGTGGTCTCGGTCTCGGATATGCATGGATTCTTTGGTCTCGGTCTCGGTCTCGGGTTTTCTGATAAGTGGTGGTAATCCTAATGTTTTTGAAATCCCGATATGTTCCTTTTACAAGAATGTCATCAAAGGCGATATTAGATATATTTACAACTAAATTGCATCGTAAATATCTTGAGATATATCTTCTACAGCTACGCGGTGGTGGTTACGGGTGATTAAGCTTGGTATTTCGGTATTTGTCCTCTGTATCTTTTTCTTTTAAAATAACAGTGCAGCACACCAAATACATTTGTAAGCCGTATTAAAATTATATGCGATAAATATATTTGTGTTGGCATAAATATGTCAAGATGACCATTATTTATCAGATTCTTATAACATTTTTACATACAGTAAATTAAAAAGTATATACTTCTGTATACATTAATTAATTTGAGATTTTTTTTATAAATATTAGATTGAATCTAACAATTCTTTTTGTGCAATTAAAACCAAGTGCGCTGTAGCTGAAATCAAAATTTTGTTACCTACTTCCATCATACAATTATAATTATTTAGAAGAAACTGATAATAATTCTTACACTTTACATTTTTCTTGTCTGGTTTATTTCTTGTAAAATACTTTCTTACGTCGCCGAATATAGAAACCAATGTTTTATAAGAATCGTAGAAAAATATGTTTTAAAAAATGTTGTCTAGCACTATTCTGATATAGGTATCTACCTACACAAACATGATTATTTTATCACGTCTACGCATATAGCTTTTACTACGATCTACAAACGTAGAGCTTAGTTAAAGGTACTTTTTTAATAATAAAGTTATAGGGGTTAATACTAAAATCATGATGTACGCTGTATTGCCATTAAGCAGTGGTTATAAAAACTACTAATTACAAATTACAATACACTATAATACATTGATGCTATCTGCCACACCACTGTGCGATATGGAACGCCGATATAGCATTTATTAACAAATCTTTTCATGTAACATTTCAAAAACTATTTTTAAACATTCATTTAATGCTTCTTGAATTTACATCAAACAATTTTTTGTTCATTCTGGAAACTAAACCGAATAAAAATGTTTAATGAATTATTTTGTTAGTTTGATAAAAGCGTTGTGCTTACATTTCGAAACAAACATAATTATTTTTATAATTTTTATTCACCAAACATAAATCAAAGATTTTTAAACTCAAAACATCGCCTTTCCTGCAAATTATTACGTTTGTTGATTCTTATCCTTGCAAAGGCTTTTAGTATTGCGTGAAATTTAGTACAATATGTACTTATACGGTAAATATTTTCGCTGTTTTTGAGGATATTGCATAGACGTGCAGGTTATATTTTATAATATGCTTTTAAGCCATTTCCGAAAATTTGCTTTTTCTATAGCCCTAGTACTTGTACTTGACTAGTAGTTTACTGTTCCTGTAAACATGTAAAATCTTTCAGATAAAAACTCATTGTATAATCTGCAGAGCTTTACCGCTTTACTATTACTTGAATTAAAACACTACTAAAGTTATGTAAGTATTAGAATTAGGTAAATAATTAAATTATATTGTGGTAATTTAGTGAACTAAAATAATGAGGAAGAATATGATAATTGTGTTATTTGCATTTAAAAGTGTCAGGTTTGAAATCATCGGCACTGGTGTAAACAATTTAATCCCACCTTTTTATACATATATTTGTGTAAAAAAACGAGACCTTAGAAGTCTCGTATGTTCAGTCTCGGTCTCGTATGGGTCTCGGGTACTTCAACGTATGCGAGACCGAGACGCGACTTTACTAATCTCGGTCTCGTCAGAAGCACTAACCATTGGAAACTAAAAAAGGGTTGCTATCCGTTAATCAGGCCCATCGCACTAACAACCTAAAGTGGTGATGTTTCGTTAGCTTTTGCACTCATCAGGTTATTGCCTACGTAAATCCAATATACCAAATAAAAGCTTTAATTGCTATTTAGAAGCTAGAATGTAGTTATCTACTATAAAGTGGGCCCTACAACCTGTAGGATGGGTGTTGGTGGGAATCGGTGGACCCTTCGCCCTTATCCAAATAACTCGTCGATAAGGTAGCGAAATATAGGTATCTATAGTTGTTTGATCACGGGTATTCGGCAACTCAGAAACTTGTTCTTCCGCTTCCGTATCAACGTGTTCTTGGTTCGAAGCGCTCGGAGGTATAAGAAGTATAAGAACTAGATAAATGACAGACAGCAGATTATGATAAGTACCTAATTCTATGTTTATTTGTATTAAAAAATTCAAAGATTATTGTGCAACAAAAGAACTAATCTGTCAAGTAGTACGTTTAAACCAGTTTTTTAGTAACATTATATGGTTACGTATGTATGGAGACAGGAAAAAACGCCAAAAAATTAAAAAAAGCGATGTTACGGAGTGAGAACGGCTGGAGCATATAATCGAACCACAGTTAGGGGAATACCAGGCAGGGTTCAGGTCAGGGAGGGTCCACCATCGATCAAATATTCATGATGAAGGAAGTAATTACTACGTGTTATGAGTATAAAATACCAGCTGTTGTATTGTTTGTTGATTTCAAGAAAGCGTACGATTCATTACATAGAAACTAGATTTCCAAAGTTATGATATAGTTTTGATATACCTTCAAAGCTAATAAATCTAACAAAAATGACTATGACTAAGACAACATGTAGAGTAAACGTAGGAGGGAATATATCCGGAAAATTCGAAATTAAAGCCGGACTAAGGCAAGGAGACCCATTGTCGACCCTGCTGGAATTGATTGTGAGACAGAGCCGAGCGAATAGAACAGAAACTATTATGTACAGGAGTCATCAGCATATGCCGACGACGTTGCTACTGTAGCAAGAGATGAAAAATCACTGGAGGAGGTCGCGATGAATATAATAACTGCAGTGGGAGATTATGGACAAATAAATGAAGATAAAAGCCATTTCATGACGATTGGAAAAGGAGAACCGGATGGAAGTTTGGAGATAGCAGCCCTGAACAAGAAACTAAAATTACCAGAAATAAAAGAGTACATTTACCGAGGAATGTTAATGACCAATAAGGGGGAAGAAGGAAGAGATATTGAATGACGACTTGTGAAGGCAAAGAGATGTGCCGGTGCCTTGTACCACCTGATAAGGGCCAAAAACTGTGCAAGAAAGGTGAAAATAAAGTTATACAAGACTATCATTCAGCCAACACTTCTATACGGGGCAGAGACATGGGTGCTGAACAGGAAATATCAGGACATTTTGTTGAGATGGGAAAGAAAAATTTTGAGACGAATATTCGGGGGTAAGAAGTTGGAGGCAGGGTACCTTAGAAGGACAAATAATGAAGTGTATGAACTGTATAAAGGTGCAACCATAGTGGACATTTTTGAATGAATGGCCGAAGAGCGTATGGTGAAGCAAATTGCATGGACGAAGCCGGATAACAGAAGAAAGCAAGGAAGACCACGAAAAAGGTCGAGGGAAGCAGTTGTGGAAGACCTCGCGAGTAGAGAGATTACAGACTGGAAGAATAAAGCGATAAATAGAAAGTTATGGAAACGAATAATCATTCCCAGGACCTAAGGGCCCGTACAAAGGCATTTATGTATATAATAGAAGAAAATATATTTAAACATAGTAAAGTTTCGCATAATTTAATAAAAACTAAAAATTTCTCAGAATTTTTGAGAGCATTATCGTAATTCAAATTAAAACAAATATACAGAAGATATAAGTAAGTAAGTCCAAGGATAACATCATATTGTCCAGTGTAAGCTATGTTGAACACCAAGATATTCAATGTTGAAAAACTAACTAAAATGACTATCTTCGTCAAAGATTATTCTTTTGGATTCAATAACATTATATTAAGCTTTCGAATTTAACTAGTATTTAAAGAAACGTTTTTGTGCATCTTCAAATGACATTTTACATTTGTTGTGTTAAACTGGTACATTTTAGGTTTTGATATATCTAATTTACATTTCATTGGTAGTAGTCAGCTGAACCGTCAGTTATGTACTTTTTTGCTCATAAATCCTATGAAGTTTGAAATGTAGTATGCTTGTGACTAAGATACCACCCTATGCAAGTATAATAATAATAATAATAATAAATGTTGCTTTATATTTATGCAAAGAAACCATTAACCTGCCTGTGTCTGAGGCTGTCATATGTTAGTGAATATTAGTATATTTATGTGTGTTAAATGTCAATTTTTGTATCTGCGTTAATATTAAAATAAAAGGTGTTTTTGTACGTTTATTAACTTCTTGCTATGTTTAGAATCGCTGTTAATAAGATAAAAACTAAAATCGAAGCGAATGCGTATGCGTGCGATTAATTGTTTTGGCGAGAAATATCAGCGTCGCGAGGAGATGCAAAAGTAGGCAATGAGTATGGATGTGTCATTTTTGACAGAGAGAAATGTTCTTGATTTTGGCTCAGTGAGAGCGAGGTCTTTGGCCATGTTGTGCCTCAGGCAGAGAGAGTAAGGTCTTTGGCCATGTTGTGCCTCAGGCAGAGAGAGTAAGGTCTTTGGCCATGATGTGCCTCAGACAGTTTGAAACCCCTAGCGCAGAGTGCCCGGTTAACAGCCGTGGTTCCTTCGAGTGGAGGACTTGCATTCCGGGGGGTAATGCAGGATATCTCGAATGACATAGTTCTGGTGGAGAGGGTAGCCTTATTAGGTGCCCCCGATCCGGGCTATTGGAATGCGACCCTATAGGCCTTAGGGTGAGCGTTCGGGGAAGCCTCTACTATTTCAGGTTGACACTAGCTAGTTGTTGAAAAGAGAAAACTAACAAAGTATTCATAACCACCATTGATAAAGATGTAATCTCAGGGATGAAGCCATGGACAGTATAAGGATGATGCCCTGGGGTGAAAACCCCTCTGTGAGTCTTAACTGTATCTGTTTGAGTTTAACGGATGAGTAACTTATGTTTTGTTTTTGCATCTCCCGCGCGTATGTGAAACCGCCTTGTCTGTCCACCGGAGTGACCGCATTGTTATGACCCACGGATGAAGGCGGCGATAATGTAAGTTTTTCTTGATTATTCCCGCATTAGTTTTTCTATGTTTTTCATGTGTAATAGGTTTAGCACGACAAGTAGTGGTCCTGAAGTCAATCCCTGTGGTACATGCAGCAGCAAGTGATTGAAGAAGTTCCACATACGCATATTTATGTGAATAGTCGTTATAAAAGTATTTTCGTCAAGAGTATTGATCTTGCGGTAGAGTGGACTGTATTAATCTTAGGTGTGGATTAATGGATCTTGATGGCAGTAACTCTTTTAATAACTAATTTTATACAATCTATTAAATCTGACAAGAAAATGACAATAATAGACAATGTTTTTTTTTAATATCTAGTTCCTTAGACAACCTGAGCAAATGCTCACTACTTTTAATAAATTCAAACATACTCCCGGCCTTTGAACAAGGTTCAACAAGGTAAGTATAATTAATCGAAATTAATTGCGTTAACTGTTCACAGGCAAAGGGCACACTTTGATTATGGCACGTCTGTAGGTTCCTTTGCATGTCTTGACGTCGACAACTCGAACGACCCCATCTTGTCCAGGGTAGCACTTTACAATTCGCCCAAGTGCCCACTGCGAAGGAGGTAAATGGTCTTCCTTCAACAAAACCATTGTACCGGGATTCAACGACGGTGATGTCTTCATCCATTTGTTTCGCTGTTGTAAGTAAGCCAAATAGTCCTTCGACCATCTTTTCCAAAAGCTTTGCTTTAATTGTTGGATTAGTTGAAATCTTGATAATCTCCCAGGAGGAATTTCTAATAGATTAGGATCTGGTACCGCAATCAGGGGTTTGCCAATCAAGAAATGTGATGGGGTTAAAGGAGACAGGTCATTAGGATCTGATGACATAGGGAAAAGAGGTCTTGAGTTCAGAATTGCTTCTATTTGAACTATAAGAGTATAAAATATATCATATGTTAAATGAGTATTATTAATAATTTTGAGTAAATGCTGCTTAACGCTTTTAATATTAGATTCCCATAGCCCTCCAAAATGAGGCGAAGAAGAAGGTATAAATTTCCACTTAATATTTTGTTCAGTACAGAAAGTTATAATTGAATTTTGGTTAGCTTTAAAGAAATCACTTAATTCTTTCAACGACCTTGCTGCACCGACAAAATTTGTGGCATTATCGGACCATACTTCAGAAGGAAGTCCTCTTCTGCTAACAAAACGTTTAAAGCTGGCTAAAAATCCTTCAGTGGTCAAATCAGAGACTAACTCCAAGTGAATAGCCTTAACTGAAAAGCATACAAAGAGACATATATAACATTTTATTAATTTATTACAACGACTTTTCTTTTCTTTAATTAAAAATGGACCTGCGTAGTCGACTCCAGTTATGTTAAATGGATGAGTAGCAGTTACGCGTTCCTTGGGCAAATCACCCATTACATTGAAACTTGACTGTGGTTTATGTTTAAAACAAGTTAAGCAATTTCGAACAACCTTTTTTGCCAAATTCATTCCTGAAATAGGCCAATAAACCTGTCTAATTGAAACTAATAGCATTTGCGGACTAGCATGAAGTAGTCTTAAGTGTTCATGTGTCATTATCAGAACTGTAAGAGGATGTTTGCTATCCAAGAGTATAGGATGTTTGGAAGAAAAATTTAAATTTGAGTTTTTCAACCTACCTCCAACTCGCATCAATCCAATGTCATCAATGAACGGTGATAATGAAAGTAAACGACCTTTTGTTTTAAGTTCTGAATTGCTGGCTAACAATTTCAATTCCTTCCTGAAGCAATCTAATTGACTTAACTTTAATAAAACATTCATAGAGTTATTCAATTCATTTATAGATAAATTGCCTTTTATTTTAATTGTGTTTGAACTCTTAGCATTAAAAGTGAAGCGCAAACAATATGCAATAACACGTTTTAACCTAGTGAGTGTAGAGAATCTTTTAAATATAAATGATGGTTCATTTGAAACTGAATTGATTAATGTTACCCTTTTTGTTTCAGGTAAATCATCTGCATCAAGCACTAGCTGAGAGAATGGCCAATTTTCTTCTGCTTTGGACAACCAGTGAGGACCCTTCCACCAAATATCAGCATTTAACAATATATGTGGATAAACACCTCTAGAACCTAGATCGGCAGGGTTATCTTTAGTACAAACATAATTCCAGTTTTGTTTATTACTAATTTCTTGTATTTCAGATACACGGTTACTTACAAAGATTTGAAGATTGCGTGGCTGAAGATTAAGCCAAGATAATACAATCTTCGAATCGCACCAGTAATAGCAAGTTACATTCGCAGACAAGCCTTTGATGACTTTATTTACTAATCTAGCTAATAAAAGTGCACCTAATAGTTCCAGACGAGGAATAGTCAAAGGTTTTAAAGGGGATACTTTAGCTTTTGCACAAACTAAATGAGAATAAATAGAAGTATCTGAATTGATTGTTCTCATATAAATACATGCACAATAAGCATCTTGAGATGCATCACTAAATCCATGCAATTGAATAGACACGGGAGAACTACAAAAAATCTGCCTCGGAATCTGCAAGCCATTTAATAGAATTAAGTTTTCACTGAAACGCAACCAAAGAGTCTTAATTTCATCAGGAACATTGTCATCCCAATCGGATTTCAACATCCATAATCTTTGAATCAATATTTTTGCCAATATGATACATGCGCAGAGTAATCCAAGGGGATCATATAACTTTGAAATAGTTGATAAAATACTACGTTTAGTGCAATGAAGATTTGAAGGAATATCTACGTGGTAAGTTAAAGAATCTGTATTACAATTCCATTGAATACCTAAAGTCTTTGCCGACTCATTTTCACTAAAACGTAAAACACTAACGTTATCTGAATCATCTCTTAGATGTTCTAACACGCTTGGGTAATTACTAATCCATTTTCTCAAAGAAAAACCAAATGACTTTAAAATTGCTGAAATCTCTTTACATACAGAAATTGCATCTTCTTCAGATGAGAATCCAGTGATTAGATCATCCATATAGAAGTCATTATCGATTCTAGCTGAAGCAGAAGGATATGTTGATTTACTATTAATAGCCACTTGCTTAAGGCAACGGACTGCTAAATAAGGGGCAGATGCTGTGCCATAGACTACTGTATTTAGCTCATAAGCTGAAACAGAACTTTCAGCATTACTTCTCCAGACGATTCGTTGTAATGGACGATCGTCAGGATGAATTAATATCTGCCTATACATTTTTTCAATGTCTGCACAGACTACAACATTGTGCTGCCTAAATCTTATTAGAATAGAAAACAAGTCATTTAAAAGTTGAGGTCCCACATGTTGAAGATCATTCAAAGATACACCACTTGTAGTTGGTGCTGACCCGTTAAATACAACACGCAATTTGGTTGTAAGACTTGCATCCCTAATTACACAATGATGAGGTAAGTAATATGTATTTTGGGTTTTATCATTTTCATGATTTATTTTAGACATATGTCCTAAAAGTTCATATTCTTCGAGGAACTCTTTATATTGAGATCGCAAAGAAGGATTTCTTTGAAGCTTATGCTCCAGACTTAATAATTGTTTAACAGCAGAGTTTTGGGAATCGCCTAGACGTGTACGAGACTCTTTTAATGGAATTCTCACCACAAATCTACCATTATCGTTACGTGAGTAAGTATTTTTAAAGTAATTCTCACATTCGATATTTTCTGGAGATTCTTTCGGTGTATAATTACACTCTTCCACTTCCCAAAATTTTCGCAATTCATTTTGTAACTCTAAATTGTCTAAATTGGCTTGTTTAGAAAAATAACAATGTGTATGAGAAACATCATTTGTAACTATACCTGCTACAACCCAGCCTAATAGAGTATTCTGAATAATCGGTTTGTTTTTTCCTAACGTAATCTTTCCATTGATGATTAATTCCCAAAAAAGACTGGCTCCTATCAATAAATCTACCTTACCGCCTTTATGAAAATCGGGGTCAGACAATTTCAAATTAGATGGTATATTCCATGAATCTATATTGAATTTGCCAAAATCAGTGTCATTAATTGTTGGCATGACAAAACAAGAAAGATTCGTTTTAAAAGATGATGTGCGTGATTGTATCATAACAGTACATTTCTTGGTAACTGAAGAAACAACATTGTTAATCCCTGTGATAGCAATATTTGATTTGTACTGCTGCAAATCTAATGTATCGCATAATTGTTGAGAAATAAAATGACTCTGTGAGCCTGAATCTAATATAGCTTTACAAAGAAGCCTGTTTCCTTTTTTATCAAAAACATAAATCAAAGCTGTCGATAAAAGTACATGCTTTTTCATAGTGTTAAATAGATTAATAGAATTCTTGTCTGCATTAGACGATGAAGCATCGTTTATTGTAATAGCTTGCGATGTATTTAAATCGTTATTGTCTAAATGCAAGAGACTGCTATGCTTCTTTTTGCATATTTTACAAGGACCTGCTTTGCAGAATCTTATTTCATGTTTAGAAGTGCATAAACAGTTTTTACATAACTTTAATTGTTTGATTTTCTCTATCCGATCCTTAACAGAAAGTTTCAAAAATTCAGTACAGCTGTAAATAACATGATTTTTATCCGAACAATAATTGCAAGCTTTCTTAGAGCTAGAAGAAAATAGTGTAACTTTGTTTGTACGAAAATCTTTATCGCGCTTACTAGAATAACTACTATTAATAGTTTCTAGAAATTCTGCCCGAAACTTTAAAAACTGTTGAAATTCAGCTAAGGTAGGAACTTCTTTATTTGAAGTTCTTTGACGTTCCCATTCCATAACAGTGGTTTTATCTAGCTTTGTAGATATCAAATAAATTAATAATGAATCCCATTTATCTGTAGGTTCACCTAATGTATTTAAACATTTCAAATGCTCAAAGACATTATCGATTAGGTACCTCAAGCTAGAAGCTGATTCTCGTGTTATGTGTTCTAAATTGAATAAGGAACGCACATGATTAAACACAAGCAGACGTTTGCTGTCAAATCGATTACACAATGCTTCCCATGCAATTTTATAGTTTTCTGCTGAGAATTCTAAAGTTTGAATAATTTTTAATGGTTCGCCTTTTAATGTGGCCTTTAAGTAGTGAAATTTCATGACAGAACTCAATGACGAACTAGTTTCAATGAGTGACATAAATGTGTCTTTGAATTCTAGCCATTTATTAATATCTCCATCAAAGATGGGAAGATTAATTGTAGGCAATTTTACATTTTGCAGTGAATTGTAATTGTTATTGTCAGCAACAGAATTGTTAGAAATAGAATTGGCATTTTCATTACAATTAGCTGTTACCTGTGGACATACAGATTGAGATGCAAGAATAGTTGGAGGTTGAGGCTGTAACTGACACAGTAGTAGTTTTGCTGAAGACAACATCTCCCAAAACTTATTCGTAAATTGATCTCTTTCTCGGTATTCTTCTTCTAATTTATCTGCTTCAGAGATGGCTTCTATTTCATCCTGTACTCTTTCAAACTCCAAGATAACCTGTTCAAAATTTTCAAGCCTGCATTTCAAATCCATAATAGTTTTGTCCGTAACTGTTGCTCCATTAGCATAATCGTCTTCGACTGACTGAAGAAAAATAGAAAAATTAGTAAGCTTATGCTTAATTCCGCCCCGTTTACGAGTTAATATAGAAAATGACATCATAAAGTCGTGGGACTAAGCAACAATAATGAATCTAAAAGCAAATTTAATAGAAAACACAATAGATGACCGGAATTAGTCAGTAGATGCAGTTTTGAACTCAAAAGCCAGAAATAAATAATAAAATTGCACTATACTCCCTAATAATCCTGTCCCTTTACCCTTCTCCAATAATAGCAGATGTAGTCTGATGATTGGCAAAGGCTGGATAAAATTGTTCAGGAAGATAAATCGTAATCCAAGGTTCGGTCAGACCAAAGTAGTGCTTGCCAACTAAATAGTGACGTAATCCACAGATCCGGGACGATTGGACCAAATGATCTTGCGGTAGAGTGGACTGTATTAATCTTAGGTGTGGATTAATGGATCTTGATGGCAGTAACTCTTTTAATAACTAATTTTATACAATCTATTAAATCTGACAAGAAAATGACAATAATAGACAATGTTTTTTTTTTAATATCTAGTTCCTTAGACAACCTGAGCAAATGCTCACTACTTTTAATAAATTCAAACAAGTATGATTGCTAATTATAAACTTCTCAGGTTGCATGTTGTATTTATTAGGTCCTTAGGGCTGTAACATCGGATTCGTGTGTAATTGTGAAATTATAAAACAGCGGTAGATATGTACGTAGGTACTACGATGTAGATCAAATCAAGTATGCGTATAAAAACTCTACAAATCATTAATTTCCTGACAGCCCAACACTATAGGAACTCACTCGCAGCGTATTCAGATTATGCGGGTGGTCCACTCCCTCCTCGATCATTTGCAATTATAATCGTGGTGGCAACGCGGACCTAAGCGTTTTGTGTCGCACTCTGAACCTTGGAACGAATCTGTGTACCATAGCGCAGACTTAATTGCTCGAATTCGAGAAATCATAAATAATAGTGGCCGCTGAAAAATGGAGTCGGCTCATGGTTTAATGGCCTCGCTAATGGTTTACAAGCTTATGGTAATCGAGAATTAGGAATGGAGTATAATGGAGCGTATATAAATTATACTGTGTCCCACGCTGAGACTTATGGTTTTTCGGGTTTTCAGTTGGATAAAATAGTGTGGCTATTAAAAATATCGGGGATAGCGCTCAAAAATTGAGGCGAAATTTCATGGTGAAAGTTGAAAATTGGTTTAATTATCTGCTCGTTTGGACTTGATCAATATAATTTTAATTTTAAAACATCCTGAAACTAAAACTTTCTTTACATGGTTTTGCTTGTAATCAGGATATTTCAGTACTATAATCAGTAAAGTTTTATAAAAAAATGTTTGTGTGGTAATGATAATGCAATGTTTGATTGTTAAATATGCTTCAGTTAATATTATTTGTCAGAGGTAACTGTATTTCAACGGATCCAAAAAATATATTGTTGGTCAGCCAAAAAGCTAGAAAAGTGAAAGATTAGTCAATAGAATTTTATGAATATCGCGTCCAGCTTCATAAGACTCTGTGTGAAATAACTTTTTGTACGTGGGCAGGATTCCTCGTGCGAGAAAACCTACTTTTTTATAAGTCCTATTTACCGAAAGAGTAAACAACAAGAGTTGTTATGCTGTATAAAAGATATAAAAATTGATGGAGTTGAGGAATTGAACTAGTTAGATGGACTACAAAGTCTCTCAACCTTGCAAAATTTGATTGCTCTCTATGTTGCTATGGAATAGAACTCTCGTTTATAAAACAAAACATCCGGCTAATAAACAAAACAAATCCTTTGTTTATAATTTTGCTGTTGACAGCGAACTTAAGGTGTTCATTTAATATCTGGAAATTCGTTCAGCATTTTTATACACTTTCAGTAATAAAAATTATTTAAAGGCAAATAATTTTTATTTAACTGATGCATTTAATTTGTAAAATCTTTAGAAAAAAAGTGGGATCTATTTGGAATTAACTTTTGAATACCCTGTACCTATAAAATATAAAAAATGGTGTATAGGAGAATATCTTTCGCAATAAAGTTCAGCAACCCCCATCTTTGCATAAGCCTTGTTTTATACAAACTAATTTCTACTGCAAGATTAATTAATTAATAATAATAATTAATGCAATTAACGCGTATATATTCTACATTGTTATTAAATCAACGTACCTACATATTATTAGTATCGGTTTTTTTGACTTTATACTTAACTGTTCTTTCTGTATTTTTATGTCTAGTGCAGTGACTGTGCCCATTTCTATATTACATAGAAAACTTAATTAGATTATTTCCATTTATTATTTATGTAATTGTGAATTTTGTACTTACAAATATATCGTAAATAATATATCCAAATAAATAATGAAATAGATCTGCTAGATACCTCAAATGTAGCAGTAATATTAAGTAATGAAGCTGGCTACAAGCTAGGTCATAATAAAGCAGTTGACGTTTTTTTTCTTTATTTTGATTTAACAAATAACCAGCCTATACAAAATTGTAAATGGGAATTCTGACAAGTATTAAGTCCACAATAAGCGACCACCAATATATACCTAGCCCAAAATATTTAATAGCAGACGCGTTTTAAAATCGCTGATACGCAAATATGATGGGAAAATTATTATTAAGATTTTTTTCATATAGAAGATTTGGTATTTACCTACTGTTATTTTGTGACTAACGAGAAGCTTAAAATTCAACGGAAGTTCACTAAGGGAATTGGTATAAAATAACAAATTGATACCTGATCAGCAGTAGATACAAATTACAATTTTCAAACACCTATTTATATTATTAATACTAACATAGTGTTGCTTGTTTGCTAGGTAACTTTTATACAATTTTAAGGTAACACCTGTTACACCCATTTGTTCCAGCATCACAATTAGAATGGTAGATTGTGCACATCAAGTCATTATATGTATTTTACATTGAATATCAGAAATTAAATCAATTGCTGCCACTTCGCTGTCATTATTCGCGCAGAAACTGTTTTGTGTTGATTACTACCATCCAACTACTTCTGAAACACCGATAGCACAGATATTGGTCTGCAATTTAAAGGTTGTTTCTTACCTTCACCCTTGAACAATTCCGGTTACATTTATTTCTTTATTTTTATTTCTTGATGCCCATTCCATGGTTAAAATATTCGCACTCACTCGAGGAACAACCTGTGTAGTTTAGAGAAATATTACCAGAACTGACACTGTTGATTGTGGTTTTGCTATTTCACAAAATGATTAATGACGAATTTTTGAGTCCTTATTTAGATATTTTTACATTTTAATTTAGAAGCATGTCTCTTACATTTGGAAAAAGAATTCATGGATCTCTTGGCATTTTGATAGCTTTGGAATTATTTTTAATAAGATTAATTAAAAAAAATCTTTATTCGCCCAGAGACTTTTTCATGATTTCTTTTCAATAATTGCCTCGATGTGGATTTTTTTACGATATTTCAAAACGCAGTGCATTTTCACAATAGTAAAAATTATTCAGTTGGAACGGGAATCGTGGGCGTAATTCCCATTCAATCTGCCTTACTCTTCAGTGTTACACGACAAAATAAATCATACCCACACTTAGTATGCCCGGGCGCTGCAAAAAATTTCCCTTACATCGCGTAATACCGTTATAAATTTCACCTACGTCGGCGGCCTCTTATGCCAGCAACTTCTGAGCACCGCCAGCGGTGCGTATAATTGGTGAGAGGTTCATGAAGATTTTTTCCGAAAATGCCCCATTAGGGCCGGCAAGGACGACTAGCTTTATTTATACTCCGGCTGCACCGTAGAATTATCCCGATTACAAACAGTGCAGTTATAATGGCTGTTGTATCGGGCTCGAATTGGTGGGATGCTAAAAATTGCAGGGAGCCGTTACATGATTTTAGGGTTATGTTAAATTGCTCTTGTTTCTTTAACCGGTTTACAGTTGACGGCTTGTGTACACATCCGGTGAAAAGATCAGATTTCAGAGAGCGAATTAATTCTACTACATCGACAGTAAAACAATCAGAATTGCAGAAAACATGAGATAGTAAAGTTTAAAATAAAAGATTTAACGCCTGACAAGACACAGTGATCATTTGCCTTGTTTTAGTTCTTTCATCTTCACTTGCCTTTTCTATATAATGCGCTTTTATAAATATGTGAACAGTTGTTTCATACTATACCAATTAATTGTGAATTTAGACAAATTTACAAATAAATGCGACTATTGCTTCCACCTTTAGTTCATTGTAGGACTGTTCTGTTGTACAAGAATGAGAAAAGGTTTTGCAATTAGCATAAAAAAGACGTTGTGTGATTAGAGATCATTGAATTGATTTATCTATTAAAACTTCATGAGCACTATTGCGTTTCAAAAAAAACCTGCCGTTGGGTTGGAACAAACATACATTTATATAAAATAAAACAAAGAGAACTCCTGGGGGGAGAAAAAAAATTAATGTTCCCGTTTCCCTAAAACACTGTTTATTCGTTCAAGAGTAAACAACGAATGAATGCCCTGGCTTTTAGAAAACAACTCTAACCTTTTTGCTCCTGCACTAACAAAAACTACTTCTACATATAAAACATCTCTCCTCTAACTGAAATTGTTTTTTAAGTAAATGTATTATAATGTAATTTCTCTGGCGCTTTTACATTTCGTATCGGTTATATTAAAATCATTGCCTGTCAGAATGTGGGTCACGCCTTACCGTTGCGATATGACATCTTTTTAATTTATTCAAGTGCCGTATAGTAGTTCTATTAGATCCTGTCATTTTAACTAAATATGCTTGTGCTCCTATTTTACCCAGTACAACTCTCTCTTCCGACAGAAGGACTTTAGCATTGTCGGACACTAAAGTTATTGGTAATCCAAACGTATAGAATACCTTTCTGAAGACTTGTTTCGTGTGACGTGGTAGAATCGACCAAACCAGAGACATTTTGTTTAAAAATGGTCCACAGAAATCAAAATGTACGCCTTCAAATGCCTTTTCTGCCCACGGCCATGGTTGTAATACTGCTTTTGGTGGACTTGAACTGTTTATACTGCAATGACTGTGACATAAACACTCGATTATTCCAAACTAAGCAATTTTCTTCCACGGTTAGCTCGTACTTTTTATTTAAAAAATGGTATTTGTTTGTGCCCATTTAGGCTATTTTCTTGATTGAACATATCTAATTATTTGGTTTACAAATGGATCTCTTTCCTCTTCAACATCTTTTATTTTAATTTCATACTAGTTCATATCATGAAAGTACTGAATATTCACTACTCTTCTCCGGACAATTTTAGTAGTTTGCAATGGCAACCTGGACAAATAATCCGCACTGTTATTTCAGATATAGCATATTCAATTTTGTTATTGTAATTGGATGAAATTAGAGCCACCGGCGCAATATATTGGCCGAAAACGGAGGAATACCTTTGGAATGATTGAAAATAGTCAACAGGGGTTTGTGATCGGTAACCAAAACGAACTTATTACCATACAGATATTGATTAAATTTGTGAAGTCCAAATATAATAGCTAACCCTTATTTTCGTTTTGAGAATATTTCATTTCACTTATTGTCAACATACGGGGGAGGGGGGTAGAGTGCTATCGGCTTCTCTAATCTGAAGCGTCAGAAATGAGTTTAATCGCGCTACAACAGCATATATTACCTCAAAAATCCAAAAAACTTTATCTACGTCGTGCATCGCATTTGGGCGAGAAATTAAATTCAGTAACGGGATTTAAAAACTGTTGAGGTGTTATATTACTTCAATTAATTACTAAGCTCGTCCAGTGTATTGGTGCGAGCTAAATACACTTCATTTTTTAGTGTCTCTCGAACCAAAAGTTCAACGGTGTTAAATCAGCAGAGCTAGCGGGGTATACTCCGCCCATATATAGATTTTTTTGTTTAAAATCATGTTGGTATACGGTACTAATTTTTGTTTGGAATGGTAAATCTTCTAGAAGTTCAGGTAACTATTCCCGTAAGAACTTCATGTAGGTACCTGTCCTTTCATATAAATCTGGGCCAATAATTTTAGTGCCTAAAATTCCGCACCACATAACTATTACAGAGACTTGGCTCTGCTAAATGACCTGTGTAATTTTCAGGGTATTTTTCCAATTATATTTCATAATTTATCTCTAAAACAAATACGACATACTGTAGTATTACATTTTAGAGATTCTGTGTATCCCATTTTAAATCCAGATTGACAAAACCATAGTTTTTTTTTATAATTTCTAAAGAAGTTGGTAGCGGTGAATCCGCTTGACGGCCACCGAAAACAGTCAGCCAAACATGACCAGGATCGGTTGAATCACAAAGTCTCCGAATCTGGAACGTCCGCGTTTGCGAAACAATAACCCCATGTTGCGCATAAACTACGTGCCCGAAAACGGTCGCGCTTTGCGCCAGACGAGCAATAAATAACTCTTCGGAAACGCGCGGAAGATTCAGTAACTTTCGCGCAGCTTATCAGATCTGACTGTGGCATTTTTGCCTTACCATAAATCTTTAAAGAATGCCTCATTGATTAAAACAAATTTATTTCCTTACACGGACGAAACGCAATCGCCGATTTCAATCACGGCCGGAGTTATCCTTGGATGAGTGTTTATGTGTTCGCTCAAAGGCCCGCCGACAGATCTGATGGATCAATCTACATCGAGACGGATTAGAACGGGAACGATCTCAGGTGTTCGCCGAGGAACGTGGCGCAAGGCTTATACGCCACGACCGTAGTGAATGCTACGCTGAAAGGATACACCGATACACCACAAAAGCAGAAGACAGTCATATATGACAATCTTTGCTACTCTCGTTAATACAGATTGTCCAGGTTTGAAAAAAAAAATACAGAAACAAGTCATTTTTTATGTAAGAACTTAAGCTTTCGCCGCCAGAGTTAATTTGAAATTTTAGACTTTTTGGGTTAGGCAGGGTCTGTTTTTGGAATGGAGCCAACGTTTTGCACGCTCTTGTAAGGGTACAAACCTAACGTGAGAAACGCGTGCGAGCCTAACCAAAGAGGCAAAGAATGAAAACGATAGACGGATAGAGTAACGTTGTACCTGGCGTAACGAGGGGGGTGAGGATCCTTGGACGACACAGGGAAAGATTGTAAAAGTGGGAATAGTCGTTGCGTGATTGGGTACCATCTAGTGGAGAGATGGTAACCATCTTTTATGGTATCTCGGAATTTCCTGGTTGTAAAAAAGGAACTTTTGCTAGAACTTAAAATGGAATGCAGGTTTTCAGAGCCGTTGTCCACCGTAGACAGTTCTTCCAGGTTTGATGCCCTGGTCATAGAATTTACTCTTGACGTTTCGCTGCTCATACAGTCGGCTTCTTCAGAAGGAATCTGACTGGTAAATTCATTCATTGTCGTGGTTTGTATAGTAGCTGTTATCCATGCTGCTTCCAGTGCCGTGAACTAAGTGTCGTGTTCCAAATTCTGCTCAAGCGATAGTCATCTTCTCTGTTAAAGTTGTTATACCGTTTCATAATCGCCAGAGATCATCTCACAATTTTTTGGTGGTAATGGCTGTTCCTTGCGAGGGTCCATACGTTGTCATACTCGATGATGTGTGACCAGAGACGACTAGAGATCCCACAGCCAGAATTGAACGTCTGACATGGAATATTACCGGATACCGGAAGAAGATCAACGACTTCTACTACCACCTGGAACACGAGCTCCTAGACTCCGGATTACCAAAGATCCACAAAGCCAATATACCACTTCGCCCATCCTAAGCACCCGCTAATTACCGACATATGACCTAACCAAATACGTTGCCAGTCAGTTACAACCGTACGTGGACATCCTAGGAGAACACACCGTAAACGGCAACGACATGATAGTGAGCTTCGAAGTAGTGTCACTCTTCCGGTATAAGAGACCCTGCGGATAATTCGAAATGAATCTTATTCCAAGAAAACTGCCCGGTCACATGCTAGAATCAGCAAGATTATGGCTGACAACGACATATTTCTTGTGGAATTGGGACATCTAAGAAAAAAAGAGCGGAGCAGTCATGTCATTACCATTGGCACCCGTCATTGCCAATATCTTCATGGAGACGTTCGAAATTGAAGCAATAGAGTCCAGCGACAAGAAACCGAAATGCTGGTAGCGTTGTGTGAACGATACATTCGTTATATGTTCACATAAGGTGGACACCCTGGAGAAATTTAAGGACCGCCTCAACCAGCAGCATAACAACATTCAGATCACTATGGAAATGAAAGAGATGGATGTCCTCCATTCCTGGACGCAATACTAACGAAAAGCTGCGTTACAACGTATACCGCAAGGAGACTCACATGGACCAATACCTAAACGCCTCATCACATCACCATCCATCACAGAAGAGGTCATTCATTACTACTTTATTAAGTAGAGCATAGAAGATTAGTGACGCAGAAAGCAGAACCGAGGAAATTCAACATGTCAAGAGTGTCCTACAGAAAAATAGTTGTAAACCGAAGAGGTTTCTAAGAACAAGAAGAAACATACAATGCCTGTTTCGCCGATATAATATACTGCACCGCTCGAACAAGACATGCTGAAAATACATCTTTAATATAAATGATTTATGTTTCCTTCGGAGATGGAAGAATATGTGACATTTTCGAAGGGGAAGATAGTATGGATGGGTTGTTTCTTAAGAATTTTACTGATTCTATCTGACACCTTCAACATAAGGATTGGTGAGTTAGTTTGGATTTGGGGCAGACTACGATTAATTACAGATTATATCTCACGGTTACTATACCTGTTGTTGGCCAGACTGATGCGAAGTTTCGCTTCGACATTTACCTTGCGATGAGTGTTGCTGAGGCTAACTACCTAGCGTTTAGGGACTGCCTCCGCCTTTTGCTTTGGTTTGGTGTGGTGGGGCCTACGCTGTAAAGGGTTTTTCCTTCTCATTCTTCTTCCATGGTAGCTTTTCCATGCTTCTGTTTTCACTTTCTCAGTTTGTTCCTCCATACGCTGTTTCAATCTGTGTCCCTTTCGATCTAATTTATTTCGTTTTACCTCAATCACGGTATTATACTACTGTGTTTATTGGATTGTTTCAATAGTTACATGTTACTATTTCTTCGTGGTTAACTATAAACTGTAAATATCGACTTCTTGAAGAAAGTCTAGTTCTTGACCTATGTGATCAATAATGATTTTTTTCTGAAAGTGCCTGTTAATAGCTCTTGTGGCTTTGTATTCAGAGTAGGTAATACTTACGCTTTTTCTAAAACTTGACAATGCCTTTTGTTTTGTTTATTTGATGAACGCTGAATTCTGGCTTTTCCAGAGTATTTCATTAAAAATGGTCATAGTAAAGTTGAGTAACTCCGAAGGAAAATAGGAAACTCTGTATGATGTTTTCCCACAACCTTTCTACTGTTGGTTTTTAAGAAAATGCTTATTACTCCTATTTATTAATTTAAATCAGACATATTATTCTATGCCGGCACACATATATATTCCAAGAATTTACTTTTACCCAATCTTTTTGTGTGGATATTCGCCACAAACCGACTCCTTTTTCCTTCAGTTTCAGCCTGCCACCGACAGACACATGGTCAAGAGAAGCAATGAGCACATGTCACTTAGCACAATAAATTATGGCTTTAATGTGATAAATGAACTCTGACGAATGGTCTATTGTGTGAAAAGTATAATAGCCCTGAGAGTTATTATCATATGAATGATTTCTATCACAGATCATCTCGTTTGTAAATAATCCTTGTATGATTAATGAGCTATAGCTGCTAATTTTCTATAAGCAATGTCGTAAATCGCCGCTTCTCGATGCACACGGTAATAGTGAGGTCGCGCAAAAAAGTGTTATTGCACCCGCGGGTGACAGTACTCGTGGTTATTGTTCAACGCGTCGTTAGAGATCCGCTTTATTATGACAGGTGGATTCGCAGGTACTTTAGGTGACACTTGATGTGGTCTCCAAAATTATGAGGTAGTACTATGGCATTGGAAATACACCACATCGTGTAACTACGGTATACTATTTATGTATTTGTGCTTTTAAGTTTGTCTTTAATCTTTACATTGTTATCTCACAATCTGTTATGTGATACCTATTTCTATTATAAAACGTTTCTTTTGGGTAAAAGGTTCTGATGATATACGCGATATTAATATACTTTCTTAATGTTCAACTTCTGCTTCATGTATTACAACTAAATTGAAGAAAACCCGAACCTTCAACTTCTTTGTATTTTACTTTAATAGGCAACATCATTTTGCCAAGCAACTATTGTGTTAATCATTTAAGACGTAGTATTGATTGACAAAAAGTAGTATTACATAAACACTCCTGTGGAAATAACTCTTTCCAAAACTAATTTACTTTAAGGTATAGTTATTTCAGTTTTAGTCAAACTTATTACTGGAAATATTTGAATATATTAATTAATTAAGCTCACTTTTAGTACATTACGAGTATGATATAGATATAGTATATATCACTGCATGGCAATACATGTCCAAAGACTTTTACAAACACGTATGTAATTAAAATGACAAAAACCTGTAAAATGAAAATTGACATACAACAGTTAAAGAATGATGCTGATTTTTGGAGTTATGCATTTTTTAAATAATTTAACAAGTAATGTAATTAAACGCTTTAATGACGAAAATACTGATATAGCGRAAAAACGCGACAGCAAGAGGGTCTCTTTTAAGCAAACTGAAATACACGACGCTCTTACCAGGAAATTCATAAAAACTATAAAATAACTTCAAAAAACCCCATTCTTATGATAAAGAATTGTACAGTTATTGACCGTTGATTATAGATGTTCTTTAAGTATATTAGGTTTTGGTCTTCTAAATAAAACTCCTTTTATCTTACACCAAGCTTTCGAAGATCTTTTGTCTCCTTCTTCTGGGCCAGTAATATTTTATTAAATAACTACAAAAAGAGAACAACAAACCATATGAAAAATACTTACAATGGAAACGGAATTATCCTAATTTCAACAGCAGTCTTGACTTCATATATATAACTCTAATAATTATAGGTAATTCTAAATATTACTAACTATTAATAATTACAAACAATCTTGACAAATATTAAAATATCTTTCAAAATTAAAAAACTGACAGCCAATAACATGAAATCTAGATATGACGAGAAATTTGGATAGTGTAAGTAGGAAGTTATGATCACGAAAATTGTTTAAAATGGAGGAAATAGTTGTAAATTTTGGAATGATTTTTTCTTTCCACATCATTGGAAATAAAACTGTTGCCGGAAAATTTCTACTGAACTGGTTGGTCATCTGCTTTGTGTTTCCAACTTTTCTTCCACCTTTGCAGGTGGACTTTTCTGATAAGCGTCTTTTTGTCTATGTACCTTTTTGGAAATGGCCTGAGTTTCTAAAATAAGAGTGTTCTAGTCACAGTCACAATGAAGATGGTTTGTTTAGCTGCCAAAGGAGCGAAAATAATATTTATTAAGAGTGTTAAGCGAACAGCATCTTAATAAAATGTGGATGCCAGATACATTCTTGATGCCACGGCCCAGCTTGACGTACTTGGTCATTTTGCGATGGATCCAATAACTATATGCCGGTGTAGTTTCCACACACATAAAATTGTTTCTTGAAACGAAACTATTGAAATATTTGCTATTATTTATTTCAGACGAATCTGCGTATGTTTCACTTGAAAATATATTTTTCTTTTGATGTTAATGGACTGTTCCTAAGCAGAATATATTTTTATTGAGTTATAGATTCAAAACAAGTAATATATGCTACGTACGAACACATTAATGTATTCAATCAGTTATATTGATATATTTGTACCCAAAACTATACTTGTTTAAAGTTGATCCTGTATTTTTGAAAACAAAATTATTTCCTATTCGTTCAAATCTGACGGGTTTAAAATTATTAATATCTTATCTTGTGCTAGTTTTATTAATATTTTTTTTAATTTTCGTTTTAAACGTGTTCAGATTCATACCGACAAAATAGTATCTTCCCTGCACCCCATCCCAATATCTAGAAAACAGACTTAACTATGTTCATTGAGTCACTGCGTGATGGTCAACGAACATACCGTTGGAGCGTTTGTGTCTTGAAAATTTGAAATTTGAGAAAATGAAATGAAACTTGAACTAAGTGTAAACTGCATTATTTGAAAAATGTGATATATTAATACTTGGCCAATTCCACATTTGTTTGATTCAAAACTATTTTTGTTTGTGCAGCTCTTGAACTATTTTATTCATCTGCAAGGAAAGCTGCAAAGCTGTACCAAATTCCCCATGAGGTGAAAACTCACCAGGAAGAATGACGACAGGAGACCTCAATTCTGCGAAATTATGACGGATGAGATAATAGTGTGCCCCATTGCAATTTTAAATGGCCCGGTAAATAAGCAGAAAGTGTACTACTGCAATGATGAAAATCTTTTATATTTTTCTAAAAGATTTAGTTGATCAGAAACAACAATATTTTATTGTAACTTCAATAAAATACATTTTGTTGAAGAACGTCCAAAATATAGGTTATTTATGCTATTTATTGAATATATATTATATGAACGAAAAATACTTAAACTGATTACATATCTAGACCCCTTGAGTAGTAAGCTTTCAGATTTAAGGTGGGCTGTTTTCAAAAAAAACACTCCGTATGTAGCTTATAAATGGTTCACCGCCAAGAAACAACACAATTAAATTAATTATTTAAAAGCTTCCAGTACAGCATTATGTTAGGGAACTGACAGTAATGTATTGATTTTACGTCCTCCAATGAATGTTGGTGTAATGATACAAGCATAGAATTTGGTGAGTATAAAAAGTAATCTGTTACAAAACTGACAAGCAGCGGAATAATTTAAATATCCATATTCACCAAATATAAACTGTTATTGTATCGCTAATCGACCTCTACATGTTCAACGAACAGGTTCAGCTACTTATTCAATTTGAAACCGATACCTTTGTATTAATCTTAACGATGCCGTTTCCTGATATCTCCTCAATCTTTTTGCATAATAGCTTTTCGTCTAGACGTAGTTTTTTACAAAACTACCTGTTGCATAAGCCGTCCATAGTGGCATCAGCTGTTCCTTGTCCAAACAATACTGTCCTGAATTTATGGAGCATGTCGCACCGACAAGGGAGTGACTTAATTCTCCACGAATAAAACCAACCAATGATATGTGACTCTAATAAACCCAGCATGGCACATTCAATGTTAGACGCCTTGTCAATTCGAACGGAGATAATTATGCCGCTGTAATCCGATCGGGCCAGCGTCAGTGAAATTCGAGCACGGAATAATTCCAATTAATATACTCCTTATTTGGCCATGCGATCGAGGGACCACGACGATTTCGGTTCGAAAAAGGACGATCTGGACCGCGCTCCGTAATTGCAATTAATATCCTCGGGTTTTATCGCGCGTTACGCAATGCACTTTACAAACACGGCTATTTACTTAGCGAAACGGGGACGATAAGCATCGGAAATTAATAAAGACACATCTGGCTCGAAGAACCGAACTATATGGGTTCGCGATGCGTGACAAGGAGTGACAGAAAGCCGGAGATACTCGTATAAACTTCATTTGAAACTCGTCAAAGAAGCTATAACATATACTAGGTTATTTTTCATAAAATACAGAAGATCGTTGCCGCACATAAAAAAATCAAACCATTGCTTTCTCCTGCACTTAGGGTTAAAGGAGATCCAATCCAAGAAGATAGAGTAATTAATCAATCTTCCGAAACATTTAATGAAAAAGGAACTTTTATCTTTTAGGATTCTACCAGTATCTGATATCATAGCTGGTATTGAAAGCACGATCAGAAAGAAGATTCAGACAAAGACGAAAGGCGTGCAAAATTAAAATAAAGAGTAAGTTGAATAACAAAAGAAGACTTTTAGAATAAAAGAAATCATCAAATCCTTAAAAGGTTTAAGGATAGGAATTGCTTTTGTCTGAAATCAACAAAAGAAATGAAAATTGTGATGTTCGATAAACCCGACATTTCAAAGGGCCCATGAGCTTTTATGAAACGGTCCATGTAACAAACTACCTTGGAAGTCATTGTCAAAATTAAGTCAACAAATAGTAACAATCTTATTACACCTGCCTTGAATAATAAATTACAAGTTTCAAACCCATCTATGCTTAACTTGTACGTTCTGACCAAAATCCATAAAACAGGTAAATCGGTGAAACCTACAGTTTCAGGTATTAACTCATCCACTTACCTGCTTTCAAACTGGTTGATCAAGGAATTTAGTAGCTGACATACACCTCCAATAGATGTTACATTGCAAACATTCCCGTTTCATGAGCATTAATTTCACCATGGAAAAGAAAGAACAAGGAAGTCTTCCGTTTTTAGATGTATTGGTGTCAGAAAGAGCAACAACGAAACAGAGTTTAATGTATACAAAAAAATACGGACACAAATAGGACTATAATCAATGAGTTGAAAGAAAAGTTGCCTTTCTTGAAGATTTACGTGGTCCTTAAGTGCTTGAGTGTTTAAGACGTCTATGAGGTCTTATAGCAACAGCAAATAGCTATCAAAAAGATAAACTAACTAGAGATGCCCAGTGGGAGACTCTGCAGGATAGGTTTAGCAAGTTTCATAAGCTGTTTTACGAATAATCACAGACGTGTCGACCAAAAAGCCGTGTGGTATTGACAATATCCCATGTTTCTTTCATAAACAGGTTATTGACCTAATCGTTGATCAGCTATTGTACCTTATAAATAAGTATTTCTTTTAAATGTGAAATTTTGCCATCAGCATCGTTATAACCATATAAAAGAACTGTAAATAGCACATTAGTATAACCACCACTGAGTCTCTCTTTACTCTCAATTATTTTAACTCTATAGAAAGTATTTTACATTTTTTAGAAAAGCATTTGGATCAGGTTTCTCTTGTTGGAGAAGTATTATTTAATCACAAAAGGACTTTGGGTGTATTTAATCACAATTTACTATCATGTAAGTGTTATAAATATGGTATTAGAACTGACTACAATCGTATCTTACACGAAGACATCAAAGTATATCCTTGGGATATAATGATGAAAACACCGTCCAATTTGAACCCCTAGCAGTGTGACGTGGTGTTCCGCAAGGGAGTCTACTAAGCCTACTATTTTTTTAAATTTTCATTTCTCGATACTTCTGCTGTTCTTTATGCTGATGGCACTAGTCACTGCAATACAGTTGCAACAGTGAATGAGTATTGTTCAGCTAATGGCCATATTCTGAATAATTTGAAAACACATAACAATTAAGATTTTACAAATTCTGGCTAATTTTTGTTATTCGCTGTATTGGACATAGAGCATATTTGGATCACTTAAAATGGTATTATTATAATTACGTTTAATCATATCCAGGTTATTGCGTAGTCAGAAAGTGAGTCTTCGTATGGTGCTAGGTAAACAAAGGAGGACTCTTGCAGATCCTTTTTTAAATCGACAGAAATGCTGACTTTAGCAGCTTTATACGTATTAGCTTTCGTAATTTATGTTAAAACAACACACTACTTCATAGAAAGAGCTGGAGTTGACTTCTATCGTATGATAGAGAAAGACAGAATACTTACGCCTGCACGCAGATTATGTGCGATTGCTGTGTCCACATTGCTACTGTTAAATTGATATCGTTTCTATTGATGTTGTATTTAAATAAGGTACCTACACTTTGGTGCTTGTATACTTGTGTGTAAATATATACATATGACGTTTCTTATATCCTTTTGTAGGCAATAAAAACAAATGAACAACTGAACTAAAAGAAATGCAATTCAAATAATACTCCTTAGCCCATGTATATACCAAAATAGCTTGTTGGTAAATTTGAACAAGAGTGGTCCAGATCGAGTTTTGTAAAAATTTTGAGGAGGAGGCAGAAATAACCCAGAAACCCAACCCAAGTGTATCTTATTCTTGAATCAGAATCCGTATGCCCTGAAAAATGAAAACATAAGCAAAATTCCCTTACTAACAACATAGAGTTGCGATCTAATTATCAGTATCTTCTACAAACGTAAATGCTTTCAGCGTGTTCTAAATATGCTGTTTTTTATATCTCTTGAAATGGCTGAATCTAGACCTAATAATTTTTAATTACTCTAATCAACTTGGTTATCGTTTCAGGTTTCATTATTTACTCAAAAAATATACACATCATTTAAAACTCCAATAACTACATTAGGTTTGTAGCTATGTAAAAGTAGCGATGTTCCTTAGTTTCTTTCTTATACCTCGTGAGTATGCGAGTACTTGCTTGCTTGTTTTCGACCAATGCAATGCTCAGAAATGTAGGATGCAATAATTTAATCACCGATTCCTTAGTTTATTTTTGTTCTTGGTGAACAATACAAGTAAAAAGTCATAATTGTATATTCAGTTATTTGACTGACTTTGAAGTATTTTCGCGGCAACATTTTTGAATGTAACTTAGGGAAATAGCTGCAAATGGACTGGAGACAAAATGAAACATGAACATGGTATTTATGTCGGTTGCATTTGACATCGTTCTGCTTAGCTATTTTGGCGTCATGAAATCTATACAATGACTGACTACAAATCAGTAATGCGGAAGATATTCTGGAACAGTAAAGAGAGGCACAAAAGCATTTTTCCAAACATTACCTTGATTGTTATATTGATTTTTTATTAAGGCCATCAACTTCAACGCCTGTTGAGATGCAATTTTCCAGGGCAGCACAGATTTTCTAACCGTAAAGTCATTTACGTTACCGTCGTCAGTTTACTACCGCCATATAAAATAAACTGTATATTGTTCACACCAAAAAGAAAGATAAGAAGAGAGGAACCAAAACCACAGCGAAAATCGAATAAAAATGTTCATTCTTGTAACTCTTATTCGCGTTCTTGTTCTCACTGGACGAATCTTCTCTTGGTTCTAAGCTTCTTATCTACACCATAAATGACTTGAAGAACCCCACCACTTGATGCAGATGTCATCATTTCACGCCCTAACAGCACAGTTTTGTCTTGAGTTTCGCAACTCCCAAAGAAGAACCTTTTGATATACCGTCACGCCAATTTATCAACTGCTAATAATACCTACATCTAAATGGTAAGAATTACAGGCGATTTGCGATAATTGCCTCTTTTTATTTACCAAAAACAGCTCTTGCGAAGAGCTAATTGGACACAATAATTTATTGTTTCGTGTATGTCAAATTATCCTGKAGACGATAATTGTGTAATTGAATACAGAAAGCGGACAAGGAGTCGTACAAGAATTTTTGCTTTTATCTTAATGGAGTTTTATGTAACTTCTGACGCCACTTGATCATTTATATGCCTGCCTCGAATAATAGTGGTAGCACAAAGGATATTATCGGGCTCAAGTCCATTAACCACCTACTACAACGGTGATATCCGGCCTACAGAGCACTTACATGAAGGATATGTAAAATTAGAGCCGTTCTGCTTTCCAAAAAAAACTGTGTGCAGGCAGCGTTTCTCTAGATAAACAAAAGTCTTCAAAAGTCCAGGAAGCCTGAAAGACAGGCTGGCTTAACTGTCCATGGACATAATAACGTTCCGATTTTTTCGTCACGTTATTCACGATTCTAATCATAGAATATTTCGCGCCAGCACTGATATATACCGACATTTACTGGCCTGCTCAATCATGTAAAACGTTAACCTTCGACATAATAAATAGCCACACGAGTGAGTCCCTTATTTATGCGATATCAATGCAATTAAGACAATAACAGGATTTTCTCGGCATCAATCTTCATCCGTTTACCGGAGCAAGAGTTTTTTTCTCTTTCGCAATGCGATCGTGTAATGAAATACTGTGATATAAATGGACGGGGCAATTATTTTAATTCGCACGTTGCGGGGTACTCTGTTAAACGGTGAACTGTCGTGAAAAGGGACAGTGTTAACGATTATTGCTTAATCTATTGTCCACCACAATACCAAACGTGAGAAACTTAAAGACCACTAAAAACAAGTAGATTTTTGAGAGTTATTCGGTGTTTAAAACTAATAGTATTGCAAATTGGAAGGCAAGTAAATCTCCCCGATTTCTTCAAAATTATATTATGATCACTCCAATTAAAAATCACTTTTCAGGAGACGAAAACCTGATACATTAACTTCAGAAGTACAGACAAAAACCGCTGCAAATTGAATCAATACTTCCATATCCAATTGTCAAAATGACATTTACGTTTTTATTTCTTATACTGTACGATTAGTAATCAGATTTTGAGCATTTTGTCTCTCAGACAAAGTCCTCGTGATATTAGCAAAAATACATAAATTTTAAAATAGTTTTTTTTTCAAATAACTCGAAAATTATTAACTTAACAAAAAAAATACAAGAGTGCTTTCTGATTAGAAATTTGATTTTCTATATAACACCAAAATTTAAAAAAAAATCGTACGAGCAGGGACCAAAATAGGTTTTTTGGAAATATTTCGAAAATGTCAAAATTTTGAATAAATTTTCTAAAACACTTTTTGTGAGAAATTTTATTTCCCATCTGATGGCATTTTCATTTTTTTGAATATATTAAATATACTTGGAGATATTTAGGAAAAACCGTTTTCTTTAAGTGACGCTTTCTTGCTAATATCTTCTAAGGAGTTCACTGCACCGAAAATTTATAAGAACGAATAATACTCGCAGTTATACTACTAATCACATACTAAAACGAAAAAAATATAAAAAAAATAAAAATTTGCAAAAAGGGTAGTTACTTCCCAATTTCGCCCGCTTCCCGATATCCTACTTACCCCACAAACAATATGTCGCTTTGGGTAGTTGAGATTTATACGTCTGCCAAATTTCAAGTTCATATATTAAGTCTTTCGAAAGTTATCGTGTATACAAACACAACCACAGACACAGACACGAAATTTTTTTTGCTCAAATTTTAGTTTTTTTGCATTTTCGACCATTTTAAAGCGAATGAGCAAATAAAAAATTTTGAAAATTTTTTTCGCGATACAATACATCCCATCTGTTGGATGTGGAAGTAATAGCAGTTGCGTGCTCGTGGTGTACATGTGTGATTAAATAAGGTACCTTAATGTGGCAGAAAGTTAAAAAAAAGTTTTGCGGAGCTAAGAGATGAAAATAAGATATCGTGTTTATAACAATCAGAGTACACCTTTAACAAGGATGTCTCTATGGCTTATAAACAATGTTTCTTTTATGACGAAGTTGCGCGACAAAGCTCTCGTAAAGTTTCGTAGGACTAGGCGTCCCCAGCATTAGGAATATTACAAGTCCATAAGAAATCTCGTAAATTCGGCCATAATTAGAGAAAAAAAAGCATAGTTAGAGTTTTGCGTTTCTGGCAATATCTAGAATAACGTTTATAAGAGATTTGAGTTTTTGGGTGTAAACATTAGATCTAACACTTCAGGATTGCATAATGATTTGTGTGATCCGACTTCTCTAAATGAGTATTTTTGGATATATCAAATAAAGGTTTTGTATTAAGTCAGGATCTGTATAATAATTACTTGGAAAACAAACTCAAGGAAGAGCAGCTGGATTTTGAATTTGTCATAACTCATGATGTCGTTGAAGCCGTAAATTCTATAGCATCCGCAGCCGCCGGTCATGCATCCATATAATAAAATTTAGTTTTGCTCTCATTTATAACGCATAACATCTCATAATTGGGCATAGTGTATTTCCCGATGCCTGGCAACTAGCTTTAGTTATTCCAAAAAATTAGTGTCCGCAGCAGTTAAAGGATGTGAGGCCGATTAGCATCCTTCCGGTTATGGCAAAAATTACAGAGAGAATCTTAGCTAAGCAGCTCGTAAACCATATTGATAGCAATAATTCGTTGCCTTCATTTCGGTCAGGGTTTCGACGGAGATTCAATTGTGAGACAGCACTATTAAAGTTAAAGATGACATTGTGTCTGCCCTGGATGAAGATAGACTTGTTCTACTTATACCTTTAGACTTCTCCAAGGCATTTGATATGCTTAATCACGCATTACTTATGGCAATTTTAAAATAATTTGGATTGTCAGAAGGTGCTGTAAATTTATTTGATAACTATTTTGATCAACGTAAGCAGAAAGTTAGAGTGGGGGACAATTACTGGTATGCCAGTGTTATTGTTAGTGGTGTGCCACAGGGGTCAATTCTTGGGCCTATTGTGTTCCTTATTTACAGTTCTATGCTTGTTTCCAGCATCAAGTATGGATAATACCATATGTATGCCGATGACACCCAGTTGTATTACACGTTTTAAGTTGACAAGATTGACTCAATGTTATCAAAAATTAGTGACGATCTTAATGCATTCTCTAAAGCGGCCACCGAACACGGCTTGGTGATAAACCACCCCAGTAAATTTAAACTTTTATCATTCTCCAGGGAGCACGATAGTGATTTGCGATCTTAATTGATTAGTAATACAGACCTTGTTATTGATAAATGTCGGCTGCAATTCTGTGAGAGTGCTCCAAACCTGGCGGTTATTTTTGATACAAAATTAAATTTTACTGAACATGTCTTCATGCTTATGCAGAGAGCTTTTTCGAATCTGAGAATTTTATACAATTCTAGAAAAATATTGAATTATAATACTAAAGTACAGCTCTGCGAGTTATTTGTCCTTTCCCACTTTAACTATGCATCAAGCGTGGATGGCACCGGTGCATCCAGACTTCTGAACAGGAGGACACAGCTGATGCAAAATTGCTGTCTCAGACTGATCTTCGGCATCCGCAGGCGACAGCCAATCTCGCATAAGCTGAGAGTGCTGAAATGGCTGAACATGGAATCGCGTCGCTATTTGCACTCTGCTGTATTGTACTATGTTATTATAAACACTAAACCCCCATATCTTTATAATAAAATTACATTTAGGACGGATGTACACAACATAAATATTTGTCGCAAGGATTTGCTTTCTGTTCCTAGACATAAACATAAATATTACCGAAAGTCTTTTTCATATGATGTTTGTCGTGTGTACAATTCCGTACCACTACATATGAAATCCCTCTCCACTGCCTCTACTTTTTAAGACGTCTTTGCGCAAGTTTTTGATGGCTAACAATGTTTAACATGCCGGTCTGGATTTGGTGGGGCTTTATCTTGCCGTTTTTCATAACTCTATAACCCACCTGGTTTTGGTTAGCAATGCAAGTTTATCTGTTGTGCTACTTTCAAATTTAATGTAGTATTTCGGTTAGGCGGAAGAGCAGTTCGCTACTACTTTTTTAGTAGCAACTGAACCACGCCATTTCATCGCCACTTGACTCGTGATTAGTTTCTTTTTTGTTAATTTTATAAATAAGTTGTAATTATATTATTCAAATTACTCTGCTCTTTTCGTTGTACTAGTGGTATGAATAATGCGAGCGTTAAACAAGAATGAAGTCTTGCACATACCGATCCAATTTTCCCATTCTGTTGGTATTCTCAACGGTCTTCTCTGCCTGTACTATAAATTCTTTATCAAGGGACATGAGTTATGCCATTTTATGTCAAACTGACGTGCTTTCATGTTTTTATTTACCCGAATATCCAAGGTTTTCATCAGCGATTTAATTAAATTAAAGGTTTTTATAAAGGCATAAGAAAACAGCGGGCAGTTAGCAACAAATCCAAGAAGCTGATATGCATTAGCATATAAATTGAATTTTATCAGCGTCATCTATTTTCAAATCAAAATGCAATAACTATCGCGGCATTTGTCCCCTGCAGAGCACAAAATTATAACACAACCAGAACGTTCTGTGTACAAATTTCGAATAAATTTTCGAATTGAAAGCTGTCCAAATCATTTTAAACATTTAAAAGCTAACGGTGTGTGGAATTTTACAGATCGTTCAGTAATTGAGTTGCTACGATAATTACAGTGTAGAAATGTAATGATACATTAACCAGCTTTGCTTACCTCTTCCGCTGGTCATGTAAACGCAGCTCTCTGCCGAGTAACTACAGGAAATCATTACAAACATTGTCAACGATTATTTCATTAATCTTCTGTTTCACCCAGCTGCCCAGTACCGAACGTTGCAGCACAAGAATGTTGCTAATGAATTGAGATTAATGGGAATATACGGGAGTTTTTGCTCATTACGGCGATTTTTTACTTACCTGCTATCATGTAGGTTTACCTAGATGAGGCAATCTGAACTTGGCAGGGCTGCTTTTCAGTCCTAATATAAAAACGACTTATTTTGCATAATTAGGAGAGGAATGCTGTTCGAGGCAGACTGATCAAGATTTTGGCACTACAGGGCAATATCTCGACGCCATTTAAAACATATAAAATCCACTTTATACTTATTAACATGTGAACTTGTGAACCACTAACATACTGTCTTTGTTTCGTTGCTATTTATTTTCTGTTATTATTGCTATGTCACCAACAAATGTCGTTTCATAGTATTTCGCCTGTTAAAGGTATCTGTGCCGAACGTTCTTTTTATTTTATTATTACAATTCGGAGAAATTAAATAATTTTGTGGAAAAATTTATCTTAATAAAGTTTTATTGCCATTGCGATTTAGCGATAAAATTTATAAAAAAAATTTATACCATTATAGAAAACTTGTAATTTGGTTGTAGCCCTACGAATGGACAACACTTGATTTATTACTGTAAACAAAATTTGACTTTTTTTATTAATTAGACCCATTAGTTCCTTAAAGACGTGGTACTAAAATGAACCAAGAACATTCTATTCAAGTCTGAAAAAAGCAGTAGCTTCAATGTTAAACAATAGCATATCTAGATGTCTGTACCACTCTTTTATTGCATACGAATTGTTTTTTATCTAAAGTTTGCAATTGGTTTACCCTTCCACTGAATTTTATTGTAAAAACTTATCCTAAATGTGACTTGTTTATTCTAAAAAAATTCTTTACATAGGTATGAAAACAGCTGAGTTAGAAATTAAGAAAGCTTATTCGACTTAATACGAAATCTTAAAGTAGTTTTTAGTCATATATTACTTCGTGTGGTGCTGATCAGGCTCATGCTGTGAAACTAAAGTTACAAATGGGAAGTTTCTGAATTACCTGTGATCGTCGTACTCCAGGATTGAATGACAAACAATTCCCGTCCTTTTTGAAATCGAAGCTACCTTACGTATATGCAGTTAAGAAAATTATTGTTGGATCTATTTTTCTATTCGATCTAGCCATTTATAGCTGCTTGGTACTCAAAAATTCACGCCCTAACATATTAATATTGAGACCTGCTTCATTTTGCACTTGCAACAACGTTTAAATCATTAAAAAATACAGTATATTACAAAAATATTCTGTTGCTTTTTGCTCGCCGAATTCAAAATGGGATCTTGCACAAACTTCTGGAGCGCAAGTTACATTTTGATATTACACTAAGACACTATACGGTGCTAAATAGTAGACAAAGTGAACGTTGGAACATAAAGTTAGCTTTGCCCAGGCTTCGGTAATGGGTATATTCCCTAATTTTTACGACAGTCKACCACAGACCACTGTAAAACTATTTGCCTACCAGGCGGTTGTCGTACGCATTACAGGACCGAATAAATAAACACAAAATGAAATAATAAATAACTAAGGTTGTACTGTTCATTTTAAAAAAAAAAGTATAATTTCTACATTTCTTAAAATAAGATTTTAGTCACTCAAAAAAGTCACTGTTATACGGCGGTAGCCGTAAAACGTGCACATGTTTTTTAGTCAAACTACCAATTTGGAATGTTTTATCAAAACATTTAGTCTTAAGAACCTCTAAGAGTTATGTATAACATTCTTCAAATATCATGTTTTAAAAGAAAATCTTTCGTTTTTATTTGAAGACGTATTTGGAATTTTTTTATTCTAAGCATTGTCTAATATAATTGCTGGATTTGCCGGAAGTTGTGGCAGCAATTTACTCTCAAATTGAATTTTCAAAAACTTCAGCCGTCACACTTTCATGGTAGTCTACTTTTGCGTTTTTCATATTTTTAGCAGATAAAAATAATGCATCTTCCACCCATCCAGTTTCAGATGTATAATAATTATTCTTTTACCATGTGATGGCAGTACATTCAAAACACATTTGTTACTCTTATCGCACTAGCTTTTTTTCATAGTGTCATGGGTGTCGTACAAAGTTTCGTCGACATATATGATTAACCTATCTTCAAATCGATTCCAGAAGAACTTGGCGTTTATTAATTCCCTATAATGAAACATCATTTTTCTAAAAAACTCTCCTTACAGCAGTTAATTTTTAGCTCAGGTTTCATTTTCTTGTAAAATTCTTCAACTGTTAATACAAAATTATTTATGTATGCCTCATAAACCATACGTCGTATTAAATTTGCGTGATTATCTTTGAAAAATCTCGACGAACTACTTCGCACTTTTCTCTCCTGAATTCCATTCACAGCTATATTTCTCACAGTTGGTTGTGAAATTTTAGTCATTCTACTGGTTTTTGCGATGGTCCCACTTTCTCCCTCTGCGTTTTTGATGTATTCATAGACATTCAAAGTTATTTCTTTAACTTCAGGTGGTAAATGATCATGATTTCATTTAATGAACTTTGACTCTTCGGGTACAGCATTTTCAACATTATTGTCAAAAACATCTTCCTCCATTTCGACTTCTTCAACATCCTCTACGTTGATTTCACCTTCTTGTGGGTGGGAAACATCCACCCCATTCTGCGGTCTCCACATTTGTATAATAAGTAAGTGCTGCAAGAATGTTTCAATTTGCAGTGTTTTCCCAAAATGTGTAGCTATTTTAAAACAGACCTTACGTAACGCAAATAAATTGTATAGTCTTGAAAAAAACTATTTTCTTGAGAAATTATACAACTAATAAGAAGCAACAAGCGAAAAACATGGAAAAATACAAGGACTCGAATGGTTTACGTACAAGAAAATGATGGATGATTCTAAATTTTACACTGCTCAAGAAGGAATTAGAAGATATTATATAGTTCACAGGTAAATATCTTAGAGAAAATTTGCTGGTGCATTTCCAGGAAAAAGTTATCCATATTTTCTTAGAGCATAATTAAAACTAGGTAGATGTGTTCAAATAGATAATTTGTATTCATGTTAAAATTGAGTACGGCCCATCCTCACAGATATTATTTAAATATATTCTAAACATCTGGGCGCCAATTAATAATCGCTCCTTACTCCTCACTTAAGATATCTGATAACGGTTTCCGGCAAATATGCTGCAAAATAAATTTCAAATATTTCAAAACAGTTTGGATTATTGCAAGCGCACTACTCAAATCTAAATGCAAGCAGGAATTCTTACTATACATAAAATTGTAATTTTTGAGCAGGTGTGAATACTATAAAAGCTATTATAAATTTTAGATATACCATAATTCTGATGTAATATCAGGAAGCTACTTTAGAAATGAATTCTGTATAGAACAGTGCCATTAGCAACTTCACGCCGACAGTCCAATAGAATAGTTACTAAGCTTCAGTTGTTGAAACAATTTGTGACGGATGTACTTTTTTCAATGACAGTATTAATAGACACAATTTTCAATACTAAAGTGATGATAATCCCACTGCTTCATAGAAAAGCACACTCAATACCCCCAAAAGTCAGGTATCTGGGTTGTATTGGCAGATGCCATAATTGCATCAATATTAATATTGGATACATATTTGGCAAATTCCCAGTTGATGGAACCCCTGATACTTGAAAAACAAGTCCGACTAAATGGCGAGCAGGCATTGAATGAGATTCTATTATTTTCCCAGCCGACCCTAAATCGCCACTTAAAGTTCACTTAAAGTAAGCAGTTACAACCAATAACCTATCAGACCCCGAAATATCCAGGAATGTTGAAATACGCTAACATCAACTTGTGGAAAACAATGCTAAAACAAACTATGATTGTTTAAAACAGAACGACGGTCGCTTTGAATTATTGAAAGATAAAATCAGGAACTGTTTATGAGAGATCCTTGTCGTTTTTATTGCAAACTATCGTCCTTATTCAAATTCCTAGCACTCGCATTTGGAAGAACCTTAATTCAGCAAAGCTGAAGGTCCATATAATAAAAGCGAATCGCCATCCTCGCCCACGTTTAACGGCCTTCGAGGTGATGGTTGCCCAAATCATTTTCTATTTCCGAACAAACGGTCCACCGGTCGGAGCGTTGTAAACTATAAATATTCCGAGTCGTCAAGTCACACAGATCCGCCTCTAATAATAGCATGCAAATCGCATTAATTGGCATGATTGGAGTTGCGAAAAAGTTGGCCTTCCGTTAACCGATAACATCGAGTTTGCGGAAAAAAAGTCTTAATTACGATTTCATATAACAACATGCCGTTAGTCCTTATATCTTCATAAAGACACTCAAGTGGAGACACCGCTTAACAATGACATTTAAAGCTCTAGACAGGTGAAAAGGTAACGAAATCACAGTTGCCGGAAGCTGCGGCGTTTCTTTTTCCTTTTCCTGCCGAGACAGGAATTTCCCACAACCGGAACAAAGCAGCGTCGAAGCTGAGTTTGGAGAAGCAAGTCGCATTAGCCGAAATTGACGCTCATCCTCATTGAGCAGATCAGCAGATTAAGCTGAGGCATCGTCTGCGGATAGCTGCGGGTTAGTTAGTTACGTTCAGGTATTGCAACAGCATTAATCTCCAATAAAACACCAAGATTGTTAAGCAGCTTTTCACACACTAAGCAACGTTAAAAATTTACATCTTCTACGCCAGCTGAGGCCTATTGCTTTATTTTCTCAAGTCCATTTTTAACACGATATTTTTTTAAGGAACATGATACCAAATATGATGATGTCTGATGTAAAGGACTTTCTGGAATTAAGTAGGAATTCACTTTCAAGTTTTTTTTTATTTATATTGTTTTTGGTGTTGCTTTTCTTCCACAATTGCTTACTTTATAAACAATATCGGACCGATTATATAAACCTCCACAAACCAGTTCGGTTAACTTAAAATTTACTGCATTAATAACAGTTACAGTATTGACAACCTCATAGTGTGTTTCGTGAATTAATTTTAAGACACATTTAGGTCAAGTCATTCAGGAGGTTTCACGAATGATAATGAGCCTGACGAAATTAAAAATGCAACCCTAAATACATTCTCATAACCAATGTGGCTATTTTACATAATGGTATTATTTTAAAAATCAATAGGGAATCCATGACGGCTATGTGCTATGGTTCCTCTCACTGTATTTATTAAAAGTCAAAATGTATTCAAATGAAGAAAAAAACAGAATATGATTTTGATTTATGGTGAATGCAAGAAAAATGCTTCCGCTGCTGCCCGTTTATACAGACAACGTTTTCCAAATGCAAGAGCTTCTGCAGATACAATTTTCAAGAGACTTGAATTAACTTTAAGGACAAACTGGCCACCACTGAAAAAGTCAAGAGAAGSAACAGCAACAGGCACTGACAATGAAATTAGAGTATTGGAAATGATTGATGAAAATCCTCATATTAGTTAAAGGGTAGTCTCAAGAGCAATCGGTATTAGTCTGTCTTCAGTACACCGAATAATTGACGGCAATCAATTTCAAGCCTTAAAGGAGATAGATTATCCCAAAAGACTGGCTTTTGTAACTTTTTTCGGAAACACCAAAATTTCAATATGAGATTTTATGAAAACATTTGCTTTTCAGATGAAGCAAGATTTTCTAAAAATGGTGGAGTTAACAAACATAACGCATTATTATGCGCAAGAAAATCCACGTTGGATTCGAGAAGGACATTTTCAAACTGTCTACTCGACTAATGTTTGGTGCGGAATATTGGGAAATAAAATTGTTGAGCCTTATTTTTTTCGCGATAGTTTAAGCGGCAATACTTATCTAAATTTTTTAAGAAACGTTTTACCAGTACTTCTCTAAAATGTAAATTTACAAGTAAGACAAGATCTATGGCTCCAACAAGATTGGGCACCTGCGCATTATCATAGAATAGTGCGAAGTGATCCTGATTTGGTTTTGCCTAATCGATGGATAGGAAGAGGTTCAATTAATCATTGGCCTCCGAGAAGCCCGGACCTTACTCCTTTGGATTTTCTCTGCGGGGAATGGTAAAAGGGCAAGTATACTAAACATTAGTTGAAAGTGTAGAACATTTATAAAATACGTGATGCATGTAGATCCATCACTCCAGAAATGTTAATAATGCATGTTAAAAGATCGTTTTGGGCACAAATTCAAGCTTGTGAAAACAGCGGAGGGCGATGTTTTGAGCAATTATTACATTAATGTTATTGAATAAACATTTTTTAAAAATAAAATTTGTTTTACAATAACGATATTACTTAAAGCAAGTGACTGAAGTTTATGGCAAAATTTACAATATTTATACCGCTCTCTACGTTTTATATTGTTTAAGACGATGAACAATTATTAATGTTACCTCTGCAAATGTATTTTGAGTTGCGTTTTTAATTTCGTCAGGGTCATTATCATTCGTGAAACATCCTGTATATCAGTACGTCCGAGCAAGACTGTTTTAAATCACCAAATGTACATTTTAGCGTATACACAAAAAGATTTTTTCTGTTTATCGCAATGTTTTGCAAATACTCGGTACATGAATGGAGTCTTTTGTTTTAATTTTAAGTGACGTATGCAACAATGCTCATACTTGCAATACTAAAAAGTTTTAGAAAATATTTTTTTTAATTGGACTTTAAACATTTTTGCTCTCTTACCGCATACACTTCTTGTGTCTTAATACTGCACACGACAAATTTACTGACTGGATTCTTTAATGTCTTTTTGTCTAAGTTTTTACGTTTTAGTTTCAAGAGTTAAGCTTTTTAACTATTTTATTAACGACAAATAAATAGACCAAAATCAAAAATAAAAAACCTTAATTCTCAAAGCAAAGGTACAAAAAATAAACGTCTTATGGTGTAATTGTAACTTAAAAATTGACTGTTGTTAATTATTATACTAGTAGATTCTATTTTATCAAGGCGTCGGTCTCAATAAATTACAAATCCTTTTAACTTTTCGCCAAGCTTTCGGACTTGTTTGCCTCCTTCGTCAGGGCTTTTAGTTATGGATTAATTAAGGGCACTGAACAGGATCACATAAACCAACCGCAAAGTAATAGAAATCGAACAAATTATTTGCAACATTAAGCGAAATTACATTTAAAAAATAATAATATAACGGTAGCTCTTGCAGATCTCGGGAAATCAGAAACTCATTAGGAGCTGAGTGATATTTTTGCCTAATTTTATATGTAGCAAACTGTCTGCGAATTTCCGAAGGAGCAATGTTTGAAAGAATCGAAAGCCAAAGTAATGGAGTTGATTTGATTGTTCAAGTGATTAGTCGCGTTGCAGTATTTAGTTGAGTGTCAATTTTTCCTGTTTGATGACTATTTTGCCAGACAGGACAGCAGTACTCAGCAGCGCTATAAAGCAAGGTAGTTTAAGAAGTAGGGAGTACACTTGCGTTTGCACTCTAATTGTACCAGCAAGTTTATGCAGGACGTCATTTCTAGCCTGTAATTTTTTACTAATGTTTTCTAGATGTTTCTTGTTTGTTAGAGACGTATACAGAGTCACTCCACGGTATTCTGGCGAGTTATGTTTAAGAATTATGTTATCTGACATAACTTAAAGTTGTTTTGTCTTTTGATCATTGTTGAGATGAAAGCAAGTTACTTCTGTCTTCAATGGTTTAGGGCACAGGCGCCAAGCTTTGAAATAGCAATTCATAATCTCGGTGTCTCCCTCGGTGTCTCCTGAAAGGAAACTACAGAACAGTGTTTATTATCATACCATGCACTTTTGAGAAGATTCTGGCGTAGAGTTTTGGGCTTGGAACTGGAAATGTACTTCTTCTAACCCAAAATTGTTTACGACAGCCAAAAAGATGCTCCTTGAAAAAATAAAGACGGAATGTATATAAAAGCTGTAAAAGAAAACCTTTGCCGACCTGAACATTCAAGTACCTATTTTTTGACGCTTCATTTGAATAAAACAAGCAAAATTAAAATCTCATCCCGTTCACGGCCTCGAACAACCGTGTCAAGGAACCGTCGACGGCCACCAAACAAAGAAGCCAAAGTAATCCATTATTAACACCAGAACACTCCGATTGTTCTAGTAAATTAATGAAAGACGATCGTTTTCGCCTAGTCAGGTAACCACTTGCGGACACCTGAAAACCTAATGCACGTCGACAATAACTTTTCAACCTCGGCTGTCCAAGGAACGGTGGTGTATCGTCTCATTAGTGTCGTAATGGAGTGCCCCTCGAGTGCACAAGAGAATAACGGCGTCAAAGCGCCGTCTAAATCGCGAGCGCCAAAAACAATGGATGCTCGAAAGATTTTGTGGCGATGGATTTCCTATAGGATGACAGTTACGAAGGAGAATCGCGATTACTAATTTTGAGTTGAGCTCCACTGTCAAAATTTGCCATAAGTTACAGCTTTTGTTGCGATTTTTACAATTCACTATAATAACTATTCAATATGCGTATATAAGAAAAAAATTTAAGGAAATAAATCTGGCAATCTTGCTGGACTATCTATGATGCTAAAGGTGCAGGAGCGCCATCACGTGTTTCTTCCTTTTACTAATGGTACATCTTCCATTATTTCATTTAAAGTCGTTAAGTAAATATGTTATTACAAAATTTGGACCGGTAATTTCGGTGGCATTTATTACTTGATACCCTAAAGGATAACAAACTGTGTGGTCGATTAACCACAAACAAATACGTTGTTATGACATGTGAATTAATCTGTAAAACTGTTAAATTAAAGTTCTATTTGGAATAATTTCTTAACAATTGATGTCTGCTCCTCATAATCCACCGATAGCGATAGCTGGTTTTTGTGGAAATGAAGATGCAAGTGATATTTCTTCAAAATTCATCGAACTGGTCGAGAACTAATGTTCAGACTTATATTTAAGTCCATTAACTAACGTGGATTCCATCAACAGCTACCAGCCAGCTTCAAAACCTAAACCTTTTTTGTCAGTATTACATCTTTTTTAAACGCAGCTGCAATTGGCTTTCTAACTGGACGAACCTTTTTCTGTATAATCTGCTGTTTTAAGCATCAAATGTATTTTCCTGCACATTTCTAAATCAAAAATACTGTAGTAAAATGGTTATTGGTTCTAGTGCACACGTAGATAACATTATTTTGCAGCAAAGGGATACATTTTGTTAATTCTCTTCGTTTCGGAGTACTTTCATAATTTTTTTAGACGGTAGTGCTTTTTTATAGGTTGGGTTATTGTAGTTCAGTCGGGATATTTTATTGCAACCAGATGGAGAACGTTAGTCCTGCTTCTAGAAGGATACAGTCATTGCAGTCTGTGGCTCTTTTGGGATTGGGTTAGCACACGAAACATCTCAGTTTATGCTAGATTCGGCCATAGTTGGTTAGAAATGATTGATTCGATTATAAAATTTCCTCAGGATATCCACAATTTCTGATTATAATTGTTTAGCTTTGGTTAGCTTTTATTTAGAATGTGATAATCCGATAATTGGACAATTCTTAATGAAAATATGACCAGGGCCTCGCACAGAGAATAGCAATTGGGGGTAGTTTTGACCAATCCGGTCTCAGTTCAGAAACTCTACCAAGTAACGTATTTTTGTGAAAAGTTAATAGTCTTCAGCCTGCGTTCAACGCTCTTAGGTCCCTGAGGAAATGTAATAGTCCAGCTCGCGATGTATAGAGTAATGTTGAGTAAAATCAGTTAGCAAGTCTTGAAAGCTAGATTAGAAGATGGTTAGTCACGCATCGAGGTATTTTGGAAATTCATCGTTAATAAGTATAAACTCGGGTGTAGGTCAAAAGTGTTAATTTATGGGTTGGGGTTGATGTAGTTCATTTAAATTAAATAAGATTCGCGCAATTACTAGAATCCGAGAATTGGTTTAATTAGTACGCATCCCCAGTAGCTAGTATCGGGCAACCATAGTGTTTTGCAACGGGGATCTTAGTGATGGTATGTAGAGTTTTTAGTGTGGAATTTATAGATTCGCTCGCTATTCATTCTAACCGGTGAGCAAGTATTATAAAACGGCCACACTAAATTTGATGTCAGGCCATCCGCAGTAGCAAGCTTTGGTCTATGTATATAAGGTAGCAAATAAAAAACCTTTTGTAAATGGTATTATACAATACAATTTGAAAACACCAAATCTACATGTTTAATTATTGTATCGCAAAGAAAAAAAATGTGTCATAGAATTACATCAGAACTATCCTTGAGCAAACACTGCATGATTTTTGGTTAATGAAATAGTAAGCACCCTAATAAATAGGCAATAGGGCGTCACCAGAGACATTTGTTGAAATATGGGTGTCCATAAATGAATTATTTTATTGCTACGGTCGATTTTAGATGGATTCAATATCATTTTATCATTGAAAGGCGTGCATAATCTGGCGTGGGGCTTTTTATCCTGCCCGACTATGTATTATGCAATAGGTTCAAAGAAAGCCGCATGGAGCTTTCGACAAGCGCAGGTGGATGAAGATCGACTGGATTTTTAAAGCAAACCAGCACACTTATTGAAATGTGCTTTTTTGACAATTAAAGTCAATGCATTCCATTTTCAATGTTTTTATGGAGTATCTCAGTTATTATGCCGATTTTTATCTGACCAGTAAAAACCTATACGAAACCATATTTAAAAAAATAAATAMATATAAAACCYTGGTCTCTACGGCGCCMTTCGAAAATTCGAAATTTTTCAATTTTCTACTTTAACTCAAAAACTAAAAACGTTAGTCAGAATATGTTTTGCCTTGTTAATATTTATGTCAAAAAAGTAGAAGAAGATCGGGAAACCTCATCCCCATAGCTTTAATAATAACCGAAGTACCCTATAAAATGTCAAAAATGGGGCAATCTGTACAACTACGCATACTTTATTTGACACTGCCGCCTTAATTATTAATTAAATTAAATTTATATGATGTTGATATGCTTTGCCGCTGTATGTATAGCAAAGAATTGAACTAAGTTACGGTTTTGACAATTTTTTAGAATGAATTTGCGTAATAATTAATCTGTTGAATTATGAATGATTTTCTCAAATACGCATTCCTTACTAATATTTACATTGAAATCTGCAAGTGGTTATTATTATTATGTCATTTGATATAATTACACCCATGGTATGTAAAAGAAGGAATATTTCGTATTTATTACTGCCAAAGGTAGGTAACTTAGAAACCGTATAAAACAATTGAAAAATATTGAAGTTTTCAATAGGTATATGCATGGGCGTAGCTAGAAGCGTGGCAAAGGTGGGCACTGCCTACCTTATATAATTCATTTGCTACCCTAGAATAACAGACAACACACAGTTTTGATTCTTATCATTTCGAGAAGAGTTTTGAAGGGCCAGTTAAAATTATTGAGCATTCCACAGCATGTGCCTTCATGGGTAAACAGTACATGGGACACAACACGATGATTATTATTTATCTACCGAGCTAAATTTCACACGACTAGCGTAGTTCTCCAATTGTAGGGTGCTGTAGTGTTCTGTAAATGGTATGAATATAAACCTTGATCGTTGGGTGCGTTTATTAAATTTTTTTTGGAGTACTAATTCTTTGTGAATTGGGCATTGCATGTTTTTATTTTTAACTTCTTTTGTCCAGTACTTTTTTCTGATGATACTTTAGCACTGGGAAGATAACAGGTTTTGCAAATTTGCTGAAAACTTTGATAATAATTAGGATGCCTCTGTTGTAAAAACTATGAACAAACACAATATTTGTATATTCGAAATCAGAATAAGTGTTTGGCGTTTTATAATACTCGCACTTTAATCGTCAAACTTGAGAATAAGCGTTCGCTGGCTATCACATAACTTACCATGATCTTCTGTCATTCTTAAGATACAATTTATTGCTTAAGCTATAAAAAATTTGCTATAATAAACATCATAAAATAATAACTAGCATCTGTTAATGCATTTGTAAGCTAATTTCTTTACATTAACTTTAATAATTCCTACTATTTTATTCTACTTACTATCTATATTTCTCTTATTTTCAGGTAAGCTGACCTTTGATTTCTGCAAATCCCACGTGGTCTTTACATAAACAAGGTGAGATTATGTTGTTCTTTTTATTTACGGATTACCAGGAATCTATGATTATGCTGTATGAAATATTTTGCTAGATCTTCCACTAGACGAAAAATGGATCTAAGACCAAGGTTTACTAATCCTGCCTCTCTTTCCAAATTTAATGTTAGGGCACTGTAAACAGTAGCGGATTTAGAGGGAGTAACTAAGGAGTTCAAGCTTCCTCCAAAAGTAATTGGGTCCACTCCTGATAAATCTGACACTTGGTATTAGTGCAACGCTACATAAAGTATAGTTTTCATCACTTATGCTTACTTGATCCATTAAATAGAAATAAAATTATGACAAAAAGTTTATGTAAACATGGATCCGGAAATACACCGTTTTCCATGTACAGGATGTTGAAAGTACAAAAAAAAATATTTATTTTTTGAGAAAGCTGTTTTCTAAACTTTGCAGTTTTTTGAAGACTGTTTTAATGGACAATGGCCAATAATTTGGTATAGAATATTTTTTCATATATAAAGCAGAGGCGGCGCTATTATATTATTCTATTTTTGAAATAAAAACGAGTTTTGCAAACTTGGCAATTTCTGGAAAGATGTTTTAATAAACAATGGTCAATTTGGCATAGAATACGTACTTGTTCATATCTTAAGCAGGGTCGGCGTTGTGGAAGGGACAGCGAGGTTTTGTGGTTAAAGCATATCTTTTCCTTAAATACTAAAAAAATACAGTTTTTAAAAAAAAGGAAGACCAAGGATAGTATGAACAGCTGAAGCAGAAGAAGGTGTTTTATGTTCAATTCCCACATTAACAGCAATTTAATTTAAACGTTTGGGTGGATATAGTCGGCGACAATTTCATTGGACCATTTTCCTTGCCACAAGCATTAAAGATACCTTGAGTTCTTGCAAAATGATTTGCCGGATTTATTAGAAGATATTATGCCCCTTACGGTGAAAGGTTTTTTGTGGTTCACGCACGATGGGGCACCTCCACATTTCAGAGTTACTATAAGAAACTATTCGACTGGCACTTTTGAGCAAAGATGGATTAGAAGAGGTGGACCTCAATTTGTGTACTTTCAACACCCTGTATATCAAAAACGAAGAATTTCCGGACCCATGTTTATTATAAACTTTTTGTCATAATTTCACTTCAGGGACATGTACACGAATTTATGACATCGAATTTTGAAACAGCCTCTATACACACTTTTGCAATGAAAAATTATAATAATAAGAAATTAATTATTTGTTTGGTAAAAACCATAACAACAAAAATTGAAATTTATTTATTGGGTTCTGATATGCAGGATTGAATAAAACGCTATACAGCACTCGAAGAAAACTAGATCACTCGCTTGTATGTCGTTCTACAGTCTATTTCGCTCGTGCGTAAAATCGACATACTCATGAATGGAACTCTTAGTTTTTTCACTTGTACTGCAATATGCTATTCCATAAATATAAAAATTTGGTTACAAATTTTCGCTATATTAGCACTAATTTATAAAACTAATAAAAATCGCACCTTCCTGCGACAATGATGCAGTACAGGTTGAAAAGTTTTACTTTCATGTATATTAGCCGACATATTATGTACATATAGTAGCCTACAACCTGTCGAAATTATTGAAGAACATGCAAAAGGCTATCCGAGGAGACTTACTATGAACTTAATAAGCAAAATATAATTTTGTATGCTTTTTTAGTACTTTATAATATACGATGATAAGGCCTCCCCTCAGTTCAGCCAAACCCCTCCCAAATCGAAATCCTGGATCCGCTACTGCTGATAAACCATCGAGCACCAGAAAATGTTTGAATCTCGTAGCGATTAAAGGATACGATAGATTTACCCGAGCATTTACCTAGCTATCAATTAGTAAAGTCGTTATGAATTAAATACCTGAGTGCATATTTCCGCCCCCACCTACGCTTAGCCTACTCGAGTATACGCCGCAAAATAGGCGCACTGTAATTAGGTTTTTTCAATCTTCCGCTAATTGGAAATATGTTCGTGTCGAACTGCCGGTGCTCGCATATGGTCGACGCATACACCCACAATTACAGAATTTTATATAACGGGGCCGTTATTTATTGCATTAATAGACAAATGCAGCTTTTGATTTGCTCAGGATCACGGTGTGGGTGGTATCAACAGGTTGATTTTTGATTCTCTTCCTGGTCCATTTTTGGAGTTGTGCATAAATGGATTTGAACGCGAAATTTGTTTTTTTGCGTTTCTGACTCGTGTTCCTCTCGATTTGTTCCCGAAGGACTCGCATTGACATTGACGTGTGTCACGATTCTTTGGCTTTCCGGATCGCACAAATTACGATGATTGGCAGCAATCATCTAACGAGACGGGGCAATAAAATTCAGAAGCGCGTGATCCAGTATTGTTTGTAAATAACCAAATAAATTACTAGTTCTCAACGACGATTACGTACGTCCATTGCTGAACGGTTGCCGGGATACCTTTTAAGGAATGCGGCTATGATTTATCCGGTTTTTATGCAACGCCACTTTATTCATTGTTCACGTTTTGATTTACGATGAGATTTTCAAATCGCTCTGAGACCGTAAATCAAATGCAAAATGACGTAAAATATTGTCAACGGTAACAATGGTGGTTTATCATGGTCGAACGTCCGAGTAAGCCTGATGCAGTCGGGAAAAGCAGTGGTTCGACAGGAATAACTTATCGGCACCGAAAATCGACTGTCGATACTTCCTATGCCCAGAATATTAATACATACAAGTATTTTTTCGCACGTTGTTTAAAAAGAAACAGGAGAATTTGAGATTATAATATAATCCACCCCATAATCAGCCGCTAATCTAACTTTTGTAAAGATTCTAACCATTAATAATTTAAATTTTTCTTTTATAATGGCGAAATTTGCTAAGAATTCTTCTCCGTAGTTCTTAATTTGTTTTTGCTTCGCATCCTCCGTCGTATACCTTTTGTTTCATTAGCGCCCAATATCTCTGAATCGGTCTCAAGTGAGGTGCATATGAACATTATCTACACACGGAATATCTTTTATATGCTCTTGATGAAAAGTCTCAATTATATTTGGCATCATTATGAAATTTTTTGATGAAGGGAACTAGGCTTTTTCTAACGCATTAATTGGCATAAACATTTTGATTGATGCTTAGTCCTGAAGGCACCTATACCGAGTGGACCTTCCCTTTGAACTAAATGCTAACCATACCAAACCTTCAAAAAGTTGGCATGACGTTTGAATTTCACTTCATTAGGCACTTCATTACCTTCCTTAAAATAGTAGGTGTTTTTTCCCCGCTGCATCACTCCCGTCTAGTGTGAAGTAAGAAAAAATTTTCATTTTAAGCGAGTTTCACGGAATTTTCGCAGTTTACTTCTTTACTGTTCTAATCATATTTAGGTGCAGATTTTCGTTTTCTAAATGTCACGTTTCTTGCTTTAATTTAATTTCTGACATATGAATGTTATATGTTAAATTTTCAAACTAGTTTTCTTAATGAAGTTTTCTTCCACTATCCAGCGATTTTCCTTAGCATACTCTTCTAACAATATCATATTAGAACTGTTTGTCGTGGGATCCCCGTTTCACAAAAATGTTTTACTGTGAAACATTTTCCTTGTAAAATATGGTCCATGTAAAATTCGCCAATTACACGACGTCGATCACTTTCCTTCAACTGGTTCATTCTACTTCAAGAAATTATGCGAGTTTTGAAATAGCTCAAACTGTCACGATAAATGTTTTATCCTTCAAACCTTAACGACAGGTAAGATAATATTTTGTCGGATAGATCGCTGTCTCTTGAAAACACTGACAAAAAATTAATAGTCAGACAGCGATCTATCCGACAAAATATTATCTTATTATATTATGGACGCTGAAAGCATTCACCCTCTTAATGACAGGTTTTTACAGTCTAAAAAGCATAAAAAAGCACTTACGGATTTTTTATTTACACACCCTCAAGTTTCCACCGCTTCTAATTTCTCCAAAGATTTTTTTCTTGTTGCATAAATATAATTATTGCCACTGAGCAATATGCGTTTTTAAGAACACATTCAACATTTTGTAGCTTGCTTTCTGATCTACACTTTTTAACATTTATACGGGCACAGGTTTAGAAGTTCATTTTGTGTATACAGACTTTAGTTAGGCGCTATCATGCTAAATTCAGCAAATAAAAATCAGCAATTGTTTATTCTCTCGAGTACTTTTTCCATATGGTATTCCCCAAGGTTCTGTTTTGGGACCTCTTCTATTATCTGTCGTTACAAACGACATAAGCGTAAAGTTCATGAGTAATTACCTCTGGTTACAGATGCAACATTCAGCTTGAATGATGTTACCGTGTTACAATTAATCCCGACTGCCTACTTACCTGGTGTGTTGAGAATGATATTGCTAATATTAATAAATGTCAAGCAATGATCTCATAATGGCAGCTAGGTGCCTTTGTCATCATATCAGTGTAGTGCTGACAGATGGCATTACCATCTAAATTCTTACTTGCATCATACCAAGCCTCTGGTATATAGGCAAAACCAGTTCTATGCCGTACTGTCTGCACTAGACCTAAACTGCAGTGATGAGCTATAATGATAGCGAAACAGATCTGTCTGCAGTTGCTTGCGGTGCAGACAGCACAGCATAGACATGCATTTTTATGTAAGAAATATTTTGCTCAATAGGTGTGTTCGAGCTTGTAGCAATTATTATTTTCACGCAGACTCTTTTGTTTACAGATACTTGGTTTCTTTTAATATTAATATAAAGCCTTCTATGTGTTTTAGTTACTGTTAAAAACTCGCTTGATAGCAATATGCGCCTAGATTTTGCTCAGTAGGAAAAATGTTTTTTATTTGAACGCTAATTTTTACGTTGCTGGTTTGAAAGTACTGACTATGGCATATTAGCCGAAAGCGCTTTACCTAAATAAATGTATAGTGGATTTAACTTGGTGAAGTTATTTTAAGAATTAATTCAAGATTCAACGTTTGGTAAACCTTTGCTCAGCATGAATCAGTATACTTTGACGGTCTCTAAAAATAACGAATCTCCTGTAAAACTGAAGTTGGAAATGCTAACTTCCGGAAGCCTTTAAGGTATTTTGAGTCCCCGTTTTTTTTAGTTAAATCTAAAAACTCGATCTGGTAGTATTAGAAATTGCACACCGCAAACCTAGAATTGACTGATATTATCAATGCAAGGTTACAGTTTTACAGGCATATTTTTTTTCTCATAATTCAACGTTTACGTTAAACGATGAGATAAACCAACAAAATTATTGTTGTAAGTGCGGAAAGGTCATACTCAGTGCCTGGAAAGAAATAAATGTTTAAATAGGAATCAGTACTAGGAACATTATTTGGTTATATTATTTTTTTGGTTTCAATTAGTTTGTGGGTTCCCCATTTTGCAAGACCGTGAATATTTAGCTGCAGTTTATATTAGATAGATTATAAGGAAATCGTTTAAATGCCCAACCAAGGCACCAGACATCACTCCTTTGAACTTCTTTTATAGGGATACCAGAAAAGCAAAGTTTTTCAGACGAAACCAGAGTGTTGACGATATAACGACAACGAAGTAATCAGAAAAGTTCAAAATGAGTTTGAATTACGTTCAAACTAAAATTGTTAAGGAGAATTGTTTTAATTGTTTTTTGTTCCTAATCCCAGTGGCTGTATCCTTGATAAGCCCGTAATTTCACGTAGACACGTCTATTTAAAATTCACGGTAAAGAAAGTAGTACCTAAGAAAGCAGTTAATTAAAATTAATATGACAAAAAATAATCATCCAAAGTAATCTTATTTTACTGGGAAAAAAGCTTTTTTTTTGCTGGACTATGTAAGGCAATGTAGGTGTTTACACTTACTAACTATACCAATCTACATCATAGTTTGTAAAAGATTTTCACAGAATGTCCCCCTCTGTCAATAAAATCTTTTTATTTGACGCCTTGTATAAGATGCAGAATAAAAATTTGAAACTTGGTAGTTATTTATTACTTGATATGCATTAAAAAAATAATCAGTAACATGGGGCACATTGTATGCCTGCATGTTTTTAGTAAAAAGACAGCTACCTACTAATAATCAACGTGTCCAAATATTACAAAAACTTCATCTATTTCAAATTATAGACTAGCACAAAACACCATTGCTGTTATAAAATGTTATACCTACGAGTATACACACTTATTTATTTATTTATTTTAAAGTTTACCCACACATTTAATTGTCCTTGGCGTTGGTTTTGATACTTTTGTATCTTGCTTGATGGCGATAAGCCATCAAACTAATTTTTCATACGGTTTCCTGTCTTACTTAAATTAAAAAATCTAAATATGTTATGGAATCCCAGAGGAATTATTATTAATATTATTTGCTTGTTTTAGAGGTTTAACGGGATGTTCTCAATATATGAATCAGGATACTGAACTGAAACCAGTAAAATAATAAATGAGTTTCAGTTTTAATTGTGTACTCAAAGCAAGTGTAACGTGTCAGTACAGTTAATTAAACAAGGAAGCATTTTTACATCATCATAACATTATACAAAGACAAAAAGAAACTTGCTTGGCGACTATTTTACAAGATAAAAGATAACACTTCAGGAAACAAAATTCACTTGCCCTAGGATTAAAAAAGAAAAAGTTATAGATTATGTTCCTTGTAAGTATAATAATGAGAGGTCCAATACACCTGTGCAGTTTCCCACTGACCATTTTTCAACATCCTTGTTTATTGTTCGAGATCAATTAGCATCGGCAAACGACCGCATAGAAACAAGTCAATACAATAACGGTAATAATCGCGCATTACTAGATCGTGGGATACGTTTGGGCCGGCGCGTGCGTCCGTTGTCCTTGCCTGGATGTTCGTCCTTTTGAAAGTAATAACGAGAGAAATGCTTGTCTTGGAATTACCATCCAGGCCGTCGCGGGGTTCGGTTAATAGCATTCCGAGTTCCTATTGTGTTTCGGAACGATGGATGATAAATAAGTTATTTTGCAATAAAAATGTTCTACAGCGTCAGACAAATTGTTTCTATTACGACGCGGCGGTTCACCTCAATGACGAATTCCGCGCAGACGATGGATGACGTCTGAGAAACATGTTCGGTGCTGTGTTGTGGAAGGTCGAACATTTTGGGTTGGTTGTTTTCATTGGCTGACAAACAAAAAATTTCTTTGCGCATTCTTATTCGTTTGATTACTCATTACTTCCATATTCCTCTGTCAATCCTCAATATTGCAGTATACCTTGGAAAAATTGCTTGGATTAGTAATTACTCGTGTGATGCATGGGATGCCAACATCAATATGTTGTGATGGGTTTTCTCTCTTTAGTGGCATTGTACGGGTCTGAATGCGATTCTAAGTCAAATAAAATACCCTTTTTATGCCAAAACTCATAGAATATTACCAACTTCTATTCTATTCAACAAAACAATTTCTTAGATTTAACTATTCCACAACATGACCACAATCACGCATTTAATATTTACCACAACGAACCTGACAATTACTAACTCATCCAACAACGCATAAATATAGCAGTATATAGATCGATCATACACAAGCTATTGTACGTACCATTATCTAAACAAAATCTTAATAATAAATTCAGAAGAGCAAACATTTCTGTCAATAATGATTTTCAACCGACCAACTATAGACTATAGACGAACTATTACAAGGAGAGCAGCACTAAGTATTGTTAAAATCAATGTTTTCTGTAAACAACTCCATAAATGGATCTTTTATAACAATTTGAGGTCCTTGTGTTTACAAAATAGCAAAAGCCATCAAGGAACATGGTAATTTCAACATACCGTACAAAACCAGTAATGACTTTTCCATTATCGTTAACTAAAAAGGAAAAAACAGACAAAAATAAACGAATTAGAGTATGTAGGCCAAGCTATTTAGTTTGCAATGCTTTATATATAGTATACATTGTCCTTTCACCGTCACATGCAGGAAGTCATATTCCATAAAGTGGAGAACATCTTTTCCACACAATAACAAGTTTGAAGCATTGCTTCCTCCTGCAGTTTCGGTTAGAGAAGACCCAATCCAAGAGGAAATTGTAATTAATCAATCTTTTGTATCTTTTAGTGAAACAGAAATAGCGTTGCTGAATAAAGGTCAGGTCAGGTCAGGTCATAGCTGGTATAGAAAGCTCTATCCGAAATTTTGATTCTTCCGATAAGGACTAGACTAGAAACGCATGTAAAATTCAACCAGGGAATAATTTAAACAATAACACAAAACAAGAGAAAACAGAAGATCATAATATCATTAAAGGTCTCAGGGATAAATATTGCTTTTATTTGAAAGCTGACAAAGGTAATAAGATTGTGATACGGGATAAAGATGACCTACTCGAAAAAGGTCCACGCAACAAACTACTTCGAAACCCATTGCCAAAATTAATTCAACAAACTAAAAATGTTATTGCTAAGTGTCAAAATCTTATTACAACTGCTTTAAAATGTAAGCTACTTGTTTCCAATCCAACAATGCCTAAAATGTATGTCCTGTCTAAGATACACAAAACAGGTAAATCGGGTAGACCTATAGTTTCATGTATTAACTCACCCACTTACCTGCTTTCGAAATGGTTGACTAACGAGTTTAGTAAATTACCTTCACTTCAAGTAGATTTCTCGGTAAAAAAATTAAACTTGCGGAGGGTGAGCTACTCATTTACTTTGATCTAAATTATTTCCTAGTGGACCCACAGAAATAACGTTAAAATATCTGGAGGAGCTATTGGCTAGTAATAATATTAAACAAATCAAAGAGTTGGGAAATAGTGCACGTTTTGGTAAATTTATTTATGGGCCGTTTTGTGAACCGACTTTAAAAACGAAAACCAATATTTTCCTTGTATATGGCTACGTTACGTAGATGATTTTTTGCTGTATTTGACACCAGAATATGTAACATTGATAATTTTTTGGAAACTTTAAATTCTTGTTTCACAAACATTAATTTTGCAATGGAGAAATGAGAACAAGAACGTCTTCCTTTTCTGCAGTTTAATCAATTTTTTAAAACAAAATCTAAATTGACTTTAAACTTACAAAAGGATTGAATAACATTCTAAAACCATTTAATTTAAAACTGGCTTTTACCGCCAATAATAGTATACAAATTTATTAGGAAACCTAAAATAGACAAGGTGGAAAGTTTCACACACACGGTGTTTGTCTCCGAATCTAAGCATTTTGTCCAAAAATTACAGGAGACCAAAAAACCGACAATGAAGTTTTGTACTAGAAAAAAAACTCGCTGGTCTCATGGCCGTACGTTACAAACCCCCCAATATTCATTTGTTTTTTACAGTAATGTTAACAATAATTTAGGGGTTCACTTAGATATACATACTACAAACCTGTACCAAATTACAACTCAATACCTCCAAAACTGTGGATTATATCATAAAAAAAAACGATTTTTAAATTTCAACTTTGACACCCTGTATTTTTTAAATGAAGCTTTTTTCAGAAATTTACCAACAACAAAATCGTCATATTTTGGCCTCAAGAATCTAGGGTTAACGGGATGACCTACTAATTTGCAACACATATAAAGTTATTTGTGTTGAAAATTTTCAAAATTAAAGTCTCAGAAAACATTTTTAGGCCATAAACGTTTTTTTCCATTTACAACGGCAAGTGTCACTTGACTGTTCCTTTTCAATTTGTATCTCAGTTTGAGATTTCAAACTCACCCTGAATTGATTCACTCTTAGTAGGTACTATATTGTTCTTTCAGTGWACTATATGTGCATTWTCATATCCTATGGGGACCTGAGGTTTATTGTTTAAATATAKWAATAACTCATTTAGMTTTTTCGTTTTGGTCTTTCTGTGTATGATGGTGGTTACTTAAKTTTAATGCCGCTGTTTTATTATTATTTTTGTTCTTTGATCCAAAATGTAAACTAGCTGTTGTCTTGTAATAAATTCGTTTACTACTTTTACTTTACTTTTTAGAAGCATGATAGTACTCTGTAGACAAAAGTGGTGACACTAGGATAGTATTATTTGTATTTTTCTTATTTATTAATTTTTGGTATTTACGAGTTCATTCTTCAGTTCCATGGATTCCAAAGTATTAAGCTACATTCTTTCTTCATTTCTTTATGAGACAACCGTAGCAACAATGCTTGTAACGCCCATTTTTATGCAAATTAACATCATCTCTGCCTAGTCACCTGCATACCTATAGCACATGCCCATTAGATGTTCAAGGAGGCGTGTTCGAAGAATCCAGTGAACTATGCCAGCGTTAATTGAAGACCTATCACATAATTGATAATAAATTGCCGTTTCGTGTTGCCAAGTGTAAAAGCGCGCATTATTTCACCTACTAATTATTTTCGTCACTCATATACAGCCGCACTCGAAGTGTTTGGGTGAGCGTGACGTGGCTGGCCTGTTATCGCTTATTAAAAACCGATTTGTTCATGTGCAATCGCACCGTCTTCATACACGATCGGTTTAATATGGGTAATCGAGTAATTATATGAAACTACTGATTTATGGGGGCCACTAGATACTCCCAAATACGACTTTCTTGAGTACTATGATGAAGTGTGCGATCAGTTATCTTGAACTGAAAAAGAGCATTTCATTCAAGTTGTTGGGACTAATTATACTGGTCAACAAGATTTTTGTTACACGTATTTTGTGTAGTTTGTGTTTTAATCATAGTACCTGCTGTCATCGTAAAACTGGATTTAGTTTGGTTCTGTCAACCACGGTTTTTCTATGACAGATACGTTCTATAAAATCGCTCTTCGTTGCTTTTTTCGTGTTCATAAGTTAATTAACAGTTGTTCAATTGTTCTTTATACTAATAATATAATAGTGCATATTTAAAGTTGTATTACAAAGCTGTTTGAACCATCCTGACTGTTTTTCTTATGTTTGCGGAGAATTTACTTTCAAAAAGCAGCAAAGAAATATCACACCGCTCATAAGTATTTGTTATAATGAATATTTTGGCTTCTCCGTGCGCCATCAAGATAAATCTTGGGTACCTCATATTATATATTGTGTAAAATCATTATAAAAAATGACCCAAGCGCAATTCCCTTATTTCAAGATTATTTCAGGACAGAAATAAATTAAATATATCTTTATTCTTTAATTAAATCTACAATTATTCTGCCACCATTCCATACAAAACTTGGTCTTAAAAAAAAAACCACTTGACAGAAATAGCAAAGAATACTTCGAGGAATTGGCAAAAAAAACGAAAGCTTGAAGAAGAAGAGAAAAAGGAAAAACTCATAAATACAAATAACAACGACGAAAATACACAAATAATAAAAGAGAATGAAGTTGAAATGGCTATAATAAACTGAAACTGGGAAAAGCTCCGAGACAAAACGAAATAACTGCAGACATGATGAAATACATGGGTAACTATGGCAAAAACATATTCGCAAAACTACTAAATGACATCATCCAGGGAAAAGAAATACCGGAAGATTGGAAAGTAGGTATAATCACGTTTATATGTATATAAAAGGGGAAGTGGAATGGATTGTTCCAATTGTAGACCAATTGACAAGCATTACTGGAGAATGAAAGCAGTGCTCCTACCAGAACTACTTTTTGCAGATGACATTGTTTTGATTGCATATTCACAAGAAAAGCTACAAAGAAATTTGAAAATATACAAGGAAAAAAGACATAAATATGGATATAAATGTACAGAAAACAAAAACTATGGTAATAGTTAACAGTAAGACGCACCATGTAATAAGGATAGACGAAACAACAGTGGAATAAGTAGAAAATTACAATTAATTAGTTACGATCATCGAAGAAAGTGGGAAAATTGATAGGGAACTAGACGAGAGATTAGGAAAAACAGGGAGAATATATAATATGCTGAGAAATACATTTCTGGAAAGAAAAGAAATACCCTGGAAAATAAAAACAAGTATAAAGAGGTGGTGAGAACCTTCCTGATATGTGGTGGTGAGGCATGGACACTAACAGATAAAAACAAAAGCAGGATTACAGCCATGGAAATTAGATTTTTAAGAAAAATAGAGGGAATAACAAGGAGAGACAAAATTAAGAATGAAACAGTGAGAGAAAAGCTAAAAATAAAACCCGTACTGGAGATATTGGAGGAAAGGCAACCGGGATGGCTAGGTCACCAGAATTGGATAGGAAAGAACATTAAGACAGATATACGAAGCTAGAGTCGAGGGCAAAAACAAAGTAGGAAGACCTAGAAAAAGATGGGAAGAGGAAGTACGACACGTAGTCGAGGAAAAAGTGGAAAAAGAGAATAAAGCAAAATACACGATAAAATTTAAATAGTCTTATGTAAATACAAACAATCCTACACCTAAGAAGGATGTAAAAGTTAAAAAAATAATAAAATCAATGAATTATTTTTATAATTAGGCATTATATTTTGTACAACGAGAAAGAAAAAGATTTTGTAGTCCAGTGTAATTAATATTTTAGCCGTGGAACCATGGAAACAACACCAAGTTATTTTCGGATAATTATTCCTCATTTACAAAATGCTACTGCAACTCAAAGCTTTACCTCCATTCGACATATCCATTACAAGCGTCAGTATCGACATTTAGTTGCTTCCTGAAATACCGCAAGGATACAATGTTTTGAAGTCCATTACCCACACCAGATCACTCAATAACGCCCGTATCAATCTCGACATGTGCAGTCTGGCGCAGCGTAAAACTGAGCCTTAATTAAAATGGCAAACGCAACAAAATCTTGATTATGGACGGAAAATGCAAATTTTTGGCGCAATAATTCATAATCCTGATTGATGTGTGACAAAACCAGAAAAAGACGTGGTGGCAACGAAAAAAAGGTCGTCCTTATAACCATTTGGTCAAGGTGGCCAGAGATGTTATCAGATAACTTGTTTTAATAATTATGTTTAACAAACTAGTCGCCTAGCGTAATTACACGTTCGTTTAGGACGGGAGCCTGCCTGAATATTAATAAGAAAAATTTGTATGGCGCGTAATGCGTTTATATGGTTCATTTTGTATGGTGGCTTCAGGCTAAATAAGCTCGAAAATTACTGGTAAATATTTACATTTCGTCATTAGGTGACGACTTTATCAGGCAATTCGATAACTAGTAAAAGTAAACACAATTATTTTTTACTTGTTTCTTGGTAACTATCCCTTGGTTGGTACGATTTTTTGGGCACGTACCAACTCGGCACACCCTTTGAACGAACTAATAAAAATATCAATTGCAGGTTTATTACCCCCTATTTGGAAAAACCCAAATTTGCGTGAGGATGGCGTTTTAACAAGTTTTATGACCTTATGCGGGTGGTGCTTGCCAACTAAGCCACTTGAAAAAATTTGCGGCCATAAAAGACGAAGAAGGGTTGGTAAAATAGTGTTACTATCGATTTAGTGTTTGAAACAAGTATTTTTTGCGCCATGGCTAATGTTATTCGCGAAATAGCAAGCCAACGTGGAAAAACAATTTTGGTTCATTACTATAAATTCAATATGGATGGAACATTTTCTTGTTGTACGAGGCATGTTTTTTAAGTAAGTACCGTTTTGCGATTCCGCCGCCGCAGCGCTACGGTCGGCGTTCCGCGCATGCGCGCTGGTTACCTACATCTCTTGTCTACGCACTGACGCCATTACAGTTTGATTTATCATTGTATTCGTTGTTTACTGAGTGTTTAAGATGCCTCCGACAATCGTGAGTCCCGCCGATTGTGAAGTACGGGCTGTTATACGATTTCTTAGTGCGAAAGACGTAAAACCGATCGATATTCATCGTGAGATCTGTGAAGTTTACGGACAAAACATTATGAGTGATGGAATGGTAAGGAAATGGGTGAGAGCATTTAAAGATGGCCGCACAAATGTGCATGATGAAGAACGGAGTGGGCGTCCTTCGGTCGTTAATGAAGATTTGGTGCAGAAAGTGAACGAAAAGGTGAGAGAAAACAGACGCTTTACAATTTCATCATTGTGCGACTGCTTTCCTCAATATTCTCGTAGTGTTTTGTATCGCATTGCGACCGAGAACTTGAATTACCGAAAATTGTGTTCACGTTGGGTTCCGAAAATGTTGACGGATTTGCACAAAACCCAACGTTTAGGCAGTGCATTGATTTTCCTTAAGCGGTACCACAATGAAGGTGAAGATTTTTTAGACCAAATTGTTACTGGTGACGAAACATGGGTGGCCTACGTCACACCAGAATCGAAACAACAATCCATGGAATGGCGACATTCATCATCACCCAAAAAAGTGAAGTTTAAGCAAACAATTTCTGCCCGGAAAATCATGTGCAGAGTTTTTTGGGACAGAAAAGGAGTATTGCTAGTGGAGTTTCTGCCTCGTAATGAGACAATCAATGCAGCGTTTTATTGTAAGACATTGAACAATCTGCGTCGTGCAATCCAGAACAAAAGACGTGGCAAGTTGAGTAAGGGTATCGTTTTGCTGCATGGCAGTGCCCGTTCACATGTGACTAATCGGACCAAAGATCTCATCAAATCTTTTAAATGGGAAACTCTAGATCATCCTCCACACAGCCCTGATCTGGCGCCCAACGACTACCATTTGTTCCTGCACTTGAAGAAACACCTGGGTGGTCAGCGTCTTCAAGACGATAACGAAGTCGAAACATTTGTGATACAGTGGTGCCTCAATATTCACGGAAATTATGTAGAAAAGTAGATTAAGGTACAGGCTTTCATGTAAAATAAAATTATTGCTATATCCTTGCACGTCTTTTTTTAATTCCAAAACGGTGCTTACTTAAAAAACATGCCTCGTACAAACAATTATTCACCGGTTGTTTGCTGGTCATTATATCCCTTTAGTATTTAGTTTGCTTTTGGACAAAAGCGAAAACGCTTATGCACATGTCTTCTTCTGAAATTATTATTGATTTAGAGGTCGCAATTCATGACGTCATAAAGGTTGTATGGAATAAGACAAAAGTTGTTTAATAATTGAATTGATAGCCTCAATGATTTCTTTGATTTTGAGCTTTTTGAACTAAAACCTCATGATAACAAATTAGGTGCATTTTGTGACTATCTAGTTGAAAATTATATTTCAGAAGAAGCAATTTTTGCACCTACTATATGGGCCGAAGCTTCAACAAGCCTTTATAAAAACTGCAAATGCATGTGAATTCATCCATCAATATTTGTTTTTGTACACTTTCTTGAAAATTCAGGATGAATCATGTATTAAATGTAACAGTATTAATTCTAATAGGAAACACAAAAATTCTTTATCAAAAAAATACGATTGCGGTAGGAATATGGTATCATAACTGATGTCATTTTTAAGATAATATTTTGTCGGATAGATCGCTGTCTCTTGAAAACACTGACAAAAAGTTAATAGTCTGACGTTTCGATTACACTTGTAATCTTTGTCAAAAACTTTCAAAATTTTGTTTGAACTTGTGTCAGGCAAATTTTTCGTCTTTGACAAAGATTACAGGTGTAATCGAAACGTCAGATTATTAACTTTTGGTCAGTGTTTTCAAGAGACAGCGATCTATCCGACAAAATATTATCTTATATTATGGACGCTGAAAGCATTCACCCTCGTATGATGTAATTTTTTACAAAATACTCATACGTGAAGATCGTCTTTGTAATATTTTTTTGTGTGTACCTACTGCTTAAACTCTGTTGCTTTTTGTGCAAAAACATAATAATGGTTTGTCCTTTTCGCAAACTACCTGAGTGTGTGCCGAGTTGGGAATACTCGATTTTTTCGCTGAAGCATTCCTTTAAGATTTGAGAACAGGTATTGTATTTGTAATGTGTGTGTTTATTTAGTAAACACTTGTCAATATGGTACACAGTCTAACAGCATAGTTACGCGTTATTTATGCGCCAAGTACATTTTTGTAAAATATTTTTTTACACTCAAAATAACGGCAGGCACAGTTACTTTATAAAAATCATTCATTACAATACTATTATTAATTAACCATCGCTAAGCAGTCGTTTCCGCTCATGCATATTTCGTGGCTCTAGTATTTAATTACGTTTGTAAATAAGTAATTGTAACATTTACAGTCACTAGTTCCTGTTAAATATTTAAATATTTGCAGCAGTTTTATAAGTTCTTTCTTGCTCTACAATGGCAGATTTACAGAAATGCTTTTTTCACAGATATAAATACAAGATACTTTACAACCATAAAAACTAAAATACCTTATTCCGCAAATATCGGCTTTTTAAAGAAAACTATATCATAAATTTTCATTATTTAGTATTTTTTAAATATTTAAAGAGCACAGTATTAACCTTATATATCCTTATAGCATCCCGAAATTATATTCATTTAATCCCGACACTTTACCATTTATCTTATCTCTTTGGGTAAATTATTTACTATCCCACACATAGCACCTGTATGTAGCTCTTGTATTAATCTACCATGATTTTCAAAATCTTTTTACACAAAACTCAATATTTCCATTGTTTTTATCACAGCGCCACTTAGAATATATTTTTCACAGCTGGGAACAAATTAACTGGGTGAAGATCGGAAATTGAGCAACAAATATAAATAAGATTTTAAGTATCTTTCCGCTTAATCTCTCATCTGAATCTGATCGATTCATCAGGTTTCTAGCTATTGTTGATGAATGGTGACTTTTAAGTAATTAAATAATGAAATAATAATAATGATAATAATAATCACACTTTTATATTTGGTGAAGCCAAATGCCAGCTTTTCAACCGCTAAGCGGCCTTCTTCGGTGTCTTCGAGTCTTACTTGTTAAGCCACAGTAGAAGGGCGCTTAACGGTGTTTAGCTGACCACAAAATGTCTATCGTCAAATTTCTGGTACACCTATGGGTTCCCCATTGTCACCAGTAGTGGCAAACATACTCATGGAAGCCTTTGAACAAATAGCCCATCAAATCTGAAAACTAAAATCCGGCTTCATTGTATGGTCTCACGGCTGTGACACATTAATAATCTTCTTAGATCACCTTAATTCCCACCATTCTGATATAAAATTCACGATGGAAGCTGGTAGCCGAACGTCAGCATGAAACCAGTCATAATATTTTTGTTTGACAAAGTGTCAGTTCTAGCGAACTGGATCCGAAAATTCCGGGGAGTCGTAGAAATTTCCAATTATCCCAATAATCTAAACCGCGAAGATGGTTATCATCTCTCCACTATCTGGTACCCAATTACGCCACTGCTATCCCTACTTTCACAATCTCCCACCTCTGCCGTCCAAGCTTCCCCACCCCCACATAACGCCAGGTACAAGGTTATCTAATGTTTTCCATTTCCTCCTTAGGAATTGGTTCAGGTCGGACGTGCTTCTCGCGTTAGGTTTGTACCATATTCCGTACTCCTTATTATTATCCTGATGATGTCCCTTACAAGTGTGGGCGAAATGTAGACCTTAGACCTCAGACGCGGTGTAACCCAAAAAGACTAAGATTTCTAATTAACTCTGGCCGTGGCAACTTACGTTCTTATATAATATAAATGTCATTTAATGCTCAAAGTTTTTTATTACTTTTGAGCCCCAGCAAATTTTAATGAAGCCAGTCTTCTAATTTACTAGAACAAGCTTTTTAAAGCAAGATATGTTAACCTAAATAACACATAAGGTCAACGGGGTAGGAGGAAGAAGACTTGTTGTTTATCCTATAAACACTTAGGACATCCACTAAAAGCTTTAATTTTGTTAAGTTTCCTTTGCCTGTGATGCTTTGTCTACAAGAATGTAATGGAACCTAAAAACTGTTTTACTAGTAAATAACGGTAGACTGTGCAAGCAACGCTTATCTGCGCCGCGATTACGTGTTACCTATATGTTTACAATACGCGTAATACCATTCCATCAATCCCGAAGATGGTTATCCTGATTCGAAAATTTGCAGGTTGGGGCTTCCCACAGTGCAAGCTGCTGCATGCCTTGGGTAGTGTTCAATATAATTAGAGTAAGTCGTGCAGAAACGTCGATCACGATGTTCGCTTCAATATCATGTAAATTATGCAAAATTTCTCGCTCCAAGCTTTTCTGGAATTCCAGGAAGGCTGAGAATGTGGATTGCTACGCCTGGCGTTGGTTCAGGAAGCAGCACTAAAAAAGCTCTGGAATTGAAGTAACGCTAGTGTATTTCTTCCAAGCATAGCTACATTAAATCAAAGATATCATCCAGAGATTTAATAAAATGTTCGGTTTGTACACAGAATATTCTCATTATATACAGGTTATATAGGTGCGAGCTCCATGTGATTTTAAATTCTCTGAGGTAAGCTTTAAATTAGGTTTGTGAATTGCTAGAGAGCACTGTTCCAAAGGTATCTACAGAATTGAAAGAAAAATCATAATAAAACTTAAACTTTTTAAGTTACTGGTACAACTTCCGTAAAGTGTTAAAAGCAATTCCACTTCATTAAAAATGTCGCAAGAGATCTTTGAACCATTATTAATTCTTCAACTGACTTACTATGTGTACTTAAAAGGTAACTGCATACCACATAAATATACGGTGTGTATGGTAGTCGATAGTAAGCTAGAAGTACCCATCGTACGATTGCATTATGGTTATTTATGTTTTCTATTATGTTTTAAATTAGACACTCTGTATATTATTATAGGTTTCTAATCCTTACACAATTTTGGACATCTTTTATTAACATATGACTATATCTGACTTGCCCAAACCTTTTTTCAAAAAAATATAATAATACTACACTCTGTAGATTATCTTCATAGCAGGCACTTGCAGAGAGTTTAATGAGATTTGCGTATTAATGGTTATACCTTTTCCTGTATAATAAGTATAGATCCAAGTATGCATCCACTTTATCTTAAGTATTTGGTAAAGCGTTTTCTGCTAATATAAAGCTGTCAGTAGTACCATTCATCCAATTTAAAAAAAAATACAAGTAAATTTGACGTTGCCAAAATGAAAGCAAGTAGACTTGACTTCGAACAAAAAGTAGCGTACATGACAAAAACACAAACACAAATTTTAATGACCTAATAAAAATTTTAATATGGGGCCACTAAAATTACAAAAATTACTCAAAATTGTTAAATTATGGTCATTTATAATATTGTATATTCCCAAAATTTTAAAAAGAATTAATTACGGTCATTTATAATATTGTATATTCCCAAAATTTCAAAAAGAATTAATTTTGAAGATTTGTTAAAAAATTGTAATGAATTTAAATTGTTATGCTTGTATAATAATAATTGCTTAGCAAACGACAAATTTGTTGTAATAATATCAGTTTTTAATATTTTTCAAATTGTTTAAGCAATGGTTGCATGAAATGCTTCAAAACCGGAATTTTGTCTTTGTTAGGCACAAGGAGAGAAAACTCATTGTCTACCATAGGAAAATCAATATTTTTGGAGGATTACACCAAATTCTTTCTCAAAAGCGCTTAGTGAAAGACGAATTAAAAAAATTCCGTAAAAATTGTATGACAAACGGCTAATTTGTGCGTGTAAATAATACTCTCTGTGCACGTTGATTTTATAAAAATTTCACATGAGAGGTACGGACAATTTTTTACCTTAAATTAATAAATATAAAAAGGAAATATTGTTTCATAACCGAAATTTATAAGAGTACAGAGTCTATAAATGTAAAAAATGTTTAAAAATGCACAAAACGTCATATACATAACGATACCAAAATCTAATATTACGAGAGAAAGTAACTTCTTTTTCTAAATTGTTTATAAAAAGTTCTGCTAAGAGGGCCATAGAAAAACCTTGTTGTTTAATAAACTGTTTATTATTGAATCAGAAAAATTGCAAATCGAAAAAGACTAAATTATTTTTATGTAACAATAGTTTTTTTAATGAATTTGAATTAATGTTTTAATGATCTTAATCAAAATCATTGTATAAGGTAGGTCATTTATTTAAATACAAGATTTTCGGCTTACTACTATCAAATAATAAGAGATATACATTAAGAACTTTGGGTCAAAGATGGCGGCTGTGATTACAGCTATACAGAGCCTTATCTTAGATAAAGATGATACCGTTAGGGTGTGTATATATCAAGACATCTGCCTTATTAATCACTGGGTTCTTCTTGGGAAGTTCGATCTAACTGAATATGCTATTAAAACTTATACAATCCTATCTGCAGAATATAAATAAACAAATAAATTAATAAAATAAGTTATGCATAAAGTTTTTTTCTAGTTGTTTTAGGTTCCAATAATATTAGTACAGATGTTTATACATTGGACCTACAAATTTTCGTTTATTTTGCATGATCCTTGGCAATGCTGCCCAGTCCTTATATGCGCCAGCGTCGTCGCGCCTCCCATTCTAATTAAATTGCATAAAAACGCGAGCATAAGGAAGATAAACGGCCGCGGATATCTCGCTTATGGTAAGGGAACATAGTAAACGTGACGTTCCGGACCTCGCCTGTCCTGTCGAATCCTTTCCTAATTGCCGCGGATCTAACAGGAGATCCCGTCAGAGATCGCATGAAACAACATTAAAATGGCGCTTTTATAATTAAGCGGTGACCTTTCGATGTCGATGGGCGCTCGATCGCCGGCTTGCATTTTCTCGTGCCAAAATGCGCTTTTTCCGCGATTAATTTGCATAATGCGCCCCAAGCTGTGATGATCACGATCGTGTGTGTTGTTGCGGCGACGGAGTAATGCAAATAATGCGTATTAATGGTTTATACTCGCAGAAAGCGGCGTTTGTTAAAAGACAGACGGACAAACTATAAAGTACCTACCTGGTTGGTGAGAAAAAAGCAGAAATGTTTTTATTCATCTATATTTGACGTGTTATATTTAGTTCAATGGTATGGGGATGAACTATTTGACGTCATTCTTCAAATCAAAGCCGTTTCCTCCACTGAATTAATGACAAGCTCAGGCTCATCGTGTACAATACAAAGTACATCCCTTTATTTATTTTCAATAACAGAGCGTATCAGTTTAACTGTTTGCCATTTGGGCTATCTACGTCGTTTCGTTATGTGTGTAGCCGACTTATACCATAAGTATAGTTTGATTTATATTTTGTCTCTCTTATTTTTATTCAGGTTCAGTTGCAATCTTTTGGATAATGATTTTATTGGGTGTCTGAATAAAAGGTTACAAAAAAATTTTCGTTTTATGCCGACGTTTAAGTTTATTTTAAACCTCTATCTAAGCTAGAATGAAATCACAATTAACCAATATTTACAGATTAGTCTAGGCACTTTTTTTTATAAATAGCTAATACAGTTTGGTAACGAAACAAAATAGATGTAAATAAATTGTTGCGAGATCAAAGTATGTGTGTTCCCATTAAAACTGGCCGCATCTAGAAATGCCATAAAGGTGCGCTAATACTATCATTGGAAAAATGTTATGTGATCTCAGCAACTCTATCGCTTGAGGAAAACACACAAACAAAACACTAGTTTCCGACTAATTTCTAGCCCTATCAATACATCCAGTAATAACTTAACTACATTCATTCACCGCGAGTTAATATATGTAAATACTTTCTACTCTTTTGACGTAACATTTCTTTTCAACGACATATTTATAAAATTATTTATTAATACAATTAATAAATACTGACAAAAAGTCAAAAACTACTCGTATTCCCAGTTAAATAAACAACATATACTCAACATTACCAAGTTCTGTTATGATAGACAAATGATGGGATGGCCATCGGTAATCCTTTTAGGATGCCATTATTGAAGTTATATGTAGACCATATTATTTTGGCAATCCCCAAAAACTTGGTAGAGGAAACCTTAAACACATACAATAGTTACAAAGGAAAACACCACAGGCAACATTTATAAAAAATTAGTCTTGAGATTTCTTACCTTGTGCTGAAAAATTGTCACCATAAAATGTCAATTTGTAACTTGGTAACTCACACTCGCGAATTCAAAGTACTATGTTGGCGCACTTCTTATCAAAATTATGTAATACGCTTTTGTTACCAGAGCACACTTTGCAAATCCTGAAAAAGAAAAGAAGTCTCCTTGTATATATGCTGAGCTAGGTAAAATCTTTAAACGCGTTTTTTTTCTCGAAAACGGCTTTTATTCTATAGTACTGCAATAAGAGAACCTTTTCAATTTCTGAGACATTAAAATTATATAAATAATCACAAATTAAAAATTTTCTGGGTGATAATTTAAAAGCCAAGGGCAGTTTAAGGCCTTTGGCATCGAAGAATTAGCTTTAAATTCGACAGGAAATGCACAATTAAAGAGGAAATCTGTTTGCAAAATTTGAAGATAAGACAAAAAAGTTATTATAAAAAATTAATCAAATAAATAACAAAAATGGTAGATATAGGAACTTCTGGCATTAATTTTTCGAGTAGAATCACCCTCTTCATTTTTTGCTCATTATTGTACAGGGCTTCTATAAATGATTAATGCAACGCGKGCGGCGTTGATTTCTGAATTCTTTGTGCCGCCTATTTGCAACTGCTGCCAAGCTACCATATGCACGGCGATAGTAGTTGAAGGTTACAGATCAATGTTAWACCACAGCTCCGAAATGTGAGCTTTCTGCGACCTTAAAATTAATTATGCCACAAAGCACTACAGAATATGTTGAAAATGCACACTCCCAGACGTTTCCTCTGTTACAGTATATGAAATGAAATCGACACACAAGTATACGTCACTTTCCTGAGAGGCGGCAAATTGATTTAATGGATAATTTTCATAAGTGCCCTGGATGTATGAACCATTTATAGAAACCCTGTATATTATCCATGCTGGGAGATAACCCGATCAAAACAGCTTTTTTGTTTTTATCTCGTTGGCTATCGTGCAAATGTCAGAATAGGTATATTGTTGATATCACAGTCTCCGTATCTAGCAAACTTGTGCTAGAAAGGTAAGGATGTCATTAAAAAATGACGACCAATAAAAAATACCCGCGTTCCTAGATATAAAACAGTTCTACATAATATTTAGTATCAAAACTGGTACCTGCCCAAGAATAACAGCTTCGTATAGTGATTTATGTTATATTTTGCAATTTACATAAGCGGGTGACATAAAATCGTACTATATAAGTAAAGGAGGAGTATTAATAGTTTGCTTTATTGGCAATAAAGTCGGAGGTATTCATGACAAATATTCGGATATTCAGATTCAGAGCTGTAAAAGATAAATGGAGACTATTAACATAAAATGTAATAATACCGTTCACCAATTAGAAATTTAGATTATGAATACCCAATRGCCTAGCTTGCTTTAGAATGCTTTTTGAGGACGAATCATTCAAAGCAAACTGTAATGGCTGTGGATTATTCTGATAACTGCATCTATGAGAACTTGTATCATCTATTTATTTCTATATAATATATGTTATTGTGGGACTAGAAATATTGTCATATATTGAATTTATTCTAAATTCATTTAGTTAGGTCGTTACACATTCTAGAACAAAACGTTTACTAATTATATCAGCATATTTGTGTCATTGCACTTCCCGCTAGCACCGAGTATAATGCTAGCGCAGCATTATGACGTATTAACGAGTTGAGTATAAATACTCGGATAAATCAATCGTGAATAACTGGGAAATAACTTAGAGTACCGCACAATGTAAAACGTTGTCCCTCTGGCAGGAGCTAGCCCTCCTAGCACAATGTAAGTAACCAGGTAAAATATTCAATTGTCATTTTAATATATTTCTGTGTGCTACAATTATTAATGTCAGTTTTATGTTAATTGTTTTACAGATCTCTTTTTTAATAAATATTTGTATAGAACCTAAGTCGTATCTCTCCTGCCTTCGCCCCTAGTTCTCTGTTTCAGGTAATCACTAGCACAACGGCGCACTACCCAAGTCGGAGGGTTGTGACAATATTCTGTGATTACAACTTCCAGGACCGTACTTGAAATCTTTCAACCGTTACATTGAAATTTAAGGAATAAGTAAACACGATAGGATATTACTTACGAGTCGCGCATTAGCGTCATTAACAAAAGACTTAAACAATAAAAACCGTATTCGCAGAATATTTCTAGTCGGTCTTTATATGACAAGATGTATTGAAAGAGATGTGAAAAAAATGACACGATTATTTTGCCATGTGTTTTTTTTCTGACAGAAATTTAGTTGTATGTATATACAGACTAAACATAACAGACGTAAAAAGATCGAACACCTCCTCGTCGGTATAACTGTCGATACAATCGTGCTCGAGTGGACCATTATCAAACGGGCAATCGTGCGTCCAATTATTTTTGATGTTTCTCAAGTGGACGGCGCCAAGGACGGCCGTCGGTAATTGTTTAAAAGCTGCCGATTGAAAAAAGCGTGCGTGCGATATACGGTAGCGCTTACAAGTTAATTAAAAACTGACGTTGCAGTGCAGAAGTTATGGCCGAAGATGAATATCTCGCCACAATAAATTAACGTGTATTTACTGCCGATTGGGATTGTTAATTATCTTTCAAATGGGCCCAAAGAGGTTTTCGCAGCCTTGACGTATAATGTCAACGCCTTGCTTGTTCAGTATAATAATAAATGCAACTCTCTGCTTGATTTAATAGGAAAATATAAATTGTAAAAGAATAAGGTTGTTTTTGTATTAATTTGCATAAACATATGGTATAGACGGTTTGAAATGTTTCAAACCACTATTGGATAACTACAGGAACAATATGTTTTAAACTTAATATTTCTAATATGATTGAAAACAGTTATTTCATCCCCAAAGTCAAACTGCAGTAAGTTCTGAACATTTCTCTCACATTACTAGAATAGAATTTCATTAAATCTCTATCCGGCAATGTTCTATTCTGGCTAAATCTTAGAAAATAGTTATTAAGTTCTTCAACATCATACAAGTTTTATGGCATTGCAAAACCATCAACTTTATTTTCGCCCAATCTTTTCAATTCCATCCAACGTTCTTTAGTAAGCAATTTCGCAGTTTAAAATTTAGGTAAGCCCTTGTTTCCGCCTTAACTGCCGAAGAAGTGAAATTCCGAAGTTGTTTATAATAGCACCAAAGTTTCTTTTGTGTCGATGTTTTAAATTTAGATAAAGCTTTATTCCTTAATTTCATCAACAATTTTATATTATTGGTGATCCATGCTGTGTACGTTCTGAACTTTTGCATACCTTTACGTAAAGGTGCATATATATCAAATAACTTTATGATATAGCTATTTAGCAGCATATATTGGCACCAATATCGCCTATCTGAAATATGTGATTCCATATTGGAACATAAGTCAAATCTCTCTCAAACTGTTCAAAGTTGATATCACTAAGAGATCAGTAAGTGAGAGAATTGGCATGATGCACAGTACGCTTAATACTAACTCGCTGTAATCAATCTGTGATCGGAAATTTGTACATCGGCAGCTTTGAAATCAATATTAGCAAATAATATATTAATAAGTGTTGCAGAATTATCAGTAACACGTGTGGCTTGACTGACATGCAGGGCAAACTTGAATTCATTCTTGACATTTAATAATGCAGAAACAGATGGAGCGTCAATTTTGAAACAATCAATGTTAAAAATCTCCTCTACAAAAAAATTCTGTCAAATTTAGCGTAAATATAGCACAAAGTATCTTCTAACGTATTGCAAAAGTTAATGATGCTAGAACTAGGAGGTCTGTAGATTACCCTAATCACGAGAGTCATGCCACCTATCTGAACACTACACCAATAATAATACTTTTAATATACATCGCCACACCACCATCCCTGGTTGCACGATTAGCTCTAATTAACCTATAGTCACAAATAGCTATCTCATTGTTAGTTACCCTATAGTGCAACCACGTCTCTAATAAACCGATAAAATCGTACTTATTTAACGGAATATGCTCTCGAAGGTCCACGTCAGTTGATAACAAAGATTTCAGATGCGAAAGGAAAGCTTATTAAAAGAACCTGTGGACGAAGAAAAACAAAGTGGGGAAGGAAAAATGAAGTTATGCTACTACTACTACTACTACTACGCATGTGAGTAACCTAATTAATTAAAACAGAACGCTTCCAATTTAGTCTCAGCTTTAAGTTCTCTTTTTACGTCTCCCTTACTGGCCCATACCGTCCCAGCCAGTGTCCAAACGCAGTTTTGTCCAAAAGCAGCTTTAGCTTGATTAATATTAATAATATTAATAATACACTATCGGTATCACTATACAGTTTTTATGGAACAGTCAATAAATAGCCTGTACGTCTTGAACTTGTGAGCGTGTTAAAACTATTGTTTATAAGTTTTAACAAATAATACACGTTGAGACAATCAAGAGAACTCCAAGAGCTCAGCAAAATTTTGATAACAAAATTAATCAATAAAAAATGTTTGAAGGCATATGGAATTATTTTTAAGTCGTTTGCTATTTCCACTGGCCCATAAGGAAAATTTGTGTTCTGAAGCGATGCTTTATGTTTAACGCATATTCTTCATATTCTTAATTTTTCAAAAGTGAAGAGTTTAATTATCCTCAAATTGGTGCACTAGATGTACCAATAAATAAATAAATAAGTAACAATGAAACTCATACTTAAAGGGAAGTGGAAAAGATGTAGTTTAAGACAGTAGGAGAAGAACAAGTAAAAAAAGAACTCGTAAAAAAGGAAGAGGAGGGTAAGGGTGAAGGTGATAAGGATAATAAAAATCCAACAAATACACCCTCTGTACAAATTTGTACAATTTAAGTTTGTTTTTCATCATTATTCGACTTACTAACCGGACCAGGCCCGCTATTTTGATATTTTAACCATTTTTAATCGCTTCTAAGCCTCCCAACCTACCTATTATGAAAGTATCGCCTCTAAAACCGCCCGCTTTCCTTATCTGTCTCGCCGGGACTTTACGGAGCTCGTAATTTCACGGCAAGCGCCACACCGAACGGCATTAGCATTTATACACCTCGTTGTACAATAATAGACGGCCGGTGGAACATTTTGGTATTATTTTTGCACAGCTTGAGGCGGGCGCGGTACAACAATAGAAATGCAATTGATGTTTCATAATAGAACGGTGCACGAGACGAATCGCTTCTTTCCGACGTACTCTGACATAATTGAATCACCTTCACGCCACGATCTGGTCTTCGAGTGACAGTCGCGGGTCTGGTTGTGATGGAAATGTGACATTGCTGGTCCTAGATAGCGTTGGAAAGGAATTTTGACAATGTTTTGATGGTTTCATGGTTGAATTGTGAAATTAACTTTTGTTGCTATGAAATGCCACTAATTTGAGTAGTGAATTGCTTTTAATTCATTTAATGTTATTTTATTTATTTTCGACTTGAACTAACTTAAAAACAAATGTTTATTAACATTCTGTCAAAATTTGACTAGTGCACGCACAAAAAACTGTACAGTKTTTAATTTCCTAGACAAAATGTGAAAAAACCCACTCCCGAGAACTATTATAATCTAGAATGGCTCTCCCACTATCTTGCTCAACGCGTAAAATTTAATTATTTATTAATCATAACTTAAAATATTGACCGTAGTGTTATACTTGAATATGCTTGCTTCTAGTAACGGAATATGTAGGAGTGCTTAACAAGATCAAAGCAAAACAACTACAGAGTAACAGACAATTAACAAAATAATTATAACAATTAGGGAATTACATTTAAAAATGAATATAGTTGCAAACAACAATCTATGAGACTCATTATACGAACAGCCGATTACCGTTGACAATGGTTTACAAATATTACCTGCAGCTGTCGTAAATAACAGACGGGTTCGGCACGTTCCACTGTTTTGTAGCGGAGTGGACCGTATCCAAAAATTGTGTTTAGGCTTTTTTAGATTTTTTTTTTCCGTACACATAAATCAATGAGCATTATTTGGTATTATTATTGGAATGTGATGGCGAGAAGCAACCTCTAGATAAAACGGCAGAAGTGACTGGAACTCCACGATCAACCATCTGGAGAATTGTTACATCTGGGCCTTCAAAGAGAAAGATAAGATTTGACAAGAGCATTTCAAAAATTTACTGCAACTCACGCGAATCTTATTAGAAGAAACATTTATGAAATGTACAAGAATAATGTTATGCCAACAATCGCCGTGTTATATAAAAAAATTGAAAAATGATAATATCATCGACTGCTTCGAGCATACCGTACAAAACTATGTTTTTCAATGAAAAAGGTGGAGAAGAAGCAATGCTTGATGGAAAGCCAGGTAATAAGAAAGTGGAGATACGGTTATTTAAAATCTATAAATTTTATAGGCAGGAAAATCGTCCGCTATTTTTCATCGACGAAACATGGTACGATACCTATGATACAATAAAAAAAGGATGGGTTGATGACTCAGGGAAGTGCAATGAAAATATTCCGGCGTCAAAAGGAAAAATATAATGATTCTATACCCAGGAGGTGAAAATGGTTTCGTTCCTGGAGCCCTGTATCTTGGATGTAAAAACTTAAAAGAAGCAAGCGCCGATTATCATTATGATATGAATGCGGAAGTATTTGAAAAGTGGTTCAAAAACAGCAACTAATAAGGCAACCATTCAAGAGTTTTTTTGAAAAGAAGGTTTTTATTTCGAAGAGGACTACACAAAAAAAAACAATTGTTGACACAAAAAAAATTTCGAAGAAATTTAAAATTGACATTCTCGCTTCTGAATGTGGACACGCCATTCTACGATTACCCCCATATCATTGCATTTTCAACCCCATTGAAAAGATATGGGGGCAGTTGAAACAAAGAATTCGACGAGGGAACACTGGTGGACAATTTAGCGATGAATTGCTGCTAAAAATTAGACACGAAGCTAAAATAACAAGTGTCGATGCATGGAGAAATTCAGTGCGGCATGTACTGGACATTGAAAATCGGTACAGAGCGAATCATGTACAACAATCAATAATAGAAGTTAATCGTGATTTTAGCAGTGAAAGTGATAGTGTAATAATAATAAACATAATCGATACCGTGTATAAATTTTATTGTGCACTATTGTAATTTTTTTTCTAACAAATGTAAATAATTTTCTACTTACTAATTTGTATGTTTTTATATTAAATATGTATAAATTCGTTATGACATGCAAAGGCTTTTATACATCGTAAAATTTAAACCCAATAAAGTATCACATAAAAATGGATCGCGGGTCGCGCCAGTTAGCATCAGGTCTGCATTAAATAGAATTTGTTATGTTTTATTGATTGCTAAATTATCACAACTAACAAATTTCAAAAATTTATAGTGGAAAAGTTAAAATTTTAGCCAACAAGATTTTTTTGAATACGGCCCATTTAGGAACCTTGAAGCGTGTTTACTAATCCCAATAGTTTAGGACGGCCGACCATAAAGTTGTAAAAACCCTCATTTACGATATAATAGTTTACGACGGCCGACCATCAAGCTGTAAAACTCTCTGCATAAGTCAGTCTCATCGATCGTTGCTTGATACTTTAAGATAATTATTACAAATTAACAATACTTTTTTTGCTTTCGCCTACTGAGATTTGAGATTCTCCACTCCTAATTAACATAATGTTAGGGTAACTATAATTTCACTTATTAAGGTGTTACATAAAAATATTATCTATTTATCATATACTGAAGATTTGACTCTTTTAATTCATGGCAAGAATGCTCCTTTTGTGAGGCAAACATTATTGTGTATTACATTATATTATAAAAGTCTTGACATTACAACTAACAACATTATTGATTATTGTGGTATGAACTTCAAATAACCTTTTCTCTTCAGTTGAATTTCTTTATGCTGAACACTTTTTTTGGTTTTACTACAGCATGTAATTATTGATATTGTGGACGCCAAAAGCATTCATTCTTGCATAATCCTTGGTTTGTGATACAGTAATGCGACGGCTAATTGCCATATTATGAAAAAGTCCAATAACCTAAACAACAACAATAATCTAGCAACATTTAACGTCGTCGACTATTGCTTTAATTCTTTATTTGCGGCGAGATCCAAAAGAGAAACGAATGTTATATTTGAATTGCATATTAGTAATTGTCATTAAACGCGTGGTTACGTCATAATGAAAGACAAGCGAAATTTCTGCAAGAAGTCATACGCCATCTACTCGTTTGCTTACGCGGCTGTCAATATCGCGAGACCCGAACATGATTAGTGTGTGGCCAATAGCAATTTCGAACGCACTTGCACAACGTAGCACAGAAATTAATTCCGACATAAATAATTTTAAGAATTATTATTGTTCTAATAATTACACCCTGTTAGAGTTTTCTGCTTAATTAAGCGCAACGGTAATAATTATATTAAGTGTAACTGTGTCTATTTTCTTCCGACATGTCTTTCGCTGAAATTTTTTCCAGGCGTTGATTYATTGCCGCAACGCGCTACAGATATAACGGGCGAATTCGCGGATTTGTGCGTTTCCCTACAACGAATTAAACAGGAACGATTGTGAAAGTAAATGTAAATCGAGAGTGGAAAAACGAATGGGCTATATTTTACAACGTGTCGACGATTCTTTTGCAAGCCAAACCACGGGCTTTCAGAAGATGTAAATAATAACCTACTCTCTTTGCAGTTGTACAAAGAAAACGGACAAACTAATTGCACTTTTCAATTTGATCCCTGTACTGATAAATATGGGGACGATGAAATATCAATGCACAGAACGCGACTTCCAAATTAAGATCATGTTGATCTTAAAGATTAAGTTAACGTTTCTCCATGCATCCTCAAATAAACAACGCTTATGTCAGCAATTTGTCCCTGTTGGTTTTACTAATGGGAAGTGTTTACTTACATGCTCGACGTGTTTTGTTAGAAGGGAAGCATTCCCAAGCAATTTTAAGTGGGTAGAAACCACGATTCTGTCTTCCTAATGTCATTTATCATTGGGCAGGTATTTCATGTGATGCTCATTGTTCGCAGGTTGGGTAATAGCCTCTCCGAATTAACCAAAGTAGTTGCCTGATGGTATTTAAACTATTTTTGGTTCAAGTAGTTACATAACTTTCTTCATCATTCTGAATTGGCCACAATTTGTAATTAGTGTACATTATCGTAGAAAGAGCATATTAAATAATAAGTAAATCAAAACCACTAAACAAAAACCGGAAAATTGTTTTAATTTAAAATGCACAGAATTCACTAGAGCAAACAATTATTACCATTAGGCTGAATATAATGTAGAGATTGGCAATATGTTATTGATCGATGTTGATGTCTTCAGCACTGCCACAGTACAATTTGAAGACTTAAGAAAAAATGATTTCCACATTAGGGTTTCGTTGCTGTGCTGACAGAAAATTCTTCTGCGTTAGTTGCAAATAGCCTTTCGGCTTTAATTAGATTCCAAACTGACAGCTTAACAATTCCATCGATACTACCTACAACCTACAATCGCCTTTCCATTAGATGTCTCAAAATACAACTGCATAATTATTTCGTGTTTATATTCTAGGAGATGCAACACCGAAAACATAAATCTCTGTTTAAATTGCGAAGAAATTATGTTAATCAAATGAAATCTTTCAAAATAAGCATTTAATCCTGAAATTAATTTATGGGCATAGGTATATACAAACTTAATTTAGTTTGTTGTAAATCAAACACCATTATAAAAAAAACTCCTAGGAATTTTTTTCAGAAATATAAAAAGTGTATTGTTTGGGCAGCCTGAATTTCATTTTGATGAATATTAAAGTTTAAAAAATAATTCTAAAAAGAATTATTTCTATTGTAACGTATACAGCAATAATCTTATGTTTTTGTATCACGAACAAACACAGAGAATAATGTAAATTTAGTGAATCCAAATTTTTAATGCGGCTGAAATATTCGTATGTTCCTTTCAGAGAAAAAAGCATATTTTGTTTCTCCTGGTGTTTGCAAACTTATTTCGTCACTATTGTAAAATTTGATATCTAATTTTTTCTAACTTTTTCCATTATATTGCTAAGGTATTGTTTAATCTTCACCAGTACAGCTGCACTAATATTTTCTTGCATTTTAGGTTCCTTTAAACTATTTTACCAGCAGTTCACCTTCTTCAATTTTTTTTCGCAATCTATCTCGTTTCAAATATTGTTTCTGGATCGGAATTTATTGCTTCCCATCTACTAGCCATTAGTTCTTAATTACTAATAGGTGCTATTTTTAGTTCATGCTGGAAATTTTTATTTACCCTAACCAAAATCACAAAAATTCTTACACCAAACGCTAAATAAATAACAAAAGTTCAGTTTGATGAAGCGAAGAAGAACCTTTTATATTGCATAATATTTTTTTTTGTAATATTTGCTTTTGAAAATCTTATACACGAATAAATGTTTAGGTACCGGATGTAAAAAGTACTCTGGGTTATAATTTTTGCTCCACTAGTTGTTACTGTAACTTTAGAAATATTTATTTTTGGCTTTTCTACAGTACCTACAGTATTGAAAATAAGAAAAAAATTGTAGTTAAAAAGGTTTATATGAATCGATAAGTTTATGTATTTTTGAAATATTTATAAAAAAAATAATTTCTTAAAAATATTACACAAATTGTATAAAAACTGGTTTTTGTCTTATCCATTACTCATAAGATTTGTGAGATACGGGCTATGGCAAAAACGCACCCCTCTAAAGTGTGATCTATATTTTGAAACCTGTGTAAGTAAAGAAAACTGAAATTAAAATACAAAAGTTACTAAACTAAGAATATTCAAATATTAGCAACAACCTGGCTTTCTGCTATTGTATAGCTTCTATACTTCGGTTAATTCCAAACTGACCAGATCTTTTAAAGTGTATAGTAGGTCACAAGAAATTTATTATACAGCTATGAAGAGCTTGATTGTCATACTCATCATGCAAAATTATTTTAGTTAATTAATTAACGTTCGAATTTCAAATAGAATAAAGCTTAATTATGTCCCGTTTAAAAATAACGACACCTAAATTTTAACCAAATTTTTGTTAATTACCCCTCATAAAATTCCAGATGGCAGGCGCTCGCGTCAGTATACAATTCAACAAATAAGTCAATTAACACATCGCATCGTCATGCAAATTAGCAAAAGTTATGAGCGTGGCTACAAACACACCAACAATTAACGGACCATTCCGATCTGGCTTTTTGCGATAACGTGGAACATGAAAATGGGGCAGGGACTTTAACGAGCTGCGCATGGATGGATATCTTCTTACCTTCAGATCTTTGCCGGTCACGATCTCCAGTAATTTACACGAACAGTTCATGTATCCACAATTACGGCAAAACTTTCAGGTGTGCGCGGATTTCAGTTTCTGCCGATGTGGTTTTGAGTTGAGTTCGGCATACCAGAGATGCTGAACCTTGAATGAAATTAAATTTGATACTAGTACTAGTTGTATTGTAAACGATGGTTATTAACATTCTGGGCTAGAATTTTCATGAATTACTCACTTTTAAGCATTACCTATGTAGAAGTGACAACCGAATATGATAGTTGACATGTTTTCTGGGCTGATTTCAACGTACGTAGATAAATTTTCAACATTATTTTGCAACAAAGGAATTAATTTTCTTAATTCTGTTCGTTTTTAGGCAGTAGTGCTTTGTTAAAGGTGCGGTTATTGCAGTTAGGTCGGGATATTTTATTGGAACCACATGGAGACAGTTGCTAGAAGGTTACAACCGTTGCAGTTTGTGGCTCTTTTGTGATTTTGGTACATGACCTAAAAGTTACGACTTTTAGCACGCGAACCCCTCAGTTTACGTTAGATTCTGCTATAGTTGATTCGATTGCTCAATCTCCTCAGGATATTAAGTAAAGATTTAGTTACGATTTGGCAAGCAAAGTTTTCTTTAAATGTTGGATATTGGAAAAAAATACTATTATAGTAGTCGTTGCCATAACGCGTGTCTCCTTAACTTCAGATTCGGGATATCGACGAGTTAGACACCTACACTGAAAGAAAGGATTTGTTCAGTTTACTTGGATTTTAGCATTGTCAACAAATTTTATTTGTAGCTATAACCTCAACTAAAAATTTTGTAAAGGCAAAAATTTATCTTTGTTCCACAAAAAATTTGTTATTAGAAGTAATTTAATAATTGGTCGCAAAAACATTATTTGTTATAGTAACCTGTAATTTATTTAGCACATAATATTTGTATTAGTTACAATAACTAACTTGTTGTTGGTTTGTTTTAGCTTTTTATAAGTAAGCATTTAACGCTAACAATGCTGTCGATGAACTCCTACATTTTCTATTACTTACAATATATGTGGAGACTTTTAAGTTAAATATTCATTAAATGTTTTCTTCTAGAATATCTAGAAATAACTTAAGCATCACCCTGTTTAATATTATATAAATATTTACTTAAATAAAATGGTTACCTGTCAATTTTGGCAAGATACAAGCACCTTTTAACATCATATTAGTGTCCTTATTTGTAATATATGTTTCCAAATCTGTACTATTAACGTTGTTCGATTATTTCTATAACATTTGACAGTATTCATCAGACGAAATAAAATTACCAAATTTGTGTAGGTGTTAGTTTATTTATTAAATATAAAAATTAATTCTCCTATCGATGGTGACAGGGATACAAATATTTGAATTAACCTACATCTAAATTTTTCTTCATTGGCTCAATAACAAAAAATCATTTGTTATTTTAACAGAGGACGTCGGTGATCCAAATATTTACAGATATTAACTTTAGGACAACGCTGGATCACACACGTGTAGGCTGAAGAGGAGAAAGCTTCTGCAATTACATTCGCTTTACAGAAACTTCACCTTGCTCTCCCTGCTCGTTGTCCATAACAACATTACAGTGACAAATTAAAAATATAAATGGACGGTTAGCAGTCTAAAACACATAAATGTTTCTAAACATCTTTGTGTTCTAGAAGTACACTAATTAAAGCCTATAAAATATAAAAGAAAGCTGTACTAATCTAGTCAACGACCTATTTAATTTGTTTAAGAGATTATCTAAGAACCACTGCAATATTTTACTTTATCTTTAAAGACAAAACAAAATTCACGGGAACAGCAGGTACTAATAATTAATATTATCTTTATAATATTATTAAATTATTAAATTAATGAATAACTAGTGATATCATAAAATAAAGAGTGCAAACTGAAGTGCGCAAAATAACAGCATACGAAACCTATAAGAACGACAAGAGAATAAATAATTTTAATGTGTTGGCTCTCAATGGGCGTGGGTCCTCATCTAGATATCTCCAACAGTTAGCCTTGTATGCTACCCCTGTCAAAACAAAGTGTGGATATCGTGCCTTTGGTAGACAGAGCTAATGATACACCAAGGCGCCCATGAGAGTCTATCGCGACAAAAGGACTTTAAGTTTTGATTAATTAGTGAATAAGTTAAAATTGGGAAGTAATGAGTGATGCGATCAAAGAAAGGAGGGTGACAGAGTCTAAAGCGGAGCAGTAAAATTCCCGAACTGATTTTGTACACCTCTTAACTCGTTTGCGTTTGGTGAATACTAAATCTAATATTGCAGTGGTCTAACAGAACAAAGTTTGTAATATATGACTTGATTTAATTTATATAATGATCTTCATGGGTCAATGGAAATGGTTGCCTGGACATGGATGTCCGTGTTTGGTTGAATTCAGTTGAACTAAGTTTAAATAAGAAATTATGGAATAATAGATTAGAATCGACTAGCAAAACAGACTTACGCTTGATGTCTTCTCCCAGATATCAACGAATAGCTATCCGTATCAGGCACCCAACCTCCTTCCTCGAAGTTGAAAACGAAAATAACTAATTGTGCGAATTATAGTTTCGGGTGTTGTATAACTATGCAGTCCATCAATGTTGGAGTCAACAAACACTTATGTAACAAAAATGAGCCGCGCGCTTGGCAAACAGATTTATTTTTGTCGATGCATGTATTTCTTTTACAAGGTGTATTAAAAAATGTACAGGGCCATAAGGGGTCACGATGCTTCAATCTAATTTTAAAATTGTTGGGCTGATATGAAAATAATTAAATGTCAATGAAATTTAGAGCCAACACTGCCTATCCGACAATTGTAAAGTCAGTTAACAAAGAAGTACTGTTTGTGAAAAGCTGAGTGTAAATAAAATTTCTCAGAAAGGTGCATTAGTGGTTAAACAACCTTTCGAAGAAAAGCTGGAGAAAATATTTCTGCTATTTTTGGTATTGAAAATTGGAGAGCATTTTACGATCAATTTGAGTATTGAAAAAATGATACAAAGGTGTTAAAGAATAGATTTGATCAAGTAAATATAAATAATAATCAGAAGTTTGGCCATTTTTGAAGCTGTTATTAGCCTTTGTGGTGTTTTTATTTTGGCCGCCACAATCACCAGACGTCAACCTGATCGCTGTTACTCTTTCCAGATTTTTATCATAGAAGCACATGAAACACTGCGCTAGCAATTTTATTGGAACCTTTGAGTCTCTCTATTTTACTCCTGCAAAATGCGTGGACATCGTTTTTTTTGTCAGTGATGATTGTGAAAATCCAATAACAATAGTAAAGTTGTAGAAACTCAATTACCTGCTGAAGATGGGAAATTCCAGAAGCAACATATTCTTTTGACAATCAAAAGACGTCAATAACCCCCCACTTTAAATCTTTTTAGGAAACTAAAAAGTTTTGGGCCTTTAATTTGTGAATTCTCTTCATTGCTATCTATTTATAAAACTAGACAGTATTTCACTGCAGATCACAAACAAGAATTAACGTGGCGCCAATACAAATCAACGTTCCTTATTGGTTCAGTCAAGACGACCACCTTTGAACTAAAAATTGCATTGTAGTTTATTCGTTTTGAAACTGACACTAAAATAAAATGTCACATTTTCCTTGAATTTGGCCGGTTTTGGAGCAAGCCAACTTGATATATAGATAGTCCCTAAAGTACTGAATGCAGGGCCGTCTCTAACTCATTTTATGAAAAATATGGAGATACCCGCTTCTGAAACTAGACGATTCGTATGCAGCAGTGTACAAAACTGACCTTTAGGGTACACCACGATTCAACCTACTAAAACCTTCATTCTTCCAACACCACCCTCTGAGTACGCCCATTTAGCATTTCAAACAGAAATCTTCAGTAATTTATGCTACAGACCTTAAAAAATCTAGAAGTACTACAAGCTTTCCATAAAACCCTGGATACACTTAAGTTCCGTCATGTTTAGTCATGGAACAGATATGACTAATTTATGGACTATGGTAGATATTAAAATCTGACAAATAATTTTAGATAAACAAACAGCGTTAGTGTTGCCTATTGTATAAATATTCTAAAATAATTGTATGACGATATTGTCCTGGTTTCGTAAAGTTATTTCGTATTCTTAATGAAGCGTTTTTTTTTCAATTATATAATTTAAAGGTATTACTAGCGTTAAGTTTTCGGTTAGCCAAGGGCTATTTTCGTTTGGATGTAACAGTTTTAAAAGAAGGGTGTTTATCAATCAATGCAATCTGGTTTTCGCTCCGTCAGTTTTAAAAAATTCTTATAGAATAAAGAATTCATAATAAAAAGGTATAACAATCAACACAAGGCAAAAATTAATTAAACAGCACCCATTTGCAATATACAACGTAGAACATTGTACGCATGTGTATGTAGACGTTCTACTGTCATAATATACATATTATTTCCTAGTAGTATCCTTAACACCATTCTTATGACTAAAATTTGGCAAGGATGTCAGTAATATGTATAAAAATATATTTACTGGCTGTCAGTATGATGCTACGGAACCATCAGACAAAGGGCATTAAAAATATATATAGCTAAACGCAGTCTTGATGAATTGTAAATCGTTAAAAATTAAATTTATTAACCCGAAAGTTTTCCATGTAGTGACGTAAAAATTTGCTGCATCAACTTTATTTTCGGAAAGTACGTAATTAATGAGACTCGCTGATTTATGTTTCCTGAGTATGTCCTTATGGGCAACCTTATACCTTGTGGCTTGTAGCTATGTATATACTGATGAAATGCACTTTAATTGATTCATTACGACACTTAATTCTCTAATAGCTGGAAATCATATATGTAAGCACATCCTGTGGAAAACATGGATAATAAATTTAATATAAACATCTAAATTATCTAGGTACAGGCCGCGGCTAAATTAGTATAAAGATAGGTACACAACTAAAAAGCATTACTTGGTTAATATTATATTCATCATGCACGTTAGATATAATTTTTAATTTCTGCTAATATTCCTCTGAATACTATGACAATATTTTTTTGGTTGCTCAACGAAGTAACCTGACAATGTATGACAGGTCACTTATCGAAATGAGCTTAAGTCGGGAACACATCTAATCTTCACCGATTCTCACGATAAATTAATCGTGATGTTAACTGGCGTTGGACGTTAGTAATGGCCGTTCAGCGTCGTAAACAATAGAAAGCAGTGTAGACCATAAAGTCTCCAACCAATTCGGTATTTACGAGCTCGTGATGCTGGATTTACTTAGCGCTGTCGTGCTAATAAATAATTGCTCTGCTCGATGAAAAAGACTATCATAATCCTGGGATACCACGTTGTACCGTTACGGTGATCTTTTAAAAGTTGCTGTGACCAGCTCTGGCTGTTGGGCCAAGATACTTCCGGTCTTTGCCGAAACATTTTATTAATAAAATAAAAATAAAAGAAACACTGGTTGTTTCATGGTATTTAATAATTTCTGACAGAAAGCACCCGAAGGATCCGTCTAATCGTTCAAAGTTGGAAGAATGTGGAACCTATTTTCTTGTATTTTGTATAAATTCGTTTCCAAATTTCGTAATAGATACTAAAGATCSAGCCCACCTAAACAAGTATCCTGCAAGCATAATGACAAAGCTTTTGCGTGCAATACCTCACACGATAAGTCATATAATATTTTCATACATCTTTTTATTCATCGCGGGATAAACAAAAGCAAGATATGTTTATTCTAAAATACACCAATAATTCTAAGCAACAAAGGACACACCCGAAAAAGCAAAACAATTTCCATAAAATATTTTGTTAGAAAATATAGTACTTACGCCAAAATTCCAGTTTGCAAAATCACTTTCCTAGGTATCCCTTTGGTCACAAAGCATCATGTACAAGGAGTTGTAAAGTGATAAATGGTACTTTCCATTTTGAAAGACGTGGAGGTGGTACTAGATCCATATTTTATAAAGAGAAAGCTAATTCATTGAAAAAATATAGAAAAATTTCCAACTATTGAAAATCATTGTTATAGAAGCAAAACGTCTGAAGGGGTGTATTTAAATTCAGATTTAAACTTTTGAAAATATGTGGAGAATGTACCAGTCAGAAACAAATGAGCAACTAAGGGCTAAGCAGGAAACGCTTTTAGCAGCAACAGACAGAAAAGAAAACAACAGACTGCAAACTGAGGAAAGAGTTCACTCTCTCAAGGCAAAGGCTTACTATTATTTGCTAAAAGAAAGAAGACTTAATTAGTAATACCGTCTTTTGATTGTAAAAAAAATCAAGTATTACCCAAACTAGCTTACCAGACAGCCTACTACAGCAGGCAGTTGTATCAGTACAACTTTACAGTTGTAGTATGAGACTCTAAGGTTCCTTAAACTACGAGTAGATACAATGTTTTTTTAAATGGAATGAAAGTCAGTATAGTAAGAGATCAGTATTCTTCGACTGTTCATGTTCATGTCGCCACAATCCGATCGCTAGCTGATGGATATGGTGGACAAAACATGGTCGGTATGATAATAAGTTGGTTTGCAACGAAGGCACCTGCACACGCCACGTTAATAAAAACCTTGTTTCCTATGGTAGGGCATTCGTTTTTGCCATCCAATAGAATGTTTGCTCATAGAAAATTCAAATGGTTACCTAAAGGTAAGAACGTGGGTTTTCGCGGCCAGAGTTAGATGGAAATCTTTTAGTCCTCTTGAGTTTGACCGCGTGTGATTTCGGACGTTTCGCGCGCACTTGTAAAGGGCACTATCAGGACACGAATAAGGAGTATGGAAGATGGTACAAACTTAACGAGAGAAACACGTCCGGACTGAACCAAATCGCTAGGAGGGAAGAGAATTAAAACAATAATCGCACGTCACCATTCGACCCAGAAAAGGGTCGCTTTTGTTGCGCAGAAGAAGAGACGAAGAAACTTCTAGACGGCGATTTTTCTTATTATGATTAAACTCATGCGGCACCCATTTATCGAGCTTCTTAGACTTCCCTATTTGCTTCAAATGGCTGGAGACCGTTCCTGTAGAATTCCCAAGTTCTTCTGCAAGTACGCCAATGGTTGTATGTGGATTGACCTCCATCGGTACTTTCAGTTAGTCATTGTCAATTGCCGCTGGGCGGTTGCTATGTGGTTCATCTTCGCGGTTGGTAATCCCGGAATGAAATATTTGGTAGAAGCGTTGAACTGTCCATTCGCATACGCTCCATTCACCCCATACTTCGTTGATGTTTCGGGCGGTTTGAGCTGCATTACGTCCTAATTTGAATTCATAGAAGAAAGTAATAAATAAAATAAATGAAAACAAATTTTTGACAGATATGACAGAAAGAACACGAAATAAGCTTGTGAATGACATATAACAGTTTATGGTTCACATAATTACCTCGTGCATATTGCCGTGTTATTATCCGAAAGCTTGGAAAAAGGCTGTTATTAGGCCAATCCCAAAGATCGCTGCACCGCAAGAAATAAAGGATTACAGATCAGTTATCTTGCTGCCCTGCTTGTCTAAGGTTTTTGAAAAATTTTTAGATGATCAAATACGTGAGCACCTGGATAGGCATAATACATTGCCTGTTAAGCAGTTTGATTTCGTCTAAATTTTAGCTGAACTACAGCACTTTTAAAGGTTACAGATGACATTTTACGTGCCCGTGATAATCGTGTTAGTGTTTTTAGATTATAGTAAAGCGTTTGATACAATCAATTACTCTGTTTTAGAGGTTATTCTTCGGTATATCGCTTTCGGTCATTGCGCAGTTGGGCTTTTGTCATAATTTGTAACTGAGAGGTTTGCTGTGGTAAAGTTAGATACTCTTCCATCAAATAAAGCGCCTTTGATTTGTTGTATACCTCAGGGATCTATTCTTGGTCCCATTTTTTTCGATTTACGTCAGTAATCTATTGAATACTGTTCATAGTGTTCACTATTACATGTACACCGACGATACGCAAATCTACTACAGCTTTCCTCCTTCTGAGTGCGATTTAGCGTTGAAGAATATAAATGATGACTTGCAGAGGATTGCGGTGGCGTCCAGATCTCATGCATTAAGAATAAATCCGGGCAAATCTGCTGCTATTCTGTTTGGTGGTTGAAATTTATTGGGTGCAGTTTCGGAAAAGCTTGCGCTGCGCATTGACGGCTGTGCCATACCTTTAGTGGAAAATGCTAAGAGTCTGGGGTTGACGTTGGATAATACTTTTCGTTACAGAAAACATAAACAACTGCATAGAACGTACCTGGATGTACGCGTCAAAAAATTGTTGAGTGACACAATGGTGTTGTCTCACTTCAATTATTGCAGTGAGGTATTTTTTCATGTCTTGATGTAGCCACTAAGACGAAGATACAGAGAATACAGAATGCGTGCCTCAGGTTTGTTTATGGGATCGGGGGACGACAACATTTATCGCATAAGCTAGTGGATGTTGGCTGGTTGAGCATGGACAAGGACTCCACCCTACCTCTACAATAAAATAACTTTGCGTAGTGACGTTCATAATATTAATGTTAGGTTCAGGGGTAAGCTGAGTTCCCCATTTTGTAACTCATCCTTGTTTGAGAGATCGTTTTCAGTGCAAACTTGTAAAGTTTACAATTCTCTTCCTAATAACTTAAAAACTCTTGAACCTGAGAAATTTAAAAGGCATCTGCGGGAGTTTTTCAATGATTAATTTTAGTGCCGAGGGGGAGGGTGTCTCTGACATCTATTGATAAATATTGATAAATAGTTTTTCTGGGAATTCGGGTGCAAATTCGCTCTTAATTTTCTATGCTTATTATATAATCATATTCAACAACTAGATTATTCTGTTTGTAACATTTTTGAGGTGGTTGAGTGGAAGAGCAGGGGACAGCTTTGTGTCCATCTGAACTTCCGCCTTTGTTTTCTTTTGTTTTTGTATCATGAAAACGATAAAGGATATATTATTATTATTATTATTTCTTAAAACATGAGTCGCTGCAATACTAATGCCCTCTTGCAGGACCCTTGACAGTAACGCAACTGCGAGATCCGCGATAGCAGCAGAGAAAAATACCCGAGTAGCAGGTGCTACCAGCGGACAAATAGGATCGTCCCGAGGTGAACACACTGGGTATTTATTCATATAGGCCGTTTGCTCAATATATCAAAAGTAGGCCGGAGAGCATCGCTGCACCTAGCGAAGGAGTATACGGTCCTACCTCATAATATTCGTATCAGCAAACAATGAGCGGCCCATAAATCTCTGACAGGAAGAGAAAGAAGAGGCATTCCTCGGGCCCCTAGCAGCAGGTTGAATGCACAGCTAGGGCGGCGACACCCGCCAAGTGGGTGGCTGGGACAACGAATATCCCACCCGTACGTTGTAAGAGATTTTTGCGCGGCCGATGGCGAACGGTGTTTATGGTAATGGCGGCGGTGCTGGGGACGAAAGTTTTCAGGCCGAGATGGATTCCGCAACGCCGAGAACGTGACGAGGTGCAGGAGTTGTTAAATTGCGATGATTCCTGCGAGGTGCTGGAAATTCTCGCGTTCGAGGGGTGCTCCGCGTGGTTGCATTTTTCAGAGCGGCAGCAAGCTAAAATGGCAACTGGAATCCACTTACGTCCAGAATCCACAAATTGTTGGACAGAATACCTCTATTTATAAAGAGAAGGCGCTATATTACTATTCAGTGGCGGATCCTGGGTTCGGTTCGGGAGAAGCTTGACCGCACCGAGGGGAGGCTTTACCGCTGTAAGCCCTAAAATACTAAAAAAAGCATACAAAAAATTTATATTTTGCTTATTAAGCGCATAGCAAGTCTCCTCGAGTAGCCTTTTGCATATTCTTCAATAACTTCGACAGGTTTTAGGCTATTAGACATAATAGGTAAGTATCTCGGCTATTATCTATAGATGTATAGTAAAGCTTTTCAACCTGTGTTCGATCATTGTTGCACGAAAGTGCAACCTTAATTAATTTTATAAAATTCAACGTTTAGTGCCACTGGCAATGTATCAAGAATTTGTAACAAAATTTTTATACTTATAATATATTAGGTATATTGCAGTACAAGCGAAATTTCAGTTTACCGATTTTACATACGACCCAAATAAATTGTGGAACAACACATAAGTGAATGATTTAGTTTTCGTCAAGTGCTGTATAGTGTTTTGTTCAATCCCGCAGGTTAATATTCAATTCAATAAAATTTGATTTTTTTATGCTTCTTATTAAACAAACAATGATTCTTTTATTTTTTTTTCAACAAGTTATAATTTTTCATTACAATAGTGTGCATAGAGATAATAGAGGAAGAAAGCGATGTATTTGTGCCCCATGACATTCTGGTAGAAGCTAATGCAGCCAGGTTTACTCTACTCCCGCAGAAATCTAAATGCAGGAACCTCAAGATTGCAAAAATTTGTCTTAGATAGAGATCAGAAACTTAAATATTGTGACCGAAAACGTAGTAGACGCTTATTTTAATTGATTAATAGAAAAATACCCTCCTCTTCTTCATTTTCTCACTCTTCGATACTTAACTACTACCTATTTGTTTTTTTAAAGTGCTATAATTAATTTACTGATTTTAATCATATATGCAATCATGAGCGTACCCAGCTTTTGGTCTAGGGGGGGGRGGGGGMAAAGCAGKAACGTACTGTAGAGTATAATTCAACATAAATAGAAATAATGAATGTTTATAAGATATAGGTACTTAAGTAATTAATGAAGTATTAATGTCATGAATCATCTTCATGGATTTTCTGCAAGGTGACTTAAAACATCTTCTGTGAAATAAAGGCCCAAATTATTTATATATTTTTTATGTACACTGATCATACAAAGGCCTTTTATTACTAATTCCGTTATTGATGAACTCAGTTAGGTGAGGCACATTCAGTTGCATCGCTCTCGCGTTCAAAAAAAATTAGTTGGTACATTTTATTTGGGAGAATAAAGATACGTGATTCACATAATATATAATATCGTACCAAAGGAACATAAATTTCACCAGTTTTACTAATAGAAGCACGATTTCTAATTCAGAATTAACACATATCAACGACTAATGCTTTAACCGATGCGCTTTTAGTACAGTTTCAACTTCTCACAACAGAAGCTTTAGAAATTTAAGCTGGGAGTTCATATGTATAGGTGCTAAAGATACAATTGTAGTAATTTTTACTCCCCAGGGAGAGAGACTCGACGGATAACTAACATTATTAAAACTCTGAATGACAAATGCCTCAGCATTATGCGTCAAGCCAACCTTCTTAGATCGCCAGTGCATTGCTCTCAAAAATTAACCGACTACTTAATATTTTAACCAAATTGAGCTTCATTTAAATAAACTGAAATATATTTAATTGCATTTTGAACAACACACCGGGTTTTAATTCTTGCTGATACTACTTTTACTGGATTCCTAAAATTTATATTAAATAAATTGACTTTCATAATGGTGAGTTCGGATGTTTTTTTTTTATTTTTGTATTAATTGTTAAAATGTAATGTGAGTTTAGAAATTTGGTACAAAAATTAGAGTTATCACCGAATTTATGACAGATTCTGATGTGATTCCATATAACAGTAGTTAGTTGAACAATCTTTATAGGAAAATGTAGAACTGAACTAAGCAGAAATCGTCTTATGGCTCATCCTGACCAAGATAGTCTTTTAAAGTTGTATCCGTCCTAAGACAACGAATCGTAACAACAAGAATGTTTCAGTTACAGCTTCAAAACGCACATGGCAGTTGTCAACATTATTAAGACAAAAAATTATAAACCTTGTTCTATTGTTGTGACTAGCAATAGAAAAAATGATTTTAGATGCTTAGTGATATATCGAAAATAGAAGATTTGAATTATCGACCAGAAACATGCACAGACCAGCCAGTGGATATAAATAGTTTACCAAAAATGCCTAGATTTAGTAGCAAGCTACCTGCGCATCAACTGTCAACTTATATAAAGGACATTGCTTTCGTCGAATATCGGCAACACTATTGCCCAATGCTTCTCCTGATATCCTGACCCTTAAAGATCACAGGATAATGGGGTTCCGCATCCATTGATGCAAGCTGCTAAAAATCGCCGATCAATAAATAAATCAAGGTAGCGAAAAAATATATATTTTATGGGCGATACTGACAGCAGCTTGAAAATTGAAATATTATTTATGTGTGAGCGAGTGAAAAATTTTTCACCCACTGCTTTCGCTCGTCCGTTGCTTTGTGTATAGTCTGAATTGACCAAGCAAAGGTTTTTAAATTTTGTGTCTGAGTTAAAAACAGTAATTTTCAATATCGGGATTGAACAACAAACTCATTTGTTTAATCGGTTAAGTAAGGAAAATAATGCAAACTATACTGCATGTCACGCTACTGGTATCCAGTTTACTTTGATATTTATAAGGAGTGTATCCAAATGCTTTTGCTTGTTCCCTAATAGAACACTAACTTTTTAGAACGCGCATTTTCGGTTGTCTAATTGTCAGTGGCTCAGTTAGATGATCGATCCACCTGTGATGTCTTATTCCATACTATTTGTACAGTATGATGAGGTGGCGCTAGAGTATGTGAGGATGTGTTCAGTGGATACAAACACGGAAGGGCTTGGTGGCCCAGGTTATGGGTCAGAATTTGCAATGGCTAAGAAGCCAAATTGTCTACGTGTATCGTCTGCCGAAATAAAAGAATTTTTCTTGGGGTTCTTTTCAGTAGTTAATACAACTGGAGAAGGATTAATGCAATTTTTATTTGAAACGTTACTGCCAAGTTTAGAACTAGATGTTTGGGACATTCGTGGTTAGGGTTATGATAACAGGACCAAGGCAAAAATGCCTTAAATTTAGTAGTAAATGATGCTGCGAATAGTAGTGGAGAGATTACAGCTTTTTTTAACGCATTACAGAAAATATATACTGTATTTAAAAAAACGTGTTAAACTCTACCTTTGAAGCCTCCCAATGATACAAGGTGGGAGAGTGGAATTGATGTAATTGGGCATCTACAATAAAATTTAAAAGAAGCATCTTTTGCTTTAGCTGAATTAACTGAAGATGCTACAAGAGATCTAAAAACCAAAAATATGTCAAGATCATTGATAGTACAAATTAAGTGTTTTAAATTTATTCGATCTGTTTTAATTTGGCATGATTTACCTACCATTTAAAATAAATATTGTCGGCAAAATGTTATTGTATTCCAAATATGGCTGAATGTATAGCCAGCCTAAAAAAACTTACCAAACAAATTTTGCAGCATTTGTTTCAGATCAGTTAGGAGTTGTTTCAGAATTTGAGGTAACTAGAAGAAGCAAAAAGAAGCATTTGTTTGGTTATAAATTATTAGAACCTAAACAACAATTTCAATAGACTGCTATTTTGCCATATGTGGCCATTTCGATTGGAAATCAGCTAGTCTACCATCTGGTTCAGCTTAGACTTTAAAACTCTGTAGGAAATCTAAATAAATATTGGACAGCTAAGTTGCCGTTATCAGTAGATGTAAAGTAGGCAGCTTCTTGAAATCTTTGACTGGATTTAACCCAACGATATTCTTCTCACAAATTTTTATCGCTTACGTTCTCATTTTCTTCAAAACTCCGTAACGTCCCGTTCTGCATTAGTCCCAGCGCGTGTATTTCTGAGGCCGCATTAATTATGAATGCAAATGGGCTTTATTCCAGCTGGAAAAACGCTCAAACGCGGAGGGCAATTAAATCTGAAGCAACCGCTTGTTTATTATAAATAGCCAGAGGTGCACCATCTAACTATCGCTAACCTAGTAACGCCGTTTCCCAGAATACGGCATTAATTATCTCGGACCGTCTGGACGGTCGCCTACCGTAACCGTTGCACCTGTGCCTACCGCTGGAGAGTTTTGTTTGATTTATTTATACGTCTCCTGAACGACGATGAGAACTGCTGGCCGGTGGCAGTGCGACTGATGGACATTCGCGCTGCCTGGATGACTGATTAGATGAGTATTAAAAAATGCGTGATGGATTAAGGACGAAGCAATGTGAATCAAACTACTTCTGTCTGGATGAACTTTCGGTCAACTCTTTACTGTCACAAAATGTGTCATATTTGTAACCGTGCTATTCGGAGAAGTCTCTTCCCCTAGCAAGCCTAGCAAAACCAACAACATCTCACTTCCTTTTTCGCAGATAATATAATGATTTATTCCATCCAAGGCTTTATTCACATCTAAAATATACTAAACGTAAATGAAAAGCAATTAAAAACGCAATTAAAAGAAAGAAAAAGAGCTGGAAAAACTCAAAAACAGGATAATTACGAAACATACAAAAGCATTAGGAAAGAAGTTAAGGATATAGCCAAAATAAAAAACTGAAACCGTGGGTGGAATTTGGAGAAGAGAGTTCTAGTAGAGACAATCAAAAACTGTTTTTTGTGCAATTAGAAATACTCGAAGAAACAAGGTCCTTACGCTTATGAATATCAAAGACGATAACTGTGAATTACTAACGGATGAAAACCTGGTTACGGAGAGATGGAGACTGGATTTCATGTAGCTGTTGGAGGTAATGAATGCATCAATAATGAATAAAGACCACCTAGGGAGCAGTAGAAACAAAGCAGAAGATGAACACCAGTCATTTGAAGGAGATATAACGTCTGCAGAAATAGAGGTGTCCATTTCAAAAAGAAAAGCAGGTAAAGCGCCAGGTCCAGACCAGATAACTGTAGATATGTTAAAAGCAGGCGGAAAGAAATAATATAAATTTTAAAAACAATCAAGAACAAAATATTCAACACTGGGGAAGCACCGATAGATTGGTTGTTGGATATAATAATCTCAATACACAAAAGTGGAGATACTAAGAACTGTAACAACTACAGAGGAAATACTCTATTAAGCACGGTTGCAAAACCGTACGCCAGAGTATTAGCGAAGAGATTAAAGGAACGGCTGGAGAACACTATAGAGGATTTGCAACAAAGCTTAAGAGCAAACAGAGGGGTAACAGACGCAATTTTCTTATTAAGACAGATTATAGAATAAACAATCAGAGAGCTTGGAGAGTTATACCTCTGTTTTATAGACCTCGAAAAGGCTTTCGACAGAACAGAAAGAAAAGACACCTGAAAAACTTTATAAAAAGGGGAATAGAAGAAAAACTAAATAAAGGAGTTGGAGCTCTCTATATATGAATATACAAACGTTGAATTTTGTGAGAGTAAAACATGAAAAATTAATCAAATTCGAGATTATACTAACAGGGTAAGACAGGGTTGCATTTTAAGTCCATTATTTTTCTCAATTGTGGTAGATAAAGCAATCAAAGCCACAAAAAGCGAAATAAAACAACACACGATCGTAACTGAAAGATGAAAAATACAAAAGTATCACACGCCGACAATATAGTAATAATAGCCGAGAACGAATAAACGCTGAACCAAAATTTGGAAACATACAAAAATAAATTAGAAGCGGTCAACATAACAATAAACGAACAAAAAACATAAACACGTAATAAGCAGAACTCAGTTACACTGGATGGAAATTCGATGAAGAAATAAACTAAAGAACAGCAACTGCAGGAATGCTTTTCAGCTCAATAAAGACGAATTTTTTAGCGAAAAAGAAAATTCCTAGAGAAATAAAAACGGAAATTTAAAAAAGATAGCGATGCCTGTTTTGACATTTGGTTCGAAGACATGGGCTCTTACCCGGCGGCATAAAAGTCAACTCTGGACCGCTGAAATGAAATTTCGGAGAAAAATTGAAGGAAGAAGAAGAAAATACAAAATTAAGAACGTCACATTCGGGAAGTACTGCAAACAAAGCCAATACAACAAACAATAGAGGAAGGTCATTGCGATGGTACGGGCGTGTGATGGGTACGGACGCTTGGAAGCTAGAAGCTTCAGAAAAAAGAAAAAAGGACGCCAGAGAAGAACATTGATGAGAGGCGTAAGAGTAGCAGCCGAAAAACGCAACATCATATGGAAATAAATCTTTATTTTTTTTCAATCATGTAGTGCACATGAACTTCGGAAAAAAGCATAAATATTTGCAAATCCGTAGCTTTTTTTGCAGACTCCTATCTTAAGCAGCAGCATCTCAGCAATAGACGTTCTGCTATAGTTTTCTCTGTGCTTTCACGGCTGGCAATTTTATATTACACTGTTTTCTTCCGGGCCCTTATGCCGTGGTGTATGGACTTTCCTTTCCCAATACGTCTCGCTGCATCTACCTGATAGCATTTACCACCACTGAAGATGCTGCGAGCGAGCATTAGCGAAACGTGTGGGGTAGAAGAAGATAATGGACAACAGCCCGGAACAAGATAGTGTAAGAGAAAACTTTTTGTTGTTGCTAATAAACGTTTTATTAACAGAGATTTATGAGAATCGCTTCCGCTTCTTGAATTTTCTTATAGCAAATTGTAATTCGTCGAGGTAATTAATAAATAGCTGTGGGTTTATACGAGCAACTTCATCACGAGCGTCACCGCGCCTTACATCCGTCATTTAGCTCCCATCCGGGCAAAACCAATTAACCAAGCGATTAATCAGCTATCGCCCCTTCGAGAAAAATCCACCTCGACCGTCGATCTTAATTGAGACTCATACGCAACGGAGGGTTCGCTGTAGCAAAAAAATACAATCCGTCGATTAAATCCCGGATTATGAAAGCTGTAATCAAAGCAGCTCGGCTGGCATTCGCGCTACGTTAACAAAACTCATTAAAATAGCTAAACGCGGTTGTTATCTGCGTAAAATATGGATTTGCAGGAGTAACGCGTACCTTATAGCAGCAATTTTTTAACGTGCAATTTGTTGCGATTTATTTGACTTGTCGGGATAATTGGAAGCCTCGCGCGCAAAAATTATACCGCGAGAACGCCAATCTGCGGAACGGCGATTATTGTCGTATCGGATCACGATCGCGAGGATTTTTCCGAAATCCGGAGGCTACCAGGAAGCGCTGAAAATGGAGTTTAATCATGAGCTAAACGATAGCGCGCTAATCAAAATCAATCGCCGCGGAGATAATTTGCAATTTGCTGTTTGAAACTAATTTAATATGTCCTCGGTCGAGGGTGCCTCTCACCAAGGTACTGGGAATGCGGGCTTCAATTTGCTCAGGAATATTTGCGCCAACTAATTGGATTGGGGCTTTTTTAATCAGAAACTGAGGTCTAACTAAAGACTTTGATTAAACAATTAGGTTATTTTGAAAGGAAATAAACAAATCGCCAAGGAACGGAGGCGTCATAGAAACAATTACGGATAACTTCACTTAAAAGGATTACGAACTTTGCTGTCACGCTACAAAATGGTCCTCTTTTAGAAAGAGTGCGATAGACGGTAAAAGAGACTAAGCTAGTGATTTTGGAGGGGAGTCTTTTAAGAAGAATATTTGAAGGGATGCAGCGGAGTAGGGAGTGACACAAAATACAAACAGTGGGTGATCATAACTATATGTATGAGTAATCAGGTATTGTGCAATTTGTGAGATAGCAGAGAAGCAGACGGCTAGAATATGTACAAAGAGTGGACAGCAGAAAGGCAACAGAGGTGGTAATGAATATCGACCTGCTGGGAAAATGTGCCAGGGACTGGAAAACTCAGGTAGTGGAATGGAGAGAAGAATGAGAATAACGTAACACGGGGTGTTTCTTCTTTGCCAGTTTCCTTTGATGAGCTTAGCCTGTCACCTTTTGAACACTCAACACTATTAACAAAAAAGATAAAGATCTAGCAGCAATCACGTTCAACTTTCGTCGGCTTACACATCCGCAGATGGCATCGGTTTACCGATGACGATCGCATTACTCTTATCAGGCTTCATGCCAATTAATTCGAACACTGCAGGCACACAGTCCCGCCGTGGCTTTTCTCACAATTGGTGGGGTCGCGACCTGCGCTTCCTGATCTGCCCCTTGGTCACGAAGTGCGACAACCCCCAGCTGCGCGGAATAAAGGAACAATGTTGAGAAATGCTGACACAAAAGGGGCATATTCAGATTGTTCTCATTGCGTTATATTTCTCGTGCTTTTTCCTAATTTTATCGAGGATAACAGGACTGTTGAGTGGCCAACAAATCAGTTATTTGATACTTGAGTAATAATACCTAAATGAATTGTTCACACAATTATCAATATTAATAATGTAATATTAATATTTACTTCACTCGATTACAAGGCATGTCATATAAAAAATGTAGTTAAATTAAACACATGTATTTATATTTTACGACAAATTAAAATATCCATAATTCCCTTTTTAACACACATAGTAAATTATGCATTGGAGAAAGCATCGTTTTCTATATCGTGGCAAACTGCTATAGAAATACCCATTCCGAAGGTGAAGAACCCAAAGAAATTTCGAGATTTGAGGTCGATTTGTATACCACCTGTTTTGTCAAAGATATTGGAAAGAGCTATGTTCTGTCAGATGGCTGATTATGTCGAAGCTAACCACATTTTCCAGTCAAATCCATGCGGTTTTCATGCACATCACAGTTGTGCCACTGCCTTGCTCTCTGTGCCGGATGATGTGTTTTCGGCGTCAGATAGAGGTCTGTTTACTTCACTGACCCTCCTTGATTTCTCCAATCAATCACAGATTACTCTTGGTAGGGCTGCATAGTACTGGTTTTGGTAGAGCCGTACTTGATTTGATGGATTCCTACATAACAAAAAAACAGATTGTTAACGTCAATTCCACTTTCTCTAAGTCTCTTACAATAATTAGTGGCGTTCCGCAGGGCTCAGTGTTGGGGCCGTCTATCTATGTATCGTCGTTTAGTAAGTATTTTCACAAATGTACTTGTGCATTTTTATGCTAATGATGTACAGATATATTATAGTTTTCCAGAATCCGAAGCTCTCAACGCAAATATAACTATTTATAATGAGCTGCAGGCGCTAGCTACCATTTCAGAAAAATTCAGCTAAATTGCGGACAATGCTGTTTGGTAGCACTGGCAGTCGTAAACGTAGCAATGACGTATTAAAAATTAAAGCTAAGGATTCTGTAGTAAAGTCAACCTCTAGCCCTCGTAGCTTAGACCCATTGGTAGATACAGATTTATGTTTTAACGATCAGGTAAATAAAATTATAAGGGCATCCTTCCCCAATCTTAAGTTAGTATATAGTAATCGTGCTATTTTGGTATTGTCTCACCTTAATCATTGTTGTATAGTATTTGGGCCCTGTTTGACGCATTCCAACATACGAGTAGTCTGTTTGCAGCGTGTGCAAAATGCTTGTCTGCGTTTAATATAGCTCAATCAAGGAAAAATTCTAGGCTATCAGATGGATACCTGTTGAACGGTTGTTGGTGTATCACAGTGCTTGTTTGTTCCACAAAATACTGTATTACAAAACACCTGCTTACATTTTTAAAGAATTAAGTTTTAGAACTGATGTTCACAATATCAATATCGGAAGGAAGCATTCGCTTCTTCTTATTTTTTAGTTAAGCATGACTATTTGATATAATATGTTTAATTATCTTTCAGATCAGGCACAGGTTGAGTGAAAGATCAAATAGCACCCGTATGAGTGCTCTCTGAGCTCCGCGTTTTGGTCTTTAGCTAGATTCTCTGGCTCGGTGGATAAATTATTATCATTATTATTATATTGCCCTTATTTTCATGTTTGTTAGAATAATTATTGGGGATGAGGGCTTGCTCAAAAGAAACTACTTGTACGTTGTGGCTAGTTCCGTGGATTTTTGATTTTGGCCACTTCTTCAGACTTTCACAACAAACATCCAGGTGTATGTGTATGTATGTAATAACTATTAACAAATACAGCACGCTTCGTCAGTTATTTCTATATAGAACATAGACGCCATGATTGACGATGCATGCTGTATTTGTTAATAGTTATTATATGATACACCTAGATATTTGTTGTGAAAGTCTAAAGAAGTGGACAAAATAAAAAATCTACCTAACTATTCATAATGCACAAGTAGTTTCTTTTGAACAAGCCCTCATTCCCAATAATTAATCTAACATTATTATTATTATTAATTATTGTTTCCTTGTCGCTCACGGTCACGCTCAGCTCACTTTTCAGCCGAATAAATTCAGTTTTGTTTTGCAAATTATGTATGTTCAAGTCCTCCGCAAGTTATGCTGATTTTTTTTTCTTAATTCTTTCACTCACTTTCTTCATGGCCGGATTTTGTCACTATTATGTTTATTAGTAGGTCTTTTTTAATCTTAGTAAGTTCACTTAATAATAAGTAGCGCATGTTTGCCATGTTGCCACAGGCCCGCCTGTTACAAATATAGAGGAAATCATGTAAATAAAGTAGTACGAATTTATGTGGGCCGTGCATTACAAAATCGTTTTCATATAAAATATATTTGATTAACATTATAGCCTAGCTGATAAGTTCTTATAGATTGAAACGGCTGTCCTTGAATTATCTTGATGTAGCTTAGCGTTTGTCATCGTTAAGAATATTACCTATAGTAATTACTAAAATAGCTAAATTATTCTTAGCCCTTGCAGTAGGTTTCCATAAATTACAGGGATAGCAGCTTTTGAGGGCTATAACAAAGGAGTACTTTTTTATTCCACTTTCAGGGCCTACAAAATTCTTTTATTATATAAAATGCAAGAAAGTTTAACACAGTTACTTACATTTAAGCGAGCTTTAAATCATTTACTTGTTATATAAACTACTTCAGAATTGAGTGGTTTGTCAGTACCTATATAAATTTCATGGATGAAAACCTAAAAAGGAAGTAATAGAATATTGTGACAGGTTATAAGAAGTCTAAATAAACTAACAATACAGATTATTTTGTCAAAATTCTGAGAAATCATAACGTATATATAAAAAATCGATTAAGTAATTGTAAATAGTGCTCATTCCCTCTAAAATCGTTTTAAAATTTATTATATTGTTTCGTTATATAATTTCAACCATCTGAAAAAACCCTGTCTTCTTCCTGTTTGCTTCAATATTCAAAATCTTGGTTTCTTCCCAATTTGAGAGGTAGTCATTTTCTGTGCAGTGTTGAGAAAGTGCATATTTATTATTTTGGAATCTTAGATGATTGTTGTGTTCTGAAACCCTGGCATAGGGTTGTCTGCTTGTGTTACCCATATATACTTTCTCACAATCCATGCAGAGAGTCTCACATACAGTGATTTGCACTCTCAAAACTAGAAAACAATGGATAATGAAATCAACAAAATTATTATAAGTATGTTGAAATATCCAGGCGAGTATGGTATAACAGCAAACAGACGTATTGATTTGTTATTATTTGAAAGAGAGACTTTGAAAGATGTGTTCCACTAGAAGAGTCAATCATTGGCGTAAGGGAATGCTTGAAAACAAGTAAATGGTACAAGAAGATTACAAGAGGGCCTTAAAATATATGCAAAGGAGTATGGTTATAATTGAAACGCATAGTAATCCCTAACGCCCAAAAAAATCAACTTCTAGTAGATGAAAAATTTTATATAGGTATCGGAGAAATAAAGTTTAAGTAAAAAAATTAAGTAAATTAATAATTATGCCACAGTGCAAAAGCATAGCGTCACTCATAAACGCAATCATATTCTAGAATCTAGTAGAGATGTCAAAAATGTTAAATTAGAGCGAAAGGTGTAATGTTTATCGATTCGAAGGCAGAGAAAGAAAAGATTATTAGAGGAATAGGAACTACTGAAATGAAGTAATTGAAGGTATCAGGATCTTAATCTTCTTTCTGAAGATAGCAAGTACGGATTATGTCTGCAAAAAACACAGACTCCGTTTAATCGCACACTTCTAATTTCGCCATATATACTTCACTGTCCTGAAGGCAAATCCCTGTTCTAGAAGAGATGTCACAAATGTTAAATGAAGTAATTGAAGGCTTTAGGATCTTAATCTTCTTTCTGAAGATTGCAAGTACGATTATATGTCTACAAAAAGCTCACTCCGTTTATTCGCTCATTTCCAATTTCGCGATATATACTTCACAGTCCTGGGGGCAAATACACATTTCAATGATCAATTTATGCGAATGAAATTACCGACTTCGCATGCAGCCTTGGACATAAATAGAGCCCGATACCTCGGGGCCGCTATCGGGGCGGATATGCTTCAAATTCATATCCCGCCACACTAATGCCATATCTCCGCGTGATCGTCAGGCCATCCGCGAAAGCCTTGCAAGTTCAGGATCGCCAATCCATTAACATTATTATATGCCTCCTAATAACCGTATATTAGACATACTCCCAGGGTTACGTTCCCCGACGCTTATGGTTTGTATCAATAATATTTTATTGAAATTGGCGCTGTTCTAATGAGAGCCCGGGAGCTACCATGGTGGTCCCGGCTGGGTACCGTGCGATAATGCGTGGCACTTCGCGGCTCGCCTTACCGCAACTGAAGAAATGTTCGTGCGTAGGTCCGTAATGAGACAGCGGGTTACGCGTCTTATCCAACGTCTCGATCTCCGAGTGATCCGTGATTCGTAGGGAAAGACGGGACAAATTCATTCGAAACTCCTCAAGGAAAAGCTAAAATTGCATGCGAATTATAATGAAAAAAACTCTCGACAGCTAAACTGTCATCTTCAGTAGAGTGAATGTCTGGGCAGATTAACCGCCTCATCAGGTCTTCAGAAAGTGGAGTTAGGTCAACAAATCATCATTATTTATACTATTTGAATATCACACTTAAGTGAATCCCTTATCTCCTTAACATAGGTGTAACTAACATAATATTTTAGGGGGGAGGCTTAAGTTCCTGGAGTAGATACAATAATAATTATTTACGATAGAAAGTAAAAAATTGAATACCTATTCATCAGAATTTTGAAAATTTTATTTATTGCTGATTTGAACGATAATGTGTCCCACATTAAAAGACGTCAGAATGCAATCTATAGATAATTCATCAAGCTCTCAATTGAGCTCAGGTAGGTTGTCGGTAGTTGTGTAGTGGTCTTTTCAGGACTGACAAGAAAGAAAGATGAAACCTTTCTTTTTGGCTTGAGTACTACCGTTTCAGCAGTAAAAAAGGGAGCTATGGAGGACGTCTGGCAGCCCTTCGTCACCTTTCTGAAATTTAATGTTGTCAATATGGGAGCCGCAGCCCTTTAGCAGGTCCAGCGTGTCCACATCTTCTCTGATGACGTTGACTTTCACAGTGGAGGTAGCTTTGGCGATTCTGAATTCGTTAAAGTATCTTTATTCCTATAGATAAAGATGCTTTTAAACACATTCAGTTCCTTGTTGTTAGAAATTTGTTAGAAATTTGTTTACTATTTACAGATTAGGAGTGAGATGTTGTCTTTAGTATGTTACGCAACACTTGACTTATCAAACCTCTCAAACCTGAAAAGGGCTGGACGCTCGTTAAGTATAACTCCTGTGGAACACCTGGACCACCCAATATATTTAATATTACAACTATTGCATTGCCTTTAATCTATGCCTGCTTTGTATTTTGCATCTACTTCATCCTTCGGATTTTCTAAAAAAAATTTGATAGTATTATTAATGAAACTGTATCTTCTAAATATTGCAAGAATAATTGCCATTTAATCTAACACCTTTTTGGATCCCTGATATAATATTTTTCTAGATACAATTTAAAGCGTTATCCCATGGCTTTTCGTTTGCTGATAACGTTACTTTTCCCCAACTCAAATGATGATATACTTAGACGAGCTGTTTAAATTTGCCTGTCGAGTGCGTAGGTGTTCTATTTTATTTAATAAATCAGTAAGCTTTGGCCGATTTCATCGCATTCATCATGGTAATGGAAGCATCTATCAAAAACTTTAAATTGTGGCGTCCATAAAATAAGAATTGGCTATATATTCCTAATTTATTCATATTGCATACATCGTATACGCTTGTACAAACATAGTATTCCTTGTTCCGTCCGCTATCCATCAATTATTACGTTTTAAGGTTAACTGCATGCAGGTTTGATTCATAGCCTCAGCGTTCTGTATTGACATAAGTGTAATTTAAAATACGAATTAAAAATCGGAATGATGTATATGTTTGTATCGCGGATGAGGCAAGGTTGCGCAGTTCTATCATGGCCTACAAGATTACAACAGATTTACCAATGTTATTACACCAAGAGTAGGTTGCAACCTGCTACATGCATGCGAGAATTGCACAAAAAATATTGCATTCTTTCTTCCACATATCTGCTCAAAAATATTTTTGTATATAATACCGTATTACTATATTTGGCAGTTCAGAGTAAAAATGAGTAACGTCAGTATATAAATTGGGCAAATGAATTGTACATTTTAAAATTGTGACAAAATGTGGTGCTTCTGACGAGACCGAGACCGAGATTAAGGTACCCATACGAGACCGAGACTGAACATACGAGACTTCGAGAATCTCGTTTTTTTACACAAATATATGTATAAAAAGGTGGGATCAAATTCTTTACACTAGTGACGATAATTTCAAATTTGACACTTTTAAATGTAAATAACACAATTATCATATTCATAACCATTATTTTAGTTCACTAAATTAGCACAATATAATTTAATTACTTACATTTTTTATTCGGTTTGGTTTGCAGAACGAACAAAAAAACCGCTGCAAATTGAATCAATACTTACACATCTAATTTTCAAAATGACATTTACGTTTTTATTCCTTATACTATACGATTAGTAATCAGGTTTTGAGCATTTTTTCTCTCTACGCATTTTTTCTAAGACAAACAATCCTCGTAATATTAGCAAAGATATATACATTTTTAAAATCGGTTTGTTCCAAATAACTCGAAAATTATTATCTTAACAAAAAAATTACAAGAGCGCTTTCTAAGGAAGTGGAAAAAAGCCAACTCAAAAACAAAAAGAAATAGTTACTTTAGACCACTAGAATACCGACTAGCGCACAGACATTCTAAAAAGGGAAAAATTCTGAAAATATTATGTATTAAGTACCTAGCTCAAAACAAATTTATTTTCTAGAATACATACAGGGTGTGTCACGACAAGTTCCTATTAGACGATGGGGAAGCGGCCAGGGTAGAATTATGAAATTCCCAAGTATCAAGTTTTCGAATGTGATCTTTTTAATGAAAATAATTCAAGTGCGGCTTTATGTAATACATTATATACTTAAATGTTAAAATCTTCGAGATAAAAAAATTTGGCAGCTAAGTTTCTCGCTATTAAAATTTTCGTCTGTTTATACAAAAATGTTAAAACTAATAAAAATTGTTAGTGTTTTGTTTTTGTCGGTGGTATTGAAACTAAAACAAATGTTTTATTTGGTCTTGCTTTATTAGCCTTCGTCTTTGCATACGATAGACATTTGGAAATGTGTAAAGTAAATTGTCAAAATGACAACGTAAAATATCAAATTAAATAATCATTTGTTTTTATTTCATATATAATTATTAGACATTCCTTCCTTTCACTAGCAAATATTTTTATCTGATAACTGTTGGTAACAATTAATTAGAATATCTCAGTGTGAGATACCGGCAGCTTGTTGTAGACTAGATATACACTGAAGTTGCATAAAATGCAATTTCAACAGTTTTTCACATAAAACGTTAAATATGAAAAAATCTGTTACTTGTAGCCTCATAGTGTTTTACACAAACCCAACTAAAATTTTCCTATAATCCAAAAGCGGGATGAAAAAGAGGAAGTTCCATATAATTTTTTTGAATTCTGCCTATCTTTAGATGCTTAACTATGACGKCTTCCTGTAACTGCTGCATACCTACACCATTTTCAAAATTTGATTGGACCRAGGTGTATTTTSGACCTTTGTCATTCATACTATTGACATTCGAGTCACATTTGTTTGTGTGGTAGGCKCCGAACGGCATCCTGTAGCATTCATTTTTTTTTTTTAATTTCTATATCTCAAAATTATAACATTTAAGTATATCATGTGTTATACAAAGCCTCACTAGAATTTTACGTAGAATCCAAAACCGCAAATTATATGGTTCTATTAAAAATAACAAAGTTGGCGTATACTTCCGGTATAACCGGAAGTAATTTTAAGTGGCCTTTATTTTCATTAAAAAGATAATAATCGAAAACCTAATACTGCAGAATTTCATAATTCTCTTCTGGCCGCTTCCCCATAAACGTCTAATAGGAACTCGTCGTGACACACCCTGTACATGTATTAACAACACCTACTTAAAAATAAAACTAAAATACTTTATACTTCTACTTTGGTAATTGCTTATTGCCACAGGGTGTGGCTAAGCTTGTGAGTGTCAAAATAATATGAATAAACATTAATATAAAATTAACAAATAAAGTAAAAAAAACCCTAAATCTAACAAAATAAATCAATTATTAATTATTACAGCCAGTCTTCTGTATTTTAACTTTAGCCCAAGAGCTAATTAAATGGAAAAAATCTGTTTGATGCGTTATATCCTGCACACTTTTAATACTTACATATGAGAGAATCAAATGAATTGTTTCCCGTAGTGGTTCGCAACATATTTTTTACAATTTTTTCATATCTTTCTCGATGTACAGGGTAGTTGTAAAAAATGTACTAGATATCTGTGATATATGTACTAGATTGTGGACTCCTATCTGACGCTAATATCGTAAAAAACATGCATTTTTAAGCTTGTTTTTATATGAAATCAAACACAATAAATACAAACAAATAAAAAACAGCTTTATTATGCTCCTCGAGTAAAATGCAGGCTTTCTGCAAGGTGCAACCACAAACGGTGCAACGTAGACCAGACCGTATAGTGGGCTACCAACAGATGTTTTGCAAGTCGTAATGTTATTAACATTGGCAAAATTTTGAAATACATTATGAGTCATATTCATATTCGTACTAGATTTTATAATAATGTATTAGTGTACTGACTGGCAACACTGGTGCCTGCCGAATCACAGTCGATYATCKTCATCTGATGAGAACACGCGAGGTTCTGAAACGACTGCTACTACTTGTCATTGCCAACCAGGAATTATTGCMTATGCGCGGGTGCCGTGGGGAAACTAACATTATTTTTATACCACCTTCTTGATCTAACTTTAATTATTTATTGTTTTTTAACAAATTTGACCAACCCATTTTGGAGCCAACTGCGGCAGTTTTTAACCAACTGCCAGGGCATTGGGGGGTGGGGGGATAGCCTACCTATGGGCCCGGCTCTGCGTGTCTCCCATCATCACCAGTAGTGGCAAACATATTCACGGAAGCCTTTGAACAAATAGCTTTATAATCATCATACCTTAACAACAACCTTTTTAGATCACCTTAATTCCCAACATTCTGATAAAAAAAATCACGATGGAAATCGAATTCTATCCCATTTCTTGATGTCCTTGTCACTCGTCTACCGGATAACCGTTTGGGCCGCTCTGTGTATTGCAAAGCCACCTACACAGATTGGTACTTGCATGCATCTTCTCATCACTCAAGAGTCCTAAATTCTCTTGTTAACCGTACAGTACCATTTTTGAACCAGGCAAACTTCGAGGTGAATTGCAATACTTCATCACTACGTCAGTCTGACCAACAACGGGTATAAAAACCGTGATATACAATCTGTAATTATTCGCCATCCTTACCCCAAGTCCAAACTAACTCTGGAACCCCTAAATTAAAGGTTCACTACTTTACTTCCTTATGTTGAAGGTGTTACAAACAGATTCTTTCATCTCCGAAGTATTAGGTTCCATAATCTTGTCTTAATGATGCCCCTTATACCAGAGCGGGCAAAACGGCAACCCTATTCCAAGAATACACGCGGTCTGACATAAAGAAACTAAGATTTCAGATTTTTGCATGTTCACTAGAAGCACCCAATCCATTGTGAATAATATAACATAAAATACAAATGGGACTACAAACAACGTCCCATAGTTAGTAGGTAACCTAAAGCGGCATATTTTTTCACCAGAGACTGTAGCAAACAATCAATCACTAACATTAATTTTCGTCAGTGGTTGTCCTACGAAATTTTAACGATAAATGTCAGTTCATTACGAATTACAGGCAGTCAGGCAGTAGTTTCTTATTAAGCAAGGTCGTCCGTGCAGCCGATGGCAAAGGATTACATCCACAAATTAAAATCCCGTAGATTGGTAGCACTTTTGGAATTCCCGCAAATTGCAACTGGAATTAAATCCCACAATAATTGATTAACGTTATCCTTGTATAGTGCACTCGCGGCTGATGGCAGCTTGAATTAAATAACATCATTATGTCGTTTACCGTTATGGTGTTTATGTGTTTCAGATGGCGTAAATTAATTTTTAGCACCAATTAGTTTGCAAATAGGAATCGCTCTCGTCGTGTGCAGTTTGTAATTGCTCAGATGGACGGTTAAAGTCTAATTATTGTGGGATGATTACGGCTATGGTTWATTATMTAWACTCTCGTCATTGCGCATCGTAGTTTGAAAAAAAATGTAGATCCGGCAACAACAGGGAAGGATTTACGCCATTATCGCAATCTTTGCTGGTGTTGCAATTTTTATGTATCGCAACACACCTAGGTATACTGTTGAATTTAGCAATGTAGCTTTCCTTCAATAGATTTATAATTGTTAGTAAATGTACGACAAAAAAAACAAAGCTACACGAGGTAACTTCGTTTAACTGTCTAAATGCTTATGTCTTTGTTTTTCGCTGTCAAACTAATAACCTTCTGGTATTACCTAGGGCCTGGTACCTCTAAATAATAATTAACTAGAGTTATTGCGATTCAATATAGATATCACATTGTTGATCTTTTAGAATAGAACAAGTTAGTTACTGTGGTAAAGGATTTTGCTGTTAAACGTTGGTGTTCTGTCCAAAATTGGAATCAGACATTTTCGTAAATCCCTTTTCCAAGAACATAAATAATTAATCAATAATTTTCTTACTTTCAGAAATTTTTTGTATGTGAATACATATTTGATTATCATACGTATAGTGGATTGTAAATACAACCTTACATTACATCAGCTTTCAGTTAAATATTATTAACTGTTGTCTACTGCAATAAAAAATATGCTGTACTTATTTTTCACAGCTTGAAAATATTAATATTAATATCTGCAAAAATATTTTTAGCATTTATCCCACTGGGTGCCACAATACAACTTTAATGTTTTATTTATACACATTATTTTCCATAGAGGACATAGCACTTTGTTAATTGTTCTAAAGACAGACAGATAAAGCACAAAAACTTCATGAACAAATATAATATTCAAAAAAGTCCTTCCATTGGACCAGAAGCAAAACACTTTAAAAATATGTTGAGTTATTCGAGATGGTCTGTTTGACAGTATCGTCAAATGCGTCATTTTTAAATAAAACACTTTGTATTTTAACATTTTTAAGATCATAATATAAGACAATATAAAATGGTAATACATACATCATTAAAATTCTCAGTTTTATATCAATTGGAAGCATATTTTTCATAAACATAAGTACACGGTAACCCATTGTTGGTGAGCTATAAAGCAAAAAATTGATTATTACAACTTTTCTTTTCTTTGTTTGTTTAAAAATGATTCCCGCAGCAAATATGACTACTAAAGGTAAAAGAATTCCACCATAATCCATATTCAGCCTTAAAATATTCAAGTATGCAGCACTGCGTGCTCCGGTAGCAATTATCCAATTACACAGACCTAATGTCACGTACATTTTTGCATTTCATTATTTGCATAGAAATTAATTCGATTAATTCTTATCTGATCTGTTTACTACCGCGGTTTGTGATTTTATGTCCGAGCACAATGGAGGACAAAAATATACTCGTTTCACACCTTGTCTAACACAATGATTACTATCTGCAACTTTCGATTCCATATTCAGTATAGTGTTTCCATTCAGTTGTCTGGACTGGAATTTCTATACCGGTCGGGATTCTCCAACCAGTGGCGTACTGCTGTTATTTTTTTTAATAAGCAATGCAAAACGATCACAAACAGTGTTTTGTAAGGCTATAATGTCCTTCCATATTAATCTTGATGTTGCTCTATTTCTTTGGTTAAAATTTTTAACATTTTTAATTACCCTAAATTTTTGAACCGGATAGGATGGACAGATATCTACGTAAACTTTTGACTTCGGTGATAAATAATGTTTAAGACCCACTATATTTCGTATTCCCTCCATATCTAGGATATTCGAAAGCTTCTATATTTGAACACAGCAAATTGTCACTCTTTAAGTTACAGTTCATTTATGTGCCTTCTTTGGTAGTTGCTGTATAACACAGTTTGTGTGTATAGTCTAGTTCTAGTCGTATTTGATTTATAAGATTCACAGAAAAACTATATTTCTTCAATTCAGCTCCGAAGTATCAAACCATCTAACATCAAATATATTTAAGTATAGTGACGCTTTTTGTAAAACTCATAAGTTAGAAATGTGCAATTGGTCCGCAGAAATAATAATTTTATAAGAACTGTTTAAGCATTGACTATTACGAAAAGATTATAATCCATTTGATCGTCCTATTAAGTGAACCATTCACAACGCGGTGAAAAATAGTTGATCTGTCAAGTTGCTATAAAATCCACATAATGTGACTTTTGCTACTGTTTTAATATTAAATATTTCTAATCTATTATTATCGGTACCGAAAAGTATTCGTTTTCACTGTGTAATCTTGTCTTTTTCATTATCTTAACTTTAACTTGTTTATATTTTTGATTGTGAGAGAAACATAGCTCTTTTATACTTAATAAACAATGCTACTGCTAATGTCTTATGTCTAAGGGAACCTATCCTAGCTTGTTACTAATGAGACAAAAAACCTAACATTGTCACATTCTTATAACAAATGTTAGAAAACTCGAATTGAATCACCCTTTATGATCAAGTAACAGCATACAAGGAAATATTCTAATGATATGCGTAAGGGGGTATTTAAAATCATCAGGGAACTACAGATATATAACTTGTTTGTCACGTCTTCAGTATCAGAAGACATTTAATTTTTTGCCAATAGCCTTTATGGTGTCGGGTGAGCCAACGTCATCAAATTAAACAGGCATTCTTAGTTGCCAACATTCTTCATACTCCACACAACTGGTTTCTTGCATTTGGAAACAGAAATAAACTACTGAATGAACTATACATCTTGGAATAATCACAAAAGTTTCAGATTCAGGGGATTTCGACCTAGTAGTATCTTAAATCAAGTTTACTCTGTGTTCTTTTGCCAAGCTTTCGGCTGTATTTTCAGCCTTCGTCAGGGCTTTTAAAACTTTCAAATTAATTGTTCAAGACAGCTGTATACATATTGAGGTTATGTTCACGTCCAAAGAATTATAACACAATAACTAACAATAACGGGGAATGGACATTGGGATGATAGTCAAACAAACATTTCAGTTGACGTTTCGGTTTACTTAAACCTTTTTTCAAAGCTACAAACAAACAAAGGAAGCATGTAATGAAAAAGGTTTAAGTAAACCGAAACGTCAGCTGAAATGTTTGTTTGACTATCATCCCAATGTCCATTCCCCGTTATTGTTAGTTATTGTGTTATAGCTGTATACCTCATTGAACGCTTGATTCCTCCATAAATAATCAATAAAACAGTGTATTCTTCGTTTGAATTTGTCATTCAAATTTAAAATAGCAAATTCAAATGAAGAATAGACTGATTAATGAAGAAATGATAAGACGTAGTTGTTATTTATGGAGGATTCAAGCGTTCAGTGAGGTATACAGCTACCTGGAACAATTAATCTCAAAGTTTTAAAAGCTCTGACGAAGCCTGAAAATACAGCCGAAAGCTTAGCAAAAGAACAAAGAGTAAACTTGCTTTAAGATACTGCTAGGTCGAAATCCCCCGAATCTGAAACTTTTGTGATTAATCAATTGTGCAACCGCTATTTTCAACAAACCTCTAGGAATATATATTTCTACAAATCTGATGAAGCTTTAGTAGGACCACATGCATTTAATGTGAAGAATTCACCTTCTCACACAAAGACTTAAAACCTTTCCATTTTTCCCGTACTGCACTGACCAGAGGACAATTTAACGCTGGCAGCAATTACATGTGTAATATCTCAATGCGACGACCTGTCTCCCACTACGGTTGAGCATGTACCGATTTGGTCATAGAGTGCGTAGGAAAGACCTGAGACAATTGAACATCCGCCTCGAAGCCTCGTTCCGGAAATTCCAGACGTGTCTCTTCTCCAGCTCGAAGAAAAACATTGCAGGTCGAGCCTTTTGCTGTCTAACAGGTTACGTTACTGCTGTGTAGCAGACATGCCGTGCTATATGTTCGTTGGAGTTTTACGTAGATGAGTTGTACTTTCGCTGCGTTTGTTTTTCCTGAGGTACATACCGGCCAACTGAAATTTCTAGGAAACATGAAATGTTTAGGTTTGATTGACATAAATTGCTGAATTGCAATTGCAAACGGAAATTACTTTGTTAAACACTTCTTTAGTTTTCCTATGTATTGAAAAACAATGCTCTTGAACTTAATACATTTCTTTGTACACCACTAAACAAGTTTTAGACAGTAAATAACAACCACTGCTTAATACACTTGCATATTACTAGGAACGTAAGTAATTAATTTAACAAACTACTACTGTAATGTAACATACCCAGGTTTGTAGAGATTTAGATTGAGATGTAATCGTCCAGTACTTACCTACGTTGTGTTATTTTAGTTAAGCGTACTTTCGATGCACTGGTTACTCACGTAAATAGGAAGATTTGATGTAATCACAAATAATACGAAACAATCTCAAAACATCTAATTTATTACTAAACAAGATCAAATTTGGAGGGCTAACAAATTGTAGCAATTCTGCTGAAAATTGTTATTTAAAACAATGAATGAACTGCCAATTCTAGATCTGCGTTCGATATCACTTTCACTCTCAAGATTCAAAACTGATGAGATTTTTGTTAGCATAGCCGACTATGGTCAGCAGGTACTGAGGTCCCATGCGGGAGGCAACTCAGCTATATAGTTGAATGGTTTGGTGCAAAAATCTTGGTTTTTCTTTTACCAGATGTTTGCCCAGCACGTGAGAAAATATTAGTTCATGCATCAAGGCTCTAACATCACACTTTCAAGCATCACGTCTAACTATTTCAGCGTGGATACAGCTAATCAAAGAATACGAGAACACAGTTAAGAAAATGACATAAATAGTTTAAAAAGAAGACTACAACAGCAGCATAGCTTGCAATGTTACCGTTGACTCCAAATACAGCATGTATCCTAATTAATTAATTAACAGAACAGTTTGAGTTAAACAACTGCGTTGATTGGATGACAATGGTGTTTGTTTAAAACTAATTACATAATGTGATTTAAAAAGGAACACAAACAATAAAAATTAAAAATTGGAACAGTACTAACCTGTGAACAGTTGAAGGAACGCACTGAAACTGAGGCGCATCTGTTTCTCGTCCACTTAAGAACCTACCCCCTCGAACGTCGCAAATATGCCCCATTCCCGAAACCGATATGAAATATAAACTGAACAATTTGAGAGGCAATATGAATAAAATACAGAAATTTGAAGATGGCATACCTGGTTACTTCACTACCTTGTCTGATAAACTACTTAATAATAAAAGGTACTGTATTAAATTGCTTAAAGTATGAGCCATCTTATTCAGTGCACATGTCTGCATAGATAATGAAAGCAACTTTAAATTGGTGTGGCACTCAACGACTCCTGGTATTTAAATTTTTGAAAKAGTAGCTCTAAGCTTTTGAAGGATGTAGAAATAGCTATAATTACGATAAAATCTTGTCTTTCGTCAAGGTAAAGTTGACTTGTTTCAGCATATTTCTCCAAAGTTGGACAAAATCGACGATATTAGGGGGTGCAATTTTAGCTGTGGCAGCTAGCTTCTTTGTAGACGATTAGCAAAGAATATAAAGAATAGAGGTCCTAATACCGACTCCTGATTATTAAATTTGATAACTCCATCACTAACAATAGTTGAGCAGTTAGCTAAATATTCAAGAAGTTTTACCGAACAGGTGTGGAACTCGTTTTATCGACATCCCCATCATTATCCCAATTCTATTGCCTTGCGACAACGGATCTGGCTCGAATTTGATTTGGAACGCCTCGCCTTCGTATATGCAGGATGCGGTGGTGCGATACCCACGTGTTGCATATGCGAGCCGCAAGTGAAAGGATGCCGTACCGGAGCTGTGTGATCTTATACCGGAGGATGGCAGCCTGCCCCGCACCAGGTCATAGGTTACGACATCGCGGCGCGCCTGCCGGTCGAGATTACGTTATGTTCTGCAATGCTATATCGGCTTTGTCTAATGGTCCTCCTGCTGAATGGAGGTGAAATTACATGAATAATTATCGGCCTGTGCTCCGGTGTGAGATAAACGATGGCGAGGTACCGGCTTATTTACGTGCAGTCCAGATTGATGTGGGAAGTGGGTTATCATCGTCGTGTTGCTCGGAAAAGCTTTGTCTTTTAGTAAATAGGTTAATTATCAAAAAAGATAAGCTTTATTTAAGAGGCAGATTCAAATGAAAACACTGAGCAGAGCCTGAGCTATTTTATCATTAGTGTGAAATTCTTTCTCACCTAAGGCCACTTTTAAGTTCACCAAAGACAGGATAATCATTTGGGCCCCGCGTTGTCCTATTCAATAAATATACCGTTAAACAATAATAGTAAAACACTTGTTTATGATCCTACTTCCAAACTTTTATTTTTGGCAAAGCCAAATGTCAGCTTTTTAACCGCCAAGTGGCCTTCTTCAGTGACCTAACAAATATGACTAAATTAAAAAACATATCATAAACGTAGATAGGTACAGAGTTGTGTGGTGTCGGAAAAGAATTTGTTTATACTATATTTTTGACTTTACTCTTTTGATAATTGGGTTATTTAAGGACGTGAGATCCATATTTAGCAGATAGTTTGAATTGCGTTTCATGTAAACAGCTTCTAAGGGATTCAAGTTGGCGCTGTTGACGGTTTAATGTTCTTGACGATGGCTATATTAAATTTGTGACCTGTTTCAATATTATGTAATGCTAGTGCAGATTTTTCTCCATTTCTATTGTTTACGTGGTACATATTTTCTTTGAATCTAATATAAGCGTTTCGTTTTGAACACTTACAGCATTTAATTTCATAAATTCCATATTTGCTTAACATGTCTTATTTACCCAGGGTGCTGCCTAATAAATTTCTTAAGGTGCTGTTGTTACCAAAAGCAAGATCAATATTAAATTCAGAAAAAAAATTGAAATTTATGTTCTATTGATGGCTGGTATGTAAATTTTTTATGGAATATAGATTTTTCAGGACTAAAATGCGTGTGAGATTGCAAATTTTATTTATTTTTGTGTTTGTTTAATAACTTTGTGATCATTTCTATTTTGTATCCGTTTGAGTTGGCTAAATTATAAATGTATGATTTCTGTAATTTTATGTAGATAATTGAGCAATTCGCGATCTCTGTATCAAACTATTAAAGAAGAACTTTTCTACTTGAAAGGCGTACAAGAACTGTGTTTTTGATGCACTTATCTATGTCGGTTTCCTGTTAATTTTAAAGGGATTCTAGCGCCCTTCCTTAATATTATTAAATCTATAAATGGCAATTGGGAATCCTTTTCTAGTTTAAAAGTGAAATTTATTTACTGATATAGTAAATTGAATTTTTGTTTAAAATTATTAATATCAAACATCGTCTACATATCTATACCACAATATCGGAAATTCATCAGTATATTTTAGATTATTTTCTAGGTAGCTTAAGATAAGGTTAGCTAAGAAAGGTGAAAAGGGATTTTCCATTGGCAAGCCAGATTTTGATTTATAAAACTTATGTTTAAATATAAATGTGTTTTGTTCCAAGTACAGTTTTATTAACTTCAAGTATTCGTGAATGACCGATTTTAATTTCCGAAAAAGTAAAAAAGAATTATCGGAAATTAAAACTAATATAACGCAGAATGATAATAAATTAGACACTTCTTCGTCTTCACACCAAGTTGTACAAAAAGAGGTAAAATGGACATTACAATAACAGTACATAAGAAAAAGACATTCAAAGTGAGGTATTTGTCATTCATAAATTAAGAGTGACATCTGGCAGGGATAGATATCCCCTTCTCGGAAGTAATATCTGCCTCTTTCAAGATTTTACCCAAATTTGTCTCCAAGGCCAATTATTGATGGCGGCTCGTTTTTATCGAACCATCTGGTATAAACATTGCTTGGTAGGGTTAGGAGCGCCATTTCGTAGAATAGGGCGGTTTTCCTCCGCATCTGCAGAAAATATTAAGGGAACTTAACTTTTTAGGCAGATAATCCGGCGCAGCGAATTTAATTGTGCAAAAAGTGTATTTTACCGTACGGATGATTTTTCTACTTGAACGACACCCGATCTCTTTTTTTATGCTGAAAGCCAATAATTTGAAGGTGACAGAAACTGAATGATGTTTATGCAATAATAAATACTTTTTGCAAAATTCTTACGCAGTTTACATACCTTTACGTTTCGTGTTAATAACGCGGCGCTGCTGGTTATGGTCGTAGTAGGCATTATTAATTTTGTTTAGTGGAACTTTTTCAGGTTAAATTGTAAACAATACTTCTTGTGTCGTAGGATTACATATTGTTGGGATTATCAATATTATGGGTTCATTTTTCAAATTTTTGTATTTTACGTCAATGCCATCATAAGCTTACATACAGGAAATATACCTCGTTCTCCTTCTAGTTCTCCATATTAACGACTGACCGGAGATTAATAGCTGAAACAAATGTGCATCAATATAATGCCATTGTCTCTGGCAGTTCACCTCGTCTTTCACTCAGTAGTCCCACGGTACGTTATAATGGCTCATCATTGAGACCCAGTCTCTCTTTTAATAACTGTTATTACAGGCTACTCGCATTATCCTCTCAAAGCAGTGGCTACCGCATTTGCAAACAGGGCACGGATTCGTTTATCGCCTTTGTTTTTGCAGTCCCTTTGTGGAGTATTGCGAAAGCGCAGCAGTGTAGGCTCGTGCAAAAGAACTTGAAGATTTTTCATGCGTTTTATGCCTACTTGTTTAATTAATACTACTTTAGAATAGTTTTCATTAGAGAGTAGCAGATTAGTGCTATAGATATTTGAAAAAAGGAGTACCGCAGGGTCCTTCTTCTTTTTCCATTGTGCAATTAACGCAAGTGAAACGGGAAATTTAAAAGTTGTCAGTGTTACATTCCATTTGTGTCAAAGGTGGCATAGCGCAGCCATACGCGAGGGAAATACTTGTTTTTATTTTTGAAATCTGTTACGAACCGACCCATAAATATATTTGCCAGAAAGAGGAAGACCGTTACTAATATCAGTCCTTCATGTTGTTCGAAAAACTTACTATTAATTGTAAAACAGATTTAGTAGTTTCAGTAGATTTTTCGGTTAAAAATTTCCTAGAGTTTATTGACGAAACCAAGAACATTAAACTTGGGGAGATGAGTTACTCGTCTCCTTTGGTGTAACATTATTATTCTCCAGTATATACCTGTAGATATTACGTCGAAATAATAGAGGATCTACTGGCTATTAACAACATTAAGAAAATCAAAGTTCAGTCATATATTTCAGCTAACCTTTTTATGCAGTTTTATGCAGAACTGATCAAAGAAGAAGAAAAACAACTGCATTGGAAGAGATCTAAAAATGGTAAAACGTGACAGTAGCATGAATGTGTTTTGTTTAGTGGATTGTTTCTGCAATGCAGAATCTTAAATCTTCAAACAAACGAAAAAGGAAAATTGCAAGCCTCGATGGTTATTGGCAACTTCCGTCGACACATTTATACCACATACTTTTACTAAAAAGATGAAAGTTCTATACAAAGTTCTCAGAAAAAAGGAAAGAGTTCTGAAATTCGAAAACATTTTTTACCAGTGGTGGATTCTGAACAAGTTGGTGACATAGGCAATGGTGTTGGTGTTCTTTTAGATACGTTCAAGCTCGCAAACAGGCGACATTTTACTAAAGTTGTTTGAGCCAATTTTAACAAGAATGAAATATTAATGTGAGGCCTCGTGTTATGCTAATAAAATACTTCGCGAAATACCGATCAAGGAAATTTATAAGGGAATCGTAGAATATCCAGAGGAAATCTTAGGATATCAAGGAGAAATCATTGGATATCATCAAACGGTATCTTAGCATATCAAGAAGATATCTGTGGAAATCAAAGGATATCTTTACAAAAAGGGATATCTAGTGTACACCATGTTGACAGTGGTTTACTCCTCAGCTAGAAGCTTTACTTATCCTACTGCATTGTACTTATTGTATTTGACACTTATCCATCCAAAACTTGAACACCTACTGTACCATCATGCCCAGCGACGTTTCCTCAAAGTGTTCTTTATTTCCAGTAGAACGTTTCATTCGTGCTACTTTTCTTCTAGCTAATTTTTGTATGGGTAAATTCGCTGTGGTGAATGTTTCTATTTATCTAGTGGTCGTGATAACATACTTAATTACTTCCACATCCAACGGATGGGAAGTATTGTATCGCGAAAAAAATTTTCAAAAATTTTTATTTGCTCATTCGCTTTAAAATGTCGAAAACGCAAAAAAACCTAATTTGAGCAAAAAAAATTTCTTGTCTGTGTGTCTGTGGTACTGTTTGTGGACACCATAACTTTCGAAAGACTTATTATATGAACTTGAAATTTGGCACACGTATAAATCTCACCTACCCAAAGCGACCTATTGTTTGCGGGAAGAGGGCGTAATTGGAGGGTAACTACCCTTTTTGCAAATTTTTATTTTTTTTATTTTTTTTCGTTTTAGTATGTGATTAGTAGTATAACTGCGAGTATTATTCGTTGTTATAAATTTTCGATGCAGCAAACTGTTTAGAAGATATTAGCAAAAAAAGCGTCACTTAAAGAAAACGGTTTTTCCTAAATATCTCCGAATATATTTAATATATTCAAAAAATGAAAATGCCGTCATATAGGAAATAAAATTTCTCACAAAAAGAATCTTAAAAAATTTATTCAAAATTTTGACATTTTCGAAATATTTCCAAAAAACCTATTTTGGACCCTGCTTGTACGATTTTTTTTAATTTTGGTATTATATAGAAAATTATACAGAAAATTATACAGAAAATTTCTGATCAGAAAGCACTCTTGTAATTTTTTTTTTGTTAAGTTAATAATTTTCGAGTTATTTGGAAAAAACGATTTTAAAATTTATGTATTTTTGCTAATATCACGAGGACTGTTTGTGTAGAGAAGAAAAATGCTCAAAACCTGATTGCTAATCGTATAGTATAAGAAATAAAAACGTAAATGTCATTTTGACAATTGGATGTGGAAGTATTGATTCAATTTGCAGCGGTTTTTTACTTCCACATCCAGCGGATGGGAAGTAATGTATGGCAAACAAAATTTCGAAAATTGTTATTTGCTCTATCACTTTAAAATGGTCGAAAACTTCATTTGAAGTTTTTGAGCAAAATATTTCTTGTCTGTGTGTCTGTGGTTTGTTTGTGGACGCGATATACATATTTCGAAAGACTTGAAATTTGGCATACATATAAATCTCAACTACCCAAAGCGACCTATTGTTTTTAGAGTAAGTAGGGTATCGATGAGGGGGGTAACTACCCATTTTGCAAATTTTTATTTTTTATTATTTTTAGTATGTGATTAGTAGTATAACCGCAAGTATTATTCGTCTTTATAAATTTTCGGTGCAGCAAACTGTTTAGAAGATATTAGCAAAAAAAGCATCACTTAAAGAAAACGGTTTTTCCTAAATATTTCCGAAAATGTATAATATATTGAAAAACTGAAAATACCATCAGATAGGAAATACAATTTCTCACAAAAAGTGTCTTAGAAAATTTATGAAAACTTTTGACATTTTCGAGATTTTTCCAAAAAACGTTTTCTGGACCCTGCCCATACGATTTTTTAAAATTTTACTATTATATAGAAAATCAAATTGCTGATCAGAAAGTACCGTTGCCATTTTTTGTTAAGTTAATAATTATCAAGTTATTTAGAAAAAACCTATTTTAAAAAATTTATGTATTTCTGCTAAAATCACGAGAACCGTTTGTCTTAGAAAAAAATACGTAGAGAGAATAATGCTCAAAATCTGATTACTGATCGTATAGTATAAAAAAATAAAAAGGTAAATGTCATTTTGACAATTGGATGTGGAAGTATTGATTCAATTTGCAGCGGTTTTTCTCCTGTACACTTTGTATTTCACAATTATAATCATGTTTGTAAAGAATTAAATATTTTCTTTCGTAATATTTGCCAAATTCCCAATTATATATTATATATGTCCTGCTCATCATGTATTGTAACTTCTTGCTGTAATACTTATTGTTTATTCAGTTTCGTTTCCTCTTATATCATTTATTTGAAGGTTATGTTGTTTCGTGTAATTTAGGAATATTAAACAAAAGGATCAATTTATTCCAACGTTTCGAAAACGGCTGTTTCCATCGTCAGGTTAAATTAAATTATTGCACTACCAAAATGCGGTAGTGCATTAATTTAACCTGACGATCGAAACGTTGTAATAAAAACCAACACACTGATCCTTTTGTTTTATATTCCTAAATTCTACGAAACCTAACCTTCAAATAAATGTAATACTTATTATGTATTTTTCCCAAACCCTATGATTGGCTTAAGTTGTTGGGTATTGTACACAAAGAAATAAATAAACAAATAACTGCTTTAGTGTCGCATAGCCTAATGTATCTGACTAGCCTGACGTAGAAAAGCGAGAGGGAACGTTGAGATGACATTACGGTCGAGCGCTTGGACCAAGTCACAAAATTGCCATTTTTGATTACATATTGCGTAAACACCCCTATAGATTTTGTCATAAAAATGAGATTTTTTGTAGCTTAGACATTGCTTGATTTCCGTAGGATGCTCAGTCGTTATTCATCAGTTAGGAAGTATTTAGAAATTCTGACTTAAGACAATTCGTTTGAAAAATGGCATCATAGGGAACTAATATGGGACAATTTCCTTGCAAAAAAAGTTGATTAAAACAGATACTATGATTTTTGAGGATGTAATTTGTAAACACAAATGTTTAAAATGCAATCGTGTTTTCGTTGGGTTAATCCCCCTTAAGCGTCAATCTAGATAATTTCTAAAAGGGCCTCCTTTTGGCAAGAGAAATTTAACATGGCGCACGAGCACCAACTTTTTCATAATTACCAATGATAATTAATCACAACAGATTTGGCCACGAGCCGCCCCTGTCCGTTAAACCAGTCGAGCCCAGTTTTCATCGTTTTTATCTGGCGATGCCACAATGTGGCCTGTAATTATTTGAGTTTCTAAGGCGCATTCGAAAACGATTGTTGCTAAACATAAAAACGAGCCAGTCATTGAACAGATGAAACGTCTAACCGTAATAATGGTACCGCCGATAGTGAAATGTGGGTGGCGAAGTGAAGATAACCCATTGTCCCGCGAATTGGGAGGATCCAGCTGTCATTTATAGTTCGACGCGGACGTGATCTTTAGAAATGCTCGTTGAAAGGAGGCTCACATGTATGGTGATGCAGACTGACGCGGGTTATTTTTTATCTATGGGAAACAAGGACGGTAGACGACTATGCAGTTCCCGCTAAATTAAATTAAGCCTAAATTTAAAAATTAAAGCAGCTGGAAGTATAAAAAAGGTTCGTCTTCAACGGATGTAAGAGATACATTCCCACGCGCATCATTCCATTTTTTCTCAAATAATAGAAGTATAGTAACATTTTTGGAACTATTACAGCGTAAGAAGTGGACGCTTAATTCAGAGGTGTACAAGGTTTGATCAAAGTAAAGTGACCAAATATGGATTGGTAATTAGTCTTATTTCTAAAGCTATTGGCGCCATGTGCCATCTACTAACTGAATACGGACATATCACCTAACGCATCAGTTACCTAAAGGCAACCAATGAATTAATTCCAAATGCCCAGAACAACGCTATTGCGTTTATGCCGACAACAGATAACCAACTATCGTCCCGTATCGCTCTTGTCAATTTTTGGTAAAATTTTTGAAAGCTGTGTTACTGATGAATTATTTTTTAATATTAAACAACACATAGATGAACGTCAGCATGTTTTTTTTCCGTGGAAGGTCGACACTAACTAATCTCGTTACTTTTGTTCAACGTCTGTCAGAAAGCATGGATAAAAGAGCTCAAATGGATGCCGTGTATACCGACTTTTCCAAAGCGTTCGATAAAGTTCACCATGCCTCTCTTCTTATTAAATTGGAGAATTTCGGTGTGCATGGTAATCTGCTAAGGTGGCTAAAATCGTACTTATGTAATAGGAGCCAAGTTGTAACAATAAAAGACTCAGTATCGTCTTCAGTACCTGTAACATCCGGTGTACCGCAGGGCTCTCATCTAGGTCCTCTGCTATTTGTTATTTTTATTAATGATATTGATAATTTTATTCAACACTCAAATTATCTACTGTACGCAGACGATATGAAAATTTACAGAGAAATAACTAACTTACATGATGCACTGCTTTTGGAAATTGATTTAAATAACTTATACTGTACCAGAAATTGTTTATATCTATAGTGCTATCACGTCACTTTCACGAGAAATAGGCTGTCGGTCCCCACTAAATATGCAATAAACAACCACACCCTTAACTTTATTAATAAAATAAAGGACCTGGGCGTCATTGTGGACAGCAAACTAAGATTTGAATTGCAGGTTGAAGAAATAATACAGCGCTCGCTCAGAAACTTAGGTTTTATTTTTAGAACCACAACTAAATTTCCCAATATAAAATTATTTAAAATTCTCTTTGATACCTTGGTGCGCAGCCATCTAGAGTATGCCAGTGTCGTCTGGAATCCGTAGTATTACAAATACATTAACCGAATTGAACGCGTACAAAAAAAATTATTGGTAAGCTTAATTATAAGTTTAATAGAGATCTCCACACCTTGACTTACGAATATAACTTAAAAAAGTACAATATGACAAGCTTAAGCAAACGACGCGAGAATTTTGATATTATCTTTCTGTACAAGGTAGTTAACTCATTGTTGTCAACGTCTTTAATTAGTCACGTAAATATCAATGCTCCTCTATACCCTCTTAGGACTAATAATACATTTCATGTTTACACTTGAAACACAAGTCACTGCCAAAATCCACCGATATATCGTGTAATTTACAGTTATAACTCGGCTTATACTCGTCTCGATATTTTTTCACTATCATTAACATCTCTTAAAAAGATCTTAAAAGAACCATAACTATAATTGCTAGACTGTTAAAAAGAAGATTTCAGATGTAACTTGTTCAATAACAACTCCTCTCACCCCTAATTACTTCATTTAAATACGCTACCTAGTGCCTTCCTGCTTTTGGATTCTCTGAATCTGTTGGAAAGTCAATGTAATTAATAAATAATTGAATAAATAAATAAATAAAAAATACAGGGTAACATGATAAAATGCCAATAATAAAAGACCCGTGCTGCATTCTAACAGAAGTAGTAGTCGTTCCCAGGATTGAGGAGTTCTTATTGCTTATTGCTTAGATTTAGTTCGCCGCTGGAGATGGCCGAAAATTAAAAAATTTCAAATTTCCGAAGGGTCCCGTAGCGACCGGGGTATTTATATTCATTTTTTTAATATGAATGAAGTAATTCGTTGTTTTAACATTCGAAACACTTTTTGAAAGATGGACCAAACTTGTATTTTTGTTATATATAGAAACCATAGTTGCTGACTCATTCAACTGCATTACAACTGCGTTCGGACTCGACAAAACTGGATCGCCCGTCAAACGGAGTTTTCTAAACATGCGACAAAAATTCGAGACGTTATCCCTGACGTCTTTTTATGAAAAAGAGTTCAAATAAACATCTGTTGAGAAATGCTACCTAAGGGAGATACCTCCCTTCAAACACGTCACGCTCAAGAAAGTTTTTCGTAAATATTTTCTAAATCGTACACACTGAAATTACGAAACTTGGTATGCCGCATAAACTTTTGACGCTGAATTTTATTAAATAAAAAAGTTATAGCCACTTTTTCAATTTTAGTGAAGATATTATCTAGGGGCAAAAAATATAGGCGGCCATGGAAGTAAAAAATTGCAAACAGGTGACATTTAGATACATCTGTCAAATCTAGTTTAAGAATACAATACATACATTATTTAGGTAGTAATTTACGAAAGTATGTTAACAAAAAAAATACTGGAACGCCGGATTTGAAAATATAGAACGATTATAGATACTTATGATTGGAATATTTTATGAGTGTGGTTTAAAGCCGATCGAGCTAGAAAGGTATGCCGTATGATTAATTTACATTTGTTTTGATCTGTTTAAGGTTATATTTACTTTTTTGATGGGACATAAAGGTAAAAAAGTAGCCAAAACTTGTTACACTAAACCAAGCAGGGTGTGAAGGTCGTTTGTCATTTCCCAAGTCGCTCTTTTATTTAATCAAATCATTTCGTTAATTTTTGAGATATCTTCTTCTGCGTGAGAACACATTTTTGAAATCGCTAAAAGGTTTGAACCATGTGTATAAAGGAAAAAATTTCATATTAACTCGTTGCTCGAAATCCAGCACCAACCTCTAAAAGTCTGTATCAATTGGTTTCAAAGGTGCATTCATTGTGAAGCATTTTAAATCAATTAGGTAGCTTCGAAACAAGCTGATTGAACGTATGTGCTTTGTCCCACTCAATTTATCAGACAACTCTCACGATTGTTTCGACCTAACAGTCATTGTCAAGAAGATAACAGCGTTATATTAAACTTTTGTTTACGTCCCTTTTTTACAGGGGTTGTAAAGTAAAGTTGTAAAATTCTCTCCAAATTAGGCTATTCTTGTGTCCTTTGATGTGTCTAATATTTTCACTTCTACACTTTCAAATGAACTTTTAATAATTCTCAAAAATAAAATATAAAGCTGCCACCTATCAAACACAGAAAACTGAATTATTGGATATTGCGGAAATTTGCATAGATCAAAGTTATTTTACATTCAGTGACATATTCTATAGGCAAGACAATGAGTTCGCTTTTGTCTTCAATTCATGTCGAATTTCGAGGAGAAGCGTTTTAAAATGAAATTATCAAGAATATATATTATTCTGAACCAGATATGTTGACGATATTTTTTGTATTTGGACGGGAACTGACTGGCAGTTGGACGCATTCTTAAAATTCTTAAATGCAATAAATTAAAATATTTAATTTACGCTAGAAAAAGAAAAAGTTTTAATTCTTCATTTTCTGGACTTATATACATATGTCGGTAAAAAAAACAATAAAATTGACTTTGAAAATAAAGAAACCACATAGAATGCTCTACAATGCTAATATAAATGATAAAGAAGATATTTTCGCCGCAGTAAATTATGTCAGAAGTGATAGTGTTTTCGTTGAAAATAGGTTTAATAAATTCGGGATAAGAGCAATACAGGTAAAATAAGTGCAATTTGGGAAGTCTTATACATAGTTAACGATAAGCCAAAATCCAATAGTTTGAACAAAAGCAGTATTTACTAACTAAAATGCATGCAGTGTTATAGGTAAAACTATTAAAAATAGAATTAAGGAACTGTTGCAAATATAAATTCAACTTGCTTAAAAAGTAATCACTACTTAGATGCAAACGACATGTAAGGTACATTGCGAGACGATAAAAAAAAACTAAACCTTTTATAGATTTTTAACAACCCCTGTAAAAAAGGAAACTTAAACATCTGAGTTTAGCATAACACTGTTATTTCTTTGACAATTTCCGTTAGGTCGAAATTATCGTTAGAGTTATCCGATAAATTGAGTGGGACAAAGCACGTTCGCTCAATCAGCTTGGTTCCAAGCTACCTAATCGACTATAAAAGTGTTTTGTTGACCAATTTTAAAGAAACGAAAGATTCACTAGCGTGTAGGTTTTCACAGAAAAAACGAGGGAAATATTGCTGTTGAGTAATTTTCTCTGGATATGGAAAAAGTAAAACACTAGTTTTCATTCTTTGTGCTAATTTATATCTTTTACTTCTTTGATTGTCATGTTGTTGATTCGGCAACATTGAGCATCCAAATCCCAAGGTTTACGAGTCTCAGGTACTCAAGTAAAATATACCCCGTATCCTTTCAGCCGCAGGATGGTTTTACTAATTGATTTATTAAAATGCCTCCTTGTTCCACCTGAACAGCAATAAATATCGCTACTTTACTGGAATGCTAATAGCGTTTCCTTTCCTCAAAACAGCTTTAATTTCCCGCGCTCGCGTAGCTATAAATTTTCGCGACAAGGCCGCGAATACTCCGAATATTACCTTTTTTTGTCATCCCGTCCTGATCAGCATATGTCACCGGCGGCCTTAATTAATAACCGCAATTAATTTCCCTTTAGTACCGCCGGTTTTTTCGCGACGCTTTTTACTCAAATCTTTAATTGCCCGCAACGCCTTAGAAAAGAATTGAATAGTTTGCCACATATTTCTCACGCATTATCTGTTTAGAATGCGGCTATTTCATTGGTGCAAATATCCGCGGAATACGAGATTAATGCCCAMGTCCGTTTTTAGAATTGCTGATTGATGGAGTGCTGGGCTATTTTGTACCTTGCACATTCCGATTACGAGGAGCCTGTTCGCGTTAACAACTGACTTAAAAGGGCTTAGAGAGTGAGATTCTCTCACCTGTCGCCGTGAAAGTTGGACAATTGATAATTGAAAAGCTGCTGGAATTTCCTGAAGCGCAGCATTAAAGTTTGCTTAAACAGGGTACGGTTTGGCCATTTTGTAAATCAATTCACAATAAAATAATAAATGATTGTGTTAAACAGCATACTCATATGCATTTTTTTAGTTTTTATTAGCTTTATACACAGAAAATTACAATGATGAATAGTTTTTTTTAATATGGGTGGCCAAAGTTACTAAGCTGCGCGGGAATACTTTGGCCAATACATAAAATATACGCCAATGTCACACTCTTTAAGCTTTTAAAAAACAATGTAATATAAATATGTTTAATGTTTGTTCATTGTCTAACAGGTCTTACATCCAATTACAGACAACAAAGATAACCATGCAAAATAAAATATAATAATACATACAACAAGCTGGTAATGAAAAATCAGGCATTGCAGCCATATTTCGACAACAAAAACTCTGTTACACTAGCTTTAAATTTCTGCTCTGACTGCCAAAACAGGTCAACCAGACCACTCACCTCATTATAGTGAAACAAAGGTGACTTTCGTAGCACATTGGTGCTGAAATTATGCAAATTAAAATAACGACTCAGTTTAATACCCGGACGAGACACTAAAGCTGAGCTGCCCCAACAGTTCTAAGCAATCGATATCACACCATTTAACAATTTAAGTAGTAAACCTAACAAGAACACTATCCTTCGAATTTTCATAGACGTCATATCAAATAATGTTAATAGAAGGGTATATTCCGAATTATCAGGTGGATAAAATCCAAAGTAGTGTAAAAATTTCTTTTGAATCAACAGTCAAGTGTGGAAGCAACGTACTGTGTGAAACAAGTAAGATTTATTTGAGTCGATCTACCTGCAAAGAAGCTATGTTGACAAGGCGATGTTCTGTTTTTAACTCGAGCAAATATTTATTATATAAACACGATTCTTATGGCATGCACAAGCTAGATAGTAGAAACAGAGGCCTGTAGTTTTCGATATCTACATTTAACTTTTTATAGGAAAATAAAATTAAGAATTATTTTTTACTAATGCTGTATAACAATACAAAAATATAAACCTTTATTCTTTTTTTATAAAACAACATAGAAATACAAAGATGGCACAAACATGTACATAAAAGTAATTATTGCTCCTCGATTTAAATATATTATTAATTAGAAGTAACATTCATTCTAGTAACCACCTCTCATTTTCGGGGATATCAAACAAGTGTTTGGAACAAAAATTATAAGGCACCTTTTTGGATAGTATGAGAGTGACCAAGACAATCTATACAAAGCTTATGTTATTTTATGAAATTACAGCGTTCATATGGGGTTTTATCAAGTAAAAGCGGGCAAGCATATATTAAATGATGTTAACATTATTTTGTTCGTTTGCGGTGAGAAAAGAACTTGTCTTCCGAAAGGAATCCTGAAATCGAGTATTATGCGGTGAGGCACTGAGAGAACCTGGCGGTAGCGTAACATTTAATCTGCGGCGAGACAGAATTGGAATTGAGCGATATAGTTTCATAAGCGAGGCACTGTTTTGACACAAAAATCTGCCAAAATTTGAACGTTAGGAATGTCAGCGGATGCAAACTGTATTTCAAATCTTGACACTAATGTGGCATTTAAGCGTTTCAAAGCATATGCGTTAAAATGAAATCCCAGTGTTCAACATAGGATAACCCAAATTTTGTAGAGCGGAGATATTTTCAGTAAAACAATCTAGCAATTTTCTAAGAGCGGGTGGATTCTCCGACGTAAGACGAGAAGTATTTTCAATTTCATTTCAATGAAACGTTTATTAGAAGATATGCTTTTAACATCATTATAATCAACAATGTAATTGGCGGAAAATAAAGGATAGCATTGTAATAAGTTCTTTGGAGGCCCTTCAAGCACTCCATGCAAATGAGAAAACTTTTCAATGTTGGACAACTGAGAATTGTTGTGCACAAGCCCGTCATATACCTCAATGAAAGAAGTGAACGTTCTTACATCTCCATTAAATTTTAACAAACGCAATTCCGGTAGTTTAGCGCGAGGAGTATTAGTTATATCTTTTGTGAAATCATTATCTCTTATGAATAAATCATAATAAATCTATTCAATTAAATAGTAGTCATTTTCGAAATTTGATCGGATAGCATCTTCCTGCTCAAAATCATAGTATGACTCTCCTGTCAATGAAGATCATACGTTATTATGAAACTTGAAGAAAGATTTATAAATTTAATCTCTATTTAAGTTCAGAATGAACTGTAGTGTTATCCTTAGCAAGAGTTAACACCAAAAGCGGAAGACTCAATTCAATGCCGACGTAGTGGCAAAATCGTTTGGGTTTGTTTATTTACTACTATGCCCTTTTTAATGTTCAAAACAACTACGATATTTGATAAACAAACAATTTAACAACACAAATTTCAGTAGATATTTTGCTTTAACACTAGTAATTACTGATTTTTATGGTAACTTTATATCGAGAGATGATTCTTTATAGCGCTAAGGCTGAATTCGTTATAGCACTTTATGTTACTTATTAATTCAGTCACAAGAGGGAATCGGTATCTGATTTCTTTGGCAACTCTTTCAATGACTTGAGCCAAACAAATAGTATGAATTGAGCATAAATTAGGTTAAGAAAGAGCATTTTTAAATTAATCGAAGCTTTACACATGTAAGACACTGTATTGCTGACTTATTATAGTTATTGGATTTGAATACAGTGGCCGAAATACTAGAATCCGACCCTGACCAGCTTCAACCATGTCAAAGACGATGATGGTAACGGTTTTACGATACGAAGAAACTAAACTTAAAGAATCAAAATTGTAATGGGTCGTAAACACGGTGCATCACTATAGATAGTTTAAAATCACACTTCTACACCGCACATGCAATCTTGAAGCCGAAGAGTCTAGATGGGTTACGCTTTCCAATCGGCTATAAAGAACCGTCAATTGTTGACTTATGACACTCGATAAATTGGCAATTTACTAATGCTTCTTCGTCTGCAGGAAGAGTAATGCGCTTTTTAAGAGGCCGTGATCACTCCTATTCGAAGATAAATGCTGCGACTAAAAGGTTTTATTGCGGTTGTCTATCTTGAAGAGCCCGAGTATAACTTTCCTGCGGTGAGATATTGAAACTTTCTTTAATCGGTTACGAATTTCCTTTTGAGTGATGGTGTAGGTGCTACGCGCATGAAACTGATACTTCGTGCAATCATAAACAGCCAAGAAGCGTATGAGGAATAGGTGTATYAAAACGAGAAATTGAGTGAATGGGGCATTATAGGATGATATCAATCTTTTGTTGAAACGTTAACTTGTTCCGTTTTATTTCACTTGTCCTAAAGTGTGCATAAACGTAATAAGAAGCAGTTTATGGAAGATACCGTCATAAAATAAAATATCTGTTTATAAAACCAAATTATCTGTATAACTATTTGACATGAAATGTTTCATTTCGTTAATTTCTTTAATTTTTTTTTTCAGGTGCTCGTCCCAGATTTCTAAAGGGTAAGAATGAATTGCAACATTATATTTTCTTTATTTTGTACATAAATACAGATTATATAAGTGCAGCATGTTATGTAGACTGCCGATCGAGAAGAAACACTCGCGTTGAAAGTTGGTAATTAATACATAATTGTAGCTCCTTCATGCTTTGATTAATCTGAGATTGGGTTATAGCTTTACTAAGAGTTAGTAGTAAACCTGTTATAGATAATGAAAGCTTCTTCTACAAGTAAGCATTCTTCATTTTATTTGGCTTTTAAAACATTTATTTTGCATTTAGATACGTTGTAACGTAACGTTAGTTCTAGGGTCAATTAATCATCTTTTGAGCGATGAGCTTAACTTTTAAAGGATTTTAATGTAGCACTAAAAACTCTAACTCTAAGGTTAATTTTGTCACTCATTTTGGACATATATTTAAAACTCTTAAACAAGGGTATTAAAGACTACGATCTCATTTTCATAAAGACTGGTAAGGGAAGCTGTGTTGTTGTGACTGGGCAAAATATACTTTGTAAACAAAATCGAAGTTTTTATCTTCTGGTTTATTTTATTTACTTTCAAATTTCGTCCAATATGAGTTATAGAGATTTTGGAACGTTCATATATGGAAATGACTTCTTTTGGAATAGAATTTTCTGACACTGAAATAGTATGAGTTATAGCCGGTTTGATCCAAACGTCTTGAACATAATGTGTAAACGTGTTTGGCGAATATTTATGTGGGATAAAAGAAATTTCGTAAAATTGTGGAGATGGCCGGTATTGGAACTAGACGACTCATTACCAGAATTGAGATATACTTACTATTTTTTTATTACTCTAGTTTTTTTACTGACTATTTGAAAGTGTACATCAATTTATATATAAGTAACAAATTTTTTGTGTTACTTCACAAGATCTCAAATGAAAACTTGATGTACTTGAAAAGCAAAGATTTTGAAGCTCTCTATTTATAGACGAGTACATTTTACGTGCCAAATGTTTATTTGTTATTAAAATTTATATTTTATGTCTCTACGTACTGAACTTCGAGTTATTTGAAAGTCCGCATCAGTTTTTCCGCAACGCGATCCAGAAATGGTCTGCGCTCACTCCTATAAAATGTAGGTACGGCGCTTCGCCGATATCGGCGCGTTGAATAATGGCATCTTCTGGTGTTTCCGCCGAGGGAGAGCCAGTGCACTTAAATTAATATCACGAAGCAATACTTTAAAATGACAAGTTCCCGCTCGGCAATCCGAAATCGTCTCACGTACACAGGTAGCCCTCTGTTAATCACGGCTGACCTAAGGTCGTCGCGAACCGGCAAACCTAAATTATCCTTTGACACGTCCTGGGCGCTGTAAATATTGCATTTCCCACCGGGGCTGGAAATATATTGTTCACGTTCGATGTATACCGTTGCTTGGTTTTTACACCGATCAGAGAGGTACAAAATTGAAAGAATGCTAGTCAGTTCAAATCGAATTTATAATACTACACTTTTCAACTTTAAAACTTTAACATGAAGAAGTCAGAGCCCAAACAATCAGCCAATATTGGTAAATGTCTTCTATTGATTGATTGATTGATTGATTAAACCAGCGTACGGTACGCATTTCTGAAGCTCCCGGATATACCGTTGGGCCGGCTACGTCTACGGCTATATTTGATGTCAGTTTGGCTCGGCTGCAGTGCTTTTTTTTTTGTTGGAGGTCGTTTAAGAGTACTGAGATCCTGTCATCATTTTCCACTGAGTTTTACATTGTTCATAGTTATTGAGGACAGTTTTTTCCAAGCTACTTCTGAGCTTCCATATGTGTCATCTAGAGTAATCCATAGTTTATGTACTTATTTATCTTGCATTGTTTTTGTGTTCTTATGTATATTTGGTGAGCTAGTATGCTTCAAAGGCAGTTCCGTCTTCAAGGCTTTTATGTACCACTATTGCGTAATTTCTTATATACATTTGACTAGGTACACGGAACTACTTCACTATCGCGACAGCAACAACAGTAATAGTAACGCAAACATAAAAGTATAATACTAGGACACAATTGTGAATTAAACTCTTAGTACTTTATGTAGTTGTACGATTTCTTGTTTAGCTTGCTCTTTCATGATGATGTTGACGTTGCCTTGTGTAATTTTGTCTGTTTATCCGTTGGCTTGCTCTAGCTCTAGATGGGGTGATCTTCTGCGGGATCATTCTTTTCTGTATGCATTTCTTATATATTAGAGATTCTTTACGGCCTTGAGCTTATTTCCATGACTTCCTGATCTCTAGACAAAATTATCGCACTATCATGGTGGTTCCTTTTACTACTTCTTTCTTGTGTTACTGCTAAGATTTCTTCTCTACAACGCAAGCCTTTTTGTTCCAGGTCATTTATGAATGCTGGAATTCTTTTGTGTTGTTTTTTTTTGCCGCAGACCTAGAATAGTTTCTTTCAAGCTGTTTCCTAACTTCCACGTGTTTTGTCTAGTGTGATTTACAGCTTTTCATCTTATTTATCTAGCCCGATTTATGTGTTATTGCTGGACAACGTTCTTCCCATACATACACTTGGCTAGATATATGGAAACTCTTCACTGTACCAACGACAGCAATAACAACCGCAACACAAACACAAGGATGTAACACTAGTACACATTATTAACAAATATTGCTGAGAACAACGTCACCTAATCTGTAACCCTAGAAAACGAACCGACATACGAAAAAAACTCAAAGAATTGTCGACACTATCACGAAAGATCAATCTAAACAGGACAGATGAATCATAATTGCCACTTAAAAAAAAGACAAGAAAAAATTAATGAAGAAGTTTTAAATTTCTACACAACTTCAGACATCAGCACACAGATGAAGAAAAATAATGCAGCCGCGCTAAGCTAACATCAAACACGAGAATCATCTAACGAAAGCATTCTCTGTTGAATACACCCTGCAATTCTCCCCATTTTAAAACATGCGCTGTGTGTGCCCTAGCGCAGAAATGCCTACCGTACGCTGGTTGGATCAATCAATCATTCATATGCAATAATCATTATTAGAACAGAATAACTTTCTAGTTTTGAACTTTCTCGCGGTCTTTAATTATTTACCTACCTATAATTCGATATTCTGATGTACAAATTCCTTTATTAAAGTTTGTTTAAATTGCTCATTTTCTAATAGCGGTTTAATCCTCGTAATAGGTAGTACATCAAGTTTATTATACAACTTATAACGCAGTAAAGCAACTGGCTGTCAAAAGCCAAAGGCGGTCACTTGACGCAAACAGTATTGTAGTTTCGCATCTCATGTATTGTAAATCACGATAAAATATGACTACTTATTAAAACATCGTTACTATTCTGTAATAGTTAGAAGATAAGTTATGGGATAGCGCAGTGTCACGTATATATTGAGCTGTCACTTCTGCCTCGGGCGCTTGAATTTTCTGAAATGCAAGGATGAATTAAATAATGACTGTTAGCAATACGACTGAATCGTTACATTCAGGTTTATATTACGCTAGCTCAAAATTATTTGTAGATCCTATAAATTTGCACAACTAGATAATTACAGATGTAAGGCATATTTCCTTTTCGTACATTTCCAATTACTATTAGTGGAAATGGGACAGATGTCATATAATTTCCAAACAGGACACAAGAAGCTGGGGAACGAGCAATACTATTGGTGTGTTCTTTAGTAAAGAAACTAAAACATACAAAACAAAAGAAAAATAAAATGGCTTCCTTCACACTTCGATCATAATAGCGTTCATATTACCTTATTTTCTTCTCGTCTGGACCATTTTTAACAAATTGCTTACATTGTGATGATTTTGATTCAGAGTTTTGAGGGACTTGTGTCTATCGCAGTTATAGACCGCCTAGCTCACAGAGTTCCGTTTAGATGACACTGAGAGCATCAGCTCTCATTACAGTTCTTTACCTGGTTTAGTACATATTGTAATGTTATAATATTGTAACCTTATGAAACTATCATTTAATAGCCTTTAAAAATGCTTATGATCGCTTTGTTCTGTTAGATTTGTACGGTTCACACGCACCCATATACAATTATAGTGTTCTTTAATTATTTGAAGACAGAAAAAATGCAGCTTTTCTTTATTCCTTGTACTTTTAATTGTCTTTTATACCAAACAGCTACGACTCCTTTAAGTGACATTACGTCAGACAGTCAAAAGTTTTCAATTCTTGATCGTGGGAGTTTCACCACAAAAAATAGTTTTTGGAAGCCATAAGTTACAAGTGAGGCTGTGCCATCTCAGTCTTATCTCTAATCGTCATTTATACGCAGTGATGGGCGCGTAGAATACGTCATGTAGATTACGCTATTGTCTACGCGTAAACTATGTAATATTCTACTCTGAAATTCTACTGTAGAAAATAGCATTGTGTAGATAATCAGAAATTTAGAAATATTTAGTTATTTAATGGTGTCTATTACCACTACTGCTCTAAACGGGGTAAATGTCTAAACAGCAATAACATATTTGGTCATACCTTAGGGACAGAAGACCCGACAAGCGTGCTGTGAAAAGCACTTTGAAGCCCTCAGTCGGTCAAATGGACTCCTTAATGACTGTAAACTGTGATTTCATGTTCTTTCTTCTCTGTAAACAGAAATTTCATAAGCTACTCATGTTCTTTTATCGCAAATTCTTTGAAAGCAGATCAACAGGGTGCACAAGCAGTTCTTGTTGCTGAACTAGATACATTGATCTAAAGAAGCAACTAACTATGACCAACTAGTGTTGTAGTAAAAAAATTCTTGGAAAAAATCAACTTGTAACTGCGGTACCGAATTTGATAGTATGTTAGGAAAACAACTTAATATAGGTGTGGAAGGAAAGATGTCGTAAACATATGCTTTGTCTTTTGTGTTTCAAAGAAGTAAAAAGCCGTTTGTATACACTGACTGTTATAATAGTAATATTTAAAATATAATATCTACTTCCTACTTGTGAGACTTGGCAGTGATGCTGCCCACAATGGATTACAAAAGTCGACATGGCGATATAAACAAAAGGTTGTTTTTGTTCTCTAAAAATAATTAGATTTGGCATATTTGTAATTAACTTGGAATAAAGTTATTTTTGGTAAACCTTGGGAGTTCTCATTATAACACCGACTACTTACTGAAACCTGATATGCAAGTTTGTAATATAGTATTTACATTTACACCTATTTATTGTCTCAGACATATTAAAATCATAAGTTAAGAAAATAAAAATGTTTAGTAAACCGTGCAGTTATTTATAAAAAAATGTGGTAGCTATGTTGCAACTTTCAGAGTTTGTCATTAATCTGTCTAAAATCAGAACTTCAAATTCCAAATAACATTATACATAAATGGATCGTATTTTGCATGTTTTAGTTGGCCCTTTATAATTAACCGCATTTTCAGTAAGGTTTAACTACATGTTGTTATACTTATGTAACATTGTAAATGTTTATAGAAGCCCTGACGAAGATTTGAAATAAAAATTGAAAGCTTGGCAAAGAAAGAAGAGTAAACACTATTTTAACATAAGAAGTCGATATCTACTTATTTGCGAAGACATTAATATAATAAAAAGCGACGGCTATGTCCATTTAGCGTATTAGATATAAAAAACTATAAAATTTAAAGAAATTTGACACATGGAGAAGCCAACAAAACAGGGTAATTAGAATCAAACTAATTTCATTTTGTTTTAGTATGTACTTAATACATTTTAGCCATAATATACTCGTTTTATATTTTCTACTTAAAATCTACGCCAAAGTGCTTTATCTACATTTTCTACGAATGTAACGTAGAAAATTATAATTTACGCGTAAACGCCCACCACTGTTTATACGTATTTGTCTATGGATTTGACCGTTTGCATCGCTTCATCTGCACAACTAGTTGTATGGCTCAAAGGTCTCATTTTGGTCCTTTATTATTCATTACATTCTACAATGGTGTCCTTGCCAACATGAACTATAAAGTTTTTAATGGTGCCATTAAAAGAGCAATAAGATTACGTTACAAGAAAAGCCAAATCAATCAGTTATTACTACAACATAAACGGTAATCCATTTGAGGAATGTGACGAGATTGTTGGTTCAGGGGTATTTTGGTTTGAACATCGCTCAGACCCTGAAAGGACGCGTGGGAAATACAGAACACCACGTCAGGAACGCTTAAGATCTCATTGAGAAAATGAATATAATAATAATAATAATAATAATAATAATAATAATAATAATAATAATAATAATAAGCCGTTTATTGTGTTTGTATACAAAAAAAGCCTAAAAACAGAAAAATGCCTTAATGAAATCAAATAACAATTTAATAATGCTCGGGAAAAACTAAATAAAAATAATAATGTACCCAAAAGGTCCGGGTTCAGTCGCTATGACTGATCTTCCACTCGCACCTTTATTATGCAAGAAACTAACACAATAATAATTAGCACTTTAGTATGAAAAAATGTATGTAAGTAATCCCTAGCTACACAAAAGAACAAAAAATCAGCTTTTACATATCAACGCACGTACATGTAAAAAAAATCAACAAGTTAGTTATAAAAGAGAACGAAAGAAAGTGAACACATATTGCAAAAGTATATGTCGAGAGACAGCTACTAATCGGGGGAGCCTAGACTATTTGTAGTTGTTCTTAAAGTAAGTGTTATCATAGCATTCTACGAAAGCTAGCAATGGACAGACCAACAAGTGAACAGGACAAACTGTTTATACACTGGACGACATTAAATGAGAAGGAATATATGAATATTTGATATCACCTTACCACTGGACGATTCCTTAAGGGAGTTGAAGAAATGTCTATAAGAAGAAGACCTGAATGAAGAACTAGTCCAACTAGCTAAGATCTTTCTGAAATCTGGCCGCATGGAGAACAGACCATAAAAGAGGTCCTGGACCATTTGAACAACATCCATAGCGACATGCAATTCACGATGGAGATGGAGAAGAAGTCATTAACACGCTGATACAACAAGCAAAGCTAATCAGCGAACCAGACATCTAGAAGGGGAATTAAAACATCTACGCGGAGCACTACAGAAGAACGGGTAGCCTAAGGCACCGATTGAGAAGGCTATCAACATGCAGCTGCAGAGAAAGGAAGCAGAAGAACACATCGCTGCAGCATACTTGCCCTACGTCAGCAAAAATAGCAAACATCGCTATAAAAACATTAGGAATTATCTTCAGAAATACGAAAGATTTTAATAACATCTTCTGTATTAGAATATTATTCTCTATATTGAGAATAGAATACTGATGTGTTCTTTGGGCACCATTTTATTTGCATGTACATCAACTTGCTTGAGAATGTACTGCGACAATTTTTGCACTTTGGATACTCGGTAAGTATTCGAAAAGGCACTGTGATAACTGTACTTTACTCTCAGTTGCGGACAAGAACAGTTTTATAAGTACGAGAAATTTGCTTTGTCTGCAATTCATCGTGTGGATTCACATATAATAAGACGTTCAACAATGTATAACGAACTTGCCCCTCTTGTAAGGCATGAACTAATTGTCATTTTCTATACCAACCAAGTCTTTGCTGCTTTGTTGTCTTTTCTTGTGGCTTTATGGTTGTTGTGCTGTTATATATTGACGTTGCACCATTGAACTGCAAAAGGCAAAGATGATCATCATCAACAAGCCTTTTTCACAAATAAAATTGAAAATTACCTATTTCATTATTGATATCGTCATGTCACATAGCTACAGCATCTTTAAGTACTCTACTTCTACTTGTCAGTTTGTTCAGTGCGCAGATCAGCATGGCTATTCTGCAGAACCGATCTTCGCCATTAAATACCATTCGTACGGTACGAAATTAATGCGCCTGTGTTATTACAATATTTTCTCATTTGAGGCATGTAAACGACGTCGCTCGCTGCGAATAAATGGTCCATAACTCGACGGTATCGGCCGCACGTAGCAGTATCAAACAGCGAGGCATCGCATTTGCCGATTCAGATTTTCCAGAGCAGAATGTGTGCCGAAGATCCGTTTATGAAGTGTACCGTTGGAAGTCCTCAAAGGTCACTCTAAATTACCCCATGCTGTAGCAGGATACATAGGTACTTTATTGCAAACAAGTCAAGAAGTACAATTTAACCAAAGAACAGGAATCGTTCTAATTTCCAAGAAAAATAAGGATGCAACAAGTCAACGCCATATAATTACAGTTGTTTTTCACAGAGTGACTTTACTTAAAAGATGAGTATGTGCAAGGTCGCTTATATCTCAAATTAACTGTTTCATAGATTTTTGTGAAAAAAGTTACATCTGCATCGATGGCTCTGAAGTTCAGTAGTTCAAATTCAGCGACCACTAAAAAATAAAATTTGGCTTTCAGAAATACCTATCAATGTGCAGTTTATCAGTAATTTTCTAATTTGTTAAATGTCTACAGCATAGTCATACCTTCTCCTTACATTTTTAGTTAATACATATTTTTTTTATTTCATGTTAAAATCTGCTAAATGGCATTTTTTTTAAATTTACATGCTGTTAATTAAATAATGGCTAATTTGGCTTATGACAATGTAGTAAAACAGTTTTTATCAAACATTATTTTGGAATGTTGTAGCTGTAGTTCATGATATAAATTTTATAGTGCACCACGAAATCTCATTAATTTAAATTGACAGAAAATAGTTTTGCATTACAGTTGTCATTTTAATTTTGGTTGTTTAGCTATTTACCACTTGAAAAATTAAATATTAATATCACGCAATGGCCAAAAACATTTTATTTAATAAATCATAAGCTGTCTGCTATTACACTTGATTTTCCATGTCCATGTTGTTTTGTTTCTGTAGCATAGTTAACTCTTTACCCAGACTCAGCGCCGCCAATATCAAAAATTAATACTACTTGTAATAAACAAAACTTATTTATAAAGAATGCTAAATACAATCATATCCTTCGTAAATATGAATTTATCGTGACCTTAGCGTATTGCTAAATATCAACGTAATAGGTACCTATTAGACATTATTGGTATTGCGTGAATTTGATCCATACTCCAAACAGTAGATCGTTGAACAGTTTTCCAACATAGGCTAGAATAACTCATACAATTCTATAATCAGTCTGGTTTGCGCCTTTTAGTCAGGAGATCGACGACGTCTCTGGATGTGAGAACTCGTGGAGGATCAAATCTAAAAATTAAATAAGTAAATGGATACCAGAAGTTGTCCACTACACTAAATGCAGCACCTACACTTACTTCTATTTCAAAACTTCATATATTTTATCAGAATGTGTCTGGTTTACGTTCCAAAACTAACGATTTCATCAATAATTTTTGTTCGTCTGGGTTCAAAATTGTTGCTTTGTCTGAAACATGGCTCACGGAGGATATTTCCGATAGGAGTATCTTATTTCAAGTGACTAGGGGTGGGGGGSGGCTGTAGATAATAGCTAGCTGTAGATAATAGCTTTGCTAGTTACAGAATTGATCTTTCTGCTTTAAGTGACTCTCTTCCAATGGATGAGGTCTTTGGAGCTAAAATCTGCATCAATTCCTACACATTTTATAATGTTTTCGTTTTGTATATCGGTCCATGGATTACCCAGTCTGATGATGAATTGTATTTTTTAGTTCTGCAAAGATCACGTTACCTATTGTCTTGGGTAATTTTAACACTTCTTTATTTTACCAGCTGCTCATGTGATACCCACAGTAGTATCCTAAATAATTTTCCACTATTTCGCAACTTTTCAAGGCTCAACGCCATTCTTCAAACTCATTGATCGTTTTTACGTGATATCAAGATGTTAATGAGGCCTGTGGCAAATTTTACGAAATACTTCACAGTACTTTTGAGCGACGTATACCTATAATGAATTCTGCACCTAAGCGTAAGTTTAGATATCCCCAATGTTTTGATGCGGATATCATTCGGTGCCCTCGTGACAAGCATAAAGCTCTTAGGCTTTATAGGAGAATTGGGTATTATCACTTTTTTTGAAAATTACGTAAAATGAATCTTGAAGTGCATATACATCGTACTCCAAATAAAAAAAAACAAAATAATTTTTTGTAAGTAGAGAATTTCAGTTCTGAAATTCGAATCTTAGGAGTCACCGCCAAAACGCTTCTATTCAAGGTTATTCAACTCGTGACGTCAAGTGTCATGTAAACATTACCGAGGAGCGTGCTGTTTAATGGTGTAGTATCATTCTTGTATTGGAAAAGCTTTTGTGTGGTGTTTATTGATAGGACGGGGTAAAAGGTCGCACCAAAAAGTGATTTGTGTAGTTTTACAAACATCAATTTATGTATGGACAACAAAACAAGTGTTGTATTGTACATGGTTATAAAAGTACTTCAGTCAGTACAGCTCAAAAAATTTTTTTAGCTGTTCCTCGAGATTATCAACATATGAATAAGTTGTTTAAGGCCCCTAGATGTGATATGCCGAAATCGCAAAAGTTTGTTCTTTTTGTAGTTATAAGTGTTTACCACTCAGTTTCCATTTTCTTGTAGCTTGAATGGGATATGAAAAATTATATGCGTTTAAAGTTGATAGAGGGAAATGTAATAATAAAGAACGACGTTGTTCCCCATATATTCGACTAACCGGAAACGAGCCGCAAGAGCTTCGAAAATAAATGGCAATTTATATTTATTCTGACCTCTAAAATAAATGTCAAGTTTAGGGTACATTTTTGATTCTTACATTTTTAAGTTTACAAATAGTATGTTTCCAACAACTCACTTTTGATCAAATTAACAATGCTACGTTAATATGATAAAAAGTTCACTTATGCTGTTGCTTTTACGTTCCTCATCTCCGCCGCGTTGAACCGCTCATCGCTGTACACAAATTCCATAACAATGAACGTGCCTTTAGAAGTCATATTTCACTTTTTCTTGGCGTATTTTAATTCGCTTGTCACAAAATGAATGCAAACAACAAACTGATAAATTGACGGGCTGAGGCTGACGCGTGACGCGCTGACCCCAGATGTAAACAAGCGACCATTTACAAGACACCTGACGTCACGGCCAATATGTTCGCGTTTTGGCGGTCCCTTTAAATATTCACATTTTTAATATTAAAAATACACCTTACGATCCATTTTTTTCGAATTTATAAGCTGTCACAGCTGTTTTGTGGATTAGATGCTACCTATTAATATGCAATTTAATAAAATATAAATGCATGGCAAATACCCAATTCCCATTACTACTACAGACAGTTTTGCCAGTTCAGATAACGATCAAAGTCACCGATTTCATCAGCCCATAAGCGCAACATGGCTTAATATTGATACATCCATCCTTGAAGAAGCTAACAAATTTTGGTCTTTCATGCTAAACAAGAAAGGGACCACACACGCATTCCCGGTACTATGAAACCAAATGACCGTACAGATAAAACTGTTTGTTTGGATTTATAAAATCAATTTGTTTGACTTACATTTCCTTAGGCCCAACAAATTTATCTTCAAACAAACAAATTTTATTTGTAAGAAGAATATCAGTTTGTTTGTAACTATATTACCGTTTATTTAAGATCGAACAGAACTTGGGAGTTCAAGTAACCTAATAATTATTTGAGCGAATAAAATATTATTTTTCACGGTCAAACAATTTATTCCAATGAGTAAAAATTTCAAATATTTAAATTAAATGCTTTGAAGAATTATATGAATATGAAGAATTATATGAATATGAATGAATTAAATGCTTGTTTCTAATAAATCTTTCGTTAAATCAGTGTTTCTTTTTGGTATTCAACTATTTAAATGTTTAACTCAAACACATCTGTTGTTACAGCAAACAACATATATTTAAACATAATAAATGATGCTTAAATACAACAATCTGTTTTTGGATATAAAGAAATAATTGTTTGAATTTGCGCGTGTCACTAGCAAAGTGGAAGTTTGGGGTTCCGCTTCTTTAGCCATGGTTGGACACTGGACAGAATGTATCAAGGTAAATCGGGAAAAGCCGCCGTTATTTGTTTCTTATTATTGTCAGTTTATTTCATTAAATTGTGAAACAAAAGAGGAAGATGGTCACAGATTTTAAAAGTAAGTATGAAGCCTAAATAAAGTATTTGCTCAATATGATGTGAAAAATAAAACATTCAAACAAGCACATGATCGTCAACGCAAGCTCTGTTACAAAATGGCCATCTATGATTCGTAAGGATGTTAATTACTGCGTTGTTCCTCTACATCTTGAAGTAGGTATATGTTAGTAAAGTCTGCTCAATGAAGTGCCCTATATTTGTACCAAACTACTATTACAAGTAATGCGTTATTTATTCAGTATATATCTAATACTAATATGGAACACATTCATCACGCTATAGAAACCAGTAGATTTGTGATTGTCCTTTAAATTAAAATAAATATCATACTTTCCGTCTGCATTATATTCGTACATATAAGTAGCAAAATTTGCCTTGTTAATGGACTTGTCTAGGTTAGGCTAATTTATATCAGATGTTTTTTACTAAACCAGTTACAGTTTTGCGGAAATGAATTGAGTGACATATTGCATTTTTAATTACAAGAAACAACTTTTATACGCTCTATAAAAAAACAGGAAGCCACAGGAATACACCTGCATAAAATACATAGACATATCGAAGTGGGTTAATCAAAATTTATTTCTTTAACTTAAACACAATTTATTTATATGTTTAAAGGGTTTGTTTGAATGCAATATTCATACAATCTAATTAAAAAATGTATATTTCATTAAAATTCACATGCAGTTTGCTGCAATAACAGAGATAATGAATTAGGCATATGAATTCTTTCAATCAAACAATTGTATGATTCTAGGAAATAGCTGTTTCATTGGATTAAATCAGTGATATCTTTACTGCAAAGAAATATTTATTTGGTATGCAGAGAATCCCTTACCTCTTCTCTGATTCCAAAGTTTCAGTCAAATTTAATCATATATTTATTCCAAACATCTTCATGGTTTAGTGAAACAAATACTTCGTTCGACAAAGGAAATGATTAATCTTGATTCAATAGTTTGAAAAGTTAATTTAAAGCTTTGTATATATTATGTTAAATAAATGTTATTTTAGCCACTTCAAGAATTTTGAGGGTTTGAAACAGACAAATCATTTACTTCGCCATATACAAACAAATAATTTGTTTGCCGTAAATATATTTTTTTCTTCCAAAAAAATTGTTCTCTCTGTGCGTAAGTATTCAGCTGCTGAATTTTCTCTGTGTGTTCATATTTTTCTGAAGATGATGTTTTCAACATATTGAAGGCTACTAAGAATTCCTTTACTTCTGAAGTAGACGATATTCCTAATTTCCTCTTAAAGGCTTCTGCTGATATTTTTCCACACTACCTTCATAGTTCATACCCTTTCAGCTTTATCCTAAAAAGATCTACTATTCCGGATTTCTAGAAGAGATCCTTTGCTTGTCCAGTATTTAAAAAGGGCGAGATAAATAATATTTCTAATTACGGGCCGATTTATCTTCTTTGCAATTTTTCAAAAATATTTGAAACGCTTTTATATCAACAGCTATATAAAAGTGCCAAACGCGCAATTTCTATGCAAGAGCATGATTTTATGCGCCAAAGGTTGATCTAATCTGGCTTGCTTTAGTCAGTTTGTAGCGGAAGTCTTGGACTTAGTGGACAGGCTGCTATCACATACACGAAACTTCAAAAAATKATTCGATCAAGTTGACCATTTCGTTCTGTTAAGTAAGATGAATTGGTATGGCTTTTCTTCTTCTCCCATAAATTTATTTCAGTCATATCTGCAAAATCGTCAGCTTAGCGTTAAATACAGAAATTATGTCTCTACGTCATATGGGATCAAATCTTGCTCCGTTGCTTTTTCTCCTCTATATTAACCATATTTCTAAATGTAGTGTTATGTACATATTTGAAAGAGAGAATAAATGCAGGGAATAGAAGCCTAAATGCACTATACAACTTATTTCGAGATAAGAACGTTACTCGGAAAACAAAGGAGAAGATATACACTACAATAGTAGGTCCAGTAGTGACGTATGCATGTGAAACATGGATACTAAGAGAGGAGGATCAGAAGAGGGTGGCTATATGGGAAAGAAAGGTGCTAAGGACAATATATGGGGGTGTAAAAAAAACGAACAACCAACCAACTAACCAAGAATTGTATGAATTGTTTACTAGCCCTACTATTATCCAATATGTGAGGGCACAACAAATAAGGTGGCTGGGTCATGTGTACAGAATGGGTCCTGGAAGATTACCAAAAAGCTTCTAGAGGAAAAAACAATAACAAGGAAACAACGTGGAAGGCCAAAGAGAACATGGATAGAGTGTGTAGTGGAAGATGTTGAAAGACTGGGAATTACGAATTGGAAGATAAAGGCAGGAAACAGAAAGGAATGGAGACAGATCGTAGGACAAGCTATGGGCCTGCAAGGCCTGAAGAGCTGATTTTTATATATATATTTTATATATATATATATATAGTGTTATATATATATATATATATATATATATATATATATATATAGTGTTATATATATAGTGTTATGTCCATTAACTTAGTCCAACAATATATCCGTATCATGTTAGTAATGTTGCTGTCAGTAGGATACTTTTTGACGAAAAAAAAACCATATTAATAAGTTACAAAAAATTAGGTTTTATTTGTAGAAATTGCGGTGACTTTTGTAATGTTCACGCTTTAAATGCACTGTTTCTCTCTTTAGTCAGATCATTTGGTATCTTTTATATAACATGCACATTAAGCAAATTGAGGCCGTACAAAAACGATTTTTAAAACTTTTTTCGTTAACTTTTGATAGAGTTTACCCTTCTCGAGGTAGCGATTACGATATTTTACTCGCCAAATTTAGCTATGTTTCATTTGATTCCCGTCGTAAAGTATTAATTATTAAGTTCTTATTTGGTCTACTAAATAATCGTATTGACTGTAATTTCTTATTGTGAGTAACTTTTGCGGTTCCTCGCTTAAAYTCCCGTCGACATCTGACTTTTTATTCTATTAAACCTAGATCTAATGTACTTGCTCAATCACCTATATTAATTATGTGTAATATTTTCAACACTGCATGTAGCACGCATGATATTCATTATTACTTTGTTAAACTATTGGTTGCCAGCTTTATACTACCTTAATAGGTTTTCCTTTGTGAACTAAGAATTTCTTTATTTTTCGTTATAGACATAATTATTATTATATTTTTCGATAACAATGTGTATATGCAATTTACTATGCTTTTCCTATAATTGGATGCAAACCTGTATGAAATAAAGTACATTATTATTATTATTTAAAATTATTTATCGTTTGTTTGTTTAGTAAAAAGATGTATATCTGTTTAAGCCAGGTATGTTTGTGTATTAACAATGAAACAATCAGTATTATACGCTACAGAAACTTGTCTTCAGCTTTCCTTGCGGTGTAGTCTCAAATTTTTAACAGTTTTCCTATTTTATGCTAAGTTAAGCTACTAAGAATAGTAACGAATCTTATAATCGAGTTCCATTAGAATTTAATCTAACAATAGCATCACTTGCATCCTGTACAAAACAGGTGGTACAAGTGCACTCCACGAAACAATGCACGTAAAATTATTTGTGAAGTGCTTCATACAAAGCTAGCCATTGTTATGCTAAAAAATCAACCGAACCACTTTTATAAGCTCATCTCGCGTTGGCAATGCCTGCAAGGTGAAATCGCTTAGAATATTGTTAAGGACCGTTCAGAAATGTTATTTTACATCGATGAAAGGTCCGACTCCTATTCCGGGAAGTACAACGGGGCAACCTAAGTGAACCAATTGTTTGCTCTACATGTACTTGCCTGCAACGGATTTCGATTTTTTTTTCGTTTAATTACATGGGCCGGTTAAACAGACAGCCATTGTTGCGTTTCCGAACAATAAAAGGCATTTTTGTCTATTGTTAATGGCAACGCAACCTCTCGTTCGGATTTGTTCAAAATATTGCCCATTGTGGGCTGTAAATGGTCCAACACCAAACTTTATAATTATCCTGTACGTGGCATTGCGTTCTCCATTGATCCTTGCTGGTTATTTTCGCGTCATTTATAATTAACAGTTGCCAGTAGGCATGCCAAGTTGTACAATGGGAAAGGATTGCTGATATGGTCGTTAATTGTAGTACATGTAGAGGGGTGTTCTGAACTGTGGAAGAGCCACTTGATCTAATATGATAATAACAATTGTACGAATAAGTACCATGCTAAATATAAGTTCTGTATCAAAATAATACTGGATCCACCAAGGATGAGGTCGTTATACAGTTTGAAACACGGTATAAGCCGTAAATTCTTGTGATAAAAGGTAGGTACTCTACTTCTACTAAAATTATGCGAGACTATAAGCTTAATTTGGCTTAATGAATTACTGATTAATAATTCACGAAACACTAGTTTTTGTAAAAACCTTAACCTGCAGACGGGAAAACGCACGCCAGGCAACTGCAGAAGAGCAAAAAGGAAACAAAAAAATGAGTGAAAAATTATATAGAGTAATAAAGATTTTTTATTGCAAATTTTTAAGACGGATTAACTTGGTTATCAAACAAATATTGTTTTATATGTTTGTAGAAACGATAAGTGGAACTGTGTTTAATATACTGAGGCAGAGTTCTAGAGGTAACCAATTGCGATGTTCTACTAATTTTTAACAAAGGGACGACCATAGCACACTTTCAGCAACTTGGAAAAACTGAGTGTTCAATACAAAAATTTGTTATATGCTTTATGATTGGTAGTAGATATCTTATGAATCATTTCTTATGTTGATTTGCCCCCCCCCCCCCGAAGCCCTAAATTTATGGATGATATACTTGAATAAAACTGAGTATAAGCATCGTTGTGTAGTGTCAGGTTGGGAACACTATCCATAAAATAATTATTTTAATATTACATTACAATTGTTCATTTCGGCGACAGTTGGAAGGTTGTTAGGAATTGAAAAACTAGTTTTTGATTTGATCTGTAAATTTGATTTTTCCAAAACTTTTGTTATTGAAATGAATGCTTCACATGGGCGTTCTTCTCTCACTTCTGCAGCATTCGCAACAAGCATCATATGTTTAAGGCTGTCTATAAGCAAAATTGCTGGGCTCGAACGCACTACAGGAGCATAAATATCAAATAATGCCATAAAAACTGCTACTGAGAATTGCAAATTTATCATCAATATTTTTAGTATGAAAAATATTCTGCCATGGAATAGACCTTAAATCAAACTTGCACTGTGAATAACTAAAATGTTTGAAATCTCTATAGTCGTGCAACATAGGCTCTAAATATATTTAGTCCATAAATAGTATTGCTATTCCAAGACTTGTGGGGTATGAATGAACTGTAGTGTTACGGTCATGAATGAGGATGAAGTTTCATTATAATATAGATCCTAATCATTTAGGTTTGTCCTTGTATACCTTCAGTTTAAAAAGAAATACTTGTACTATACTTTGAATGCAAAGAGCTACAACAAATTACTTTGTACACTATAGGGTGTATAAAAATTATGTTTATAAAAGTAGAATATGGTTACATGGCGATATATGTATTGTTAAACGACTTGCTTTCAGTTGCCTCCGTCAATATACGAATTGAACACAAAGCTAACAACTGGCTGCACATACTGTTATCGCCATAAACATCATTTTATGCGCTCCAAGGTGTTGACACCCTACCATTTATATGGTTGTGCAAACCAAGCAACTAAACACGAGTAATTCGCCATGGTTCCGCAAAAACCTAATAAATTATTTACAGTGTGCGCATACATAGGGCGGTACCTCCAAGTCCGTTCAGTAGACCTTATCTAATTACAAATTAATAGTACGCTGCTCTTGTTTATGCACGCCGTTGCAGCAGCCTCCTTTATAGGTACAGAGAGCTTTTTGCTCGTGGGTAAACCCGCATAGCTTACATCGGTTATAACTACTGGATGTCTTCAGATGCTTAGGTAGCGTATTTGAAAACGTCGAAATTGCTTGTTGTACCTACTTAAATTGTAAAAATCTTCGTTATATAGATAGTTTTTAGCTTTCGTCAGATATCTATCACCTTTTTTTGTAAAAATCATACAGTTTGGTATAATTTGTAGAACTCTTCTGTAATCTGTTTGTCGGTACTGGTTCCGAGACTGGTTGAGACTTTTCGACCTCTTTTTCGGTTTTTTTCAATATTTATTGTAATATTATTTTGACAATTTGAAAAATATGACATTACATTACATTTTTTTACATTTTGTTTCAATTTATCTTAGAATTTTTCCGTCGCAACTAAACAATATCTAATAAGTAATAAACAATTAATAATAATAAGAAAATGTGGTTGTTTAAGTTTTGGTGTATGTAATGTTGTGTATGTGTATGTTGGATTTTGAGTGTGTATGGTTTTGGTGTTATCAAAGTCAAAAATGTGATCTGTTTGTTCTTGATATTTCTTTAGTGCAGTGTAGTTTTTTAAATATTGTGCTGTTTGTCCTATATATTGCTTGTTACATTGTTTATATGGTATACTGTATATTATGTTAGTCTTTGTTTCGTGTGGTTTTTGATTTTAAGGGTGTGCAAAATTGTTTAATTGTGTTGATATGTTTATAGGTAGCTTGAATTTTATACGGTTTTAGAATGTAGATTATTTTTTTATGTAGGTGGCGTTTTGTGCGGCAGTGTTATATATGTTAGTTCTAAATTTTGCTCTTGTTTTTCTTGTTGTATACTCTTATAAGATTGTTCTGTTTGTTTTTTGTATGGTATTACGTATTAGTTTAATAGGGTAGTTGTTATTTTTTAGTATTGTAGTTATTGTGTTTAAAGTTTCATATCTAAGTTCTGGACTTGTTAGTTTTATTATTCGTTGTATTGTATTGTTAATGACAGCCAATTTTTGGTTTTAGGGATGGTTAGATTTATAATTTAAAAATCTGCCTGAAGATGTTGAGTTAGAGTACCATTTTGTAATTATTTTGTTGTTTGTTTTAATAAGGGTGAGGTCAAGGTAGTTTAATGTGTTGTTTGTTTCTGTTTCTAAAGTGAATTATAATTTTTGGTGTAGCTATTGAATATATTTAAAATTTCGTTTGTTTTGTTTTCCAGTATGATTATGAAGAGATCGTCTACGTGTATTTTGTATAGCGTTATGTAATTTATTTTACTTATACCGTATATCAAATATACAATGTATACCTTCTGGAATCCCTCAGGGATCGGTACTGGGTCCTTTGCTTTCTTCGGTGTATATAGATATTATATCTTCAAAATTAAAATGTCGTTTTTCACTATTTGCTTAAGGTTTATAGAGCTATTGCTAACTGTGAAGATACTGAACTACTTCAAAATGACTTGACATTAGCTTCTAATTGGTGCCATGGTAATTTAATGATGTTAAATTGTGATACGTGTCAGGCTATCTGCTTCAGTCGCAAAACTAAACCGTCCCTTCCCTTGTCTACTGTTAACAGCAGACATATAAAATTTCTTGCTACTGTGAAAGATTTAGCCACCAAATTGACTTTTATCACGCGTATAAAATATATAGTCTGTAAGGCTGTGTGAAGGGGTTCTCCAGGGATTTTTATGGCATTCGAACTGTAAATGTTTTGTACGTTAGTTTGGTGTGGTCAACTTTGGAGTATGGAAGCATTATTTGGGCTCCATTTTATAAAATACACATTGACAGAATTGAATCTGTACAGAATAGGTTTATCTCGTGCATAATACCTTGGAAGATCCGTGGTTCCATTGAGTTGTGTAAAGCGTATGTTGGGTTAGATAGTTTAAGTAATCGTAGACATTACTTCAAAGTCCGTTTTATGTTTTTATGTACAACATTTTGCATAATATGTGTGATGATCCACAGATACTTGAATCTGTTAATTTTAACGTAACTAAATATAACACTACAAATACTCCACTATTTTGTATAAATACTTGTGATATGAATTATTTACAAAATTCGCCTTTAAATAGTATGTTAGCTAGCTGTAACTCTGTTTCTGGAAATGTAGATTTCTTTGTTAATTCCTTTTCTAAATTTAAACTCTGGGTCAAGCGCGAATTGAAGAAAGCTCTTATGAGATGTATGACTTAGATAACTGTACACGTATCTGTATTATGTAAAGGCTTCACCGTGAATAAACATATTATTATTATTAACTTTCAGATAAAAAATGTCTTAAAATTTTACTGTTTTATAAAACTCTAATAATAATATTCTGGTCTTGTCTTTGATGTGTAGAACATCTTTGTTCGCAGCAGCATATAGCTAACACACAAATTTGTTGGAGAAGCAACCTTGGAGCTGTGTGGTACTGACCGCGTATGTATGTTAAGTGAATCAAACACTAAATAAGTAATAAAAAAAAATAAATTAAAATCTGTAAATAAGTTGCATTGACGAAAACCAGGATCGTGTTTCTTTAGTATCTAGGAACAAAACAATTCCTCAGGCTTCCCTGCTGCTACTAGGGGCTGTAAACTTATTGCGGTGTAATTTGCGGTCCTTTTAACAAGGGCGTTTGAAGCAAAACTCTGCTGCAGCACCCTCTAGCGATAAGGAGGACTGAAGTAAGATAACGCGTTTGTAAGAACTACTCGTTGCAAAACGATTTTTGCTCGCTTTACGTCACATATTCCAAATATTTCGCAACCTCGTATCGAAAATAAGTAGCCGTATTGCCTATAGCCTCAGGCCTCCGGTCGTTGTGGTTACATCCACTTAACAAAGGCGAGGTCCAGCTGATAAAAGACGTGCAGCATACCATTAGAACGGTCGATTGAAGCCGCGTGCTTCGCTTTGATCGAGTAATTACTGTTATTCCGAATTTCTCGGGGCTAAAGCAAATAGGAAACCTTGTGCCGAAAAGGTCTGCGGACATCGTACAATATAAAACACAAGAGACGATTTATCAGGAATTTTTTTGTCGGAAACAAGAAAATCGGCAGTTCTTGAGATGGTTATACCTTGGTGAAAGGAAGGACGCTTAATTTGTTTTGTAAAGAAGAAGTAAAATTAGAAAAAGGAAATTGATGAAGTAATGCTTTTGGAAGCGTCAATGATAATAATTAAAGCATTTATGTTGAGGTTTATCAACAGGAAAAAATTGCTCACGACTACAACTAAGGTTAACACAGTATTTTTTATCTAAAGAATTCACCCACTTGGACATTTGGTATAAAAAACAATTCAACAGGCTTGGAAAAATTATTATTTAATACGTTCATAAAATGACGTTCTTAACAATTTAATTATTTATTACAGGAGGTGCGAACAGGCAAGCCCAAAATGGCACCCACTAAAAAAACCATAGTTATGCTAAACCTGAGAATAACCAAACGTGAATGTTACAATTTAGCAAGAAAAAACAGTTATTGATGATAAGCAAAATAGCATAATTAAGTGATAATAATATAAGTATAATATACAGAAAAAAGAAGAAGAAATATATATACATATAGGTCAGTATTCTCGAATACAATAAGTAAACTATAAAGCATTATGCAATATTCAAACTACATATAAGAAACATTGCTAAGCTAAGAAAAATTTACAAACGAGACACTATTGTCTGAATTTTAATTTTACTAAAGCTCTAAATTTTTACAAAGAGTTATGGAAAATATCGACGTCAGAACAGTGCGAATTATATGATCTAGTAATGCGGGCTAAAGGTCCATTACGACCTAAATTGGTTCGGAAGAGATATTCGCGAAATAAAGGTAAAAAACGACTGTTGTACACGGGAACACTTAAGAAGATACTAGAGAGCAAGGAGGCTATCAACTGAGCTATTGATTATTTTGTGGAGAAAAAGCAAATCCGCTACTAATCTTCTCTTATCTAGGCTCATTATGTTGTACATACGGGTCAGTGTTGTGGCATTTATTAACTCATAGGAACCCACAACTTTAAAATGAAGGTACCTTAAAAATTTGTTTTGTACCGACTGCAGTCTTAATTTGTATATATCATACTGTGGAGACCACACAACACATGCAAAATTGAGTCTGCTATAAACAAATGCGAAGTACAGGTTTTTTATAACTTCGATAGAACTAAAAATTTTAGTTGTTCGAATTATAAAGCCCAACATTCTATTTGCCTGAAAAGCTGTATTATGTATATGCACAGAGAAGGTCATTTTCTTGTCGAAAGTGACTCCCAAATGTTTCATATGAGAAACGGCCTTTATCTTATTGTTGTCAAAGTGTCAAAGGAAAATAGTCTAATGTTTCTAGAAAATGTGATAGTACAGCACTTACTGAAATTTAAATAAAGTTTGTTAATTTTACAGTAATTATAGAATTGACATAGGTCGTTTTGAAATAGTATACAGTCGGAGATATTACTTATGGGAGTGAAGACTTTTAGGTCATCAGCATAAAGAAGAAAGAAGTAAGTAAGCAAGCAAATGTTCAAAGTGTGATCAGTCGATTTTCAATTAGACGCATATAACGCTTATAAATAATGTTCGAGGTAGTAACGTGGGTTAAACCTGCAGGTACTTTACTCTCCTTCCTACTGCAGTAACCACTTGTAAAATATCTTGAATTAAAGAAAACAGTTTGATATAACAGAAACGTCGACTAGTGTCTACAGACAAAACTTTATATCGTCTGTAGATTCCAGTGAAATGGAAAGAATTCCGAATCTACAGTTGCTGAAATCTCTACAGATGATAGCCTTTTGTCCATTGATAACTTAGTCAAGGAAAAAAGAATGGACACCCCATGTAATAAGCTAAAGTGTTACCAAATGGCACAGATCGACAATGACGTATTGGCATGTAAATAGTTAGCAAAAACGTCACTTAAAGCATGCCGTGAATTGATTTTGTTCTTACTTCTGGAAGCACCATTGCTTTTGTTTGGGAGTACGCGCCAAACGCTTAATTACATATTCCTATCTTTCCTTATCTATTTTATCATTTTTTTTAGAATTGTTAATGTTCAAAATGTGTTTAGTTAAGTCTGAAATTAACAAAAGCCGACTTAGTAAAACTACAACAATCAGTAGCAAACTTAATAACATAATACATATTTGCAGAAACAATTCTCAAATAATCATCAAGTTTTTTAGTTGCTTTGCGTGGAACTCTGAGGCAGAACTCTTCTTGCACAATCTACTGTTAGTGGACTTGCCGTACGATTTCACGAAACGGTAGTGTGAAGGATTTGCCAAGGCCTGGYCATCCCAAATTAAGCGAAGACATTCTATAAGAAGCAGAAGTACAAGAAAATCCGAAACCATCCCAGCGTTAGGTGCCAATAAACAACGACGTTTACTTCTCAGCAGTAGAGGCAAACCTTATCAAAAGGGCAAATTGTAACCTTATAAGAATCCAGCAGTACCTCAAGATATCATGAAAAAGCTAGTTCCAAAGGAATCGAAACCCTCTCGTCTATACGGTCTTCCAAAAATCCAAAGAAAAGAAATTTCATACTTAGGCCCATTGTTAGCACTATCAACCCAACCACTTATAACATCGCCAAGTTCTTAGCGAATTTTCTGAAGGACTACACGGGGAAAACATCTTCACACGTCCTTAATTGCAAACACTTTGTAAATATTCTGTCGAAACTCACCCTCGACCCAGGGGACATTCTGGTCAACTTCGACAACGGGTCTTTGTTTACAAAAGCTCCATTTCCAGAATCCGTGACGATCATCTGCCAATTATTATCCCGGGACAATCAGCATGATAGAAAAATATCTCACTTCAACGTATTTCACGTTTCATGGTCAATGCTACCGACTAATTTCTAGTACATCTATGGGTTCCCCGTTGTCATCAGTGGTGGCGATATATTCATAGAACAAGTAGCTTTAGAGTCGTCAGACCTGAAACCTAAAATCTGGCTTCCTTAAGTTTAGGACACTTTCGTTACATGGCCTCACGGCTCCGATACCCTAAAAACCTTCTTAGACCAACTTTATTCCAAATACTCTGAAATAAAACTCACGATGGAACTCGAAAGCAATAATTCTGTCCCACTTCTAGATGTCTTGTCACTCGTCTACCGTATGGTCGTTTGAGCTATTTTGTCTATCACAAAGCCACCCACATATGGATCTTTTCATCGCCATACATCACAAAAACGTTCTGTCCTAAATTCTCTGGTTAACCGTGCTATATCAATTTGCAATTAATCGTCATCTTTACCCCTAATCCAAACTAACTGTCGGAGCCCAAATTTTAGATCGACGGCTTTACTTCCCTTTGTTCGATGTATCACAGACAGAATTACCAAAACTCTTACGAAAAACCTCATCCGCACTATCATCTAGTACCCTTCGAAAATGTCGCAGATTTTCCATCTCCGAAGACGAAAATAAATTCTTTACCTTCTAGAGGTATTTACAGCATCCTTTGGCTGGACGCTGGTGAGAAGATGTGATGAACGAATTCTGTAATAATATGTGTACACTAGAATGCCGCAGAAGATGCATATGGTTTTATTTAATAATCATTTGATGTTGTTTGAAAAATAGAAACGAGATAGAATAGAACCTTTTTTTTAATAAAGAAAGCTTTTATCATCAATTTAAGTTCTGACAAATAGACTTTAGGGACGATTTTTTGAGTAACACCATGGAAGATCCTTGTTTTTATCGCAACCTGTCACGAATCTTCTCAAGCAAACGATGCAGAATGCAACTCCAAATTTATAGTAGAAAGCGGAATGCTGGTTGATTTATCGTCCGTTATGAGCGATTTTAATAATACCGTCAAGATATGAACGAGGTTCTCCTTTGGTGAGCGTGGTGTCGATTTATTATGCACCCAGTCGTGCATTGTGCAAATGCTCATTATGCTCGTATATGGCCGATGCCTGACGTCCAAAGCTCTTTCAAGCTCGTGCTTTGCGCTCATTTGTTTCAAATTATGACTATAAATTGCGGCGAGTTGCATAATAATTGAGGCGCAGTCGAGCAGCAAAAACGTGGGGAATAAATCTTGTGGGGTATTTACTTTGACAATTGAAAATTTTAGCTTTTCTCTCTTAAATTTATTATACTCTTTTGTATTTGAGATGTAGCTGCGTTCCTTCTATTTTAGAGTAATAAGAATCAAGGAATATCAGATGCATTTAAATGTGTGGTACCATTAAATATTATCCTTCTACAATTAAAAGTGTATACAGGGTGTCCGGAAACGATAAGAAAAAATGAAGGGGGTGATTGTACTAGAAAAATTAATGCCAACGTTCCTATACTATTTTTCGGACAAACGGAAATAAGAATAATCGCCAGTGCGTAGCGACCATGGCCAAGTCAGGGCAAAGACAAAATAATAACGGGCAATGCAGAGAACACAAAACAATTGGAAGAGGAGAACAGAAAGGGGAAGGACACTTGGATTTTTGAGCACTACTTGGAATGCGAATTTCAAAAATCTTTTGTTGTAGAGAAACTGCCAATAAGAGAAGATGCGAACAGCATATCGTTCAAAAAATATAATCGTAAGACGTTTTCGGTTTTTTCAGAGATCAGCAGGAACCTTCGAGGAGACAGCGGCAAGCAGATTAATTAAACGCAGGGGAAATTAGGACATCGGTAAAAATAGTTCACTAAAACATAAAGTGTTTGACAAATAAAATGGAGAAGGTTGAAGAACTTATTATTCATGAAAAAATTGACATACTGTGCATTACAGAACATTGGCTAAGGGAAGACGAAGTATCGTTATATAACATCAATGGCTTAAACCTGGTTTCTTCTTTTTATCGAAAAGCAGTAAGTCACGGGGGAGGCTTAGTGTTCGCAAGGGAGGACTTTGATCTCATGCGTGTGTCTGATCTGGAAAGACAAAACATAGATGTAAATTTCGAATGTTCAGCAGTAATATCAAGAAAAATGCAGTTCCATTATAATGAATACATACAGATCACCGGTAGGGTGCATAAATATATTTTCTGAAATACTAGAAAGCACATTACAAGAGATTTGCAATAAATACGTGAAATTTAAAGTTATAGTAGTAGGAGATTTTAACATATTTTTTTATATAAGAAATTAAGTAAGCGAACAACAATATTAGATTTGTTAAGTTCATATGACTTAAAACAAATAATCAAGGGTGTAACAAGAATGATACAACAATACCAGAGCCAGTTAGACAACATTTTTGTCTATTTCAATTGCAAGAGGAGCACTATCCTAAAGACTAGCCTCTCAGATCACTTTGCACAAGAAATAATAGTCGATATACGAGCAACCTCTACAAAGGAGGCGAAATTAAGAAGTAGAAATATAAAAAAAGACTAAAAGAAATAGATGAAAGAATAGGTAAAGTAGATTGGTCAGATTGCATGTTCGGATAAGACATAAATTATAGTTACAGAATCTTCGAGCACACGCTACAGGTCAATTACAAAAAAGTGTATGAAGAAAACTGGCTATCAGAGCAAATGCGAAATAAATGTTGCATAAAAAGACAAATGCAATGAGGCATACATCTAAATAATTATAAATATTACTATAAAAAAACTGAAGCTAGAGCTAAAAACAAGAAATTTTAATACTCAATACATTGCTAATAGTAACAACAAAGAGCAACATGGATATTAGTTAAAGATATCACTTCAAACCAAAACGTCAAAAGTAAGGGAAACCTCGAACAAGTGAGATTCAAAGACAAGAACAAAGACTAAGTAGCCAAATAATATAAGCGACTATTTTATAAACAGCGCAAACCACAGTAAAATAATATCAAACCAAAATACGTTGCATCTGATCAGTAGAGAAAAAACTCTAGGTATCTTATTTTGGAAGATATTTAAAATGGCGGGGAGCGCTGCAAACGACGATTACTTGCTTTAGCGCTTATTTTTCCGAAAACTGTATATTTTAGAGGTATTGTACGAGGCATGTTTTTTAAGTAAGTACCGTTTTGGAATTAAAAAAGACGTGCAAAGATATCGCAATAATTTTATCTTACATGAAAGCCTGTACCTTAATCTACTTTTCTACATAATTTCCGTGAATATTGAGGCACTTGTCATAACGTGGCACCAGTTTTTGAATACCCTCCTCATAAAATTCTGCCGTCTGACTTGTTAACCACTGTATCACAAATGTTTCGACTTCGTTATCGTCTTGAAGACGCTGACCACCCAGGTGTTTCTTCAAATGTAAGAACAAATGGTAGTCGCTGGGCGCCAGATCAGGGCTGTATGGAGGATGATCTAGAGTTTCCCATTTAAAAGATTTGATGAGATCTTTGGTCCGATTAGCCACATGTGGACGGGCATTGTCATGCAGCAAAACGATACCCTTACTCAACTTGCCACGTCTTTTGTTCTGGATTGCACGACGCAGATTGTTCAATGTCTTACAATAAGACGCTGCATTGATTGTCTCATTACGAGGCAGAAACTCCACTAGCAATACTCCTTTTCTGTCCCAAAAAMCTATGCACATGATTTTCCGGGCAGAAATTGTTTGCTTAAACTTCACTTTTTTGGGTGATGATAAATGTCGCCATTCCATGGATTGTTGTTTCGATTCTGGTGTGACGTAGGCCACCCATGTTTCGTCACCAGTAACAATTTGGTCTAAAAAATCTACACCTTCATTTTGGTACCGCTCAAGGAAAGTCAGTGCACTGCCTAACGTTGGGTTTTGTGCAAAGCCGTCAACATGTTCGGAACCCAACGTAAACACAATTTCCGGTAATTCAAGTTCTCGGTCACAATGCGATACAAAACACTACGAGAATATTGAGGAAAGCAGTCGCACAATGATAAAATTGTAAAGCGTCTGTTTTCTCTCACCTTTTCGTTCACTTTCTGCACCAAATCTTCATTAACGATCGAAGGACGCCCACTCCGTTCTTTATCATGCACATTAGTAGGGGGATGATGAGACTTCTGGGTCACTCATTTGCATATTAGCCCACTCGAGCGTAATTCGCGATCAAAATTTTTTAATTTTTCGATTATTTTTCTGAATGTGACGGGATGAGAAATATGATTTGAATTTGCATGTTGATAAAAAGTATCTTATTATTAGAAAAAAATTATTTGAATTTGCATATTGATAAATAGTATCTTACTAGATGCATTCATTTTCCCCAGATTTTTATTACTAATATTAGAATAAAATAATGCCATTATTCTTATAATTTTCTTTATTGATTTCTTCTTCTACAATATGTAACGTAAATTATAGCATGACAGAATATTACATATGTACCATACATTTTTTAATGCGCAATGTGTACATTCCTTTCGACAGTTGTGGAAGAGACATGTTGGTATGTCCGATGGTTCTGCCGTATGCAAGCTTCCAATATCGGGCAAGTATGCTCGATAATCATCCAAATCAACAACTGAGACAGCAATACCCATATCGTTATGATCGATATAGGATTGTAGAATGGTTTTCTTCTCACTTCCCTTGCATAGTATATACACATCGTCGATGGGCTGCGTGTCCATATCTGTTGAATTCTTCCTCTTCTTATTTGTGGTGCATGATGTAAGGATTTTACGCAATAAAGATGGTAACATGTTTAGATCAGCATATCCATCCGACCATCTTATACCGCCCAAATAGTTCCCTTCTAACCAACGATATTGAGATTGCTCTCGCTTAGATAACTTCTTAAAAGGTTTGGGTGGTTTAAACAGAACATGCATATACCTTCTGCTCTGCAAACACACAGCTGCAAGTTCTTTGACTATAAAGTTGCCACCTTTTCCATATTGAAATCCTTGAATATCTACTACTAAATATGACGGTTCTGAATACATATTATCGCGGAGCAATCAGTACAACAACAACATACACCTCAAATTCAACTGAGAGAAATAAGGTGTATGTATAGAAACATATTTGAATTGAAGCGTGGAGGGGATGAAGTAGAGGAGAGGGGGGTATGTAAAATATTTACAGTGAGGTCATTCTGCTAACAATGCCATCTAGAGAGTTGTATGTTAGAAAGGCGTCGTGAAAAACAATAGCATATACCTTGGTGTTGGCTGGAAAGGCTTGCTCGCGTGTTTCAAATTCAATCTTGATATCGACAGTTGACGATTTTAAAGCATCAGCTTGATGAGAGCAATCAATTACAAATACAGGATTTAAGAGAAATTCACCATAATCCATGAGCGAATCAGATGTTGACCGGTTGTAATAGCTACTTTGGAATTGCTCATATGCATAATAAGCTGGAGCATAGAGTTTCTTGTTGAAATTTAAATTCCATCGCTCGTATGGATATACGCTAGAATTTAGAAAGAGACGAATATCGCTAACATTGACATGTAGAAACTTGGTGGCGTCTGCCTGTCGATTGTCATAATTGTTAGTATTTTGGAATGCTATAACTACATAACGGGGCTTTTCAAGATTAGTGCTCGTTTTCAAGGACCACACATCGGAGGAGGTCTGACGTAATGCAGGGAGTTCATATAAATCCCACATGCGATAAGGCACCTTTACAATGGCATTTTTCTTCATACGTGTTAAAAGTTTTAGCTTATAACGATCCTCCGGTATCACATGTCGAATCTTCCATTCAATCTTGTTGATTTTAACCTCAGCATCAACTTCTCCAAAGTAACTGTTTTTGAAACTGCGTGCAATGATGAGGATGAGCTCGTGTTTGACGTTTACGATGCCTTTGTTGTAGTCCTCAGCAAAGCCCATCAAGTAGCTCAAGGGCAATTTACCGCTGAACGTATGACTGGTCTCATCCAGCAGACATTGATTGTCCACCTTCAAACCCCAACCGCTTGTAATAAGAGCATGAGCATATGATTTGTCAAATGACACCATTGTTTTTAGTGCCGTCGTAATACCCGGTTTTCGTACTAGAGCAACCTGTTCACCGCCTAGCTCATAGCGAATCTCATCGAATAGAAACGCAAGCGTGTTATTTGTAAGGTAGCAAATTCTGTTGGCTTCACTGGGTGTAAACGTACCCTCAATGTACAGATAACTGTTGGAAATGTCAAGTATCAGATCTTGAAAGTTGACGGCGATTCGCACCTCATCGGAATTGTTGAATTGCGGTGATCCATAAGGCTTGTATGTATGTTCATGCAGGCTAACGAGTGAATCATCAAAGACTGGCTCTTCGAATACTTCAAGTTTCTCGCTATTGGTGAAATTGCTGTTGAATGTCATGGTTGTCGAGGTCGCAATCCTATGGATTTTAGAAATTCAATATCTCGCTTTGAAATTTTATACGGCAGCTCTAGATCGAAACTGCTGTCGTTGTTGTGCGGCTGCTGCGCTCGTTGTAACTGCTGTGCGTTCAGTACAATACTGGGAGCATGGATCATAGATCGCCTCCTTTTATTGTTTGATTTTTTTTTAGATTTACCACTGTCATCTCCCCTTTGGCTTATAACCATTGAAACATTATTTTTTTTATAAACGAAACCCATTATTATGACAATTTCTTCAGTTCAACCTTTACAATAACTTTCTCCCCGCGGAAATTGATTAGCTGTCCGCTGTCATCTAAGATGCGTATTGTAATGTTATCGATAAACTGACGACCGCTCGGGTGAACTGGCATATATATAATGTTAGTTGGCTCCTTGGTAAGTTTGTATCCGGCTTCAACGTCTATATCAAACTCGAAGAGTGTATGCTGTTCATCCTCATTCAAATATGCCCCGGTTACGATATTACAGTCTATACGTATAAGCCTAACCTTCGTGATATTAACCGGTGAATTGGATTCATGTTTTGTATTAGCCGCTAATGGCTTCTTTGTTTCAAACCCTAATACAGGACCCACTGAATGGCGAAGACCAAAATCGATGTCAAATGTTGACGACATAACTTCACATTTAAGCGTATTATTGTTAGCTTGTAGATTAAACAACTGATCATTGTTGTCGTCGATAATTTTTGCTAAACCTCGTTTAATAGCCATATTTATCTCGCTGATTTCATAGGCTCCCGGGGGAATCTTTACGACATAGCGGGAAATTATCGCGGTCTGAGCTTTTGAACTTTTGCTAACAAATCCCACCCTGTTATTTGTTTCATCAATGTTGAAAATAGAGTTATAAGAGTAAAATCCTATTAAACCCAAGCCATAAGATTTAGATTGTTCCAGTTCAATAGGCGGGTAAAAGTTAGAGCTTAAAAACACTTGTATCGCTAATGAGCGTAAAAGTTCGCGACATACTTCCGCTTAGGATGATAGGTATTAAAGAACTGACTACTATCATATCATATTGAGATCTTTTATTACTGTTGATTACAACAACAATTAAATAACAATTTATAACATTTGGAGTTATCATCATCATCATCATCATTATTATGATTATTATTAACATTGTATACAGTTTGATTGCTTCCATCGTGATTCGACTTTCCAACATCAATGTTCACATCTGACATATTGCAATAGCAGCAGAATAACCTCTTCGGTGGTGGACCGTCAAACTCATCTTCGTTTGTTTTATTATTAGCAAAATGCTCGGTACAATACGAATACTGCCATATATCCTTATCATTTCGTAGATGTTCTGGTAGTTTCTGCCACACTTGAGCGATTTGATCTGCAGCGCACGCAATAATAACCTCCTTGGGTAGATTTTTCAATTCTTCAACGCTCATCCTGCCTAATCTTTTGTGTTTGGAGTATGCCTTGAGAGATTTGCTCATCCTTTTAATGGATTCCCTATCCATCGTATTGCGATCGGTTAGCGTAAGCGAAACGAAGACGATGATAGAAACGCCAAACACAAGTGACCGCACCACACTGTATCAAAGTCTTGCTGCTGCTCGTAATTATAGAAAATTCTAACTGGAGGGGATGTCTGCCGCTGTAGGTATGCTATCAATTCAGGTGGGGGTTCCAGATCTCCAAAGCTATCATAGTAATTCACTGTAGAACCTTTCTTTTGTACGGCACACCAGTGAGAACCTGGAGCATGTAAATCATCCAGATTTATAACGAAGGATTCATTTTCACGGGGTCCTTTCTGTGGCAATGCTTCACGCATAAATACACCTCTAAAATGTGGTATGTGTAAAACGTCTCTGGCAAAATATTCAATGTCATAGTTTGTAAGGGGTCTTCGAGGCAGCGAAATTAGTTTTTTGACAAGTTCTTATAGTTGGTCAGATATAAACCAAAGCCTTTTCGATATGGTTTCAAGTGCAATCCATTACCACTAACAGGGACAGATACCGCAGCAGAATTACTTTCCATAGCTGCATTATGACGTTTCGCTTCCTCCAACTGCGATCGTGCTATTCTGGCATCATGTACGGCTTTAGCTATACCAGAAACCGATCCGGCCAGAGATCCTAGCGCTGAGAGTCCGGCAAATATCGGTATTAGAGGCAAAACACCGCCGGTTTTTGGGACAGGTATCACTCGTGGAATTTGAACGCGCTGCTTCCCACCCATAGCCTTTAGCGCTCGACGTGCTGCCCGCAGAGCAATTTTTACCGCCTGTTGTACATCACCCCCACCACTGCTGATGTTAGATTTTGAGCGGATTCCCTTCCTCAAGGCATTACGTATCTTTTGTATAAAATTAGACCGGAAAGATAATTTACCGCCAGTCTTTCTGCTCAGTTTAGTTTTCTTCTTTTTTCGAGCATTTCCTCTCCTATTTTTTTTCGGATATTGCGTACATCCCAGACCTGTACGGTTCCTTTTCTTCACCCGCGTTTTCCTTGTTTTTTTTCTTGCAGGTTGAGAGCTGTTGTTAACAGCAACAATATTGCTTCTACAACCCAAACCTAAACGCCGCTTCAACTTCATTACGTTTGTAACTAAATAAGATGCGGCTTTTTCCTTAAATCCAGCGTCCTTGGAAACAACTCTTTCCCAAGCCCTGTGTTCGAGAATACGATCGGCCTCGTGACGTTTCGATAAATCGCTGTTATCCCTGTACGCAATATCGTGCTCTTTACAAGCTTTATCAAGCTGGTTGATACCAGGATCTCCTCTGGATAAGCGTTTATCTATCCGGGTACCCGGGCCACACCACTGGTATCCTCCAGGAAGGTGAAGTTCCACTGGTAAATTATCTATTAGCGAATTGATCAGTTTACCACCTGACCGTTCTTCTCGGCCGAAGGTTAGCATTTAAATAACATTCGTCTCTTAGTTATCTATTTTATATATTCAGACCGTGGTGAGATGCGCATCGAACAGCAGAATCATCGACTACAGGTCGAAACCTGGATAATAAGGTAAATGTGGTGAATACGTGTCAAGAGCAGGCGCAACGTCATGGACCGCTGCTACCTTCTACGATTCGTGCCATTATTGTTGCCCCATCGAATGCCGGAAAGACGAATGTGGTTATTAGTTTAATTTTAGACCCTCAGGGTTTGTACTTTTCCAACGTCTATATTTATTCAAAGTCATTATACCAGCCCAAATATCAATACCTGCAAAAAATTTTAGAACCTATCGAAGGCTTAGGGGTATATACGTTCAGCAATGCCGAAGATATTGTGGAACCGTCAAACGCCGAACCGGACTCTGTCTTCATATTCGACGACATTATGTGTGAAAAGCAGTCTATAATCCAGTCATACTTCAGTTATGGTCGGCATAAGCGTATCGACTGTTTTTATTTATGCCAAACATATTCAAAAGTTCCGAAACAATTAATTAGGGATAATTTAAACACTTTGATTTGCTTTAGGGTGGATTCCTTAAATTTGCGTCACATTTTTAACGATCATGTCTCACCAGATGTAACGTATGAACAGTTTCAGAAAATGTGTGCTGAATGTTGGAAGGATGATCATGGGTTTTTGGTGATATGTAAGGATAGCCGATAGATAATGGTAGATATAGAAAGGGATTCGATAAGTTTATATATCCTTAAATGACATCGTTGAATATATCACTTGACTGCTGGACAACAAACTGAACACATCGATAACGATTGAAAAATAAAATGTCGAATTCGGAACTTAAGTTACAACGTGAACTAATAGATGCAACGGAAGCTGTGCGTAAAAATTTAATATTTTTAAACAGAGACAGTTTGCCGACAAGCGGGTATTAGAAAAAAATATATGAACCAATAACAAAACAGCTAAAAATACCTAAGAAAGCTGAAATAATAACACCACCTCCGCCGTCGCTGCCAGCACCGGCAACACCATATTTAATCACATCGAGACATACTCCCACCCACATCAAGGTCTAAATTACCCGAGAAGAGTATCGCCGATTGAAACTCCATCTAGATCTATAGTTTCAAGAGCGGATACTACAACGAGCGAAACGAGTGAGCCAGAAGATGATGCGACCACGGAAACGGAAAAAAAAAGATCAACAACAACAAAAGGTATATTCAACTAGATCGACCACCGCGACAACTTCGTCGGTTAGAAGGCTACCACCACCACCACCACCAACGTTTAAAAAGAAAACCAAAACGCCAAAACAACCACCCTCAATGGAAGAAAAAAGGTGGCAGTCTGAACAGCAGCAAAAAAATAATGCTTAATGGCAAGAGACGCTTTTCAGCGTTTAAAATTATATCATCGTGGACATAATAAAGATTATATTTACTGGAATCATCCAAGTGAATTAATTGATCGACTACGATTATTATATAGCTCCAAAAATGCAGGTCACAAGGGTCATGATAATGAGATTTTGTCATAATAGAGGAATTGTATGAAAGTGGTATCATATATTAATCAGCATATCGTTCATATTATACCAGTTAAACTTAAAGATGAGTGGTGTTAACACAATAGACAAATTTGGACGTAAGAGGAAATTCAATGAAAATTCCTCTTCATCATCATGTGCTTCAACGTTTGACGATATTACCTTTTCAAGGAGATCTGAAATAAACAGGTTATGGAGGCCGAGATCATCGATAAGAAGCGTCTACGTGCTGTCTACATTGAAAATTTCGAAGGAGTAGAAAGGGACCAACAAGCGATTTTACTTCATAAATGACATTCCTTATATTCCTATCGTGATGGATTATGATTGTGAGACGTCTAACGGTGCATAGGGATATAAGAGTATACGTAAATGGTCGTGAAATAAAAGAGCAGGATAGACATTTACTGTTTGAAGGATTTCCATTGAAAAAGGGAGATGCTTTGCAATTCCAAAAGTACCCTTTAACTCCTAAAATCAGTTTCACGCTGATAGCGGAGTATAATATTTTGATTGATGGGGATAAGGACACATCACCGTTCATCGACAGAGGCCATAAATTCAAATTGAAACACCAGATTATGTTCTATTTTAATATTGAGATATATAAGGACATTCATAACAGTTGTGAAATAGTATTTTTTGACGGATGAGGGCAAAAAACATATCTATACAACAGCGAGACTGATATTTGCGATGAGTGAAATAAAAAAGCAGTTAGTTGATGAGTTGCACAAGCCGGCACGAAGGAATTTCCACGACGACGAACAATCATTAAAGGATTCGCAGATTTGTTTCAAGCCGATCTAGCTGATATGCAAGCATATGCAAAGCAAAACCAAGGATATCGATACATATTAGTCGTAATAGACTGCTACAGCAAATTCCTTTGGACGGAAGGCGTTAAAAGTAAGACGGCCGAGTGTATAGTCAAAGCCTTGGAGAGGATATTTAAAAGAGCCGGATATACACCTCGTTTACTACAAACTGATCAAGGACGGGAATTCTACAATCAGCGTGTATCTGCACTGTTGGAAAGGCTTAATATTTTACATTATTCCACATACAGTTCAAAGAAGGCGGCCATAGTAGAACGTGTTATAAGAACGAAGTAAATTTATAAGCAATTCTCACTCCAGGGTAGCTACCGATGGCAACAGATTCTTCAAGAGATAACCGATAAATACAATGACACTTGGCATAGTACGATA